>CM026074.1:12762500-13962500 GCA_014839685.1 Anableps anableps
CATCCGACCACACTTCTCTAGTCCGAATGACATCCTAATGTCAGTGCTGTAGATCCTGGTGGTGTGGATCAGTGAGTCGATGTCTCGTTTGCTCTTAGCGTACAGCTTGATGTCATCCATGTAGAGGAGGTGACTGATGGTGGCTCCGTTCTTGAGTCGGTATCCGTAGCCAGTCTTGTTGATGACTTGGCTGAGGGGGTTCAGACCTATGCAGAACAGCAGTGGGGACAGAGCATCTCCTTGGTATATGCCACATTTGATGGACACTTGTGCAATTGGCTTGTAGTTGGCTTCAAGGGTGGTTTTCCACATCCCCATCGAGGCTGCAATGAAGGCTCTTAGAGTCCTGTTGATGTTGTACATCTCTAAGCATTCAATGATCCAAGTGTGTGGCATTGAGTCATAGGCTTTCTTGTAATCAATCCAAGCCGTGCACAGGTTGGTGTGTCGGGTTTTGCAGTCTCGGGCGACTGTTTGGTCTACCAGGAGTTGGTGTTTGGCTCCTCTGGTATTTATGCCGATGCCCTTCTGTGCTGTACTCATGTATTTATCCATGTGCCCACTTATCTTAGCTGCTATGATGCCTGACATGAGCTTCCATGTTGTAGAGAGACAGGTTATTGGCCGATAGTTGGATGGGACCGAACCCTTTGAGGGATCCTTCTGGATCAGGATTGTGCGCCCTTCAGTTAACCATTCAGGGTGAGTCCCACTTTGTAGCAGCTGGTTCATTTGAGCTGCCAGTCGCTCATGGAGGGCAGTGAGTTTCTTTAGCCAGTAGGCATGGATCATGTCAGGACCTGGTGCTGTCCAGTTTTTCATACCTGAGACTCTTTCTTGGACATCTGCCACTGTGATAGTTACTGGGGCTTGCTCAGGGAGGTTGCTGTGGTCATCTCGTAGAGAGATTAGCCACTGTGCATTGCTGTTGTGGGTCGCCTCCCTTTCCCATATGCCTTTCCAGTACTGTTGGGTCTCCAGCCTTGGTGGGTCTGCTCTGTTGTTATTACCCTGCCATTGAGAGTACACTTTAGCTGGTTGGATGGAGAAGAGCCGGTTAATCCTCCTGGCTTCATTTTCTCTCGTGTACCTCTTTAGGCGACTGGCCAAGGCTTGGAGCCTTTGTTTGGCAGTTTCGAGCGCTTCAGGTATGGGCATCTGGCTGTACCGCTTGGGTACCGGTCTTTTGATTGCACCTCTTTGGAGCTCTGACAATTGGCTCACTTCCCTCCTTGTTACCTTGATTTTAGCCTCTAACCGTCTTTTCCATGGTGGGTATTGAATCTCATGGTTGCTCCTATAGCCGAGCATCTCAAGGATCACTGATGCTGAGTTGTACACCAGCTCATTGGTTTCCGTTATGGTGTTGGTAGGGATCGTTCTCAATGCTGCATTCACATCTTCAATGAGACTTTCTGATGGTACTTCACTCAGCCGTTGTAATTGGCATCGGGATTGCCTGGTGTTCATTCGGGCCACGATCCTACTTCTCAGGTCAGTTGCTGCCTCGTTCAGCTGTGATGGTTCGTTCATTATTGGGGCTGCATACCCAATCTCCGGGTGGGGAGTTGAAGCTAACTCCCCTCTGACCTGGCGTCCTGGCTCCCCCTTGCCGTAGCATTTGTGTTGTACCTCGTCTATCTCAAGTTGTGACAGCATTTGCCGTTTGCGGATGTTGAAACACTGAGCTACTAGTTGTTTGGCAGTTAGTGTTGAATGGGGATGTCGACGTAACCATTCCTCCCGCATTCTTTGCATGTAACCCCTCTGACTAGGGTTACTTGAGTAGTAGCATTCCAACAGATCCAAGTTTTCACCTCTCGCCCAATTCCGTCTTGTTCCAGTAACCCATTTTTCGTGAAGGTGCCCTGGTTCCCCAGCACCTGACGCAGACCTTGTTTGGCCGGGCGACGTCTGAGCCGGCATGGCGTGTATTCCTTTATCACTCATCATGAGGTAGGCAGTAGCGCGAAGGATCTTGCCTAAGGACCCACACTGGATATCTCAACCAAGCGACCCGACCTGGATTCGAACCCCGGTCTCCCGGGTGAAGGTCGGGTGACTTACCCATTGAGCTACCCAACCGCTATATACCGATAACCGAGATATATATATATATATATATATATATATATATATATATATATATATATATATATATATATATATATATATATATATATATATATATATATATATATATATATATATATATATATCTGTGTGTGTGTGTCAAGGACATTTTAGTTAACATAATGAATGAAATTTGCGCTCTATAATAAACACAAATGAGTAGATTAGCCAGGAAACCACGAATTAGCCAATGCCGTACTGCTACTTCCGGCATTCACCAGAAGTAAGACCCATAATCGTTTCCACAGTAACCCTCCCAGGAATAAGGTAGATATCAGCTCAAGTTCACTAGAACCTGCCTGTGTCATAGGCCCAGCATGCATTGCGCAGGTGAAAAAATGGGAACCTCTGTAGGTGAGAATTATAATAAATATATAACATTTTTGAAGTAATTATGAGTTTTTTATGTATCAAAAACAATTTTTAGGTTAATATGAAAATTACAACATATTTAGACCAACATGTTCAACTAGTCGCAAATCCCTTGGGGTTAGGGGAATGTGATAAAAAATCAAACAAACAAAAAAAACCTCATCTAAATTTATATGTGCAGCTGTTATTTTTTTCTGCACAAGGTGAATATAATTTGGTAGTATCAGAAAAGAAAAAAAAAATATTTCCTATAATGGCCTGAGGTATGTAAAGCAGCAAAACATGCTCTGTGCCTCACATAGGCTCATATGTTGGAATATTATGAACACTGGATGGTTGAAGCAAAAGAGCAGACTTCCATTTTGGATAATTAAAGGAGATTAAAACCCACCCATGTTTACTTCCTCTCCTGTCTTCTGCTGTGTTCATGTACTGTTAAATCTTTGTGTATAAACAGAACCTATATCGGTACTCATTTCTTGTTACCCACATTAACAGCTTGGCTCTTACTCTCAGAGCACTACACTATTATCGATCAGGATTTCCTGACCAATACAGATTTATGGGTGGGGTTTTTTTTAACCCTAAATTGCCAAATCCTATTTTGACCAGTTTATATTTTTATTCTAAGGACCATAACACATAAAAAAGAAGAAAATGTGCAACTGGTTCCTTGATGGAGGTAATAGTTTTAAACTCAATCTTCATTTGACTTTTAATTTACTCAAAAAAGTCAATCAAAGTGCATACTGTTGGCTGATGCATTTATACATAAAAATGACAGTCTTAGAGTGTATGCATTTAATGATTAGGATAAAACTAAAATCTCCTCTTCCTTTTTTTTTTGACCTGCAAATCACAGAGTGGAGCCAGTCCGATTCCACTCTCGGGCAGATTGATTGACGTAAATCTGGTTTGTTGTGGTATGAAACCATATAAACAAGCACAACAAATGAACTGAATGCCTGTGGTTGGACACTGATTGCGGTGACACACATCTTTCAGGCAGAATCACTGACACAGCATATTCTACTGAGCTTTCCTGGTAACCTGTCAGCTTCTCGATGTGTCGTGGATATATTCAGCATCGGCGGTGTAATCTGCTGAAAGATGTGGGTTGAAGCCTCGAAACATCCACTTGTTTTCACCATCTATAATCCCCACAAGCTGTCCAGAACCTGACCTCTGACCTTTATATGGAGCAATGCAATTTGTTTTTCATATAGACTTTTTGAATAACCATACAACATTAATATACATTATACATACATTAATCTCTAAATTGCTATGGTTTTGCTATGTTTCAGTTTGATCTGCTTCGTAGTTCAGCTTCTTTTCCACACAACTGTACAACCTGTCAGGCGAATGTCGCAGAGAAGATGACAGCTGTACTCACTGATAACATCACTGATAGTTGGAGAAAATGGCCTCAGTTTACACACTGTTGGAGTGTTATGCTCGATTACACAGTAATGTGGAAATGATACGCTATTTTCTAGTGTCCTGACCGGTCTGAACAGTGTCCCAGATGTTTATCTATCCATTAAATGTGTGTGTGTGTGTGTGTGTGTGGGTGTGTGTGTGTGTGTGTGTGTGTGTGTGTGTGTGTGTGCGTGCGTGAGAGAGAGAGAAGAACTCTCATCACATGTGCGCTTGCTCCCATGGTCCCATCTGAGCTCTCCAGTGGTTAATAAGGGACTCCTGCTGTGGGCCTGTTTGACACGTTCCTCCTAAAATAGATCCAATTTCGTCCACTTCCCATCTATGGAACTGGAAAACCAACACAAATATCCTACTTGGACCACAACACTGGAACAGTAATTGTTTGAAGTCCTATCTGGATCATGCACGTTTTTTTTTTTTTTTTTTTTTTTTTTTTCATGTGTTTGTTTCCACAGAAATTTGACTACAATACAGTAAAGCAATTTGATCTGTCAGCTTTCCAGTCAAGAATTTCAAAGACAACTTCACCATGTTTGGTCAGTCTCACTCATTGTTTTCATTTTCACATATACAGTGTGAATATCAGCACCACCGGTAAAGATGTGAAAGAAGCCTTAAGAAACATTCATCCTTTATTGCAGTGGCATGATCTCACACTGAAAAAATTTTTAAATCCACCCTTTAATTTGAATATATTTATTAAGTGGAAGGGAAATCCCACATTCCCATCATGTCAATATGTGTGGCGCACTTATTGTTTCTTTAAATAATCCATTTAAAATAACTGCAACATGGAGCTATACAGGGCAAACACTCATACCTAAGGGCAATCAGGAGAGACAAATTAACCAAAGAGTCATGTTTTTGGACTGTAGGAGGAAGCCAGAGAACCCACGCATGCATGGGTAGAACATGCAAACTCCATGCAGAAAGACCTCAGGCTGGGATTTGAACACAAGCCCTTTTTGAGGTTAGACAAATGTGCTACCAACTGTACCACCGTGCAGCCCATGTTATAAAATGAGAAACAGAATAGGTTATAGGAATTTTGTACCATTCAAAATTTTAAATTTTATCTTTTATGTGCAGATTTTCTTTTCATATTTCTTTAGTTCCCCAGCAGTTTTTCTTTTTTCATTTTGTTGTCTTAATCTCCTTCCCGTCTCCTCTGTTCTGTTCTGTTCTTTCCATCTCTCTGTTGGGGATGTTTTTTCAGCTTGTCCCTGTGCCATCACTCAAGTGGGATGTTGCGCTGTTGAGTGCCCTTCTGTACTGTCCGCCCGGTTTTTTAATCCCCTTTTCAGATGCAGCGAGCAGAAGCGAAGAATGATACCAGGCATTTATACTCCCTTGGGGGAAGCAAACAATGATTATAGCCTGTGCCTATTTTTCAATACCTTTCTGTTCCTTTGCTCAGGATGTCTGCAACTTTCAAAAAAGGCTGTTCATCATCCAAAAAGGAGAGAAGGCTGCTTAAATTTTGTGGCACAATTAAGCTAAATGTGAAAGATCAATATTATATGCAACTGAAGGAATTTAGTTTAGGTATAATGCTTTAGTTTTTGGTTTTGTAAATGAGGTGTTTGCAAGGGAGAGTAAAGTCAGGCATAACACAAAATCAGAAAACTCAGGCAACATAACAAGTAAAGAAAAAAGAAATTCGGTGACCACAGGGATCGCACAGGTAAGAAAAATATATTTAAACAGTCTAGTTATTTTTTTAAATAATCAGTTGCATTAAAAACGTCAATTAAAAAGCAAATCTTTTGTAAGGCTTTGATCAGATGCAAACATCTCAGTCCAAATAATTGCCTTTGCTCAAAGGCATCAGAAATGGATTATTATACAAAAATCATTACTCCAGAACCTATTTGGAGGAATTGGATACTTCGGGTTCCAGACAAAAGATGAAAAGGTTAATCCTTTCTGCAATCAGAGTCCAAAAAGCAGGTTTTGGAGTAATGAGGTTGTTACAGCTCTCCTTTTCAAGAATAATTTAGAACTGTGTAAAGGCAGCAATGTAGAGACCGGTGATGATACAAATGATACAATGTGAATTTATTTATGAAAATATTATTTGGCATTATAAAATTCGGATGCAGCAGGGCTATGATCCACAGCACAAGTAAATCCACCACTCAATAGCTAAAAACAGAGCGACAACAGAAGTATGGTGTTAATTAAATGTCAGGAAAGACCTTCAGAAAAATTTAATCACGTGTAGACAAAAACTTTGGGAGTCCTAATACAAGTCGTGGAAAGATGAACTGTCCTCAAGTTTTACAAGCATACATGTGAGAAATCACAGTGTCTCTGTCATTTTCCTGCTACTAATTGTGTGTTCTTAAAGAGATCTGCCACATCTGTTCTGCTCCACAAGCTGGCTGATAAGCTTTAAAATCATCACCAGGGCATGCTTCCAGCGTGAACATTAACACTAGCATAATTAATACAATGTTCTCTGCTGAGAGCCGTCTCTGGCAGACAGCACTTCGCTCCAGCTAAGCTGTGCAGTACGGCTGGAATTGACATCATCCCTGTTGAGAACACTATTCACCTGCCAATCTCGCTTGCTACCAGCTTATCATTCATTGTGTAATTTGGTAAGTATTCACTGTCATAATTTATTACTCAACTGGCATGGTGCAGGGAGGTTTTCTGCTCTGTTTCACAGTCAGTTTGTGCCAGAAATGAGAGTGATATGAGCAGTTATACAGCCAATTCATCACATCTGTCCTAATTTCCCACCAGATGTGACCGGGTAAAATTTAGCAAAGGTTAACTTATCTACAGTTAGAGTTCATTGCCAGTGGAGTCATATCATGGCTATGGAAATCAAATAAGTTTGTAAAGAATAATGAGGGTTTTTTTGTTTGTTTGTTTATAATTTACACTAAAACACAAATACATTGAGATTTTTTCTAGGAAAATACCAATTATGCACTTAAACTGCAAGCTAAATTAAAAGTGTGATTGGTAGACTTAAAGCCCTGTTTTCCAAGTGACTGGATCTTATCTCCACTTGGCAAAGATGCCCTTTTCTTTTTATTCTAACTGTGGCCACAGTGGGTTTACTGCATGTTGCCGTTATGATTATGCATTAAAACTGTGTTTCCCATTTAAGAGTGCTCTGTTCTATCCTTACACTTAACCAGATTTGATTCCAGCAACTGAATAGCAGAAAGAATAGAATACACAAATGTGGGTCAAAATCTGTGAATCTGTGATTGTTATCAGGACAACAAAAAACTCTAAATATCTTTTAGTGCAATGTTGTCCAAAACTCTCGTTTGACAAATTTAGAAAACATACGACACTCGGGTGGTGGTTGAAGATGTGTTGCTGTCTCTTGTCTCTTCTTGCTGTCTCTTCTCTCTTTTTCAATCCAGTGGCAGGTTGTCCTTTTTTGGTTGTGAGATTCCAGTCCTTCTCCTCATTTTGCTTGTAGCAAAATCTTGTTATTTGTTCCTTCTTTCCATTTGCTGTTGAATTACCAATCTGGAGCTTTCCTTATATGTGCACTAAAGCATTCTATTGATTCTTTGTCTTCTGGTCTCTTCGATTCTCTTCTAAAAACACTCAAAAACATCACTGGGCTAAAAACAACTTTTTACCAGAGGCAAACATCATAGTTGTTATCTCTGGGGCTCAGAAACATCAGGGATGGACTGTCATGACACTTTGTGCTCCTGTCAAAAGATGAACAGCTCAATTTTTTGTATTAGCAACAATGTTTCCAAAAACCAGGCTTTCTAGTTTCATGAGGTTGTTACAGTTCTACTTTGTAAGGATAGTTTAGACTTGGATTAGTGATAAAGAGAAAAAACATGATAGCACCCTATCATTCCTCTGGACACTTCCTGGTTCAATCCTCTTCTATAATGCAATACCAATAATAATTTCTCTGACCTCCTCAGGAGTTTGTGGGTACTCTGACAAACTCAGTCTTCTAAACACTTACCTACCTGTCTGTCCTCCCCAACAACCTAAACCAGACATCAGCTGACATTACTGGAAAAACCCCAAACAGTCACTCATTGACATAAACCTACTTCTCCCATGTCCAAAAGAAACATTATTTGAAACAACAAAAATACCTCGCAGGTTGCCTTAACTTCACTCTACTATCCCACAGATACATAACATTCCAAGTCACTGGCTGAGAAAAAAAGGTTTTATAGAAAGATCTTAACCATCCGATTCCTTATCGATTCTCTTATCTATTCTCTTATTGATTCTCATTGAGTTAGGAATTAAACTAATTCAAAATATGCACCATGGTGCATTCGATTGAAACAAAATTAATGGATGGATTGCTTGATGGATGAAAAGTTCATGTATTTCAGTAACTCAGCTCACAAGTAAAACACATTATATAGATTAATTCCATCAATCCATCCATCCATTAATTTTGTTTTGTTTTAAAGCTTTTATTTATGTTAATGATGATGGTTTCTTGCTTACAGCTAATGAAAACATGATATTTAAGATTAGAATATTACATCAAACCAATGAAAAACATTCTTAATGCAGAAATGTGGGTCTAAATGAAAAATATGTATAAAACCTGTTTAAAGGTTATTTTCAAATGGTGCTTTTAATCTGACAAACGAGCCTCATTGGAACCCATATTCTAATTTATTGAACATGACTGTAAATGTAGTTATGAGATGGATATTATTCATACAGCATGGTGTGGCGTCATGGCACCTGGTTAATAAAATAACCAGGATGTGGAGGAGTTTGACGTTACCTGGGACATTCATGGCAGGAGATGCTGTGCTGGAAGTTCACCCCCTCAAGAGTCATCGCCATCGCTAAGCAACGTATCAAACACTTTACGTTCGTACAAATCAGTTGCATGCTATGCAATCAGCTGTTTAAGGATGTTGGAGGTATTTCATCCTTTTATTGTGATTAAAGCTCTCCACATGTTGCAACTGGCCCTAGTATCATCGTCTTTTGTGAAATGAGCACAGCTGCTGTGACACAATCTTGGATATTTTCTAAATCAAAATACACAGTGAGTACAATGTCATCATGTAAATTCGTCTCACATTATTGGAACTGACAAGCGGAATAATGAAACAGGCAGATTAACGATTCCAAGGAACTGAACACCTGAAAACCGGTTCTCTACAAGAACCCTAGATATATGGTCCCTCCAGTGAGTTTCTGGGTTATCCCCAGCTCTCCTTTCACTGGGACTGTGGAAGGAGACCAAAGGTGTCCAAGAGGCATCCTGATCAAATAACATGATCCATATTTTACTAACACAGATGACGGTTGGAAGGTAGGCAGACAGCCCACAGTACTTACATTACTGCAGAAAACAATCCAACTCGTCATCCCCCTCTCTATCCTAAATCCCCTGAGATATAAATGCCTCGTTTCTACTGATCAGTACAGCACGGGTTGGTGCTGCCGTATTCGGGAAAGCATTTCTACCGCCAGCTGGACTCTCATTGGGCAGGTAGGGTTAAACCCAAACACCTAATGTGGTGTCATACTAGTGGGACGACAAACATGATGCATTAGTAGGTCTTGTGCTTGTTGCAAGCAGTGACATTTTTCTGTCCCCCAGTCAAAAGACTTTGTTGTGTGACGCTTGTAGCTTCACCCTAACTGTACTGTACCATTGTCCTGTGAACCTACAACTGAAGGGGCCCAGGATTGATGCAGTACAGGTTGGTTGTATGGGCCACTTTGTAATATAAACAGACAAAATAGAGTACTGAACCCCACTGACCCGTGCCGTACCACTCAGTGAAAATGAAGCAAAAGATTCTTGAATTCCATTGTTTGAGGCAAATACTGAACCCCCCACCCCCAGACCACTCCAACCCATCCGCCTCTCCAGGAGAGAGTTGTCATGATCTTAGCAAAGATCATTTCAGTTGTAATTTTTAATAGTCATGGTTGTTCTGACTGTAGCCACCAATTTACAGGAGTAATGCAGCATATTAGGATATGGAACAGATTTGCTAAATTTTTGTTAAATTGGAAGATAATGATTTTAGTATTTCTTCCATATATTTCTGTTAATTATTAGTATATATTTTTAAAATAATAGATCTCAAACAATATAAGTTTGTTGTCTGTTTTTTTTTTTTTAAACAAACTGTACAATACTAAACACAACAATATTCTTCAAGAATAACAAAGAAGTTTTGGACAATAAACCTTTATGCTTTTGAATGAATATTTCTCTTTAAAATATTACTTGTGGAATATGACCATTTAAAAAAATATCCAGAAATATCTGAGAAGAGGAAAAAAAGCCACTTAAACAGGTGCTACGCAATTATAAATACATAAAGAAATGAAGTGCCGAGCCCCTTAACAAGGTAATGGGTTCTTGTGCAAGACGCATTGCTCCTGATGTGCTCCTGGGTGTATAATAGACTGTTTCACTGGTAATGTTCTCAAAGAGAGATTGGGTGTCCAATATGGAACCCAGCCACGTGCTGGTGTCTGCCAGGAGCACACTTAACCACATCACTATGCATATTGGTGCTTTTAATGAGAATAACACATCTACATAGAGTAAAAAGGGAATAACACTGAATGGGCTTGTGCATGTGGGTGCATGTAATGTGTGCATTAAAGTTTTGCTGCCCCTCAGCTTGTATGAAAGTTTTGTGTAAAAGAGATGTTATCAAAAAAATCTGAAAGAGTAAACAGCCAATGGCAAAATTCCTGCCTCAGTTAGCTGACCAATTCTGAAACCTCATCACTTAGTCAGCCACAATGTGGCTTTCTAGGACTAAAACTCAGTCTGTGAACCTCACTAAAGCTCACCAGTTCATTCATTGGATCTTATTAGTTTCATGTGAAGCATATATGTGTTGACTCTTTACTTATTCTTTAGAGTTAAGAGGCTTCTAGTGTGTTTGTCCTACTCCATCTAATAATCGCTTGTCTCAATCAAGTCTCCTCCATGAGTCTTCCTTCCCTGTTCTTCTTGTACTCTTTGCTTCTTCCCCAGTTGTGAGGTCAAGGGAAATGGGGGTGGGGTGCTTGGTCTGTCTTCTCCACTGGAGCCACTTGGAGTGATGAATAGCAACACAGCACAGGCTCCCCCCCGGCTTAAACTGTAAACAGAGTGAGGAAGGAGAAAGAGTGTGAAATGGCTGGGGTAAGAATGAAAAATAAAGAGCTAGAGTAAATGAGGAAGAGCAATGAAGGGGGCTTGCCGCAAATGATGGACACAAAAGGTCAAAAGATTTCCAGTGCAATTGCTGGCCATGGCTTGTGTAACTACTATTTTTAAAAGGATAGCATAGCCTATTGCTGAAATCAAATATGAGTTCACATGCTTGTTTAATTTATGCTGCGGTTTCCAAAGATACCCTCAAAGATGGAATTTGTCTGTTCTGTGTGTGTGTGTGTTGTTACAGATTTTTTTGAATAACATCTGTTCATTTCCACATTAGGAACAAGCAGAAAAAGCAGCAACATATACAAATCTATTAGATCTCAACTGTGTTGATGCAGTTTGACTTGAGCAACCAACACTTTCACTTTCAATTATGAGCCTCTTGGTTTTGCTTTATGTATTAAAATTGCATCAGACTCAGGTGTAATTATGATAGCTCAGCCTGTTGTGAGTTATACATATTTATAGGACAGGAATGCAGATAGTCACAGACCGTTTTAATTGCATTTTAATTCCCCAAGATCCTAGCTGAAGAGAAGAAGGTGAGAAATTAATCTCACATGGCAAAATGTGGGTAGTTATAAACAAGCAAAAATGTGACCATTCAATAATTAGAAATGTGGCAGCAGTGTGACACTTTCAGAAGGGGTAATTCATCATTTACAGATCTTCATCTATGGCTCTTTTTTATTTTAAGCTACCATCGTCTGATTCTTACATAAGGGCGTGCTTGTCTCCGTTACGCTTTTATTTCTCCCTCCATGTCTGAGAAAATCATTTCTTCAGAGCATGTCATTAACATCATCAAAAGATGCCACATCTAATATCACTTTTTCTGATATGCCAATCCAAACACACACTTGAATGATCTCACGATATACAAGAAAAGGGAAAGGGAACTGTTCCTCTGTTGTTACATGTGGAAGACATTGTAAGGATGTTGCAGCAGGTGATGGCAACTCTGTGGTACCAACACACACAGACTGATATTCACCCACACATGTGCACATGCTCTGTCTTATCGTCATCATGGCCATCACTCTGAGTGATGTCAGTCAAATTAATTGCTCTTCCCTTCCTGTGGCATGCTTGAGGAGATTTCAGAGGCAAGGGCAGTCCGAGCCTAGCTGACTTTAAAGCACAACTGTGCCGGTGTATTTGTGTGTGAGAGAAAGTGCTGTTGACATGCTTCACAAATACTAATGAGCAGCATAAACTTAAACTGACAAAAAGAATGTACATCTTTTTAAAACTGATTACTGAACTGAAATATAGACTGAAATGTATATAGTGAAATTAAGTAATTATACAACTTAAGAGTGATTCAGTCAACTGCGGAGAGATGACAGAAAGTTCCATCTTAGTGAAGTGTGGTTGACCCCATTGCTAAGTGTGATGCTGTTTTCTAGGGACTGTGATTGGTTCCTCTTCTTCTTCTATTTCTGTTTAATAGCGGTTGGCAAATAACTTAATGGAGTATTACCACCACCAATTGGTAAGAAGTGTGGACCAAATGTCGCCAAAACAAAAAAACAACAAAAAAAAAATCTCATAGCAAATCATACAAATTACACTATATAAAAGAATAGAATATGGTCTGGTAGTTTTTACTTCTTGAGTCTTTCTGAAATAAATAGTAAGTCTAGTTTTGGCTGTGATTGGTTGATACATGAAACAAAATAAGACACAAAAAATAACCAAATTAGTGCCCAGTAGTTCTTTGATGGAAATTTACAGATCATTGAATCCAGACTGAATTAAGAAAAGTGTGTCATGAAGATGAAACTATGCAAAATTAAATTAATTGCCACACAGCATCGTGTGTGACCTTATTTACATCCTCATCAATGTTGTGATTTGTCACAGCTTTTAGCCATGCTGGTTATTTTACTAAGTCCTCTATTTCATAATTATTATTATTAATGTGGAAGCTTTGTCACTGTCAATTCATTGTGATTGCCTGCTTGACTTACAGAACCAACCAATCAGAACCAGGAGGAGGGTCTTAGCCCTGTCAATCATGTTTGTGTAGGCCCTCTCACACCCTCCCCTTTGCTCTCTGCTACACTACAACTAGTTTCCCATAAAGGAGCCTACCATGAATGCTCAGGCTAGTTAGCATGGTCACCACTGACAGCGGATAAACAGTTTTCCTGTAACAGTAAGTTGTTTCTCCACCATTAGCACATTGAGCAGCATACACAAGCGTGATTGACAGCACTAAGACCTTCCTCCTGGTTCTGATTGGTTGTTTCTGACTGTGAGCGGTGCATTTCTGCGGATGATAATAGGAGCACTGGGAGGAAGTGGAGGAGCGTTTTGTTTTTTTTACAGATTATCTGACTTATATGACATAGTGACAGTTTAAACAAATATGTAAAAAACATATATTTTTTATAAAAGTTACATACTGTCGCTTCAACCACTGAAATACATTATGTTTGCCCTCACTTCCTTTTTGTGAGGTGAAGTGTGAAAGTGTAGCATAAGTGGAACAATAAAATCACACAAAGCCAACAGATCCAGAGGTGCCAGAGTAGTTGCACCATTTTATTATTCCCAGCTGTTCACAGGACCAGATGGGGCACTTCACTTTGCTAATGATGGCAATACATCACCAGATTCAACAGACACAAGAACACCAGAATTATATGAGATGGTAGATATGAAACACAGCTGCTCCCGTTAGGTTTTATTCCTCACACACTGGTGTGAAGTTAGCCCCAAAGCATTTGATGTAAAGGGTTCAGAGATGAACAGTCAAAAACACATACAACACAGTGGATCTGATGAAAAATAACTTGTGCATCAACAAATTCACTAAACATCTGCTTGAGTTCAAATGCAAAGCGACACTTGGGAGAAATTTCTAATGTCCTTGTTACAAGACTAGGAGGAGATCCTTCCAAATCTAAGTTGAAACTAAGGCTATAAAACAACCAAAGCTAACATTCGGACAACAATACATAATACATTAAAATGGGTTTCAATTTTCAACTCTCAATCAGTTTTAATAGTGCTCAATTTAAAAATTGACTTACTTTAGAATAATTTTTGAGCTACAAGGCATGTTTGTGGATGTCGGACAGAAACTGCAAGTTGCTGACAAAATTCATGCACACTAAAAATACGTCTCCTAATTACATGCCTTTTATTCCCTTTGCAAATGGTGACATGCTCATGTTTGCATTATGTAAAAGCGTAAGGACAGATCTAGCTTACCAATAATATGATCTCCAAGAGGAAGGAATAGTGAAACCAAAAAAAGCACAAGTTCTTTCAAATCTATTCAAATTTGTCAGTTTTTGTTTATTGTTTGTTGTAAAAAAAGAAAGAAAAAAAATTGGTTATTCTTAAATGAAAAGTAACAAGTTATCAATCATTATCTGCTCTTATAGCAACACATAGGTATATGTTCATTCTTAGATTGAAAAGTTATAAAATGCAGTTTTCACGTTATATGTAGACATTTTTGAAGGCTTTACTCTTGCTGCTCCTGTACTTTCTTCAGCTTCAAACAGCTCAATGATGTGCTCTACGGCTTTCTCATTTCATTTAGAATTTAAGTGTAATCATAAGAGGAAGTAAATGTGGATATTCATTAAATGAGCACTAATCCAGTGTATATCCTGTTGAACAGACAAAGGTATTTGGTTCCTTTGCCTAAAATGCAACATCGTGCACAAGAAATTTAGCTGTAATTACAAAATTACACACACTCATTGTGGGCATGGATGTCATAACAGTTTCTGGTTATAACAATATATTTAAACAATTCTTTTTTTCAAGGTTGGAATGATGACAGAATATAAAAATCACTCATCTTTATTAAGAATTGGGTGCACAAGTTTCAATTTATTGTGGATTTTCTCTAATCCACAAAACTGCAAATTGCAGAAGCTTCTGTTGTAGATTTGTCCATTCTTTTTGACAGAATTGGTAGAGCTCATAATAATTGGTTGATTTTTGGCAAGACCAATCCAGAAGTTCATTAGACCTGCTTTATCTATTCCAACACTAGTTTTTATGTGTTTTTAGGATTACTGACTTGTTAGAACATCTAGTTGTATCAAAGTGTTAATCATTTAGAGATGGTTGGAGGTAAAGTTGAAAAGTTTCCATCCATTGTTCCATCTTGTGTGCTGCACCAGTACTACTAGCAGCAAATCAACTCCACAGGAAGAGGCTACCACTACCATGCTCGGCAGCTGGAAATGTGTTCTTAGGTTTAAAATCACTATATTGACTCTTCCAAACATACTACTTGTCATTGTGGCCAAATAGCTCAATTTTTACTATCTGGCCACTGATAATTTATACTGTTGGGTTTCACAACCCATTCCTTGTTATGCACCACATAATTTAACAGTGATCTAAATCAAAAACCAATTTTCTCTTTATCGACTGACCGATGATCAGCGAGTCAATCACTGAATAATCAGAATTTTATTCTCTGTTCATTCAATAAATCAAAAAAATGGTCATTAAGTATTTATATTAGGAGAACAGAGCAACAGCTGTAAAAGAGGATTTTACAATTTTTAAAACAAACAGAAAATTATCAAGGAGGTGATCTTTTAAACCACAGTACTTAGACTGCCCTTGTCAAAATGTTAAATGACATCCACATAAATACGGACAGTGGAAGAACCACAGTGCTGGTGCTGTTGGACCTCAGTGCAGCATTCAACACTGTTGACCACGGTATTTTATCAAAGCGACTGGAGAAGGGTTGGACTCTCTGATCCAGTACTTGACTGGTTCGAGTCTTACCAAAATTGTTTGGGACTTGTTTGGGACAATAGGTAACTTTTTATCAGAGCAAACAAAAATCTTGTTTAATATCTATGTGCTTAGATTATAAAAAGTGATAAGATTAGTTACCATAACTATGCAGATGATACACAGCTCTATATTACGATGTCACCAGGTGACTATGAACCCATTTAAGCACTGAACGGATGCTTGGAACAAATCAATGCATGGATGTGCCACAACTTTCTCCATCTGAACAGAAGCAAAACTGAAGGTATCTTTGGACCTAAAGAGGAATGATCTAGAGTCAGCACGCAGCTTCAGTTATTACAGCTAGACACTACTGATCAGGCCCAAAATCTAGGTGTAGTGATAGACTCAGACCTGAACATTAAGAGACACACAAAGACAATTACAAAGTTGGCCTGCCATAACCTGAAGAACATTTCTGGGATTAAAGACTAATGTACCAGCAAGAGAAACTCATCCATAAGTTTATTTTTAGTTGAATTGATTACTGCAACAGTGTCTTAACAGGTCTGCCTAAGAGTCAATCAGAAAGCTGCAGCTGATTCAGAACACTGCAGCTTACTCACTTAAATTAGGAAAATAGAGCACATAACCCCAGTTCTAAAGTTTCTGTAGCTCCCTGTAGCTCAGAGAATGGACTTCAAAATAATTGTATTTGTTTATAAATCACTGAATGGCTTAACAACAAAATACATTAAAGATCTGTTGTTGTCTAGACCACTCAGGTCTTCTGGTTCAAGTCTACTCAGCATCCCCAGAGTCAGAACCAAACATGGAAAAGCAGCTTTCAGTTTTTATGCTCCACTAATTTGGAAAAAACTTCTCGAAAACTGCAAAAATGTTGAAACACTGAGTTAAATCAAGGCTAAAAACCCATTGCTTTTGAATAATAATAACAGGAACATAGATTAATTCTAGTCTGGATCGCAACTTTCCATTACTTCTCTTTATTTTGTCACTGCAATGTAATTTTTTTTGTTGTTTTTTTGTGTTATGTTATCATGTAAAGCTTTTTGAATTGCCTTGTTGCTGAAATGTGCAATGCAAATAAACTTCACTTGACAGAAATGGTCTATATATTAGGATTTAGCAATAAGTATGGTTTAGAGCACGTAGCATTACCATAACTGTGGTCTCCATGTGTATTCTAGAAAATGTAAACCCTTACTTTCCTTGCGACTCATCTGAGATTCACCTAAACTTGCCAACATCAACATTTAATTTCCCTTTGGGAAAATAAAGTATTTTTGAATTTGAATTTTGAATTTGAATTTGAATTCCAGCAGTACTTTTCTCAGCCTAATGTCTTGCTCTCTTTCACACCCCAAATAAAACACAGACAGATCTCAAATACAGGAAATACAGTTGCCCTTAAATTTGCTTTAGTTTTAAATACCTTGCTAATAGAGAAAATAGCTAACTTTGAGTTGGTCTTGATTCTATTTCCTAGTTTCTACTTTGAAGAGTGTTTTCGGAGACCTTGTAGTACTGTTATATAGTGTGTTCACCAATTGCAAAAAGATTGGTCGATTAAGTTAAAAACTGTCCAGTTCCAGTCACCAGCCAACTTCTTTGTGCACCTTTTCTTCAAGCTGTAATAAGTTATGCATTTATTTGATCTTTATTTGTAATAATCCAACAAGTGGCAGAGGTAAAGGAAAATCCTACTAGCCTAGTACATTATCACATCTACATGTTACTTCTAAAAGAAATTTGGACCACAGTTTTCCTTTTAAAGAGTTATCACAGAAAACATAGATGCATCTCATCTGCTCTGTTTTGCATTCTGTCTGTAATATTAAGTCACTTTTGGGTGTATTGTGTTCCTGCACTTACACCAAACATGATTTGGTTGAATGCATGACCTCACTCCTTGCAGAGAATTTTAATCTCATGTGTGACAGTAGATCTGTGAGCTGTCATGCAATTTGGTAAAGTGCGTGAGTTGTGCAGCAATTGCACTATATTCAGCAAAGGATGCCTTGACACTGTGTGCCATATAGTGTGATGTTAAGGAGAACATAAGTGTCTGACAGAGGGCAGGCTGCCCAGTTCTGTGGATTATCCATCCTGGAACCATGTCAGTAATGGTACACACTCAGACCCCTGGCACAACCAGCACCATCTTAATCTCAATCCCAAATCCACTCTGCTCCCAGACATGATTCTCACTTCAGAAGGTTGTGTAACAGCCACAGAAAACACAACAGGGTCACACTCACCCAATGCAAACATCTGCACACATAGTGTCACAGTTCCATTCAGTCACACTAAGCGTTAGCTCAGAAGCATAGACAGCAGCGTCCTCTTCTCAGCCAGTCCGGTTGCACATTAAGCTCCTGGACTCCTGGAATAAAGGGATGAGTCAGTGCTGGGAGAGTCATGAGTCACTTCTTGTTTAGACTGGCCGTCTCTACGTTGTGGCCTCCTGGATACAGTCTGTGGCAGCCCAGCAGGATGGAGAAGGCCTTGCGGAAATCAGCATTGAAGGCATAGATGATGGGGTTGAGGGAGGAGTTAGCCCAACCGAACCACACGAACACATCAAAGGTGGTGGGACTTATGCAAGTGAAGGCCTCTCCTCCGCTTGACTGCTCGCAGAAGGGTACCATGCAGTTTAGGATGAAAAATGGCAGCCAGCAGCACACAAACACTCCCATTATCACAGAGAGTGTCTTCAGCACCTTTGTCTCCCTCTTGAACGTCATTTTGAAAGAGCTCTCGGACTCTGCGATGCTGGAGCCTCGGCCCACACTGTTGTGTCTGTTCTTGGCACTCTCTGCAGCACGCTCAAGGGCAGAGATCCTTCTGATTTGTCTGTGAGCAATGCGGTAAATCTGTGTGTATGTGGCAACCATTATGGCAACAGGGATGTAGAAGCTTATGAGTGAGGTGGAGATGGCATAGGTTCTGTTCAGGCTGGAGTCACAATTTTCAGAAGTGCGGAAGGATGTCGTGTTTGAACCCAGTGACACTAATGACTCAGTGAGCGGCTTGTAAGGTTTACTCTGGGCTTTGTGCCAGTTGAGCTGCACAGGGATAAAAGAAATGAGGACAGATAACGTCCAGGCCACACTGATCATAACATAGGCCACTTTGGGTGTCATCTTCCTCTCATAACGAAAGGGGCTGGAGATGGCCCAGTAGCGGTCCAGGCTTATCACACAAAGGTTCAAAATGGATGCGGTTGAGCACATGATGTCAAAAGCCACCCAGGTGTCGCAGAAGGAGCCAAATGGCCAGAAGCCTGCGATTTCCGTCACCGCTTTCCACGGCATCACCAAGATGGCCACCAAGAGGTCACTCACGGCCAAAGAGATCACGAAGAAGTTGGTGACTTTGGAGCGCAGGTGACGAAACTTAGTGACAGCAGCACAAACCAGTGTGTTCCCCAGTAGTGTGGTAAGGATGAGAAGCGAGAGGAAGCAGCCGGTCAGCACACGGCTTGATGGCATCTCATCTAAGAAGCCATTGTCGATGACGGTCGTGAAGTTCACGAGATCCATCCCTGATTATGTGTAGGCAGGGGTACTGACGTTTATGTCATACTGAAGACTCCTGCTATATCTCCTCTGGAATAAATAGTACAAGATTTCTGTGGTCGACCCTGCAAACAAAAAAAGAAAAAAAACCTCCATCATTGTCATTGCTACAAAGTGGAAGATGAGATGTTAGAGGCAAATGTGATCTGGAACAGACTTTTGGCCCCTGACCCTGCAAATTAGACTACACTTCATTTGAACTGCAGATGGCATTTTACATCCCACAGGCCATATTCTCCCATTAAGATATTCCAGACTGGAACATGGTAACTGCTAAAAAATACAAAATTAAAAACATGTTAAGTGTTGAATCTGCATGCAAAATCTAAATACACTGCTTTTATAAAAGAAACAATATATATTATGAAGGCAATAACTGCCATTTTACACCATTGTGTGTGCATCAATGTGGGATCATGATATAAAGAGAAATTGACTAATGTGTTTTAATAATACATGGACTTCTAAGTAGGGGCTGCACAATGTATTATCATCTAAATATCACTGTGAGCATAAATATGCTGCAAAAACACAAAATCTTACCAAGTATTTTTGGTCTAGTTTCTAATCCAAATATCTTGAATACACTTGAAATAAGACCAAACTAACTTACAAGTAACTTTTAGCACAATATAGGAGCTTGTTTTAAGTCAATAAGTCCTTAATATTGATGAAAAAGTTGTAGTTATAAGTGAAATAATCTGCCAGTGGGACAAGACATTTCAACTTATAATATGGGGAAAATGTCTTGTCCCACTGGCAGATTATTTCACTTATCGCTAATAGAATCATCCCTATATATATATATATCTATATATATATATATATATATATATATATATATATATATATATATATATATATATATATATATATATAGATAGATAGATAGATATATATATATATATATATATATATATATATATATATATATATATATATATACACACACACACACATATATGTGTGTATATGTGTGTGTGTGTGTGTGTGTGTAGAGAGAGAGACAGACAGAGTCAAATATATTGAGTCACTCTTCCAATTCACTGAGTTCATTGTCCCAACCACTTTCATGGCCATATGTGTACAAAATTAAGCACCTAGTCATGCAGACTGCTTCTATAAACATTTATGAAAAAATTGTCACTCTCAGGAGCTCAGTGAATTCCAATGTGATACCATGACATCTGTGCAATAAATCCAGTTATGAATATTTTTTACTGCTTGTGTTATTTTAACAAAGTGAAAATGGGTGGAAATGACAGTAACTCAGTCTCAAACTGGTGAGCCTCATAAAATTATATAGCATGTTCAGCAGATGCTGCAGTGCATAGTGTTCAGAGTTCATCAACTTTCTGCTGAATCAATAGCTACAGGCCTCCTAACATCATGGAACCTTGAGATTAGTTCAAGAAAAAAATTGTATCTACGTGAAACTAATTTTTGCAAACAGCTGTATTTAAGCAGTGTAATGAAAAGCATCAGATGCATTGGTGTAAATCACCAAGTCACTGCACTATAATATGGATGTGTTCTACAACCATCACCTAATGTATTGCTGAGCACATGGTAATTATTGATTTAGCCAATATTATTTGCTGTCCAAACAGTTTTTTGTGATCTTGACCCTGCAATAATGATGAATTTGCAACACATTGTGCAGCCCTACCAAACACCTAAATTTCACTAACAGTAACTCCTAATACTTCAGGAAAAACATTTTGGACATTTTTCATGCTCCCACCTTTGTGGGAACTGCTCAGGGATGGCCCCTATCTGTTTCAACATGACTGCACACCAATGCACAAAGCAAGGCCCATAAAGACATGGATGAGCAAGTTTGACATGGAAGAACCTGGCCGGCCTTCATATATTCCTAACCTCAACCAGATAAAATATCTCTGCGGGGAATTACAGGGGAGACTACAAGCCAGGCCTTTTCTTCTTGTCCAACTTCAGTGTCTGACCTGAAAAAAATGTCATCTAACAAAAGAAAAAGTGTTTCTATAAGAATTCCTGTAAACACACCCCTAAACCTGAGGAAAGCTTTATTAGAAGAGTTGAAACTGTTGTAACTGTAATGATGGGCCAACATTACTATATAAACCTTATGGACAAAAAAATGGGATGTCACACAAATGTGAAGGCAGGTGACAATATACTCTAGGTTTAAGGCAGGGCGAGTCGAGGTATAAAGTGGGACATATGTGGGTCATACATGTGATTTTCAACTTAAAATGATTTTTCTAATATCCCTTCAAAACTTATAGGGTGCCCAACTGGTTTTGTGAATATAAGGTTCTATAGTTAATCCAGAAATTATTCATATCGCTGGCAGATTTAGGTTTAAAGTAATGTTTTAATTTGACCAACATGTTTCTTCTGACTGTAATATTAACATTTTTGAAGTGGCCCAGAGAAGATTCCCAACTTGATCTGATAGAGAATCTGTGGAGGGAGCTAAATATTAGAGTGATGGCAAAGTGGTCTTCAAACCTTAAAGACTTGGAGCTCATCAGTAGAATACCAGTGGAAACATGTAAAAACTGGTTGGCAATAGTAAGAAAGGTTTAAACGAAAGTTTACCAATTGATTATCGAAAAGGGTATACATCATTTTTCATATGCCATTTTTAAATACAATATAAATAAAAACTGAAAATATTTTTATTTAAAATTGATCATCTTTTATGCTTTATTTATTTATTTATTTTATTTTATTTGCTGAGGAGGGACACTGTGAATTAATTAATATTTTAAATAACTAAATGTAAACGCACCCCATTACAGTCAGGCTGTAAACTAACAATTATATCTTTTGCAATTCCTGTCTCGTATCTTATCAGATATACATTTCTTGGCTGAATTAAAAATCTATTTAAATGTAAATTTGCCAGGGGTATGAATAATTTTGGGCTTAACTGTATATAAGAAGCCCATTGTGGGTCAAGGCCGTCTTATGACCCATTCATCTCATGCAAAAATCCTGATGGGGCCCATATACACATGTTGGCTGGGGATCCTGACCCTCATCAACAGTCACAGTTGTTTATGTGGACTTTCAGGAAAATCAATCTGGTCAACAGAAATTCTGTTTACATCCTGATCTTACAAACTGTTTTGGAGATTAAATAAACAATTTAACTGAACAAACCAACAACAACAAAAAAAAAAAAAAATTAAAAATGCACATTTGCGTTGGAATTTTTTTTTTGAATAAAAGCACAACAACGTTTAAAATACTGGATTTTTACTTTGTTTTCTTATCTCTCCGATTGAAAACAGATTTTTCCTGCTATAGCAGCTTTTTCAAACATGCCTCTAATAAAGAGTAATATCATCTTCTCGCTGCTTTTTATTCTAATATACTGGCTTACTCATTTCACACAGATGCTAGGGCTTGACATGACCTATAAATACAAATGTCTCACCGCTTCCACGCAAACTTCACAGCGCAGGGTCCATCCAGAGCGCGTCCGGTCTCCATATCTCACCAACACAAACCAAACAACGTCCCGAATTATGTCCTCCATGTACACATCACTCTGTGTGCTGATTCAGAGCAAATCGCAAGCACAAAAACACACTGAGACAGACACCACAGGAATGAAATGTCCCTCTTGCTGCGTCCTGCTGCAGCCACAGTGCGTGCGGCGTCCACGCAAAAATCCTGACGCCAGACGCCTCAAGTTTCACATGATGCTCCCATTCAGTAAAAAGCGCTGCGTGGAAACTGGCTGCTCTCTGTGGGAAGAAAAAGCTTGCGACCGTGGCATTTGCACGAGCGCTCTCCCTCTGACAGGTAAGGTAATTCCTCATGGGTCCTACCTCTGACTAGTAGCGGTTAAAGGCATCATAATTAAGCTGTGTTTTCTTGTCAACTGACCCGGTTGGGGCTGTGCTTTGTTGGAGCTTAATGAAACAAAGACAGGTGTTAAAACCAGGACAAGGGTCAAGCTTCAGGTCCAAAAAGGCTCTTTGATGCCACCTAATGGAAAAAACTAACAATTACACAGCAGCGCCCTTTCAGTCACAATTTAAGTCAGACAGGTTTATTGCCAGACTTGTCATGTACAGAGGTCATCTGAGTGATAAATCATGGAGAGCTTGTAAAAAAAAATCTAGACGGTATCATTACAACCATAAAATGTAATCACACTCAGCCTGGTGTCTCTTACGCAACATCGTGGTCCCTGATGTGCCACATCAAAGATGCAAAGGGATGCAAAAACCTGTCATGGAATGTCAGCCGTCACCTTGTACTGATGTGAGTATTTCTGACAGGAGGAAGTGGAACAGCATTAACCCATTTCCTCCACAAATATGCCCTCTGTTAGATTGGCAATGACACATCGCTGATGGTCAAATGAAGCTTAGATTTTTCCAATCATTAGAAATCTTTAATTGAAATGACTCAGGAGTGATTCAACCAAAACTGTTTAACAATTCCTCTGCATACTGGTGATTTGGGTGGTGCTGTCATTTTAAAAATACTTCTTTCTGCATCTCTTTGCAGGAGTTTGTCCCTTTGGTCCATCACGGTAATTTACTGGGACTGTTTTCTGAGTGCTGCCTGGCTGCAGGGACATGAAAAACACAGCAGATCGGGAGGGGCTGAGAGTGGAAAGGTCTCAGAGTTGAAATGCAATGCTGGCCTATATTTTAGAGCGCTGCTGTTTTTCTGTGTTCAAAGGTGCAGCTGCCTCTATGTTACTGATTCTTACTTTCACTCAACACAGACATGCTCTATGCAGTTGTTTTTTACTAGCATAACAATGCCTTGCAAAAGTCATTAGTGCGCCTTAAAACTTTTTCACATTTTGTCATGTTACAAGCAGAAATTTTAGTGTATTTTATCTGGATAGCTAATAAAACTGCCTTCAGATATCAGCAAATTAGTAAATAATCCATCTAAATGTAATTTAATCTCAATATGGATATCTGTTCACCTCATAAGTTTGTTACAGAACATTTGTGAACAGACAGCATCATAAACACTAGGGAGCACACCAGACCGGTTTGGTTTAAATGTATTTTTTTAACCCTTATGTATTTTCATATATATTAGGACACTGCATATTACTGGACATTCACATGTAAATATGCCTGATTATAGCTAAAAACTGATTTACTTCTGTAGCCCCTTGGCAGGTTGATGTTAAAACAGACAAATGAAAACACATGACTGTGCATAACATATTATCCTACAACCCAGTCTCCCATCTTAATATTTACCTATATATGTGCTTGTATACACATAATTTTAAATGCCAGGACTTCTATAATAAAACAATCATAAACACAAATGCGTGAGCCGCTAAAAATTAAAGTATTTTCTATAAAATCACAGATTCAGACACTACTTAAAAGCAGCCAAGCTCAAGCATTGTCTGTCAAGCACTGAAAGTGCTAAACTTTTCCACAGTCTGGAATCCCTGAACAATAGGACATTCTGACCGAAGGTGGTGCAACAGAAAGGAACCTCATGATCACATCCAGATAGTGCTCCAGAGGTTTACATTGTGGAGTGACTTATTGCCTTATACCTATTATCCAAAAATGGAAAGAGTATTGTACAGTTGAAAACCTCCCAACTTAGCTGTCCACATAAGCTAGCAGTCCACAAAAGGAGAGTGCGAATTAAAGGAAGATGGATGGAACTAAATACAGAGCAATCCTGGAAAAACAAGAGAGATTTCAGGCTGAGGTAGAGGTTTACCTTTCAGCAGGACAGCAATTGATTTACAACTGATTTAGACAGAAAAATTTTTATGTTCTTCAAAGTATTGCCTCTGAGCGCCCAAAAGAATTGATGCTTGACTCTTCTCAGATTTCTATTTGTAAAACATGTTAAAAAAAAAAAAAAAAAAAAAAAAAAAAAAACAAAAAAAAACCAAAAAAAACATTCATTTTTTTTTTCCCCCCTTCTCCTCAATAATTATGCTCTACTTTGTTCCAGTTTGTTCTGTCTGGTCTGCTTCAAATGAAATACATTGAAGTTTGCGGTTATAATGTGACAAAATCTGAAAACGTTTGAGGGCCAAGGCACTGGAATGGATCATTGAAGCTTCAAAATTCTATCATGACTTTATTAATAATAACTTACTTGTGCTTGTCCCTGTTATGCATAGTTACAGACTTATGCAGTCTATTTGTTAGACAGCATGCGAAAAAGTCACCTTGTTTTTCTTTGATGAAAAAGATAACTGTTGCTATTTGTTACTTTCAGTTCTTCTTCTGCACTTAGATTAAATAAAAGGTGTGGCTCGATGAGCCTCTTATCAAACATTACCATCACCTACAAGACATAGCATACATCAGTTGCAGAAGAAGTATGGCCTGCAGCATTTTCTACAGACTTCAAATAAACATTTCCTATCTCGACTTTGGGTACAATGCCTTGAATATGAACAGGTAAGTGAATGTTCCAATGTATCTGCAAATCTTCTTCAGGACTTATATTGAGTGAATTCATGCATGTCTGTTAGTCCAAACGGTTTGAATTTCCAAAGTCTGGAGTTGTTTTTTTGTAAACTGCAGATTCCTAGGAACACAAATAGCTTTAATTCCAAACCAGCAAATCAAAGTTTAATGTCACAAATCATTATTTTATATCAAGAAAGGGTTGCTATTTATATTTTGTAACGTTTGTTCACACTGTGATTTATCTGTCATGTTTCAGTGTTTTAAAGTTCAGTTTAGGCAATGTGCAGGCAGTTCCTTCATGCTGATCCTATCGTTTTGATCTGTGTATTCTTTCTTGCTTAAAAAATAAACACAGATTATTAAATCTGGGCCAATATATGGAGCCAATTGCAAGACACTTTTTGTGCCTGTGCTTCAGAAACATAAAGTTTTCCACTAAGGGTTTGAAGCGTTACTAAAAGGATGTCTCCCAGATTCTTTGTGTAGCATACTGTCATTGAAAATAAACACATCAAACATGTTGATATGTAACGTTATTTTAACTGTCTTGAGTGTGTGATATTAATTAAAAGCTCTAAAAGACCCACAAAGCTGATCAATAAGGATAAAATGTAAAAACAGCTTACAAGGATTAAAATCTGGTAACTCAAACATAAATAAAACCAAAAAATAAGCATAATATGAAAGTAGGTCATTTATTTGAAAGCAGCATCACATGACCGTTGAACTGAAATATTCAGTTGAAATTACAAATGTTTTGCATGAAATGACAAAGTTAGCCATTACCTGCAAACTCAAATAAATATAAATTTGAAATAAATAGATTTGGAAAATTGACACAAATAAATAAAAAATGACAATAATAACTAATAAATAGTAAATTTCCTAAGTTCTAAGCTGCCTTGCAGAAATCAGAGGTGTATCTTCATCTGCCGTTGTTGAGTTTCCTGATGAATTTGATGTATGGAGTAAAAGTGTTATTTCTGTTTGTCATCCGGACCATTGTGCAGTGGCTGTTATTCTGGAGGAGAAAAAGAGAGACTGGATTTTATTTGGATATCAGCTTTGGGAACATTTACCAAGTAGAACCATTTCATTGTGTTTTTAAATAGTTTTTCTCTGAGTGAGTTTTGTAAACATTTACCTGTTGATGTGTTTCCAGTGATCCCAAGTTTGGACTCAAGCTTCTTAAGAAGAATCTCCACTGTGTTTTTCTGTGTCACATTCCTAAGAACATTTGTCAGCTCCACACTGAAGGTACCCACGCACTGAGACTATAGAGGAAGAATGACATGGCTTTATCAAACAACATGCATCAAAATTGCTGATATTAACAACAGCAAAGTTTAATTGTGGCTTATAAAACCAAAAAATACGGAAAAGATTTAAAACTTACAGGATTTTTGAACATATAAGCTCCAGGAATAAGTATGGTCTCTGGCTGTGAGGAGAAAGAAGTAACATATTGAATACTTTATTCACTGATCATTTTAAGTGCTAAAATATCTGAAATCTGAAATATTTTAAGCAGAATCGTACTAGTGAAGTAGTAAATACAATAACATATAACAATATACTCCTTATACTTACAAGTATGGCTTCTTTGTGAGTTCTTGCAGGTTTTGCATGATCTCCATGTTCAGGTTCATGTTTAGGCTGAAAGCTGTAGCAGACCTGCAACAGGACCACGACAAAATACACATTTCATCATTCTGCAGCGATGATTTTCCTCTGTTTCTTCTCGACAGTTTCTTTTTGTTGTATAAGGGTGCAAGTAGATATGATCGCTATCTGCCTTTACGCTATTTATACAGAAGTGAGAAGGAAGTCTGATGTCACTTTAGTAATGGAAACCAAATGACACCTTTTTTTTTTTAATGGGTGAGAACGCAAATTAAATGTTAGCAGTATGCCAATAAATAAAAAAAGAAGAGAAGGATTGGAAAACATCAAGCAATCACCGAGAAATGCCATCCAACTATCTTGTTTTATTGTTTCTGCACAGGCAAAGAATACGCAGATAATTTAGCTGTGTTTTTAGCGAGAGTAATTGTGAACTCCCAAAAAACTTCAGATGGTTGTCAGTTTTACTACTTTAAAAAATATATCTGTAGTTTAGGAAATTTTATTTCTTTCCCTTACAAATCTAAAAGTAATTGTGCCTCATTTTACACAAATCTAAAATCATAAAACAATAATATATAAAGATCCATTGATAGGTTGCATGGATGAGTTGCTGTGCCTTATATTTTTAGATAAGCTTGTGATCAGACATGAGCTTCATTCTTTGCTGAAGACTTTATTAGAAACTTCCTCTCTGAGTTGTTAAAGACATTTGCTGTTTAAACTTCATCACAGTTCATTCATTTATTCTGTGTGATCATGGAAATTTAAATGTGGTACATTTCATATCAGTAAACGCAATGAAAATGACACATTAACACCACTAATGACAGGGAATAGACTGGGTAGAGCTGCCGTGTGAGTGACTGAAAATATAGCATGTCTTGTAAGAAAAAGGAACTTACTGTTTAAGTGTTAATGCCATGTGAGATGAAACTCTTTTGCATTTTGTTCTCACATATGTTCACAGTTCTGGCTCTGAGCCCACAGTAAACCCTTGCATCAGGGGCGATTTTGGAGTTTCTGGTTTTCAACTCATGATATATCTTAGTTTAAATGCCACTGGTGCTTAATAAAAATAGCCACCAACAATCAGTGAGAGACCTGCTGAAGAGGTGACGTTTAGTGGCTGGGGATCACCATTACATGGGGTGGGAGTTGCCTGGTCAGTATCATATTTGTAGGAAACCCCATTAAAGGGTGTGAAATATGACTTGCATATCTTGTTCATCATTGATCAACTTCCAGATAACTAGCACACACTGGAAGAAAATTGTTCATATGTTATGGCCTTGACATTACCAAAGAAAATAAGTGTTTCAGGAGATATTTTTGGTCACAAATGTGTGAAATAGCAAACCATTATTTGGGAACCAAGGAAGACCAAGGAACCCAGCAGATAGGTCAGTAATAAATGTGTACAGATATTTAAAGTATACCACAACTACAAACCTACCAAGACATGGTGTCCACTTAAACTGACAGGCCTAGCAGGGCCAAGGATTAATCAGAAGCAATGCATGAGAATGGTATGAGTGAAATTGGGAGCACATTGAATGCTTTTCAATTGAATATGACTTCATTCTGTTTATGTTGTAAATTATGAATTGAGACCATAATGAATGGTTGAAATAAATTACATTAAATTCATCTCTGTTGTTTTTGAAGTGAAATACATGACTTAAGGTAATCTTATAATTTTAACCAAAATAGGAGTGCTGTTGGACTTGCCTCAAAAGATGCAACACTGCAGAAGCGGTAGTGGATCAGGCTGAAGTGGATCTTTCTGACCCCTTAAACCAAAAGTGCAGTTGTAGCAAGTCCCCATCGTGTTTTGGCCACAGCTTGTCACATATGTGTTATATTAACTTCAGGAAATCTAATTAACTTTATTAAAAGGGACAGAATAAGTGCATTGATCAATTTTCTACACCTGCTTAATCCATGCAGGGTTGTGGGGGGATTGCGCTTACTTCCAGCTCATTGAGTGGGGTACACCTTGGCCAGGTTGCCAGTCCATCACAGGGCAACTCAGAAACACACAGGACAAACAATCATGCACACACACACAAACACTCAGATCTACTGGTAATTTTGAGAGACCAACAAGTAAACTCCAAGCAGAAAGGGTATGCAAGGCAGCAGTGCTATCAACTGCGCCTAATTATGCTATAAAACTGGGGATTGAATTTTGGGAAAAAATTCAGAGCATTACTTTATAACTTATGAGAAACTCTCTTTTGTGCCCATTATTTTGTGTTTTTTGTTACAGTTGATCTTTGTTTGAGTGGTGAGGATTGCATATTGCAGAGAGGCAACCCCATCACAAACAGCTCACATGTCTGGGGTTGCCTGGAGCCAACACCGGTAATGTTGCTACAGGGAGGGATCAGATTTCTTTAGGTCAAAAAATGGAGGAGTCAAATCACAAGGTTGATTTAAATATGGGGAATCAGCTGCTGAGTTTGCTCCATGGTTCTGGCACCTATGAACTGCGGCACCATGCAGCCGACATATCTTTCAAAATTTTAACAGTTTTCTATAGCTCCAAGGCAACTCTGGAGGAGCTGCAGAACAGTTGCTGGTTGTGCATTTAACAAATCTGGCCAGGGGTGAATCCAAAAGAATGCAGCACAAGAGAACAATGAGGAAACAGACTGGCAGTACAACAGGATGACCTGACCAAGAGCTGACTGACCAAGATAAGTTTAAGCAAGGGAGATGATTACTAAACAAGGAGCAGGTGGTAGATATGAAACAGGGTGCAGCTGTGAGAGAGGGCAAGTAACTGAAGTAGAACTGAGGAAATGGGAGAAATGGCTGATAGAATACAGTGATCCTGGGAAACAGAAATATATATATATTAAAAAAAAAAAAAAAAAAAAAAAAAAAACGAGAGACCAAGTCCAACATAGGAAATGATCAAGATATTAGTCAAAAGAGTGGATGAGAACAACAGGGAAACGCGTAAATAGAAAAGCTAGGTTTTCAAAATAAACAAGAACTAAGAAATACAGAGAACCATAAAGATTGTATGAAAAGAAAATACTGATTAATTCTAAAACAAAGCGAAACACAAGACCAAAGACCAAAGTTCATGATATGTAGGGGATACAGCAAAACATGTGGACAGAAAACTAACACAGCATATAACCCTGAACACCATCCACACCGTGAAACATGGTGGTGGCAGCAACATGCTGGATGATCCTTTTCCTTAGCTGGAACAGGGAAGCTAATTGAAATAAGAAGGATGGATGGCGCTAAATACAGCGGAATCTGGGAAGAAAACCTGATAGAGGGAACAAAAGACTTCAGACTGGAGCAGAGGTTCATCTTCTAGCTAGACAATGACCCTAAACTCATTGCCAGAGCTACAGCTGAATGGTCCAAATCACAGCAGAATGTTATAACAGCTCAATCAAACTGAAAATTTGTGAAAGAAATTAAAAACTGATGATCATGGAAGAATGAGAAAAAATTTCAGTCTTTAGAAGTGCAAACATGGTGGACAAATAAGGTGGACCCCTTGTATTTGCAGATGTTAGGGACCACAGCTAAGCTTAACTTACTTGAGCCCTCCTCTAAAAACACTAACAACTGCCTATTTTAATGGTTCAAAGACCAAATAATTAATATGCATTTATGTGCACAATGTAAACCATCGAAGCACTACTGCAGAAGCTAACATCTAGTATTCCTTGTTGACGCTCTTGGGGATATGGCCAATCAGTGCCATGGAAATAATTGGCACCCATGGATTGGCTGCTTCGCAAACCCCAGGCAATCTCCTGTGAAGTAGCGTTGTGCTTAGGTGTCTTAGCCTCCCAGCTGCATTTTCTTTTGAATATTTAGATAGCTCTAAGAAAAAGTCTGTGAACAGGTGAATCTACGAAAACTGAAGTGGGAATAGGTGAGAATCCACTGTGCCCTACAAGAAATGAAAGATGGCTTTTCAAGGTATTGGCTTAAGAGAATCTGAATCCAAATGAATATTATGCTTTTCAGTTTATTTGTTGAAACTTATAAAAACTTTCTAACATTTTCCTTCCACTTCAATTCACTTTGTATTGGTCAATTCCAATATTAAAAAGGTGAGAAAGATCTTAGGGGTATAAAACTGAATTAAACTGAATTATATTTTTAAGAGTTTATATGTCAATTATCTGAACAGTCGTCAGTTAACATAAAAGGAACATACAGTATTAATAACAGATTTCCTTTCTTTTATATTATGTTACTTTTTTCATGTCCAGGGTTGTACTGTTCAAACAAATATGTTGTTGAAAAACTAGCAAAATCACATTTTTGAAACATGAAATAAACTGAAAATAATCTTGAGTTAGGTGAATAGAAAGAAGTGCATCCTCTTTGTGTAGTTACCATTTGAATATGACATGTAGATTGGAAGAATGATAGGAGCATTTGAGTCAAACCAAAGGGCAAAGAAGGGAATTTTGAAACCGATCTACCTGCTTCATCACTTCCGGACACATACCGCTTCGTAATGTAGGCGAGCAAGGGGGACGCCAACTGTCGGCTTCTCCCAAGCAGAAAATATATTCTCTGTAAGTATGACATTTTTCTTATGTCAGAAAAGTGTGGTGGGAGGGGACTTTAGGCAGGGTTTCTATAAGCATCTCAGCAGACGCAAACAGATGCTGTCAAGGTTGCAGAAAAACTGATAACATCAAAACTTGTAGAGCCAACAGGATGTGGTCATTTCCTTTTTGGGCTCTCAAAGATTCATTCTAGATGTGTTATTTGTCACACTGAGAAGAGTTTCACTGTTACATAACATAGGGGGCATCAGGTCAGAGGGTCTAAATTCAGCAACGTGAACTCACGAAACAAACATACTAGTGTAGATCAATAATAATGTAGACAACATGTGTCAAATCTTCTTGTGAGAGTAACAAGTAACAGATACAATCTATCTAAGATGTCTACAACTGATTGAGGCTTGTTATATTAAGATGTAATAAATTAATAACATTTAGTCTACTTGTGGGAGTTTCCCCATGCTATTAGAGAATGGGTAACACCACAAAGGAGTTCCCTGGTCAGTCAAAGGTCAAGGGGAAAACCCCTTGTTGGACACTTGTAGGAGTGTTATAACTTTAATAAAGAACATGTACTCAGGTTTATGTAACATTTCTTGCAATTTCAAGAGAAAATCAGTATTCAAAGTGTTTTTCTAGAAAGAGTTTTCACCTAAATCTAGTCTATCATTGTTTGCTGAGTCATTCTAAGCAGATTGTAACCAATCTATCATTGCCAATGTTTTATAGTATAGGTCAGTTTTATTTTGGTCTTTCAGATCATCTTATATGTTTTCCTAAGATGATATTCAAGCCCTTTAAAATGCCATAGAAATGGTAAAATTTTAATCTGTTTAATCCCTTGATGTAGAAACGAAATGCTATGTTTACTCAAACACCATCACGCTATTTTAAAATAAAGATTTCATCAACCAATTTCCAAAAAAACAGCAGTCAACCAATCTATTTCTCCTAAATGTTCCCTTTCTGATCTTTGATGATTTTGGCATGACTCATGTTTTTTCTGATCTGGGGATGCTTCTTGCACTGTTGCATTTGTCAAGATGTGCTACGTTTTGTCTTGACACAATCAGCGTGTTGTGAATGAAATGACTGTGCACTGTGATAAACCAGACAGTTCTTCTTTGCACATGAGGGGAATCTTCAAGCAGTGACAAGAAAATCAAAAATTGGTGCTTAGTATTCAAAATCCACTCACCGAGGTTGACAGTTTTCTTCTGTACTTAGTTATAGTTCCACCAGAAAGTATGTATATGCTTTCGCTTTTGCCACATTTTGTCATTTTACAAACTTATTCTTAAATAGATTTGAGTACATTTTGCCTTTCAACAAATCTACACAAAATAGCTGATAGGGGCAACATGAAACATTTTTTGTGAATGTACAAAAACAGCTATTGCCATGTAAACATAATAAGGACATTAGTATTCACACCCCTCACAATCACACTCAAAATTCATCTCAAGTACATCTGATTTCCACTTATCCTTCTTGGTAAGCTTCTGTAACTAAAAAGGTGTCCCCCCTGATGCAAATTCAGTTAATTGGACATAATTTGGACTGAAAGACACTTATCTATGCAAGATCTTGTTGTTGACAGCACATATCAGAGCAGAAACCAAGCAGTGAAATCAAAGGGATCGTCTGTAGACTTTGAGACTAGATTGTGTCAATGTACCAGATTAGGGAAAGATAAAAAAAAAAATAATAATATTTGGGCAGCAAATTTGGAAAAGCACTGACATGCCATTGGTCTGACAAACTGAAGAAGCTGAGTCTTCAAGGAAGAAGGGCCTTGGTCAGAGAGGTGACCAAGAACCCAATCCCCACAAAGACAGATGTTCAGTGTTTCCTTGCGTAGATGGGAGAACCATCCAGAAGGTCAAGCACTGTCAACACATTCCACCAATCAGGCCTTTATGGTAAAGTGAACGAATGGCAGTCACTTCTCACTGAAAGGAACATGGCAGTTTGTTTAAGTTATCCAAAAAGTGCTTTAGGGATTCTCAGATCAGGAAAATGATGAATCCAAAACAGAAACTTTTGGCCTGAACTACAACATCATGTCTAGAGAACATGAAGTATGGTGATGGCAGCATTACATCATAGAGATGTTTTTTCTATCAGTGTTTCCTACACGGTTATCTGTTCTAGGTTGTACTGTGATAAAAAGACAAACTGTCCAGGGTGTATCCGGCCTCCAGCCAAGTGACCACTATAGGGAGGCACGTCACGACTCTTCACAGATTAAGTGAGCATGTTTGTGCCTTGTCAGTATAGGTTACCTTGTGTAGATCTTTAAAAAAAAAAAAAAAAGATTGATTTTAGAATCTGCCTGCATTTTTTCTTCTTTCACAGATGAAGAAAAGATGAAAGGGTGTGAATTTTTTCTAGTGACACTATCTTTACAAGGGATAACAAGAGATTGGTTAGTTCTGACAAAGATCTTAATAAATAGATAATGAGATCAGAGGTCCCCAGCATAACATGTAAAATGGTCACAAGGACTTCTTTCAGCCTTCTTCCATGACCTTGGACTTGCTAATCCTAGTACTCATCTGTTCTGGGCAGTTTACAAACTTGTGATCTGATGGACAATCCGAAGGAAAATACTGTCTTCTTTGTAATTGTACGTGGATAATTAGTTCACGGAAAAGGCCTTACGCATCTTTTTCAATGGTACCTGCATGTTGAACCACTAGCGGAGATAAAGTGAGTGAACTTGAGATTGCTGACAGCAAGAGAGGGAAAACTTTGGTCAGCTCATAAGAGATGGTGTGATGATAAGGCCCTAATCTGATATTTCCGTGAGACAACATTAAACCTTGAACGTGGCACTTTCAAAGCCTACTTTGCTCCCATCATCATCATGATGTACAAGCAAACATGATTTCTTCTTGTGTATTTTACAGCTCATGGGATGATCTGTCACAGAGTATTGGCTGGAAAACTGCTGTCACAGGCATTTCTGCAACCAAATCTAGAGAGGCAATTGGTCGCCCGCTTAAATTTGTCATCTAGATACAAAATTTACTTTTTGCTGTCACTTTTTTTCATAATCTCTTTTTAAAAATTAACGTAAATTTAATTTAAATTGTAATTTATTCCTTAGTGTTCATTTTTAATAATCGTAAACCATGGTTTGACTAGTTTCAGCTACAAAATCACAGAAGGATGGAGTGACATTTGATAGGAAGATCCGCTTTATTTGACTGTAACGCGATTTATATCTATATCATTTTGTGAACGGTATACAGTAGCATGTAACAGTTACATAGTAACAAGTCACAATGTTTTTTTTTTATTATTTTACATTTATAGTAAGAATTTTAATTACTAATTTACATCTTGGCATTTACATGATGTAGCCACAATGTATGTTCAAATGTCATTTTTCGACTTGGGAAAGAAATATCAGTAAATAATGCATATTATTCATTAATATGTCTGATATTTGATATTTAATTATAAAATGCATATATGGCATTTTCCTCCTATTTATCAAATATTATTCAGAACAAGACAAACAAAGAGACACACAGTTTCACACCTAAATTAATTTAGCCAAGCATGTATATTTTGAGAGTGGGGAAAGAGGCCAGAGAATCTGGAGAAAACCCACGTAGGCACTGAAAGACCATACAAATTCCACATGGAAAATCCCCAGCTAAAACTTAAACCAGAAATCTTCATGGAACCCAACAATGCTAACGACAACACTTCGCTATCCCCAGTGCAACTGTTTTTCCATTATTATTATCATTACTTGATTTCTAGTAGCTATTTTAAAGACAGAGAAATAAAAATGTGTTTGTGACTTGTTCAAGGTTTGCCATTGAATGAAAATGTTCAATCTGATTTTCCAGAATATTTTAAGATCATTGCCTTCAGTGTTATTCACATATAACACAGTTCCTTGAGTGATTTGAACAGCTCCAGGTTAATTCTCCCTTCATCAATGAGTATATCCATATTGTACCCACACATTGCCATTTCATTTGAGCTTCCTTCCATTTTGTACCTATAAACAAACCATTTCTCTCCTATAGATTTAATATATGCATGTAAGGTCATTCTTTGAGGTAACTACTGAAAGAATTATTATCAAAGAATCTGGATGAAAAGATCAAACAAATTTATTAAAGCTCATGCATAAGGAGAGCAAAATTCAGCTCACAATGTGCATCAGTGGGTCTGCTCTGATCTGTCTCTCATTTGTACAGTGTATGTTAATGTTTTACCCTTTTTGTTGCTTTTACAAATCAGTCATGATCAACAAAATTTTGCTTTTTGACAAAAAAAAAACCCCTTTTGATATCAAAGTGAAAACTGGTTTCTACAAAATGATAGTTAAATAAAAATATTTAACATAAAATAAATTATGTCATATTGCAGTGTTTTAAAGAAGATCCACATACAGAGGGCTGGAGGAAAATGACTTAATGAAATAAAAACAATGAAATTACAATCCAAACAGAAGATAACACAGGACTTGGTGGGGAGCCAGGGACATGGAGGGAGAGAAACCGAAGAAGCCAGGAGAGAACAATGAAAACCATCCATATATTATCTAAACATGATTGCAGGGTTGCAAGGGGGGCTGGTGCCTATCTCCAGCGGTCATATGGCAAGAGGTGGGGTACACCCTGGACAGGCCGCCAGTCCATCACAGGGTAACACAGAGACAGACAGGGCAAACAACCACACACACACTTAAGGACAATTCAAACAGACCAATTAACCTAACTGTCATGTTTTTGTGGAAGACGGAGTACCCAGAGAGAACCCACACATGCACAGGGAGAACATGCAAACTCCATGCAGAAAGACCCCAGGCCAGGATTAAAACCTAGTACCTTCTTGCTGCAAGGCAACCAGTTGCTACCAACTGTGCCAATGTGCAATGAAAACCAGGGAGCTTAAATATACTGAGGTGAAGGACAAAGTGGCATTAGGACAAATAGACTAATCAGAGGAAAATGACAGCTAGAGAAGAGAGCAGGCTGAGGCAAATGAAGAAATACTTTACAACTGGGACAGTGGACAGAATGGTAGGTGAGGGTGAGGTGAAAAACAAAAACAAAGAGAATGGAAAAAGAAAGAAAACCTGAATAGTAACAGAAATAAATACTAAGAATATTTGAACTAACACAAGCAATAAACTAAAATGGCAAGATATAAGGAAATAAACAATGAAGAAATAATCAAAACAGAAAATAACTGAAGCTAAATGTCCACACAACAAGGGGTCATAACAATTGCACAAATATTCATCCCCGTTAAGTCAGTATTTAACAGATGCGACTTTGGGTGCAATCAAAGAATTAAGTCTGTGTGGATAGGTCCCAGTCAGACTTGCACATCTGGGGCCTCATGTACAAATTTAGAAAAGTGCGCCGCACAAAAAAATTCAGATGTATAAAACCGTGCGCACGCATGTGGCTGTGCACCTTTCCTTCTTACATCTGCATGAAACAGAGAGCAGCTGCTGGTACCACGTGGACCGCCCTGTCACCGCCTATAAACGCATATGTAAATCAATATAAATACCCAGAAGGCTCCCACTACATGTCTGAATAACCATAGCGACGGCCTCTGCTGGAGTCTGTTTCCAACTACATATAATAATAATAATAATAATAATAATAATAATAATAATAATAATAATAGATTTTATTTAAAAGCTGCTTTTCAGGGCGCACAAGGTCACCTTTATAAAAAAAAAAAAAAAAAAAAAAAAAAAAAAAAAAAAAAAAGCAATAAAATCAAAAGCAAAACATGTAAAATATATATTTTTTTAAATTTAAAAAGAAAATTTAGAGATCAATCAAAAGGAAAATGTTGTTTGAATAGATGAGTTTTTAGTCGGGATTTAAAAATACACAGAGTGCCAGAGAGTCATTTGTACTGAGTGGGAAAAAAATCATTTATTCCACAATATGAAGGAAACATGTGTTGAACCAGCTCAACGTTCCACTATTTGTTTGGCACAACTGTGCATCTCATATGAGTTGCACATTTACAGAATGGATATGCTTTCATAAAGGCGCAAACATTTCCAGACTGTGCCCTTATAGCGATATTAGTCCGGTCGACTACTCCGATCACGTTAGGAAGTCGGCTCATAAATTGCAAATTGCGGTTTAATTTCTGCCTGTTCCGATGCAGTGTAGGGGAACCTTGTGTATCTGGGAAACATACGACATGGCTCAGCTGAATAATGGCTGTGATATTCCCGGTTTGTCAGCCAATTCCCACTGAAATGCTCCGTTTGCAAGGAAACCCAGCATAGTGAGAACTTGAACTTGTAACATTCTGCTCCTTAGTTTCCCTCTGTAACGCAGGAGGAAGTTCAATGCAGAACTCCAGGATGATGGTCGTGGACAATCTAAAGCGGCTAATAAGCCACGCTTCATCATGTCCCAGCAGGTCAGTCTGATCTCTGAACACACGCTCCCTCTGAATCCTTCCATTGGTTATGTCCTCCAGCAGTGCCAAAGCCGCATTGTTCCACAATTACTCATACTTTTGCGCAGTTGTGTGTGTGTGTGTGTGTGTGTGTGTGTGTTACCTTATTATATGAGGATAAATGTGGTTCAGTTTCATCATTTAAGTTTAAACAATAAAAGATTAAAATCATGAAAAAACACTGGGTTCCATGCTCCTTAGGTTAAATCACACTGATTGGAGTCAAATCTCACCATATTTAGGTGAGTTTTGGTGCTTTGTAGTTTGTTATTATTGTAAATTGAAAAAGTTTGCATGGCTGCCACACATTTTCACCGCATTTTTATACATGTCAAATTGTGAGTAAAATATGGCGCCACACATTTTTTGTGCATAGGCATGCTTTATACATGAGGCACCTGGACGCTGCAATTTTACTCCATTCTTCCTTGCAAAACTGTTCAAGCTGTGCGAGGCTGCGTGGGGATCGGCTGTGATCAGCCCTTTTCAAGTCCTGCCACAAATTCTCTATCAAATTGAGGTATTGACTTTGATTAGGCCACTAACAAATGTTCTTTAAAGCCGCAGTTCTCTTGCAGATAGAAACAACTTGTTCACCTGGATTTCTTTTTGTTTTGTTGCATTTATTTTACCTTCTGCTTTCACAAGTCTTTCAGGGTCTGCTGCCGAGAAGCATCACCTCAGCATGTTGCTGCCACCACCATGGTGTGTTTGTGGTGATGCACAGTGTTTGGTGTCCACCAAACATTGTGTGTTGTCTGATGGTCAAAAAGCTCCATTTTGGTCTCATCAGACCAAAAAACCTTCTTCCTCTTCACCATGGAGTCTCCCACATGCCTTTTGGCAAACTCCAGTCAAGCCTTGACATGAGTTTATCTTCGACGGTGGCTTTCCTCATTGCCTCTCTCCCATAAAGCTTTGACTGGTGAGAAATCCAGGCAACGTTGGCTGTAGGAGTCCCTCCTATCTCACTGCTGAAACTTGTAACTCCTTTCAGCGACATAGGTGTCCTAGTGGACCTCTCTTCATCTCCTTCTTGCATCGCCACTACAGTTTGTGAGGACAAGCCTGATCTAGGCAAATTTACACATGGGGCAACATTCCTTCCATTTCTTGATGATGAATTGAACTGGACTCCTGGGGATGTTCAGTGCCTTGCATTCATCCCCTGACTCATACTTTTAAAATCTTTTCTCTCTGATTTGCTTGGGCTGTTTCCTTTGTCTTTATGCTGTAATGGGTACCCAAGAATACTAATTAACCAGTGAATGGACCAATCCAGACACCGGTGTCTTTATTCTACAATCACTTGAGACACAATCACTGCATTCGGGTGATCTCCATTCCACTTATTGTTAAGTGAAGTTAAATTTATTTGTATAGCACATTCAGCAGCAAGGCAGTTCAAAGTGCTTCAACATCATAAAATCATCAAAAAAACCATCAAAATCATTGAGCAAAATCATTGAAAATCATTGAGCAAAATTAATCGAAAATCATCAAGCAAATACACATGAAAATCATCAAAATCATCAGGAAAATATCGAGCAATCTCAAAACCATAGGGATCATCAAGCAAAAATCATCAAGCAATATAGTTAAAAAATAGTGATCAATGATCCACTTACTTTATTTAACTGATTAAACTCAACTTCCAAATTAAGGCACATTCAACACAATCATCTCCATCTTTTCTCTCATTGTGTTATGTATTGAGGAGTCTGGAGGAGGAGGCACCCCAAGGCCTTTGACGTTCCGGAAACCCATTTTACCTTACAGAGGCACGTCTGTCTGCTGGCTTTCTCCTTTAAGGTGTAGAAATCATTAAAAACCACCCACAGAATCCTCACTTTGTTCCACTAATTTCTTAACCTCCCTGTTCTCCTTACAGGGTGACTGGCCCTCAGCTGCTGTCTTCCCTCCACCAACTCTGTAGTCTGGAGGAGGAGGAGACTATTAGTATTGTAGGATTGTGAGACTACTAGCACCAACTGGCTGTTGAATTAGGTCAGTCACTTTAAAGGGGGTGAATATTTCTGCAATCACTTACTTTATGTTCAATATTTCACTTAATTTTCATTATTTTTGAAGAAATCAGTTTTCACTTTGAAATTAAAGGGATTTTTTTTTTTTTTTTTTTTTTTGCTTGTTTTTTTTTGTCAAAAAAAAATAAAATTTTGTTGATCATGATTGATTTGTAAAAGGGTAAAACATCCAAGGGTGTGAATACTTTTTATAGGCACTGTAGGTTCTTGTCACTGGGACTTGTAACAATATTGTTATTCCTCCTACAGGACTGTTCAAAACCAGTTCTGTGATTGTTATCAGCAAAACTTGTCAATGAAGATGGCCTTGGGGTGAAAGGGTCAGAGAGCTGATTACATTTTGTGACGATATTATTCTGCTGTAAGCCAAAGCACAGAATAAAAATTTCCAGTACACAATGAAAATGTTTTTTGGGGTTTTTTTAATGTCGCTACAAATACACACATTTCACATGTAACTTTATTTGATTGTACACCAGTTTTTGCAGATTCTGTGTTAGACCCTGTTTCAGCAGCATCCTGTCAATGGATAATATTTATTGGATTCACACAACCACATTTTTTTTTCATAATCTATGAATTTGTTACAAAAACATTGTTTCAAATCACTGATTATCTAAGAAACATTTCCAGCGTGTGGATGAAATTATCCATACTCAGTACAAAGCAGATGTTTCATTTTCATACAAAACATTTTGTGGCAAAATGTTATCTGTATCAAATATAGAGTTGGAAATCATGCCTGTTGTTAATAATATTAAAATGCTATTATATTCCAGTCGTATTTAATAAATTAGAATGTGCGTTCTGACAAAGTTGTGAGAATAAAAGTACCTTTTGAAAATAACAACCTTTAAGTAGGTATATTACAAACACAGTTTTCACCAAGCCCAGATTTCGGTAATAAAAATGTTATCTGATTTTTGTCTGTTATTTTTTCATCTTAAATGATGTGTTTTCATTAGCTGTTAGCAGGAAATCCTAACTCACAGAAATAAAGGCTTGAAAACATTAGCCTCTTTCTAATTTATTTATATAATATGTCTCCCTTAATGAACTGAGTTACTGAAATAAACTTTTTAATAATATCCATCCATCCGTGTCCTACTCACTCATCCTTGCAGGATCGCAGGGCTGCTGGTCCAGCAGTTAGTGGACGAGAGGTGGGGTACACCCTGGAAAGGTGGTCAGTCCATCACAGGGCAGCACACAGACATACAGGACAGACGACAACACATGTACATGCTCATACCTAAGAGCAACTTAGAGAGACCAATTAACCTAACAGTCATGTTTTTGGACTGTGGGAGGAAGCCAGAGTACCCAGACAGAACCCATTCATGCACAGTGAGAACATAGGACCTTCTTGCTGCAGGGTACCAGTGTTACCAACTGCTTCACTGTGTAGCCCCCGTTTCAATAATATTCTAATTTATTGAATGGGTCTGTATATACTTTGATGATGCTTTCTGTCATCAAGTAGGTCATTCTCATATTCTTACTAAGTGTACCTGATAGGTCATTGTGTAACTTACAGGGAAACCTGAAGATACGGCATTTTTGTGAACAGTGTGGTGGGTGGCCGTTGTTTTCAGACATACTGTTAAACCTACATTATTCATCAGTTTGTCAGATGTGATTGTGTGTAGGTGGCAGCATTTTAACCTCCATTTCGCTCATCGCACCGATTCATAATGATGGTATCTTGGTTTTGGTATTACTTTGAGTCATGATGTTAAAATAGCAGCAACAGTAGAGTGGTCTTTTATGCATTCCACACAGCTGTCATGAATGAAAAATCATTCTTAAAATTACTTTTATGTCATGTTGAAACAAAGGTAAGAATGAAAGTTTGCAAAATGAAACACACATGGTTGCAGCAAAAACAAGCTCTAAAACGAATGCTAAGAAAATATTTTTATTCCAAGGAAATTAGATTTCAGTTATTCATTTTATGAAATAACCCAGTTAGTTGTTCTATAAATATTTTCATATCTCTGTTCTTATCAAAGTGGATCACAGAAGCAGCAAGCTCTGTGCAGTAGCCTCTGTTCGCTCTAGCCCCATCAAGTGTTCAGTTTGAACCCCATATGTTGTGAAGTACCAAGTAAACTGTTACTCTGCCTGCACCCTGGCAGCAGATGTTTTCTGCTTGTAGAACAATCCTTAAAAAAATACTTTTAAAGTGTTTTACATGATAGGAGGTGTGATTTTTAAGGATGTCAAAGTTTTCAACCATTTACCTTCAGAGCTTTCAGAAAGTGGTTCAGTCCTCCAGCAATGCAGAGCTGAAACTTTTCCATCTGTGTTTCATCATCACGTTTCATCATAAACTTCATGATAAAAAAGTCCTTAAATCTTACGAAGAAGATCTTTGTCCTACGGTTTTGAGTTTCAGATAACAAGGAAAAAAAAATCTCACCACATTATCAGCATCTTTCACATTTATTGGCACCACTAATAAAATGTGTGAAAAAAGCTTAAAAATGTGTGTATTTCCATAAGCATAATATCACAGTAAAATAGACTAATACAAAAGTAAACAATCTGCAGTTCTCTAAGAGTGAGGTTTGGAGAGTTTTTTAACAATCCTCTCCAGCCATCCTCCCCACTAATGATCTTAGGTTTCCACCAAAGCTTTTTCATCTCAGTTCCAGTTGTTTTAAATCCTTAAGTTGTGACTTTATGTGAAGTGGATACACTTTTTTTTTTTTATTTTATTTCCGGACTTCTGAAGTTCAACACACAGCTGCCTAATATGACTGCCGTGTTCTGTTGTCTTTATCATTTTGAAGATTGGCAAAAACAAGCCAGAAAAGTAAAGCTCAGTTTTAAAAATATTGCATACATATTTATCTTTATAGAGAAATCTATTGAAACAGTAAGCAGGATTTTTTCCAAATTTTATTTTAGCAGTTATTTTCAGACATAAATTGGTTATTCCTGCTGAAGATTTATATTGTGAATTGTTCACCTGAGTATTTCACAACCTTTTTGACATTTCTTTCAGACTACATTACAGTGGGACCTTCTACTGCAGATGTATGAATGTATGAATTCACTTTTTTTTAGTATCTTTAATAGCATAATTTCACATAAGCAAATTTCAGAGAAAGTCTAACCTCTAATTTGAGTGAGGAGAGAAATACAAAATCACTACAACAATTAGAGGGACTCCCATTAACAGACAGACTGAAGGTTTCTATACTTTTAACTATTAATGCACGACTTTCTGTTTCCCTACTGCGACAACACGTCTTAAGTAAGGTGGGAAATAAAAAAAACTCACTGTTAGACAACTCCTGCAAATTATTTGCAGTGAAAATCATTGCTATTGTTTTAAAAGATTATTTTTACACATTTTTATCAGTGATGTGAAAAAATGTTGAGTGTGGTATATGATGTCACATGAAATGAGGAACACATAGGGAAGTAAAACCAAGGATGACCTTTATTAGGGAAATTTATAAAGCATTCACAAGTTTATTTTTAAAAAGACCTAAATATTTCAAGCTCTCACGCTTTTGATCCTCACCAGTTTCACCATTGATAGGATTATTTGATTTTTCATTTCCAGCTGAACATTGCACACTTACCAAAACATTTGTTAACCTGGAGGTGATTTTGTACTTCAGGATGTCTAAGTATGTCTGTCTTATGGATTGAGACTGAGCATTGTATGGATGAAATAGAATAGAACAGAAATACCCTTTATTGTCCCACAGTGGGGAAATTCTGGTGCAACAGCAGCAAAGTGACAGGTAATCGAAGCACTGTAGATTCACACGGAAAAAATAGTAATCATGGTGTGAGACTGTCTGATAGAGGGTCATACTGTCCCCTGGTGATCTTACTATCTGTTTGTTACATTTTTTTGTTGGTAACATCAGAATCATCAATGAAGATAGTTGTTCTCCAGTCTATCATTTGATTCATGTGAATGTGTGGATTTTTAAGTAGCTGTAAGACACCTACTGGAATGGTGTGGAATACTAATGCATTGGGGACATTTTCAATACCTAGCAATGATTCGTTTACATCACTGTGGATGGATTTTTGCCCACTCATCTTTGTGGAATTTCTTAAATTCAGCCACATTGGAGAATTTTCAAGCATGGCAAATATCAGATGGGTCTTTGTGTTCTCTTTGGTCAGTAGGGGTTTCCATTTTGGAACTCTCATTGAACCTGGCCTCTTTCTTGATGTTGAATCATGAACGCTGACCTTAACTGAAGCAAGAGCACTGCTTTAGACGCTGTTCTACATTCATTTGTGACCTGTTGAATTAGAAATGGCTTTATAAGCGTTTCAGTGATTTTGTTTCTCCTCTGATTCTGAATTTCTTTAGATTTGGGCAACATGGATTGCTTTACTTGTCTACTTCAAGTTGTCACCAAGTTTTATTTGAGTGGCTTTTTTTTATTATTATTCTACAAGTCGGAGACAAATCAAGAATCAGCATTTTGAGTTATTCATGATTAACATGGAATTTAACAAAACAGTGCAAACTTTTTGACATAAGGCCTGGTTGGTTTGAATAACCTTTTCCCCCTTTAATAAATAAATGTATTTTTGTTTGATATTAGAATTTGCTGAAAATCCAAAACATGTTAACTGAGAAAAAAGAAGCAAAAAAGCTGTTACAGGCCATTTCTTTTTTCACAGCATAGCACATTTCTGCTCCTGGTTCCAAAAGGCAGTTTAAAAAGAAACGTTACACACATTAAAAACTTATCTAATTTGACAATATAATCCCTGATTCTCAAAGTGTAAAAGAAAAAAAAGGAAATGCCAGGCCATTTCTTAATAAATGCTAACAGGCTAATATCGCTGTAAGATCTAAAAAAAAAAAAAAAAAAAAAAAAAAAAAAATGTAACTAGTTATCAGCTAATGACTTTGCACAGCCGATGTCAAACATAGATGGCGGTGTGTCTTATTTTAGTTCGCTGCGCCGCTACTTACAAGTCAAAGAAGAAGAAACAAAAACAGTCCTCTGTGACAGATTACTTCGCATGCTTTCCACTGCACTCGAAATAACGTTATTGCTCTTTTTCTGATTACATTTTGAGTCCACGTTTAGCATAAAGAATGCCACCGAAGGGAAAAGGTGGAAAGGGTGGTAAAGGTTAGTGTCCCATAGGGTAACCTGCTGGTAATGATGTGTTATAATCTGTTATTGTCAGCTGCAGGTGCTAGCCTGTAAGTTAGCATGCACTGCTGCACTTCAGTATAATGAAAGAGTTCAAACTAATAGCATTACTCTGGAAAGTATGTTGCTCTACACTCTGGTTTGACGTGTGCTGTGGTGTTAACTGTGTAGGAGCTGCTTCAGGAAGCGCGGACGCTGACAAAAAGGAAAAAGCCCCTAAAGGAGGCACATCTGTTAAGGTATCCACTAAATACATTTTAACCCCAGCAGCTCTGCACAAAAAAATAAATAAAATAAAATAAAAAAATACACGGCTAATATACACGGCTCTATTTAGGTGTTTTTGAACATTTTGGCTGACTCTTAAACGAACTTTGGATTTTGGGTGAAAGACCAACACAAAGTAGCACATAACTGTGAAGTGGAAGGAAATGGATTGATGTTTCTTTGTAGAACCACCTTTGTGGTACGTCTCTTCTGAGCTTAAGATCAGTCAAACTGGCTGGAGAGTGTCTGGTAGGACCAGTTTTCAACTCTTTTCACAGATTCCCATTTAAATTTTGGTCTAGACTTTGACTAGGCCATTCTAACACATGTGTATGCTCTGTAAGCCCACTGTTGCTCTGACTGTATGTTTAGGGCTATTGTTTTACTGGAATGTAAACCTCCACCCCAAAAACTCAAGCCTGTCTTCCTTTTAAGAGGTTTTCTTCCAGGATAGGCCTGTATTTAGCTCCATCCATCTTCCCATCATGTCTGACCAGCTTCCCTGTCCCTACTAAAGAAATGTATGTGTTTCATTTTCTTTCCACTTGATAATTATGTTGTTCTTGGTGTTGCTCTGTCACAAAAAAATCCCCCAAAAATACATATAAGTTTATATTGTGACAAAATGTAAAAAAAAGTTTGAAGAGTATGAAGGCACCGTATAGAACATCTACTCTCAGGGAGTGCTGACCTGGCTGAACAGTGTCAGTAATACTGAAGGATCAGTTTCAGTCATTTATATTTGTAAACCTCCCACCATGTTTCTCTCCCCAGGTCCGGCACATCCTCTGTGAGAAGCACGGAAAATGCATGGAGGCCATGGAGAAATTGAAAGCTGGAGTTCGTTTCAGTGAAGTAGCATCACAATACAGTGAGGACAAAGCTAGACAAGGAGTAAGTATGCACATAAGTCAGTTTATCTTTTTTTTTTTTTTTTTTTTTTTTTTTTACTAGCTGTATATTTTTGCAACTTGGTTTAGGCTGTTCAAGTAAATATTATGGAAACATCCTTCCTGTAGTTATGACTTTTTGTTGTTTTGGTGTTTTTAGCACAGCAAAATTTCTCTGTGCCACTGTTTGCTGGAAGAAAAAAACCTTCTTAAGTCACGTATATGGTAAAATTTATAGGACTAAGAGGTATTATAATGAGCTGTTATTGATGATCAGACCATGAATCTAAGATTCTTGAGTGTGTCATCGCTGACAGCTGCTTTATTTATCATGAACTCCTTTATTCCACCTGCATCAGAGACCAGAACACCCACACAAGGTTTTCTCTGAAATTGAAAGAAATTTCAGTGTAATGGTTATCTGGGGGATAAATATATATGTTCAGTTTTGGAAACTTTAATATTTGCGTCATGCTTTTACTCATATCAAGATTTTTTTTACCTTCCATAACAGGGTGATCTGGGTTGGATGACACGAGGGTCCATGGTTGGACCTTTCCAGGAGGCAGCGTTTGCTCTACCTGTCAGTTCAATGGATAAACCCGTCTACACAGACCCGCCTGTCAAGACGAAGTTTGGATATCACATCATTATGGTAGAGGGGAAAAAGTAGAACAGGCTAGCTCTTTTGTCATAAATACCACAGTTGTGCAGAAATGTTGAAGAGGGAAAAGAAAAGATATTGGAGCGATAGGACTGTCGATTTCGTCTGTTAAAATGTGCACTTCTACTCGAGGTCTGTTTTCTCGAGATACACCTTTTTATTCAATGTTTTTGTTTAAACTTTACTTTAAGACTTCTGCAGCACCAATTATGACACAAGCAAGTTAATAAATGTCGTCCATGTTGTATAAAATCTGTAGTATTGATTTGTGTGTGAAAACATGGAGGTACAGAAAAATTTAAATATGAAAAAAACCCTCAAAATTTCTTGTCGTTTATTTCAGAAAGTGGAACCTATATATTATATAGATTCATTAGACATAGAGTGAAGTATTTCAAACCTTTATTTCTTTGTAATTTTAATGATAATGACTTACACATAATGAAAACCCAAAATTCAGTGTCTCAGAAAATTGGAATATTGTTGAAAAGTTAAATATTGGAAAGGTTCAATGGTGTCACACCCTAATCAGCTAATAAACTCAAAACACCTGGCATCTGCCCACACTGCCAAAGTACCAAAAGCTGGTTCAGTATCCATGATGTTACTGTACTTGATTGGCCTGCAAACTCTTCAGACCTGAACACCACAGAGAATCAATGGAGCATTGTCAAGAGGAAGAGGAGGGACACCAGACCCTTCAATGCAGATGACGTAAAGGCTGCTTCTAAAGCAACCTGGGCCTCCATTACACCCCTGCACAGCTGCAGGCTGATCGCCTCCATTCCATGCCGCAATAATGCAGAAATTCATGCAAACGGAGGATTTCTGTTTAAAATCTATACATTTTTTTATTCTAATTTTCTGAGATACTGAATTTTGGGTTTTCATTATCTATAAGCCGTAATCTTAAAAATTACAGCAAATAAAGTTTAAAGCTTGAACTATTTCACCTAATGTCTAATGAATCTACATAATATGTAAGATTCACTTCATGAATGAAATCAAGGTGTGAATGTATCAGTTCTGTTTTAACAGACTGAAACCTTCAAAACCCTGGGCACACAAACGCATTTTGTGTCATGTTATTAGAACTTGCCCAACTTTGCCCAGGATGACTCATCAAATCTTATCTGATTGCCACAAAGATAACCTGACCACTATTACTCAAGCTTAAAAGAAAACCATTAAGGTTGCGCTGGTTGTTGAAGAAAAAAAGGGCTCAAAGTTGTGAAAGATCAATGCAATGGTTTTGCAATGTTTTGTGCTTCTTACTTACAGATATGTGTGAGATATTAATGATGAGAATTTTATTTTATTTTCTCTTAAATTTCTTGCATAGTTTCAGTCTAGCAAATATTCAGATAATCTAATATCTGATTGAAGTAAAAAAAAAAAAACTGCATCAGAATTTTTTTTTTTCTTCGTCTTCTTGCTTCTCCAGTTGGTGACAGCTTGGTATTTGGTATCCTTATTGTCCCAAATTATAAAAAGTAGGTCAATGTCTAGAAAATGCAACTGTTACCTGCTGCTTAAACATTGAGAGAATGTTTATGCCTGCATGGTTGTTTGTCCTGTCTGTCTCTGTGTTGCCCTGCAATGGACTGGCGAACTGCCTAGGGTGTACCCCGCCTCTCGCCAGATGACTGCTGGAGATACGCACCAGCCCCCCCTTGCGACCCTGCAAGGATAAGCATGCTAGATGAAGGTTAGTAACCCTGCGCAGCCGGTCTTGGGCCGAGTTGTGTTTTCAGTGTGGAGCTGAAGGGCTAGATCTTGTTAAACAGAAGTCAACACCCTAAATGGTTTGAAATCTGTCAACTGTTAGAGACATATACATTCAATACTCCTAAAATTTCACTTCAGACTCCTGTTAAGGATAAAGTTATAACTTTGCTATAAACATGACTAAATGTTTGCTACAACAGGGAAATGTTAATTTTAGATTACAGGCTTCTATCAAATATACCATGATTTTGGGGGTCAGAAATTAAGTCACAGCCTTTATGCATCACTTATGTAAAAAATACTAAGTATTACAAATACTAGTAAAATATACTACGTAATACTATGTATTAATACTAAGAACTGAAAACAAATCCTAACTAACCTCACCCAGAAATGTTGTCTAATCAATAAAATCATCAGACTGTTCTACTTTCTACTAATCAAAGGCAGCTCTAAACAGGTGGGTTTTCAGCCTCGATTTAAAGGAACTCAGTGTTTCAGCTGTTTTGCAGTTTTCTGGAAGTTTGTTCCAGACTAGCGGAGCATAAACACTGAAAGCTGTTTCTCCACGTTTGGTTCTGGGGATGCAGATCAGACTAGAACCAGAAGACCTGAGTGGTCTGGAAGGTTGATACAGCAACAACAGGTCTTCAATGTATTTTGGTGCTAAGCCATTCAGTTATTTATAAACTAACAGAAGTACTATTGTCTGAGCTACAGGGACCCTGTCCAAGGACTTTAGAACTGGGGTGATGTGCTCTATTTTCCTGGTCTTAGTGAGAACAGGAGCAGCAGCGTTCTGGATCAGTCAACACAACCCTGCATGGTTTAACAGGAACTATCTGCAACTGCGCTGTGTATTGAATACACTTTAATATCCGACTCCTGTTAAGGACAAAAAAAAAATCTAGTTTTGTTGCATCTTAAATAGTCAGTTAGAGCGTCACATAGACTCATCATGGATATACTGTAATCCAGCAAGTATAAGAGGAACCATCATTTTTAACTCGTGTGAATGAGAGAAAATCCACAATATATTTAAAAGTGTGAGCCCATTGTTTGGTTTTAAATTCATTAATGTTGTATTATCATTCTACTTATAAAAAAGAAAAATTAAAATGAAAAATGTAATATTTACAGTAGATACAGTACATAGAAACTATCCAGAGAGATGTTGTAATACATTGGCCAAAATGCTAGGCGGCAGCAGCGCTCGGGGCTTGCGGCAGCGCAACCAGCAGCAGGAAAAGACGGTTGACGTTCTTACGCCTGGCTAGTTGATTGGCGAGGTAAGATGGCGGCGCCAGAGGAGCCAGAATTATCCCAGGCGCAGACCGAAAAACTCCTTCAGTTTCAGGTAGTCAGCCAAAAATCCTTATTAACACGCTTCCATTTAAAACCTCCAATATCGATATATTTCCACTGATAGCCAGTCACAGCGAACAGGTCGAAGTGTTGTGTGGAAAGCCTTTTTTTTTTTACACACTTAACTTCGATAGCGATCCCCCAACGCCAACTGGAAGCAGAGCTGCTAAAAAGAAGCTAAGCTAACCAACAAGTTAGCAGACTTTCTAGAACGCGTTTGGGCTAAAAAGGCGTTAATTTTGTCATATAGTTCTTATAGACACCAACTCTGTCCAATACTGTGAATCAGAAACATCAGTGTTTTAACTGTTAGGGATTTTAATATTGGATTGTGTCTCCAGTTAACGTTGGCTACTTTACATTTGCTAAGTCAACATTAGCACAGCTGTCATTCTCAGACTGACACTGAAGTTTGAGGACTTCATGGTGTTTCAGATTGGTTTATTCAACGTGTTAGGATATGACAGTAATATATCTTGATGTAATGCTACTCATTTAATCAGATTTGTGTCGAGTTGGCTGTTTGTGTGCTAATCGTGTGAAACAAGTCATATTTAGCTTAGTTATACTCGAGTCAAATGTGTTTTCGTATTTGCTTTCGATGTGCTCGAGTCTCTTATGGCAGGTGATAAGCTGCTTTAATCGTCTTTCATTTCAAAAATACTTTATTTATCCCAAAGGGAAATTAAATTGGTAACTGCTTACAAAACGATTAAATTAGTTCTTATCAACTCAACTCATATTTGGAGCTGAGTTAAAGCTAAAGGCAATTATGGTGTTTGGTAAGGATTTTTCAAAATTCTTTTTGCAATCATTTTGATTAATCCTGTCAAACCAGGTGTTGTCATGTTCCATTTAGCTCAATTTATTTATAAAACGCTGGTTCACAACAGATCTCAACTCATTGCACTGACCTGGACCAAATTCTATTCATATCCAGAAATATCATGTAATGGTATAAAACCAAAATAACTACATCTCTGGAGACCTTCGGTTAATATTGATATTACTCAGAGTAATGTTGCTTTTTCATTGTCACAAATTATATGTGTTCAGTTCTATCCAAAACTTTGTCATGCTAGCTAAATAATATGGTACGCTGCTAATCAAGTCGTCTGAATTTTTTAGTGTCATTAGGTATTTTTGCAAAAGAATTGCATCAGTAATAATGATATATTTTATTTATAGGCACCTTTAAAGAATATCAAGATCAGCTTACGTTATAAGTAAGAACTGTATGTCATAACGACAATTAAAAGAACATTAAATAGATGGCAAAATCTTCTTTGTTAAAAACTACCTTAAAGCCTTTTGAAAGCTAAATTTCTGGAGAAATTTATTAACCGCATTTTGCTTTAAAAATGTGATGCAACATTACAAGAATATTGCTTAAGAAAATGACCTTGGGATGAAACAGTAAAATATCTTTGCAGATATCTTTTTTTATGCAGTTCAAAGGTCATGTTCCATACTGCAGATTGTGATATTTTCAGTATTAAAAAGTGACAGAGAAATTTGCCTTGGAACAAAAAGACATTCAGCTTGCCACAGTGTTTTTTAAACATTATATTTAAATTCAACAGATAAGCTACAAATTGTTTCCAACTTGTGACTGCATGCAGACTTTGCAGTGGATAATAAAGCATGTGCTCATTTGATATTCGGTATATAGGTACTTGAAAACTTTGCTTAAAAGACCTTTTTTTTAAATTTTATTTTAAAAAAAATCTACCTATCTTCAGGTAAATCAAACACAGTTTTGTCTGACCAAAGTTTCTCAAATAAAGCTATGTCTCTGCCAGGAATGAAAATACCCTGGGTTTGTTTTCTTTAAATTATTTGAAATTCTTGAAACTGCAACCTGAAATGGCATATAAGCTGTTTTTGAGCATTATCGTCGAACAAGTGTTTGGCGCACAACCAGCAAACACACTATCTATACATAATATGCAGCAGCATTTGTGCTCAATATTTCATTGGGACAAAAATTTTATTCCAATCCTAGACCAGTTACAGCTCGAAGCTGAAGCTGAGAAAAAACCCAATTAGTTCTAAAGCCAGCTTTTCTGCTTTCACCCGAAACTTTATTTCTTCCCCCTGACTTTCCTTTCATGTCCAACAGGATTTAACTGGGTTGGAATCAATGGACCAATGCCGCCGAACATTAGAGCAGCATAATTGGAACATAGAGGTAAAGTCACATCACAAAGGAGTCACGTTTTATTGCTGCTCTGCCGTCGTCGTTGACAGTCATCTTTTGTGTATTGTTTTTTATCTCTTGGTAACTGAACAACTCCATTTTGATGGGTTTGCATGTATGTGTTGCAGGCTGCAGTGCAGGACAGACTTAATGAGCAGGAAGGAGTTCCCAGTGTGTTTAATCCTCCACCATCCAGACCTCTTCAGGTCAACACAGCAGACCATAGAGTATATAGTTACATCGTCTCAAGGCCTCAACCCAGGGTACATTTGTTTGATTTAAAAAACAAAAAAAAAAAATCCCAAGAAGTAATGTTTAAAGTTGCAATGGATTTAATCAGTGCTTCTTTTCCAGGGATTACTAGGATGGGGTTACTATTTGATTATGCTACCGTTCAGATTTACGTATTACACACTTTTGGACATATTCAGGTAATCGTAGTGCGTTTATTACAAGCTTTCACGAATCAGGAGGAGGACGTTGGCTGATATGGTCTTTTGTTCCAAGGTTCGCCCTGCGATTCATCAGACCAGACCCTCGTGCCCGCGTGACGGACCCTGTCGGTGATGTTGTGTCTTTCATTCATAGTTTCAAGGAAAAGTACGGTCGGTCACACCCTGTGTTTTACCAGGGCACGTACAGCCAGGTGAGTCCGTAACCACGTAAACAAAGAGAATCAGCGAAGTGCGATCGGAAGAAAATCTAAGCGTTCGACATTGTTTACCATGACTCATGCAGGCACTGAATGATGCTAAACGGGAGCTCCGCTTCCTATTAGTGTACCTGCATGGTGATGATCATCAAGACACTGACGAGTTTTGCCGGTATAGTATTTGTGTTGAAGTCAGTTACCTAAATATCAGAAATGTTAAACTTAAATAACTTAAGTAAAGTTTTCTCTCTAATTTGTCTCTTAGCTCCACATTATGTACGGAAGAGGTCATAACCTTTCTCAACACAAGAATGCTCTTCTGGGCATGTTCAACTAGCAAACCGGAGGGTTACAGAGGTATGCCAGCAAGCGACTGTTATTCATGAAATTAATAAATGTTTGGTCATTTATTCACATAAAAATAATAGTTTTCATTAACCTTTGTAACATTAAATTAGTTACTTTGAAAAGGAAAATATCTTGTTTACATTTTAGCACACCTAATAAGGCTGCACAACATATTGCAAATATATCGTCATCATTGTATCAGTGTGAGCAATATTTATAATGCAAAGGACTGTTGGAGTGCAATAATTGTTTGCTAATTTTTTCCAAGGGTTATGAACTTTCATTTTTCATGCTAATATATTATTTAGCCAGTGGGACAGTGTCATGGCAGCAGATGCTCACACCGGACACAGGTGACATTCCCTAAAAGGCTAACGGTCACAGAGGGATTGGAAGCACGAAGAAAATAGACTTATATCGCAACTGATTTTGTCATTACAATACGGTCATCAACATTGCTAGGTTTTCTAATATGATTCTGCCCTAACACCTAATATATCTTATGTTATTAGGATTAAAACTAATAATCATTATATGATCATATAAGAACAGGAAGTTTAGTAACCATGTGCAAAAATATATTTTAAGTCTTAAAACCTTGAGTGGTGTTCACACTTGGAGGCCTCTTGGTATTCTAATTCATATTTGATTGAATGCAGTGTTGACTGTGTGAATGCAAAGATGTAACTTAGAGCTGTGTAACAGGACTGAGTCTAAGATGCACAGGTTCGACATGCTTATTAGGACTTCCGTTGCTTTTACCAACACAAAGTTGGTTTCATTGTTGGAAAAACTGCGTGGTAACAACTGTTTGAAGCAACATGGTTTAATGAAGACGATTTAAAAGAAACACAATGTGTTCTGGTGTATTTTAGTGTCCCAGGCGTTGCGGGAGAACACTTACCCGTTCCTGGCCATGATAATGCTGAAGGATCGCAAGATGACCGTGGTGGGAAGGCTGGAGGGTGTCATCCAGCCAGAGGACCTCATCAATCAACTTACTTTCATCATGGATGCCAACCAAACATATCTGATGTCAGAGCGCCTTGAACGGTACAACGAATCACCAGCCTGCTTGAGTTTGCTTTGGATTTTAAAGCTTCCTCCCACGTTTAACAGGAAGTGTGGTCGTTTTAAGTTGATGTTCCCTTCTATGCTATCCTCATAGCGCGGGTTCAGTTCCGTCCCCAGCTTATTTTAAAAAATGAAATGGAAGAGTCCAGGAGAAATGACGGCACCTTATGCTGTGTCATGTCGTCCATGATGTACAGAGACGGTGCAGTCTTGGCAGGGTTGGGTCATGAGTTGGCAATGCCACACTCTGTGATGCTCCTGCAGTCCAGATGAGCTGTTCAGGTCACAAGGTGCATGTTGTTGCAGAGGCACAGGGTGTGTCCTAGTGTGTGTAGGGGGGCATGCCCTGCATTTTTTTTTTTTTAATTTTACATCTAAACATAATTTGTCAGTAAATCTGATCAAGCATGACATTCAAATGCATCTTTTATTGGACTATTTTAGTTTATGATCCCCCGGTCACCAGTCAGGCCAAGCTGTGAACTGCTCAGTCTGGTCTCGCCATCAGCTGAATTATTTATTTATTTTTTTTTTTTTCCATTGGTGCATTTCTAATTGAGGTCGTTTCAAAAATGGTAAAGACTTGTTTACGTATTTTTGTCTCAGCGAGGAGAGGAACCAGACCCAAGTTCTGAGGCAGCAACAGGACGAGGCCTATCTCGCCTCACTCCGTGCCGATCAGGAGAAGGAGAGAAAGAAACGGGAGGAGATGGAGCAACGGAAGCAAGAGGAGGAGAAGGTCCGACAAAGTGCTCTTGCAGAGGAAAGGAGACGAAGAGTGAGTCACTTTATTTTGTTTTTCTGTATCTGTTTGGAAGCTACTCTGCACACCTACGGTCCTTTCAATTTCTAATCCACATTGTCTCTAGACACTCGAAGAGGAGAAGGAGAGGAAGTCAGAGTGTCTTCCTCCAGAGCCCCCTGCCGACGATCCTGAGAGTGTCAAAATAGTGTTTAAGCTGCCGAATGATACAAGAGTAGAAAGACGATTCCTCTTCGGTCAGTCTCTGACGGTGAGTAACACTTCAACGGCGACTCCATTTCCACACCTGTTTAGTGTGGCGTTATAAAAACCATGCTCACCAAAAAGTTTCATTTACAGATGTCAACATGAAATGGTCAGAACTTTAGCAGATAAACTAAGCAGCACCAGTCTGTACAGTGCAGTGCTGCTTTCAGTTATTCTCCTGTTCACTGAGCTCTTCTCCTTTTGCAGGTAATACATGACTTCCTTTTCTCGTTGAAAGAAACTCCAGAGAAGTTCCAGATAGTTACAAACTTCCCTCGCCGAGTCTTGCCCTGCCTTCCGACCGAGGAGCAGTCCAACCCGCCGACTCTGAAAGAGGCAGGACTCAGCCGCTCCGAGGTCCTTTTTGTTCAGGACCTGACGGACGATTAATAAATGACATACCTCTTCCATATGGAAACGCATTTCCTCTGACACCCACCCACTTTTTTTTTTTTTTTTTTTTTTGTTATTGTGTGTGTCTTTCAGTTGTTTTTTTTTTTTTTTCATATTCTGTTAAATGGCCATTATGTGTAAGGGATCATTGAGATAAAATCCTCTCCTGGAAAATTAAACCATCCTGCATCCAGTCCACATGTAGTTGTTTACAGGGTTCCCGATAGCCTGGAAAGTCTTGAATTTTATCAAATAAATATTTCTTCAAGTTGGTCCTTGAATTCATCTTATGTTAGAAATACATTTTTCCATTGTCTTCAGTAGCTGCCAGCATTTCCTCCCTCATCATTGACTGTCTGAGTAGCTTATTAATACTTGCTGACACTTACAAAAGCAGTAGCATAACTTTGGTCACATTCATATCTTAAATGATCTGTCTGGGCAACTAAGAGTGTTTAGTTTTTTTTTTTTTGTTTTTTTTTTTTTTCTTTAAACTGTATACAGCAGATACAGCATGAAGAAGAGTGGATTTCAACGACTGTGTGAATGCCTTGGCTACATCTGTTTCTGTTACTCATGTTGGATCTATTCGTCCTAATTCAAAAGCCCTTTTGCCAAACGTTTGTACAGTTTCTCCACATTTATTGACAAGCACAACTAAATCAATCCAAGATAAGTTTGGCGCTGCAGTGATTGTTAATCCATGTGCTGAGCAGTGGGGTTTGGTGGTGGTGGTGGGGGAGGGGCGTACAGTTTGCGGGAGGAAGACCGTGGCTCAGGATGTAAAAGAACTATGGGAACCCTGTTTTGAACGAGCCATTACCTGTACATAAGTTCAATATTTAAAACCCCCAAATTGACCTGATTGGGTTTTTTTTTTTGTTTTTGTTTTTTGGACCTCAGTCTGTCATTAAACGACCAAATGCAGGTTTGTTACTATGTAAAGCAGACTGCCTCAATCTTATGAAGTTTAAACACAATATTTAACAGAAGCCACAGTTTTTACATGTGGCTGTAACTAGTGTAGTAAAAGTCTGCCCATAGTGTGCCTGTGGTTACTCATAGATGCCTGTTTTTTTGCCTGTAACACCAGAATGGGCTCATGTAAAAGATGTAATTTTCCAGCTATAAATTAAAAATGTTTTAAAAACGTGGGTTTATTGAGATTGTACAGCAATGTTGTGTGGCGCAAGTGTCTTATTTCGCTGCTTGGGGGTTGGTGAATGAGGGGGGAGCAAAAAAAGTGATTTAGCTGGGAGGGTTTTGAGTAATGATTCGTATGTTTTCCTTTCTAGTATTCTTAAAGTTTTTTTTAGAGAAAATTTGAAGTATAAATGCAAATCTGCTAAAAAAAAAAAAAAATTCTTCAGTGGTCAGGTTGTAAATACAGAACCACTGACAGATGGTAGTTTTTCAGACATGGGAAATAGAGTTCCAATCAGAATGAATGCCATATTGTTTGGCTTATGACGACTTATTTCAACATGGTAAAGGGTTTCTAACATCTTATTTCTTTAAGAGAAACTGGGTTCAAATTTATAATTGTTCTCAGTCTTAGTCGCACAAAATTATTTATAGTCTTCAATATGTGCAAAGGCCCCCACCTTATACTTGGTTGAACATCCTTTGGCAAATTGCACCTTGACTACATCATTTGAGATGATTGTAGGGAATTTTCTCTGTGTACATGAACTAAATTGAATGTTTAACGAGTTCTTGACTGAAATGGTGTAATTCACGCGATCTGGTTTCTTTCTTTACATAGACCCAGCTTTTAGGCATAATCCATCCATTTTCAATTCCCAAGTTTTAACAATGTAACTGTTGAGGAAAAATTAAAGAAATTTCTCCAAGGTGATGTAAAACTTGTTTTACTAAATTAAGTAAACTGAAGAGAAAGTCTGGGGTTGGGGTTCTGAGTTGCCTTTCATCTGAGGGGTGCTCTTTAAGTGAGATGGCTGACACTTGGACACAATTGGGTGTTCCGACATAATAGCCAAAAAAGATGCATACTTTGCCAAAACCCAGGCCTTCAACCCTTATGAACATTTTTTTGGGGGGATTTTATGCCTGAAAGCTAACCAGTTTATATAGTTTTTATGATCTCTACACACTTGACCAAGAAAATTCATTATAGATACAGGCAGAATATTGTTTATTGGTACAAAAAGTGTGTGGTTGAGGTGCAACTCGCTAAGGAACAATTAAGCAAATAAAAGTGAGGGTCCAACTACAGATTTGTGCATATATATATATATATATATATATATATATATATATATATATATATATATATATATATATAAAAATAGTTTTTTGATTCAAGTTGTGTGTAAATCAAATTCCATCTTTTTTCAGACTGTTTAGAAAATCTGCACTTAGTTGCTGGTGGTAACTTTAAACAGCTCAGTGAGGTGAGACGAATGCCATATTGGTATACATCATACATTTATTAGTGAACAACCCTCTCAAATCAGCCACAACGATTAAAAAAAAATGATTGCACTACTTGGTAAAGCATAACTAGCAACTTTCATTTAAAAAAAGTACAAATCTTAAAAATTTCAAACAGTATACAGATGTATATATAATACACTAACTAGTTATGTTAAATGCTACAAACAATATGATTCCAATGGAATGAAAAATTATAACATTAATAAGAACCATTTCCTATATATAATATATATTAGTCGTTTTCTCCCGCCCATCCTTGCAAATACAAACATGGAAAACAAATGAGGTAACTGTAAATGTGCAAGTACCAAAGCAAAAATATCTGCCTAAACACAGAACGCATGCCCCCTGGCTCTGTTGGTGGGTGGTTTAAATCTGATGTTCAGGCAAGGACCCCTGGAGGCCGAGGAGAGTAATAACAGTAAACCACTATCCCACCACAGCAAAAACATCATTGGTAAACAATAAATGGCATCTACGGAGCAATCAATCACAAATCCTAAATAAACTTTAGCTGCATATTGGAAAATCTTTTTATTTCTTTATTTTTTTTGCACCACACAAGCTGTGAGATTATTCATTTAACTCTTAACAGAAAGACTACAAGACTCTATTTTGAGTTATCATTAAAATTAGCTCATTAACTAGGCCTTAAATGGAAGGTTCTTTTTATTTAACAAGGTTGCTGGATACTGTCAATTAAATATACTTTTTCCCCATAAAGGAATAGTGCTAACATTACCATGAATTAAGGTATTTTCTATATGTGAACAATACATTTTTAAAGATATTCATACACTGAGAGCAAGAGCCTGATAGGCAGATACAGTACTACACTGAAATAAGTATGACAACACTTTTATTATTTTTTTTTTTTTATTTTTTTTTTTTTTTTTTTTTTTTTTTTACTTAAATCCCTTAAACTATATTAATTTTCACTGACATTGTTTCGGGGTATTGGTATAACATGCTTTAAGAATACATGAGATCCATGACAAACTATTGCATTCACGCGTGTGAGTTTTCATACCTAAAAGCAGAACATCTAGCACCTTTTCACTATGGCTTTTGATAGACTACAGTAGTATCAGAGCATGTATTTCTCAGTCGTTAGGGCAATAACAGTAACACAATGTATGTAAGAATTCACCTTTTTTTTCTTTTTTTTTTTTAAATGTCCCCTTATATAAAATGAAGTTAGCGCAATAAAATCTTGTAGTCATTCAGTTCTATTACAAATGTGTGCAGTACAATGCATGGCAGTTATCAGCTGAGCATTAAGATCAAAACTTCCAGAACCCGAGCCAACTAGAGCTAAAAATCAGTTGGGATCTGGTTGACGAGCATGCATATTGTGCACCATTAAGTAGGTCCCCCACCAGATTTTTTTAAGATACCCTCCACTGTAACACATTTGTTTTACCCTTTTTTTTCTCTTTTTAAAAGTCATGCAAAAACACATCTGAAGTCGATTTAGGAGTGACTTAGGTAGGATAGAGTGCACTGTGGCACATTTAAATATGGGATCACAACTGCTATGTCTGAAAATATGGTCGGAGTACAAGAACGGAAGTCTAACAGGTTTGAATAATACACTTGTAATGAGTTATCGTCTTTTCAGTGAATATTGTTAACATACGTATTGATCTTTTCTTGCATGCCTGTCTTTAAATGGTGTAATATTTACTATTTCGGACAAAACAATAGTATAATCGGTTACAATAAATCATTTATGGTCTAAGAAAACCAACCAAACTGAATTCAGATATACCCTTTTCATGGCATCCGTTCCATTTAAAAAAAAAAAAAAAAAAAAAAAAAAAAAAAAAAAAAAAAAAAAAAAAAAAAAAAAAAAAAAATGGACTGTTCATCTTTATTTTTATTTTATTTTAATTTTTTTATATATATACCGAGAGGCCCTGAGTGATTTTTTTTTTTTTTTTTTTAAACTTACAATATATGCCAGCAATAGATATGTACACATAGGTTAATTCTCAAAGCTGTGGGTTTAACTCATTTAAATGGCTTTTTTTTCTCTTGAAGGTGGCACACGTCAAAGACTCACATTCACTTAAACAAAAGTAAAGAAAAGGCAAGAATCCTTTACACGTCAAAGCAAAGGTTACGACTGCCTGTTAGTGCTCACTGGGGCAGTTAAAGAGACGAGTGAATTCCAAGCAAAAGTTCATTCGTTGCTCTTTCCCTTCCTAACCCCAATTACATGTCCTGTTTTTCACGCGTAACACAAGCGGGGAGGGAGGAGGGACCAGAAGTCTTACAGTGTTTCTACACAACTGAACACTCCAGCTGAATCTTTTGACGTGGAAAACAAGACAGCTGGTGTTACCATGGAGCGTCACCAGAGACTTCTAACATTCGTCTGTCAAACATTTATCTAAAAGCATCCACACTGAAGCTATACATACAGTTGCTCTTTTACAACACCTTTAACCATAGCCTAAGACAATGACCTGACCAAGTTACCAGATTAGAACAGACACCTAATGCAAACATCATTAGTGCTTCAATTGTTTCCTTCAATGGATTTTTCTCTTGAGGATAAAACCAATAAATAAAACACTTTTTTTTTTTTCCTTTTAAAAACTATTCAAAGAAGTGGATACGACAAAGTACTTTTAGGATTAGTAACAGGTTTGTGCTTGTCAACGTCATAAAAAGGCAGATCTGAAATATTTAACAGTAGGCTAAATACGTATATTGGATTTGGCTCACAAAGAAAGAAATAAAAAGCCAAAGTCTTCCTAAAAGGGGAAGAAAATGTCCGCTCACAGCACGTATTGCTTTCTGCATGGGCTTCCAGAACTCGTCGGGATCGGCGGTGCCTTTAGACGAGCTCTTCCTTTCTTTTAAAACAACCAGAGTGCACCCCCATGCCATCCCCCCCCCACCCCCAGTGGTGCTTTTTTTTTTTTTTTTTTTTTTTTTTTTTTTTGGGTGAGCAAGCAGTTCTTTTTAGTATGCTTCTATGTCTCATCTTTTCTTAAAAGTGAATCATTTTGGTGGCAATGCTTGATAATATTGCTAGTCTGAATCAACAGTTCATGCAAATCCTAGCATGCTGCCCTGTATCCAGTGGTTACACAAAATGCATTGGCTCTGTGAACAGGACAAACATCCACACACACACGCACACACGCACGCACGCATACACACGCACTTGCTAGAGGAACAATGCAGACGTGGAGAGAGGATTGTAGCACTTGTGCAGTTAATGGCGGACGACCCCCAAAAAATCCATCAATCCATCACTGCTTTTGTACAGATCTGTGTTCCAGAGAAGATTATAACGGCTCGAAGACACCCTGCAGCTGCACGTCCCGTCGCTTGCAGTCCATGATCTCAGGCTTAGCAGAATCTGTACGCCACCGCAGCAAATCACACTTTCACAACAGCATTGGCAAAGTTGAAAAACAATTGAGGAAAATTATTAAAAACAATCGATACGTTATTGCAGAACATACATTATTAACAAGTCACTTTGCCATACACCTACACAAACATGCATCTCTGATGGTTAAGCGTCACCTCCGAACACAGAAACCCACGTTGAAGAACTCCTAATATTTTTCTGCTAATTGCACAAGGCGTCCGAGCCTGTCATCCTCCAGGCTTCCAGCTCATCTCCTCCAATGCAGGACTCCTACTTTTTGTGAACACTACCAAAAATCCACAAATTAAAAAGAGGAAACCCTGTAAACAAAAGCAGCAAATAATGCATTGTAGGGAAAATCTTTGGAATCTGCAACGTGGGGGCAGAGACAGAAGTGGCTGGCAATCCCAGAACTCTGGCTGTATGCTGCTGTAGGCAGTGGGTTTCGTGACACTCGCACAATGAAGCACAGCGGAGAAACAACGCGCTCCAGAAACAATCCTGGATTTCTTTATCGTCAACTGAGGGGCAGAAGTAGAGGGTTTGTTAAGCTATATTTACTGGAGGACGCAGGTTATGTGGCAGGTGTCCCCAGCTTTGAGACAGACTCTGGTGGGTGCAGCATTCTAGTTCAGCACTCAGAGACTGGTCTCACTCCGCCTCTCGGTGCACGTCCGAGGCATCCGCTCGACAGATTGGGCAAGTGCGATTGGTCTGGAAGCCGAGCAGAAAAACAAGTACAAAGACTTGAGCATCCAGGGAGAAGCGCACTAATAAAACAGGCTTTACTGAAAACGATTACTTACCTTTAACCATTTATCCACACATTTAGCATGGAACTCATGGTTACAAGGTAACACTCGAAGTAGCTGCCTACACTCAAAGTCACTAAAGCACACAACACACCTGTGGGGAGAAAATAATAAATATGAGTGATTGTTCAAGGAGGAATCTGCTTCAAGTGCTGCAAACAGCTTGAGGAGAGGCTTACAGCGTTTGTTCAGATAGGTGATTCTCTGAGTTGAATCTGTAGGACGGAAGTTGCTCTATATCTGCTTTTGTGAGTCCTCGTGGTTTTGCTTCACCCAACCTCTCTGCCAAATTCAGTAGTGCCTTAAAAAAAAAAAAAAATTAAAAAAATAAGGGTGTCATTAGCTCTGCTGCCATGCTTGATCAAAGAGTGAACAACAGGGTTTCTAAGTCATCTTTTTCATTTTGAAATTTCATGCTTTCTCACACTCGAAATTTCAAGATTTATGCGGACGATTTTTCTGGCAAGTTTAACACAGAAATGTAAAAGTTGAATTCAAATATTAAACATGTTTTACAGTAATCAGGCTTTAAATATGTGACAAAAACCAAAGAATATATGCAAGGATATATAAAAGATATGAATGACAACTTCTCTACTGTTTATAATCTACAAAACAACAACAAAAAACCCCTCATCAATCCTGCAGTTTCAAGTTTCCTAAATAAATTTGAGCCGACAACTATGCTGTACACGTCAGAGACGCTAACAAGTATGTCATGATTCGGAAAGTACCACATTTTTGCGTAACCAAAATAGGAAACAAATGCCAATGGTTTGGTTATTGTTACTTTTCTTCAATGTTAAAAACTGAAAAAATAAGCCATTTAAAATACAGATGAACCAAGCCGCACAGACAACAACTCTATAGTGTTACAGTTCTTACAGAGTTAAGAAAACGCCAAAAAGCTGGCAGAAGAAGCCATTTCCAGTATTGGATGTGCTTAAAATGAAGCCACAAGAAACAGATGTAGCAGCTATTTGAAAGAAAACTTCGACATGTTGACACCAATCAGCTTTCAGTCAGGCTGCAAGAGAGTGAGACTAGCAGGAAGGCTTAACGTTTTACAGCAAAGTTGTTCTCTTTTATCCTTTTGAGCTTAGCTCCTCTATGTTGTTAACTAAAAATGTTGGAATCCTTCTGGAAATTTTAGAGTTAAGGTAATGATCTACACTTCCCACAAATTACACACAGAGTAATTTGTTTTGTCTCTGTTTTAAACATCCACAGGTCTGTGCTTCAACACCTGTTTTACACTGAGTGTTGTCTCACATGGTGGCGTGATGTCACCTGCGCTCATAAGACAACTAATCAATCACCAAATATAGCAGAAAAGCTAGGGGAAAAAAAATACATCTTCTCGTAATGTAGTTCTTAAAGAGGTTAATCAGCAAGTCAAAGTTTTTAAAACACTAGAAAAAAATTCTGATTGTCTATCTTTATTTCTGAAAATAAAAATGCACCAAACTATCTTAGCAAAAAGGAAGCTTTAACCGAACTAAGTCAGTAGATTTTGTCTATTTGGTCTACTTTCCTTAAAAACTTAAAAACATTGCAATACTGAACTAAACAGCACCCATCAGGCAAATGGTTTAATTAATTGAAACATATCTCCATGTTTTAATAGCAGAAAATTAAAAAATGTGTTTCATTTGAATTACTTTTGCCATAAGTCAAGCAATATATAAAGTAATATAGAACTGAATAGCTTCTTAAAAAAAAAAAAAAAAAAAATGTTTACCACAAGGTGGTGTTTATGCAAAAACCAGGTAACATTTAGTGTCTGGTAGGATTATAATGGTGATTATCCCTGGAAGCATATTTACCTGAAATAATAATACTGTCTGGCTTTGAAAAGCGCCGCAATATATGACAAAATGGCTTTCCTCAGTTCCATCAGTTGCACCCCATTACTCCTGCTTAAACACAATTTTGCTGACTGCTGATTAAAACAAACAAGCTCCTCTAAACTATTTTTAATATCCATTCTTGCATTACTGTTATTGGCTGGTACTCATGTATTTATTTGACTGCATGTACCTGTGATGTCTCACTTTGACACTTCAGTAGCAATCCATGTACTATTACACCCAAGTACATGCGTTTTTTCATAAATTCATTGCGAGGTTTAGATTATGTATGAATGACTCAAGCAGAGACTTATATTTAAAAAAAGGCTTTGTTTACAGATGTCGTTTCCAGATGTTTAATGACCCAGTCACCAAAGCAGGGAGCTTTAACTACAAAAAGGTCTGAACATTATATATGGATTAAAGCAAACAAGTGCCAACTAAGTGTGATCATTTTGAAGGACTACATGCTCAACTAGTTTAAGTATGAATAATACAGCGCCTTTCAGCAGAGAAAACTCCCTGCACCTTATTAATGCATTTTTGATGAAAAAATACACACAGTGGTGAGAAGTTAATCAGTAAACACAAATAGTCAGGCCCAGAGTATTTCTGGTCTTCCTGCTTAACCTTTAATTTAATAAATAGATAATTATATCCACATGCTTTAACAGCCCAGAGACAGGGAACATCTCAAAATCCATTTGTCAGCCTGTAGCTGTATGACAGTGAAAATCCTTCTATAGAACCCAAGACAGTTTAGAGAAGAAATGGGTAAATTTAACTTGTGGTGTAAAGCCCTTAAAGTCATCAATAGTTTTATATCACATTAGAAATGCAATCTACTTCAAAAAGAATTTAACATGCATTGCCTCTCAAATGTAATCTGATTTTCCTTTTTGTATAATTGTGTTTGAATCACCCAAAATACATGAGAACCAAAGATTTATATTGGGCTAAAATCTCCTTCGTCAAATGATATGCCTTCAGCATAAGAAATAAATAGATATTTTATTGATCTAAATTATTTTTTCAACACCTTTATAATAAAAACACTAACTTCATAGTTCTCCATCTCCACATCATCCACATCCAGGTCTAAGCTGATGGCTGGGCCCACTGCTGTTGGAGGCACAGGAAGCATTGACCTGAACAGAAAGAGAGGCATTACCTGATGTGCACACACTGAACCAACATTCTGCAAATATAAGCCAGGTGAACCACATCTACCCATGTGATAAGTGTAAATATTAAAAAGATAACAAATCAATCAGCCTAAGGTTTCTTTTGTTCTGGAATAAAAGCTTATTGGCAATCTTGTACGTCAGATACGTGAGAACTGATTCCTGCAATGGGCCCTAAATGTAAATAGCACTGCTCTAAATTTCATCAACAGGGGGCTTGTACTGCAAGTACTTACAGGAAGTAAGGGAGGAAGCCAGGGTAGTAAGACGGAGGGGGAGGAGGAGGGGGGAGAGGCTGCTGCAGCCGAAATCGTTGTCCATTCACTCGCCGTGGCAGCATGTGGGGATATGGCTGCAAAAGGGATGAAAAAAACCGCCCATTTAGATCAATAAACTCAAGCAAAGCCTAAACCGGTGACTGTCATTTTTCTTGTTATTTCATCAAACTACAGCAAGTTAAGATAAAAAACAAACAAAATATCTTGGTGTACAGATGCAACATGGCACAATTTTACAGTAATGTGAGAAAACTAATGCAGAAATAATAGCTCAGTACAGCTCAATTTGTTTTTTTTTTGTTTGTTTGTTTTTTTTTAATAAAAAAAATAATTGTCTAAATTTGCAGTTCTGCAACACTAGAGCAACAATACCTTTCAAGCTTTTAGTAACAAGCAGTGTATATGTTAACATAAAAGTTGCAAAAACAAAAGAAAGTTTATTTTTTAAAACCGCCAAAAAATAACAAGCTGACACTAAGAGCAAAGAAATAAGGATCTTAAACATTATTCAGATTTTGTTGTTGAACCTAAAAGAGAACTAATAAAGCCACCCGTTGAAATCTCAAAAATACGATCTTTCCCCCCACCGGCGAATGGAAAGCGCCATACATTAGCATGACTAGGCCATGCTAATAACTTTCTTCTGTCTGGATGCTGTTACAATGAGAAGAAAATAAAAAAAAAATATTTTCTGTATCAATGAGGTGTTTCAAAGTTTGGTTAGAGGAGACAGAGAAGGGTAAGAACTATTTAAAAAGAAACTATTTTCCACAACATGCTGGGACATCTCGGGTTAATACAGGCTTACAAGAGAGCAAGGTTTGAAGCAGACAACAGAAAGGCTGAACTGAGTACAAATGGTACATTTGCTAAACAGCTTAAAATTTCAACTTATAATCATAATATAATTTAGTAGTTTTATTAGTAAAGCCTTGTTTTACTGCTCACGGCATCTCCTCTGTTCCTATATGAATAATGATCGTTCATGACAGGAAGGCTAGAAAAATATCTTTTCACTGTTTTTCACTTTTCTTATATCATATGTTTTTGAGGTCTAGGATGTGTTTGGCTTGTCAGCATTAACAGCTCTGATTCCTTTGTCTCAACATCAATCCTGAAGCCATCTTCAGATGTCATGAATAAGTTACAAGTCGTTTCAATGTTTTACAATAATTACTATGAATAAAATCAGTAAAGAAGAAGGATTTTGTTACTGAACCATTTAGCCTAACACGACTTTATAAAGCAGAACACTATAATTACTTAGAGCTATGTTTGCCTGTTAACCGTACTAAACACATCACCTGCTTATTGCAAGTCGCAATAAGCAGGGTAAGAGCAACAACTACCAAGGTGCATTTAAGCAACTTGCTTCTGCCAGCACTGCACCAGTTCAGCTGCTCAGAGGACCCTTTTATGAGGTTGTGGATGTAATGAATGTTCTCCAGCCATGAATGTGGGTTTCTGAGCAAGTGTTAAATAGGTCAGGCTAAAAAAAAGTGATGAGGGCACTGTCAATTTCCCTTCAGAAAAAAAAAAAAAGACTGGCGAGCCATCTTACCACTCCAAAGGGAAGCTCCTGATGCAGAGGCTCTTGAGGAAGATACTGTAGGGGCAGTGAAGGAGGCAGCGCTGGTGGATGATGAGAGGGAGGGTAAGAGAAGGTGCCCAATGGGTGCTGGTCCCCTCTTAGGTCAACTTCATTGTCTACCCTCTGTAGAGGCTGGAAGGAGAGGAAAGCTTACAGCCAGACTCACCAGAAGCTTGCACCTCAGCTGGGAAGATGTTCAGACACCCAAAGGTTTGTTGTGTTAATATTAATAAATGTTTATAAGACTCACCATGCGTGGGTGCTGAGGCTGTAAAGGGACAAACTGGCTCAAAGGAGTAAGGTGCGGCGGCTGGTGGGGGGGTACAGATGGGGTTGGGTGCAATACAAAATGTTCGCTGGACATCAGCGGTGGAAAAGCTTGATAAGACACAGGTATATGCTGCATGGTACATGCCTGTATGAGCTGGAGAGAAAAGGCAGCACAGAAAAAAATACAAACATGACTTTCAAGGAATTAAACTCAGAGCTGAAGAATCCTCCACATAAATAAAGCTAGTTTTCTCCTGATATTAACAGTAAGCCAGCTTGGATGAGAGCATGTTGTAAGCATGTAGTGAACAGAGGCAACACAGTGCATAAAAACCACACCACTGACAGTACGGTCACAACACCAGGCTAACAAAATGACTATTTCTACAACAGCACATACAGTGCCTGGCAAAAGAATTCAAAGGGCTTGAAGCTTTTTACATTTTGTCCTGTTACATCCAAAACCTTCACTGTATTTGATATGACTGATTAATACTAAGTAGCACATAAATCTGATGTGGAAGAAAACAATACACAATTTTCAAATTCTTTTACAAATATCTGAAAAGTATGATGTGATTGGTCTTTAACCCAAATAAATCCGTATTTTCTAGAACCACCTTTATCTAATTAAATTCCAGCTTGCCAGTTTAGGTGGACAGCTAACTCTTGGTACATTTACAGCTGTACTGTACTCTTTCCACTTCCAGATGATGGATTGAACAGAGCTATGCGAGATGACTACGACTTCTGATATTTTCTTTTGTATCCTAACTCTGCTTAAAACTTCTCCACAACTTCATCCCTAGCCCAAATGGTACAGTCATATTCAATAAATTAGAATATATGTCCCAATGAGTGTCATTTATCAGAAAGTCCCTTTTGAAAACAACCACCTTTAAGCAGGTATTAAACATACTTTTCATTAAGTCCACATTTCTGTTTTTAAAAATAATTTTTTTTATTGGTCTTGTGTAATATTCTAATTATAAATGTCATGTTTTCGTTATCTGTAAGCGGAAAATCATCATAATTAACAGAAATAAAGGTTTTCAAGCATTCATCTGTGTGTAATTATCTATATAATGTGTTTCACTTAGTGATAAAGTTCCTAAAATTAATGGGTTTTTCAATAACATTCTAATTTATTGAATGGGTCTGTACATTCCTTGGTCTTCACAATGCCAGTTGTTCACTCAATTGACATCTTCAAAGGACAGTTGTATTTATACTCAGATTAAATTACACATATGTGGACTCTATTTACTAATTAAGGGACTTCTAAAGGAAATTAGTTGCACTGAATTCGGAGTAAAGGGGGACGAATAAAAATGGGCACCATTTTCCTTCTACTTCATTATTATAAACTGTTTTGTGTTGATCTATAATATAAAATCCAAAGAAAATACACAGAAATTTCTGAACGTAATGTGACAAAGGTTCAAGGGTTATCAATTCTTTTGCAAGGCAATGTATTAAGCTTCTCCACAGAACAAAAAAAATCTACTGTATTTTGCTGAGCTGCTGCCAATTGCTGTGCAAACATGGAGACTGAGATTGTCAAACCAAGCAACTCGCTTATTTGTCGTGAACATTGACAGATTGCATGGCTGGTATGGTGTGCTACATGGATGCCACTGACATTTAAGCTCTTCCTTTTCAAACTCACAGGAGGAGGAAGGCAGCAGAGCAGAGAGAGCTGTCCGCTGAACATTACCGAGCATGCTGGGAGCTGCTGAGTGTTGCACCCTGGAAGGGGCTGCCCGGTGTGAATGGGAAATCCATGGGTCGTCACCGTTGTAACAGTGTAAGATATTGGAACGGATCCCTGGTGCATCTTTTAAAATGAAAGATAACAAAGATGTTGGTGAGAGAATTTCACAATACGTCCAGATGAAATGAAATAAAAATGCAGTCATTTCCTGGTGTTGTGTTACCTGGTCATGTAGATCCACCATGATGGGGCTCTGCTGGGGCAGGTGGGTAGCAGGGTGAAGCATGCGTGGTGCTGTGCTGGTGTGGCTGTACTGTCTGGACTCATCTAAAGGAACCTGCTGGGGGTGTTGGGAGAAAAACAGGTGGTGGAAGTTCTCATCCTGGACCTGGGAAGTGTGCAGAACAGGTCTGTCTCGTCTCCCCCACTGGCGTCTCACTGGTGGGCTTCAAAGACATGCACGCACAAAAGAAAAATTATTTTTTTTCATTGCTGCTGCTGGCTGCAGAAAAAAATGCTCTGAAACACAAATATGGCAAAATGAATTTGTCTGAAACATGCAAACATGCATTAGTGACTGGTTCAGTCACTAATGCATCTACATGAATAAAAAAAAACAGAAGTGTTGCCAGGATTTATGGTGTCTTGTTTGTTCCCTATATTTCAGTGGAACACCTATGAAAAAAATGTTTTTTCCACTTTGCTATCTCATTCTTTTTCTGGTATATTCATAGACTACTATGCTTCGTTTGTATACAGGCAACCATATTCACAGCTCATCATGTGGTCACACTACTTCAACCAAGTTTAACAGGAAGAAATGTGATTATAGACCAAAAATTATCATATGATGTTTAGATCAAATCACCCAGATTTCCCACCCTGTTAGAAACAAACCATAACCGCACACATAAAATGAGAGTGCTAATAAACAGCACATGCATTTTTAGGTTTTTTCAACCTAAAACATTTTTTTCAAGGAGGGCAAATTGACAAAAATAAAAGACGAGAAGAAATGTCACCTTCTCCTGAGGTGCACTGGGGCGTTGCAGGGCTCTCCGAGGAACCTCCTGGGGTTTAAGGGGGCTGTTGGTGGCAGCCTATTTACTGCTATTTCCCATGGTCGCATTGGTGACGTCGTGCAAACGAGTCACACTCTGGGGAAGGAAAGTGTACAGTGGAGGCACTTGTATGTTGCCTCTGATTGTCTTAACCCTGTGGGAAAAAAGAATCCACCACAAATCAACAACCATGCTTTCCTATGAACACGAGCTTTAAGCATCTTTGGACAAGTTAGTAAGCATGCAACCATAGAAAATTACAAGTTGAAAGAAAACAATTTTTGTTTTATAGAAATGTACCAAAAATAAAGGAGGTAAAATTGCATTTAATCAGAATTTACACTATATTAAAAAAAAGAAAAATTCAAAGACATTTTTTGAACATAGAACATCATCCCTCTTTTATGATAACAGGGCCCAAACTTTGAAAGTAATTATGTTCTATACCTAAATGTGGAAGAAGAGCATTACATTCTAGATTTAACCACATTTTAAATTCGGATGGCAATAACTACAAGAAAAAAACTGTGTAACAAATTTTCAATGAATAAAAATTGTTTTCCCTTGGTTTAAATTTTTTGTGTGTGCAAAATATTTTATAGTGTTGTCTCCATTATACCAGATAGTAATAAAACTAGTTAATTTTTCCAACAGAAAAACCTGTTTTTCCACAATCTTTCAAAGGTTGGTGAGTCACATTTTGTTGTAAGGTGTTGGTAGAGTAGCAGTATTGCATTACTACACAGGGACAATATGGCACCAAATAAATATCAAAGGGAAACTAAAGTCTAAATAAAGTCCAACACATTGAACATTGCATTTAATCTAATTTGAAGCTGAAATGATTTTTAGGGTTTAAGGTACTCTACAAATCATTTAAACAACCAAAATCATACACTGTGTATGATTTTCAGTTGGTTATTCTTCTGAAGCGCCTGTACCTGTTTAACTTAAGCAAACACAAATTTCATGTTTTTACTGATTGTATAAAATCTTTAAAAACAAACAAACAAACAAAACAGATGGTATTATCCCATTATGCAAGAAATGCAAATAGTTTGTATATACAAAAGTGCCAAAAAGGAACCCAGCATATCTCCACTTCATCAAGTATATAACTAATTTGTATATTTTATTATATGATAAACAGACTTATACCCGGGCTGACTTAATTTCTGTTTATACGTGAACGCCACGGAATAAACAGGGGTCGCTGTGACTTGCCTTAACAAAAACATGGGATGCCATGTGCTCATAGGACAAAGCAACAACAAAAGATGTAATAGGCATGCAGAACTGCTCGCTATTACACAATTTATGAGGCCTCTGCTACATTCCAAGAGTTTTCTTTCAAGACTAAGGCAAAACATTATAGAGATCGTCGAAATATGTGGAAACAATACGCTTTGGCCAGTTTTAAGTCTTATATTCTGTGAAAACCTAATGTGTCCTTTTAGCGAAGCTATGCTAATGCTTTGTCCAACACTCCCCAGCTTCAGATGACCAACAAGCTAATCATAGCTAAGACTAACGCGCATTTTTCTGTGTGTTTATAGCACAGTTACATGTTACACCAGGGAAGGAGCAGGTCTATGTCATCATGTTACTATAAGTTGAAGTGAAACATAAACAACAGCTTACTTTCTTAGCTAGTTTGCTTCCTTGGTGATTGAAGAGGGCTGCAGGTGTTTTAGCTTCTGAAATCTTGTATCCCATTCGAGTTGTGGTTTTTTTTCCCCAAGGAATTTCTCCTAAGCGAATTTCATCGTCCAACAGGGAAGTTAGTGATAACAGGCCATCAACAGACTACCGTTTCTTCCGAGAGATATTTAACAATAAACGTCCCCCGACTAAGCGGGTATTAGCTTGCTAACGTTAGCCACCTTACACACGCTCTCAGCTGCTGCATAGGAGAGCCGTGTTCTTCGGAAACCATGGAAACGCTAACCGTTACCGACACCGTCTACCTGAGCAGGAAATACCGTTAACGGTCGTTCAAAGCGAATGTTATTTCCCTAACAACAGAAAACATCCCGTTGGCGCGTGTATGATTCTTGAAGTGCATTGTTATGACAAAGCCCCGCCCCCTCATGACAGCGACCAATCAGGTCACAGAAATCGCAGACAGCAGACATCCCAGACAGAGTCTTAGCTACAATGTATCAAAACAAGCGGCGCCTGTTGTTAATGGCTTATAAAAAAAATGCTCTCTCATACGTAACAGAAAAGCCTAAAAGTAAATAAGTAGAATTACATTATACAACTCTAGTGTATTATATTTGTTTGATCTCAATTTCCTTCCAGTGTAGAATAGAATAGAATAGAATAGAATAGAATAGAATAGAATAGAATAGAATAGAATAGTTTGTTCTTCAGTGAAACAAATTCCAGAGTATCGGCTGCAAAGTGATGGTCAAATAGAAGCACATATACAAGAAAGACAACAACAACAACAATGATAATAATAATAACAACAACAACAACAATAATAATAATGTAAAGCTGTTGTAAAAAAAAAATTCAGGTTCCACACTAGTCATGGAATAAAATGAAACAGCGACACTAAATGTAAAACAGCAGTGCGATCCAGAATAGCTGTTCAAATTGTGTTTTTTATATTTTTGCAAATTATATGTACAAGAACATGAAGATCTGTGCAAAGAACAATAATGTTAACAGCTATTTTGTTGAGAGCAGTGTTAGTTGTACAGCTTAACACTAACTGGGGGACAGATCTGCGATAATGTGATATAGTTATGTTAGTTAGCAAATAAAAACAGTCATAACAGAAACAGATCTAATGGTATGCATTAATAGGAAGCCTATAAAGACCAAGTTTGGGTTTCTTTTCCTTTAAGAGAATTTACTTCACTTATAAAATCGCATTAACTATGAACTATAAACTTAACATTTCAAAACTGCTGTAAGTTATAGCAATCTTTCTCCCTGTAAAAACACGCTTTTTGTTTTAACCGAACTTTCACTGAGCTCTCTGCTGACTCTCACAAGAGGCCAGCGCGTCCTGGTTATGTAATATTGGACTTTCATGATCCAGTCAGCTCTCAGCATCTGTCAGGAGAAAACTTGCATCCATGCCTTTTGCAGGCCGACGGCTGCAGCGGCAAAATCTGATGCCGCTTGATGATCATCGTGGCAAATTCGGTCTCATCTGTGAGGCCCGTTTCGTCTACTGAGATTTATAAAATAAGATTGTTATTTAATTTAATTCAACTCAAAAGCGCTGGAGCGTGCGTTATGTTTTGAATGCATCCAGTTTCTGCACCTATTTGATGACAGTGAAAGGAGAGGAGCCGCCGTGCGCAACATGCACTAAATGTAAACATTACCACATCCCTCTCGGTAGCAGCAAAACAAGGAGGGGCTGGAGGAGGTTGAGCAGGATGACAGCCCTAACAAGCAGTCAAACCACCTTCCACAACAAAATGTCGCGCAAGCTTGCGAAATTTCATTGAGCCAAAGCAGCAGCAAGAGGGAGTACAGTTACCTGATTGTTAATATGAGACCATCTGATCTGTGATATTTCCCTTATAACGCTCTCATCTCGTTAGGCTAAGTGCGGCATCTTCTGGTCGGCTGTTACAGTGTGGAACATTCCGTGGATTTCACCACTGCTGGGGAAAAAGGTCTTAATAACAAGCGTCCCACATTATCGGCACATAGGATAATGGATCGTGCCGAGTTATGGCTTTCCAACTTCCAAGGATTATACCCGTAAAAGCCACATTTTTGGTTAGGCAGCGCTAGCCCAGCCCTGCGGATGTTTTGGGTTTCTGCAGTTGTCAGTTACACCCCCATTTCGGCGTATTGCAAGGGCAGAGAGCACACGGCGTGCGGCCATGTTTACCGTAATGGACCTAAAAGCGTCTCAGTCCGACTTGAAAGTTCAAGGCTCGTTCACGGATGAACCTTGAGGAATCTCATTTGCGAATATCCCTCGCTTTCTGTGGCAAGTCGCAAGATTTCTGCCTTACTTGCCGCAATTAAATGAAACAGAACTACCCATTGTAACACACCATGCTCACTGGTTTATGCCAGTAAATCAGAATAACATCGAAAAGTACGTTATTTCAGAAGAGCATATTATTGATACAGCCTATTTCAAGCGTTTATTTCTTTGTTTCTTAGATTTGTGCATTATGTTTCAGAGGTAATGACAGCGATAACTAATGCATATTCCTGGCAAGTTGTGTGGAAGGAGAAATTGTGGTTGGAAAAGTGCAGGCGCTACAGGATACCAGCAGCCTTGCGGATTGTGAAACAACACCCACTTACAAGTTTTGGACCAGGGACCATCAACCTCTATCATCCAAAGAGCCGTTTTTGCCTTGTGTCTTGTTAAATAAAAAACTATCCAGAGCCACAAAGTAACACTTTGAAAAACCACAATGTATCCGTTTGTTCTAAATACTGCCATAGGAAAATTGCTAATTAAGTGATTAAAATAAGGAATAGAAATTTGAATGACTAATTTTATATTTTGTACATACATTTTCTTGAATTCTATATCTTTGGAATATAAAAGCACAGCTTGTTACTTCGGATGAAATGTGGGGAATTTGATGCAGAGATTGCAAAACAAGCCTTTTTAATATGTTAAAATATATTGCTCAGTTTGTTATTATTTTTTGGTCAAAGTTATTGAGAGCCACTAAGAAGGTTGCAGACCCCTGGGTAGATTTTCAAGGCTTCAACAGAAACTGCATCTAGGTCTATCCAGAACATTTGCTCCAAGTAAGGAGAAACATGGTGGGAGTACTGAATATGACTTTTTGAATCATTCACTAAAAAACTCAAAACTTTTCTGTTGTATTCTAATTTATTTAGAGATCTTAAACTCATTCGCTTTTAATATAAAATTAATGTACTTTGCCACAAATTACATTTTTCACTTGAAAACTTTATGATTTAACAGGAAACCAGTGATGTTTCACCACCACCCTGCAAGGATATTCGTGTAGTGAAGAAATGGGTTAAATTGTATGAATGAAATCAAAAAATCAAGGGTAATTCTATTTTGTTCAGTGAGTAAACAATAAATACTCCCTACATTAAGATATTTGCAGGATTGCCAAATGATTTTTATATATAGTCTGTAGGAGAATGTGCCAGTGAGTAAACAAATGCAGTTAGGTTACCTGTAAACTACTTTGTTTAACTTAGTGATACTCAGATGTTGAACACATTTCAGTTCAGTTCTTTTATTGTCCCACATGGGGGAATTTCATGCACAGCAGCAGTCAAAGACAGTCAAGGCATAATCCACACATATCAGCACAAATATCACAATTAATAAAAAGGAATAAAACTGTTAAAGGTTTTAAAATGTTCTAAACTGTGCCATGTTTGGTCAACATTGATCAGGAGCGTTAATGGTGCTTGGGACAAAAGAATATTTGTACCACAGATGGCAACCTGTGGATATAAGACAGTTGCAGTGAGACAGACAGCTTCTGCTTAGATTTGATATTTTTTCAGAAAGAATTATTAAATACATTTATAGCTGACTTTTTTTTTTTTTTTTTTTTTTTTTTTTTTTTTTTTTTTTTTTTTTTTACAAGCAACACAAATATTAACAACAATAAGGTCATACATATTCTCTTACCATATCCAAACTATTCTCATCATCTTTACTTACAACTTGTAACGTATATGTCAGTGTCACAGGAACTTTCATCACTTTGTCTAAAAACTAGCTCTGAATAACTTTGCCACTTGATAGAATAAGACCTTTGATAACTCTTAAATAACTAAAAGCAGTTTCTTTCTGGTAAATATTATTTACTTGAGTTACAGAACTACATTTTGCAAAAGTAGACTGAAAAGATTCTGTTAAAAAATTGATTTGTTGCAGCTGACTTTCTTTGGTACGAAACAAACAAATCAACAACGGTACAAAATGATGACACTCCAAAATGACAACATCCCACAACAATTTAAACAACAACAACAACAACAACAACAACAATAGTCTATTTGCAATGTGAAAAATCTTGCAAAGTTTTATGAACAATTTCATGACTTTTGAAATAATTTGAATATTTATTTAATACTAATATTTTCTATTATTTTCTTCTTCTTTTGAAATGAAAAATAAATTTTTTTCATGTCTCTGCTTATGAAAAACAAAGTTTTCTTTGCTGCTGTCTGTATAGCAATTACTTTTTAGAGAAGTTGTTATGTCGTTTAACCACCACAAGGGGGAGGGGTGGGGGCTTAAAATATTATCAAAACTCCTGCAACCCCACATTTTTTTGTTCTCATGCTCAGTGTGGTCAATAAACTATTCCTGACTGTGGAACAAAAGAACAGTAAATGCATCTATAAAAAATATTATTTGTTTCTACAACAAATTTGAATTGATCAGAACCACATGTCTAAAATGTGGCTTAATCATCCTTTTTAAATGTAACTGTTAAGATTTATTGAATAATAATAATAATAATAATAATAATAATAATAATAATTGTTATTATTACAATAATAATTGTAATAATAGTAATAATGCAGAATGTGACAGTTGTTTTGTAAGTGAACCTTTTCTCAATCCTTAAAGGAGGATAGCAATATACATGTCAATATGTTTGCTGTCTGTTTTTTTGTTTCCCTTAGGGAACAATTTCAAGAAAGACAATAACAATTTGTGTGCTGGGTGAAGAACAGAAGTCAGACACAAGAAAAGAAACATGTCAAAATTAGATAAAAGTAATAACGACAACATTACAGGGATCTGTTTTGAAAAATAAAAAGAGTAACTTCTTAGTAAGGGTCTTTTTCTCTTAACTTTTATTCTTTAGGCATCTTGATGGACTGAAGATATGTGCTGTGGTGAAGACAGCACAGCACATATCACAAACGAGAGCTTGTCCTGTTTAAATATTGTAACATAAAATCTTGTCCATTTGGAACATCATAATCAAGGTGTAACTGTAATGATAGGCAGTTTTTGTATGTTTCTGTTTACTGGAATATCTTAGCAAAGGGTTTATTAGGCTCCTGCCCACTTCTATCAGTTCTGTGCTCAGAACTGTAAGTCATAAACCAAAGTCTATTTGGATAAGGCAGAAAGAAACAGTGACTCTGAATGCTGGCACTGACATGGACTTTGAGATGTTTTACATGTCTTGAAACAGTTGTTGTATTTCTTTCACCTTGTGACAGTATATTGTGCTTACAAAATAGAATAATTTCTCTGTCAAGTTTTTAATGCCTAGTATTAAAAACTTAAAAGGCTTTTTTAAACATTTCTGACTATCTTCATCAAGCAATTCTCCATGTTACTTACTGTTTAAACATGTCTTCAAGGCTCATTGATAAATTCATAGAAATCATGTCTTTGTGTAATAACTACTTTCTAGGCTTTTTTCTTGCCACAGTAAGTAGCATTTAACAATTTGGATGACATATTGGATAGTAATGAGATCAGTTAGTTGAATTTAATCTAAAATAAATAAATATAATATAAAATTAGATGTCATACATGGTCCATTTTTTTTTCATTTGTAAGATCAGACCTGAACTGTGAATTAGTGTATGAATCACGCCATTTGAAAAGTTACCATCCTCATGCAGCATAATTGTATACAAGGATTCTGTGTCCAAATTATGCAATCGGAACATCTGTAGAATTGGCAAATGACACAGAGCACAATTCTCACCCAGTATTACTGAGTGTGTGTAGGGAATATTGTCTCTTAGTACCCATCGGTTTTACACATCAAACACCTATCATTGTCTTCTCAAAAGATATCAATTTTAATGGAAAAACAAATATTTATTGTGGAACAAACGACATTTTCATGTTACATTTTTTTCAAATCTACATTGCCTAGTATTACAGCTGAGTTAGCCTGGATGGACATTATCAGTCAACATCAATATTCTTGTCTTGTCACAGATTCACAATTGGATTTGTGTCTGGACTTTGACTAGGCCGTTCTAAACGACGCATATGTTTTGAATTAAACCATTCTATTGTAGCTTTGATTGTATTTTAAGGGTTGTCCTGCTTGGATGGCGAGACTCCATCCCAGTCTGAAGTCTTCTGCAGCCTCTACCAGCTAATCTTTAAGTATTCTTCTGTATTTAGCTCCATCTATCCTCTCATCAACACTGACAAACCTCCCTGTTCCTGCTAAAGATATGCACCCCATATCATGATGCTTCTACTGCCATGTTTTACCATGGGAAGGGTATGTTCAGGGTGTTAGTTTTCCACCAACCATGGCATTTTGCATATTGGTCATTAAATTCAAATATGGTGCTTTTGGAACTTCTTATTACTTCATTTCAACGTCATCTTTTTTTTTTTTTTTTTTTTTTTTTTTTTTGCCATTTCTTCTCAAAAAGCCATTTGGAGTGCTCAATTAATAGTTGCCCTGGCAATAGATAATTTAATCTGAGCTGTGGATCTCTGCAGCTCCAGCATAGCTAGCCTATGGGACACTTGTTGGTTGCTGTTATGAATAGTCTGTCAATTTAGGTAGATGTTCATGTCTTAGTGGGCTTGCACTTGTGTCATACTATTTCCATTTTTGGAAGATGGATTGAACAGTGCTCTGCAAGATTTGTAAAGCTTGGATATTGTTTTCTAACTTAACCCTGCTTTAAAGTTCCCCACAATTTTATCTTTGACCTGTCTGCTGTGTTCCTTGGTCTTTATGAGGTTATTTGTTCTCTAATGTTTTCTAAAAAACCTCTGGTCTTAACAGAACAGCCGGATTTATACTTAGTTTACATCACACACAGAAGGACTCTGTTTATGTCTGAAAGCTACTAGTTGCACTGCATTTTATTTAGAGGTATCAGACTAAAATGGTCTGAATTCAAATGCAAGCTGAACTTTTCAGATTTATATTTATAAAAACTTTATAACTGCATATGTAGTACACTACTTTGCAATGGTGTACAACTTAATATCAAAAGTGGCAAAATGTGAAGGTGTATGAATTCAGATGATCTTACAGTGAAAGGAAGTGTATGATTATGTGTACCAGTTTTCTACTGGTGAGTGTTTTCTGTTTCAGTAAAAGCTGAGGTCCTCTGCTGTTGTGTTTGGACAAATATTTGATTATGAATGAAGCTGGTGAGTACAACAGATCATAATCCTTTGTGTGATGCCCCTTAATTAGAGAGGGAGTGCAAAAAGGAGCCCTCATTATGACATGGACGCACAATTTCTGAACAAAACATAGACCTACTGATTGGTTCTGACAAGACAAATTTTAGAAAAACCTTTAGTCTCACTGGGTCAACCCAGTGGAAGCAGGATCTCTGTTGTCATTACCATGACTACAGAGGGACCCATTCAGAGCCTCATGTGGTTTTGGTGTGGGCACTGGTGACCAACAGGAACACAGTGCCAAGAATGTTCTAGCAAGTCAGTGATGGAGCGAGGACTTTGCTATATGGATGGTCCTCCTGATGAATATCTTAGAATATATAGCTAACATTAAGCCATAAATACAGTAAATTTGAAGATGATAGTTACTTTAAACTTTTTATTTATTTGACCACTTTTTTATATGTTTAACATGACATTGCTGAAACAAGGAAGGGGTGTAGGAGCAATGATGTTGGTTATGTCTCTCTATGCATGTTAATCATTTATGTTTACAGCTCTGACACGATCATAACTGGGAGAAACAAGAGTCAAAGGTCTTATCCACACATCAATACAAGGAAACTCTCTGTCAATCTCGCCAGGTAAGTTGGAGCTCTACAATTTAAATCTAAGTTTTTTATTGTTAGCATACTGCTTTTAGAAACTTCGTGAACTTGTTTTCACCAGAAAAAATGTTGTTTCTTTACTTGTACTTATCTAAAACAGCTGTCTTTGATTTTTTTTTTTAATTTTGCTATTAAGTGTATCATCCTTGAAAAGCTGAAAAAGATAACATGTCTTGGGCTTAGTGACTAATGAATAAATGCTGCTGCTAGTCCTGAAGATATTGTTGTAAAATTACTTTATTTTCGTTAACAATTTTTTTCAACACCTGTATCTTGAAATACCACTAAACTCTTAAATCTGCTATCAGTAGCCAAGAGGACAACTTTAGCTCCCAAGGAACTATTGAAAGTTTTGAAGGGTTTACTTGACTATGCCAAGTTTCACAATCCATATAATTCCTAAACTACATAATTCATGTACAATTGGAAATCTTTCCTTTTTATTTCCCAGATTAGGTCAGAGGCTGTTTCTTCCTTACACTATACTTCTGAATTAGAAGGAGAATCCACCAATAATTTACTTTTACTTTAATAAAACCCTTTTAGGCGTTTTAACGATCTGCTTGTTATCATTTGTTCGGGTGGGACCAGACGTGCATTTTGCTGTTAATTTTCAACTCATATGAATCAGGGTAAAAAGATATTTGAAGCCTACACTGTAGAAATTACCTGTACAGTCACTGTGATATCACTTATAAGATTAGCCCGATGTTCTAAGGCCCTCTGGTTGGTTCTTTTTTTGCCTCCATCTTGGTTTTCTAAGGGAAGGGAGACTATATTTAGTCTACACATAGAATGACGAAGTGAGTTTGATAAGGCAGCTCAGATTGTTGAAGTTATAGACAAATAATGTGTGACAAAAACATTTACTTGTTCACTGTTATCTCATAAAACTATTAAGAGAGGAGTTTTAGAAAAGCTTGTGAAAAACAACACCCATGTATTTCAGTACAAACAAAAACAGAAAATATAATTTTTAGTAACTTAGAAACACAAAGTAAACAAAGATAAAGAAAAAGAAAACCTGTTTATCTAAAATTTTTACTGAGGTCAGAAATCAAATGATAAGTGAGGTTTTTTTTTAATCATGCAATTAGATTTCCTGTTGCAAGAAGACAGCACTGCCTCCAGTATATTAAAATCTAAGATGCTTCCTCATTGTCTTTTCAGACCTTTAAGCTACTTATTATGTAATCTTTTTTATGGCTCTTCACAGCATTTCACACTTTTCAAAATTACATTATGAACCTTGAAACCCATTGACATTTTCTTTATGCCTACTGACTGATCAAATATGGCGAAAACTGGATTTTTAACTCCATGTTTAGCCTAAACTGAGGCTTGGTTAGCTTCTAACCCTAATCACCATCAACCATCAATAGGTATGTCTATTGTATACGTATTTATATGTAAATATCTTTTCACCTTTCAATTTAAGTTTTGCATTCTTGAGATGGAAAACTCAGAATCTTTTTTATTTAACAATGGGATTATCTGTTAATATTCTGCATGAATATGCTCTTAGGGAGTGTATTAAACTATACCCACAACTTTTACTTTTTCCAGGTTGTCGTTGCACTCTATATTTTGCTGACAGCCAGAAAAGCAAACAAATCCAACATACAGCATATCATTGAGTTTTTTCAAGGAATTACCAGCTCTAGTTTCTTATTACAGTGCTAAACATGCCGAACATAAGTATGAAATACTATAAATGTTATAGTATAAAATTAGCACATTTGCATTCTAACTTACAGTATATATGAATGTTGATGTTAAATTTAGCTTGAATTCTCTATCAGCTTCAATTCATCTGTCCTTCTTTTCAGACTGTCTTAAATGTTGATGAGCAACATAGCAGAATGGCAAAAATATAGCTTATAGCAAAAATCCAGTTTATTTAATGATTCATATCATTTGCAGTCATGGACGGGCTAACAGGATGGCTACTACTTCTGTGCCTTGTCAGCTCAGGCAAAGGTAGGCTTTCAGTTTATTTTAGATTATTCTTTTGCTGTATTTAAGATGTTAAAAGTTGACCTTTTATGTTTGTTTTACATTTTTACTTCGTGAAGAATATTATCATTTCTTCCCAGATAGATGCCACATAAATGCAGTTATTATTATTATTATTATTATTATTATTATTATTATTATTATTATTATTATTATTCAACTATGTATTTATATTTCCACTTGATGTTGAAATTATCTCTCTTTGCAGCTAATTTCAGTCCTACAATTACCAAACTTGTTTATGAAGTGTGTGAGGATGTTCCCGTCGGTATGTACTGTTTTGGGGCTGTGAAACACTTCTTTTTCACATATTCATTTTTATGTAGCTATGTGATCATTAATTCAGAATTTCACACATCCATTTTTATATTTTAAACAGATTCAGTTGCGTTTACCATATTAGCATCTGACCCAGAAGGCGATACTCTGACTTATGGACTCACTGGGCCCAATACTGCATTCTTCCAAGTTAATCCAAGCAGTGGGTTGGTGACTGTGAAATCTCCCCTTGATAGAGAGGTGGGATGTTTGAAAAGAAGACAGCCTTAACTTGATTAAAAAACAACAAGTTCCTTTAGACTGAACATGTATGTTGCATTCATCTGTTGTAGACTGCCGTCACACTGGCACTCGGTGTTACTGTCGGAGATGGTTCCAATATTGTAAGTTACACTACTACAATTAATTTTCTTACAAACCAGTTTTCTTATTATATTCACAGTGTGCATCATCTCTTTCAGACACCAGAAACATTAACTATAATATTATATGATGCCAATGACAACAGCCCCGTATTTGAGAATCCCTCCTTTGACATTTCAGTGCCAGAAGTAAGTAAATAACATTAAAACATTATATATGATTTAAGTTATTATCTTCTATCCAAGGATATCATCTTCTTTGAGTCTAGTTCAGGATTAGTTCTGAAGAAAAGTCTGACACATCTTTTTTGTTTGTTTTGTTGTTTTTTTCTGCTTTTAGAATACTGCTATAGGGCAGTCAGTGTTCAAATTCTCAGCAAATGATGCTGACGAAGGAGATGCCGGCGTTGTTAGATACTCAATCCTCGAGGTAAGGTTTTGTAAAGCACATGACTTAGTCATTAGTGCTAGTTTTTAACATGCTTCAAAGTCACATTTTTGCTTTTTTTTTCAGATAACTCCAGCAGAAGGATCTGCAGTGTTTGAAATTGATGAAATCTCCGGTGATCTGAAAATAAAGGGACAGCTTAATTACAACTCACTGAGCACTTTTTATCGGCTCAAGGTTCAAGCAAGGGTGAGTATAATGCTTGAAGATGTGAAATGTTACATTTCCAATAATTAAAATGAAACATGCTGTTTATCCAAACGCAATGAATGAAATGCTCCAATCTGAAATGACAATAATTTTTTTTATGATTTTATAAATGGGCAAAATTAATTCAAACTATATAGGCATCTGGGGGTCAACATTGAGCCAAAAAAACAAAAATAATAATTAATTATACTTTGCAATAAAATTATAATCAGAAATTATTGTCTCATTTGTGTATTTCTGTCTTTATTTAAAGCTTAGAGCCTAAAGAATAGTAACCCAGTATTCCAACAAAAATAAAAATGTTGTCTTTCCTTTTTACATTTTTATCAAATATCTATAGAAAGATCTGCTAAAAAGCTTTTAAATCATTCTTTATATTACTATTTGTAACTTGGCTTTGCTCATTTTATTTAGTTTCCTGCAAACTTTTCACCCACATAAAATGACAAATTTACAAAAAGTGCACTACAAAAGTTTGCGTCTTTCAAAAATATTTATAAATAGAAATCTGAAATAATATTAAATCAGAAACTGTGGTGTACATTTGTGTGTACATGTACGTTTACGGACATTGCCCTTCTAAAAATATGAACCTCCAGTTTCAAGTGTTTTCCAGTTTAAAACAGCTTTTCTTCTGATATTGCCCAATATTTAGCTCTATCCACTTCCCCATCGCTTGTATCAGCCTATGGGCATGCTTCAGAAAAGCATCCCCACAGAATGATGCTGCCACCACCATGTGCTGTTATGGGGGTGATTGTGCAGTGATGTGCAGTGGAATTTTGATGTCATACATTGTATTTACATAGTATTTACATATCTCATCTGGTAAAAACTGCTTCTTTCACAGGTGGGCTCTCTTTAATTGTAGGTGACCTGAGAGAACATTGGTTGCAATAGATTTTATTTGGATGTAATGGAATAAAGAAGTTTTAATATAAATGTACACCACACTTTTAAGATCTGTTCAAGAAATATTAAACCATCATAAAATACATTGAGGTTTTTGTTTATAAAGTGACAAGATGTGAAAATGTTCAAGAGGAATGAATACTTCTGAAAGGCTCTGTGCATTAATGAACTCACTCATTATGTTTTAATTTATTGGATTGATTCAAAATCAATTATTAGTTATTTATTCAACTGTTCTATTTATCATCAGTCACTTTGGTCTTTTTCTGTCTCATAACAGGATCTTGGAGGCTCTTGTGGTCCTGGGGATAAGGTTTTCCAGTCAAACAGTGTTTTCTCCTTCGTCACAGTTGTGGACGTCGCAGACCTTGACCCTGTTTTCATTGGTACTCCATATATAGGAAACGTTGAAGAGAATTCCCCTGTGGTGAGTGGCACAGCTGCTTGTTTATTATTGACTTATAAACGTATATGCATGATGAAAAATAGCACATATTTTTACAGTGATTTTTTTTTTTAAATTAACATTATAAAGTCTGTTTGTGAAACAGGAAACTCTCAAATGCCTTTGATATTATAAATCCTATTTCCTCCTTTCTCAGGACAACTCTGTATTACGAGTGACTGCTCTAGATCAGGACAAGGGAATCAATGACAATATCGTCTACTCCATTGAAGGTAACTGCAAAAATGCCACACCTTGTTATTTATCAGAATAAAGGAAGTAATGTTTTCTTCTTGTTTTAAAGGTTCTACGGCCGATGGCTTGTTCAAAATCTCACAGAATGATGGCATCATATCTGTATCATCGGGGATTGACAGAGAAGTTACTGGTGATACAGTGACTCTGACTGTGAAGGTAACAAACCATAAGGAAGAAGATATCACTTATTAGCCTCTTTTTAACATATATTTGTTAAAATCAGCAGGCAATCAGGGTAGTGTAGTAAATGGAGTGACAGCCATGATGATTAATGAGATTAATGAGATTAATTTAACTAGGTGTTGGAATCCCAAAAAACTGTGGCTGTGGTTTCACAAAAATTTTAAAAGACAAATTTTTGTTTGGAACCAAATGTGAAGGTGGTTTGTATCTGAATTAATAGGTATACTGTGATATGATTTTAGTTTCATTATAATAACTGTATTATATTAAATTATTGTTTGAGCTCACTCAGTTTGAACAGTGGAGAACAAAATCAAGCTAACAAATCAGGACCTGGGTTGTGTGTCTGTTTTCCCAAGAGAGAAGAACAAATATGGTGAACAAAAAAGCTAATCTCAGCTGTTTGACTTTAGGGCACCGAGTCTCGACCGAACATCAACGGACAACCTGCCACTGCGACAGCAACAGTCCAGATCAACATCGGAGATGTCAATGACAACCGGCCTCAGTTTTACAAGTGTGAAGACTCCTGTGTACTTGCAACTCAATTCACAGGCGAGGTCTCTGAACACTCATTGGGGGCGATTTCCATCGGGATGACAGTCAAAGATCCAGACAAGGTAAGAAACAAAAACAATGCCTTTATAAAAAATCGAAACCTCTGAGTGACAACTGCAATCACAGAGGTGCTGCTCTAATATTTTACAGTCTGTGCAAACTGAGCTAAGGTTGGAAGGAGTGGATAAAGATGTGTTTTCTGTGGAACCCTCTCTTGCTGGACCAGAGAGCATTGTTCAGCTTCTTGTCAGGCAGCCTGAAAATCTGGATTTTGAAGTAAAGCAGCAAATGGTTCTTCAGGTAACAGAGAATTTTCAAACAGGTGATATCTGTGAGAGCAGTATTCAGGAGTGGGGCAAATGTCGCCCTGGATCTTGTTTCATATGCATGTGCCATGTTGCAGGTGATTGCCATAGACAAGGGTGAAACCACCTTCCAGTCCACTGCCACAGTTACAATAACCATAAAGGACACCAACGACAACAGCCCCATGTTCCCACAGGACACATATAAGTTAAACGTGAATGAACACTCTCCTGCTGGGACAGAGGTGGTTGTAGTTACGGTAAGACCATAACCGTCTTGATTTTTTAAATTCAAATTTAGTTAAAATTTATATTTGGAAGATTTTTCTTTGTTTTCCAGGCAGAAGATCCTGACACAATGGATGCAGGCAAAATCAGCTACAGTCTTCTCCCAGAAAGCATGTATGTCTATACTTTAGCCTAATCACATTAATTCTGTTCAGCTGAATCTACATAGCATCTTCTAACCTTATATTTAAATGTTGGCTGATCCAAACAACACCACTGAGCAGTTTGAACCTGTCTTTCAGACTGCAGTACTTTGACGTTGAGAATAACACGGGAAGAGTCTACGTGAAAAATGAGACCCTCCTGGATCGGGAGCTCAGATCTCTCTATTCAGCCACTTTGCAGGCCAGAGACACGGATGGCAAGCCTGGCACCACCGTGCTGGAGATTACTTTGACAGACATCAATGACCAACCACCAATCATCAACAGAGACTTGTACAGAGAGTTTGTCGATGAGGGTGGGAAGCTTGAATTCAAGATAGAGGTAAATAGAAAGCCAACAGTAATCTTTTTGTGACCCTTTGCATTAAAGTCACAAATCATAAACCTCTTTATTTATTCAAGTTATTTTATTCAGCTTTTGTCACGGAGAAGTTTACTTTATAAAGCCCAATATACAGCATGTAATAACAGCGGGGAAAATAAGTACCGAACATCTCAATGTTTTCCTACTTAGCCTTCTGGCATGAAAATCACATCAGATGTGAATAATAACTCAAATAATTCATACATACCAAGAAATCACAACAAATTAGTCTATAAATTGAGCTATTTGTGATAAAGTGGAATGACGCAGAAAAGAAGGACTTAAACACCTGAAATTTATTAAATATTTAGTAGAAAAACCTTCATTTGTGATATTAACTTCAAGGTGTCTCCTGAATGGAAAAACTAGTCACATTAATTCGTTATGTGTGATTTTAATCTATTTTCCCATAAAAAAAAAAAAAAGTCTTTTATGCACTCTGACATTCAGGTCTTTTTATGCAATCTCAACAGGACTAAAGCCGAGTGATTTACTGGGCCATTCTTGCAGTTTTATTTTGCTTTCTCTAAAACCAGTTAACCCTTGTCTCAATTTCAGATTCATACAATTTATTAATTATGCGTTTCAATTTTGTTCAGTTACATAAAGTCCTCACACATGATGTTCCCATGTCCACACTTTGTATGGTGTTTATGGGCTGCACAGAGGCTAGTGCATGTGAGTGGATTATTTATTAACAGTACCTGCTATTTCCTGATCTTTCTGATGCTCTCTGTGAGTGGTCACAGGATCTTGGAGAACACTTCTGGTTATTCTTTTGACTCATCTTTCAGCTATCTTGTGAGGAAAACATAGTCATGGCTGGCTTATGGTAAAATTCTGTTCTATCCTCCTCTGGATCATGGTCCCAATAGTTCTCACTGGATCATTAAATAGCTTAGAAATACACCTGTAATTAATGCAATCAGTAAGTTTTGCAATAGTAGGTTTTAGAGAGCTCTTTACTTTTTCTTATCATGAAGGGCTTCATGTGTGATACCTTGGTGATGAAAAACCCTGTACTTTGTCATCATTAGGACTGAACCAGCCTTTTAATTTTAAGTGTCAAAAGACAAGATTCCTATCTAGAAACTGACAGAGCACCTTGTTTTCTTTGTTTTCAATCCCTTTTACCCGTGTCATTCCACTGTATTACACATAACTTGATTTATGAACTAATTTGTTTTCCTTTCTTTGTATGTATCAATGTATTTGGGTTGTTAGCAACATATGGTGTGAAGTGAATGCAAAAAGCCCTAGAACTGTACCTACTAAGAAAACAGCTGGTGAGTTCAATACTCATTTTCAATGCTGTACATAAAAGTGAAAATATGTCAGTTACAGTTTACTAACAGTGTGATAAATCCCAAATGTGATTGGTTTACCATTATTTATGTAATACAGTTCAAAAATAAGCCTATGCTGCATTTATAAGAAGGTTATTATCTTGTTTAACACCAAAATGCAACATAGATCTCACATCAAGAACATGTGACATACTCTAAAGTATTTGTAGAAGTGCTACCAGGGGGAGGAAATCCACAGCTACAAGCTGCAGAAATATTCAGTTCTGTTAGGATTTAGCAATACTACATTTTTATCTTGAAATAAATAACATTTTATTGTATGTCTGAACATGACTTTCAGTATAAAAGGTTGTTAATAATAAATAGTTATGTAGCTTTGCTACCAATAAACTAATACATAAAAGTTTTTTCATATATATCGGTGTGACTGTGCTTACTCAGAACCGAGCAAATGACGGGAGCCATGATTTCGAATTGATGCTCATTACTTAAAGAATTAAAGATGGCACCATATGTACTGACAGACTCTTTTGCAGTAATGAATAAACAACATAATTTGAGATGCAATTACTGTGACCTCTTTCAAGTATCATTTCAACTATGTCTATATCTGGTGCATATCCTTGTGTTTGTCCACAAATTATTAAAAATTGCAACTCCTTAACGGTTACTTTTGTTTTTCCAGGCTACAGATGCAGATGAAGCTGGTACAGTAAACAGCCAGATTGCATTCACTATTAAAGAGAGCACACACAGCGGCAACTTCAGCATTGACGAAACCACTGGTGTGTTAACAAACAACGGTGAACTGGATCGGGAGGCACTGGATCCAGTATCAAATGGCAGAATAAACCTCATTGTAATAGCCACTGATAAGGGGACTCCGTCACTATCAAGCTCTGTCTCGGTTATTATCACTGTGGAGGTAGGTGCTATTGCCATTTAGGCCCACCCCACTGCAAGTGGATTGTTACACAAAAGTATTCATCCCAAACAAAATGGTTTATCTTGACATTTTGTCAAGATAAACCACCTTGAATGTATTTTACTGGAATTTTATTTGACAGAACTACCTAAAGTAGCACATAATTGTGAAGTGAAAGAAAAAAGATACATAGTTTTCATCTTTTTTTTTTTTTTTTTACAAACCAAAAATTCTGAAAAGTGTGGTCTGCATTTGTGTTTAGCCCTCTTTACCACACTGTGTCTAAATCAAATCCAGGACATCCAATTGCCTTAAGAGGTCACCTAACGAGTAAATAGTTTGGCTGTGGGTAACTTATTTACTGTATTTAAACAGCTGTTGTAATAAAGCCTCAGAGGTTTTTTTTCACTAAATTAAGTTCATTTTTTTAACAAAAGTCGATTCACTACAAATGTCATCTGAAGGCACATTACAAGACAAACACATCTAGTTTATACACAGAAGCACATTCAATTCTATTCAATCATTCAAACACAAAACAGTGGAAACAGTGGACAAATGCATGCCACACTTTTTTATTCTAAAAGAAATGTTGAAAAACATGTTTTCCTTCTACTTCACATTTATGCACTGCTTTGTCTTGGTCAATCATAAAACTCATAAAATACAGCAAGGTTTTGTGGTTGTTACATGACAAAATGGGAAAACATTCAGTAGATATGAATATTTATGCAAGACACAGCACATAAATGTTCATATTTCCTTTTTATGGACCTCAGGACATCAATGACAACAGCCCAATGTTCAAAGCAGAGGGTTATAGATTTTCTGTTAAAGAAGGAGAGAAAGGCAAGTATTACACTCTTAAAAACGTTTTCTTCATTCCTAACTATGTTGCACGGTTACAATATTTGCATTCATTCCATCAGGTGCATCTGTGGGTTCTGTTCATGCTGAGGATCTGGATCAAACAGCCGAATTTAACCGCATTTCCTACAGCATCATCGATGGAAGCTTTGGCAGCTTCATTGTTCGAACCTTTGCAGATGAGACGGGTTACAGAGGGGATATCATGGTAGACCCAGACATCGAACTCGACTATGAAACAGCACCCAAGATGTTCATGTTGCGAGTAGAAGCTGCAGATCTGGAGCTAGAGAAAGCTTCAGTAATGGTGGAGGTGAATGTGTTGGATGTAAATGATGAAAGACCAGAGTTCGCATCAGTCCAAGTTGTTTCTGTGAAAGAGAACTCCAGCATAAGTGAGCCTGTTGGGAGTTTCGTAGCACAGGACAAAGACACCAACCATTCACTGGTCTATGAACTGGAATCTGTCAAGTGCAGATGTAGTGGCGAAATGACACCCTGCAGCTGGTTTACCCTGGATCCAAATGGGGATGTCAGAGTCAATCCAGCAGAGACTGTGGATTATGAAGAATGTAACCAAGCTGTGATAGAGGCTCAGGTGGTGGATTTGTACACAGAAAAGGGAGAGAACAACAGTGTTACGCCAGGTCAGAACTTGATTGTTTACAATTGGATCTCAGCAGCAGAAAGTTAAAATTATAGACCTAATGTTACTACATAAAACCTCAAAAAGCCTCTTAGAAAAGAAATAAAACAGCTTTTCTCTTGATCTCTCCAGGAGAAATGGTGATCAACATTGAAGACATAAATGACAACAGTCCTGAATTCATTTACTCCGACTCTGTATTTGGTGAGTAATTGTTTGATAATGAATGATTACAAATAACTGTTTTCAAGTGTTAGAAAGTTAGTAAACATATTCAAATCAGATTTAATAAAGTGCACAAAAATAAAAAAGAGACAGAACATTAGACTTGATCATTTATATGGTAAAGAAAATATTATAAGCGATTTCTTTTATATTGCTTTTATGGTCCCTATATAGGTGCTTTTCCTTTTTTATTAAACTACTGTGCTATTAACTACTCATCATATATTTATATATGTTTGCATGAAAAAATGTTACTTTTATTATATATATATATATATATATATATATATATATATATATATATATATATATATATATATATATATATATATATATATATATATATATATATATATATATATTAGAAAATAAAATATATAGATACTACACAAACATAACAAATGATGATTAATCAGCCAAGGTATAGCTTCGAGCAACTAAAACAGCAAAAAACTTAATTTGGGGAAGAAATATTAAAAAAAAAAAAAAGAAAAAAAAAAAAAAAAGAAAAACCTGATTGTCTCCATCTGTTCTTGCTGCTTTAGTTGTGGTGTCAGAAAGTGCGAGCAAAGGAACATCAGTTGCAGGAGTCACAGTGAGTATAGTTGGAAAACAAATAACTGTCTATTTGTTTCTGACAAGTTTTTAGTTCTTATCTGTAAAATGCTTTATTGATCTTCTCTTTCTGCTCCCAGGCTTCAGATCGGGACTCTGGAGAAAACAAGGAGATACAATTTAGAGTGACATCAGTCAAATTTGAGAACAGGATCACAAATGTTACCACTGACATGAGGATGCTGTTTGAGGCTGTCACTACACAACAACAGAACATCTATGTTGGAATTATTCAGTAAGTGCAAAAACTCCATTACAGCATTTCTTCCTCATCAACTCCTGCTTCACATAGGAAATCATATGTTACTTGTTGATCACTTGGACCTCACTATTGTATGATCTGCGGATTGCTGTACTTGTTTTGTCGTCTTTTGTCAGAACCACTGAAGGCCTTGACCTGAAACTGAAAGGGAAATATTTGGTAACAGTAGATGCAACAGATACTGGCGGCCTTTCCTCCACCACTGTCCTGGAGGTGAGGGACTGGATGTGAATTCACGACCCTCAGAGAAACATCAGACAAATGCGAGACAGAGTTTTAAATCTGCATTCGTCTGTGTTTCACTTGTTTTAATTTTTCAGATTTTCACCATTGATGAAGGCTTTCGAACTGAACTTCAGTTTAGAACTACTGTGACAGAAGTTGAAAATTCGCTGAATGAGATCAAAAGGTGAACTTCTTCTGTCAGTACTTTTTAAAGAAAATTTTGAAAAGTGTGATATTAAGAAAAACTGATTTAATTATTCTATTTCTTTCAGGGAACTCACAGCAGCCACTGGGGCATCACTTGACATTGTTTCAATCAAAGAAGAGTCTTCAATATCCAGGTAAGGATTTTACAGCTTATATGTATAGTAAAATCACTGGTTGAAACTCACAACAACAAAACAAAACCAAACATTAGATAGATATACACATACTGATCACTAGGTGGTGACAAAAAACCTATGACATTAAAGGGAATAGCTAATATCACAGCAGTCAATTATAATTTAAGAAACTGGGCTCTAGCTTCCTGTAGAATTGATATTGGATGAAATAGTATGATCATGCAAGTTTTTTTTTTGTTTGTTTGTTTTTTTCCTCAGGAATACTGCACAGTCTTTCATGGTGGTATATTTCATCTTTCTAAATGGAACGGCTCTTACTTCTTCAGAAGTAGAAAAGATGCTTTCCCATGAAGATCATTTTCCTCAACTATATTCATTGGGCCTAATAAATATTGTAAGTATATTCAGCTTCAGAGTTCCTAAAAGTGATGGTGCTGGTTTTTAAAGTGATGAGCAACAAGTAAAAATGTAAGCTTCAATCTCTACAGATAATGCTGATGAGTTTCCCAACTTTATTTCAGGGCAGTGTTCCTGTCATTGAAACAAAACCAGATCCTGTGGTATATGGTCTACTGGGAATGGTGGGAGGCCTCATCATTGTATTGGTTGTACTCACTACCTCGCTTTTTTGCACCCGCAGAAAGTAAAAACAAGAAAACATGGGGGGGGGGGGCAACAGACCAAATAGGTAACTGTCAAATTTAATATTAATGTAGCTTTTTTCACATTACAGCTACCGAAGGAAGCTAAAAGCAGCGAATGCCATGAAAACTGCAACTATGTTGAACTCTGACAACCAGAAAGGTGGTGCTATCGTGCCTGGAACTAACAAGTACACCATGGAAGGGTGAGCTTATTAACAAGATGAAGAAATATAATCAGTTAACCACAAAATATCTGGAGTCACTGTGCATACATTGTAGGGGCCCTATATGGCTTTTGTGTAGAAAGGTTTTTTTGTGTGGGGCCTACTTGAGTTGACTAAATGAAAGCCAGGCTGGCAAAGTCAGCTGAGCATCTTATGTGGATCTTACTAATGAGTAAAGTAGTACAGAATGGGTGACAAATCTAGAAGCTATACCGATCATTCTTTTCCTACCTCAAATCTACATCAGCAATTAATAAAGGGACACTATCTAAACCAAAAACAATCCAATATGGGGTCCATGTTTAAACAGTTTTCTACCCCAGTGGGGCATAAATGCACATTATGGTTGCATTAACAAAAATTAAAAAAAAAATTAACATACCAAATTGTTATAACAACATGCATTCATTTTAGTGGGGTACAATTCTGAGTAGAAATTATGTAAGCTTAAGAAAATTACATTTTATTAATTTATTTACTCAATTAAATCAGCTGCTTTTTTCTTTTATATTAATATAACCTTTACAGATAACAGGCAATAATTGCCGATTTACATTTGATTAAATAAATAATAGTATAAAACATCATTATAAGCATAAACATTAATAAATTAACATGATGGATTACAATTTCAAAACTTTAGGGGTTAATGTTTAATAACCTAAAATTGTTCAGATCAGATTTGTCACAAAATAAAGTAGCTAATATTGTTTAGATTTCATCATTATTGAACACCACATTTACAAACAAATATGCTCCACTGAAATGTGAATATTTTTATGGCTACAAATTGCTACCATCCAAAATCACTGTAATTAGTGTGGTTTATATCTTTTCATTTTTGTCTTTGTCTTTTGTCTAATGTTTTGGGTGCTGTCTTCCTTTGTTACCAATTACTCTGTCATAGTGCCAACCCAGTGCTAAACCTCAACATCCACTCAGCTATAGCTTTGGACATGGATTTAAATGAAGAGAGCTCAGACTCGGACAAAGTCAGGTAAAAAAAAATAAAATAAAGTAAAATCAACTCAATCACCAGAATTACCCCTCTAATCTGTGGCAGTTCTGGATTATGAGCTGGGATAGTTTCCAGATGAACATATTGTCACTGTGTGCTCACTGCGGCATGTTTGAACAAAATGTTTGGCATTTTGTTTCCAGTCATATCATTAGATATTTGTTCAAATCAAAAAATTAATTTGAATACTAAAAACCATAACCTCTTAACTGTTTTCCTATTTTTTTCATTAAAGCCTCAGCTCCCTAGATCACTATGACATGATTGAAGATGAAGACAAGGTGAGTTTGCAAAGTCTATCTTCACTTGGACTCATATTTATTAGAATGTAGTTTAATTTTCCATTTCACACAATATATTACAGAAGGGAATCCTGTGGGACAAAGAAGCTGATGAGTCATCGGAGTACAATGAGCCTCTGGGTGCAGCGCTGGCCCAGTTGGGTCAGAATAAGAAAAACACCAAAGCTAAGACTGACATTGGGGTTAACAACCCGATGTTCAACACAACAGATCTGTAACACAACCATAAAACAGAGCAACAGCAATGGACAAAATCATGCACACCAAATCAAACGTAGTTACTGCTTTCAAACAGGTCTTTCTTCTGAACATCAAAATGTAAAAATAAGTGTAAACAACAGGTCTGACACATAATTCATGACTTTTATTTAAACAAATCTTACTCAGGAAATATAAATTAAAAAACGATTGGATTGAGTTTGGATTTAAGTTTGGCTTTTGAACAAAATCTTTTTTCCAGACATTTAAAACATAAGCTCTGCTGTTGGATGTAAGATCTGAACATAAAGGACAAATCCTTACAGCTTCTAGATTGCTTGATGAATCAGGTTTTCAGTGTTAAATATGTAGGTTATAGATTCCTACTCAGAAAATGAGAAAACAGCAGAGAAAAACAAGGAATAAATGGATAATGGCAGTATGTCTAACTCGTGGCATGTAACTATAAAAGCAAACTCTCACTTCCAAAAATACTAATTCTGATAAGCATTTTTTACAGCAAAGCATGCAAAACATTTTTGTTGCACACAGAATCACTTTAACACACATTTTCCCTTGCAACTGATGCTACAAAATTAATCCAATTAAAAAGCAAGAAAATACAAGAAGGCAATATCTGTATATGTTTGAAATCCTTATTTATTAGTCCATCAAAATCTTTCTCTGATTGTCAGTGTTTACCTTGAGTTTGATGCATTCACTGCTTGAATGCTTTCTGCAAACTGCTGATAGAAAAATGTATTTTAATGCTTGCTGACAACCTAATGAATGTATTACATGTGCAATCTGTGAATAAAGGTGGTTTGCTCATATGTGGCTATTGATGTATTTTAATCTGAGAACACTAACAACAGCACTGAAAAAAATAAAACATCTAAAATCAATTTTCATAGCAAATTTTACAGCTGAAAATTTTTTAATTGCATTTAAACACAGTAATGAGTGATGGGTAAGCATACTCAAACACAAAAATTTAAATATGAGTTGCACAAAAGCCTGGCAAATTGTATGCACACACATCAAGATTACTTATACGTCGAAATTCTCATATATGTCATAAAATCACCCCTGCACTGAACTGACAGACCACATAAAAACTGCCCTAACCTCTCTCAGCTTCAATACCATGAGCCAGAGGAAGGGAAAGCTTGTTGCCATGGTGTCACTTGTCTGAGGTGCATTAAAAAATATCAATAGCTGAAATGACTCACTGGATGGCTGGTTTGAGCAGAAAGAAATAAAGGAAAAAAGCAAAGCTAACAATGACACTGATGTATCACACTCATAGTAACTCCATTAAACCTGGCAATCCGTTAAAAGTGATGTCACAGGAACTTCTAGGAAAAGAAGAACGACAAAGTAAATTAGTATGGCTGCTTCTTGATGCTCCATGGCTCAGTCTGTAAATGCTTTTTGAGCTTGTTTGCCTCTAATGAGGGTGTGATTTGTTTTTCACCCCGTCCAACACTAAACTCAAGCTGTGGTAAATCAGAGTAACACAGCCACACAGATCAGATGGGATTTTTTAGCACGGCTTTTTTCTCCGGCCAGCTGTTGTGATCTGAGCATGCCTCCTCCGTCATTCAGTAGTGTGAGCTTTGGAGCAGCAGTGTGGCTGCTGTACATTCTCCATCAACAGCCGAAAGGGGTTTCTCCTGCGCCGGCTTGCTTTCCCATCGTGCTCTCCTTTCTTCCGCCCTCGGCGCTTGCCCGAGCCTCCACAACCTGGTTCTGAAGGGAGGGGTGATGCTGATGGGTTGAGTGGAGGCGGGGGAGGCATGGAGGACAGCTGTTTCTGTTTCTGTACCTGCTTCTCAAGGTGTTTTTGGATGGCAGAGCCCAGCACAGCGACTTCCACCACAGCCCCGTATACCTCCCAGGTCATCCCTTTCTCATCCCAGCTCACCTCCTGCACTGGTTCCTCACACTTCTCCTCGTTGTTTTCCTTACAACTTATTACTTCCTTACTGTGCTCTACACTTTCTTTCTGGGTTAATTTCTCCTCCTCTTTGAGTACTTCCTTCTTATTCTTTATGACCTGCTCTGTCTTTTCCTCCTCCTTCTCTTCTAGTATCTTCTCTTCAATGTTCACCTCCTTCTTTATCTCAGGAAAAGTTGTCGCGACTGGAGTTCTCGGAGTCATGGGCGCCGTAGCAACGGAACGAAATTCTACTTGCTGACCCACCTGCATCTCAGCGTCTTTTGTTTCGGTGCCCACATCCCCACACTTCCCAAGAGAGCTGGGAAAGTAGAAGGCTTGGTCCCCCTCAGGAGGGGTCATGGGGCTGGTTGCCACAGACTGACACTGGACCACCTCCAGGCTTACTTGTGTGCGGATGTTATGGCAACCGAAAGGAGCTGGGGATTCAGGGACAGGAGATTTTGGCACAGAAACATCTTTCAGCTCTGCTGGAGTACCTTTGTGTTCCGTGACCTCTGAATTATCAGCTTCAGTGCAAAATTTTGGTTTTCCAGATAGTTTTTGTGGCTGCTTTGGGCTTGAATTTTCCTGAGCATGACCAGGAGCTACTGTGGAGGCCATGTCCTTTCTGTCCTCACTCTCACTCTTTATATTGCTGATGTTTTCTCCACCTTTCTGAGTTTCTTCCATGCTCACCATTTCAGATTCCAGGGTCTGAAAATATGACTCAGATTTCTCTTCTCCTTCCTCCTCATTGTTGCCATAGTGGGTCACCAAGATTGTAATGTCTTGATCCATGCTCCCCATCCTCTGCTGCTTGCATTGCTGGGTACTATTCTCAAAGATCACCTGGGAATGTGTTACTGCAGTAACCACACCACCAGTGCAACTCCCTACAGATTGATATGAACTCAAACCTTCGGTCATCTCCTTTGATGAGGCACATTTCACAGATCCATCTTTTTGTGATACTTCTCCAGTACATTTTGTTGTACAACTTTTCTTTTGACCACTCTTCCCTTGCTCCTCCTTATTTGTCATTTTCTCCTCCTTTTGCCCTGTCCCTTTTCCAACGAGCACTGGGAAAGCTGTGCTTGATGGTGTCTTTGGGGTCATGGGGGATGTAGCAACAGAGCAGAACTCCACTTGCTGACCCACCTGCAGTTCTGCATCCTTGGTGCCGGCAGCAGATGCAACAACACCAACTCCATGTTTTCCAAAATTGCTTGGGAAGAAGAAGGAATGGTCTCCTTCGGGAGGGGTCATTGGGCTGGTGGCAGCTGAGCAGCACTGGACCACTTCAAGGCTCACTTGTGTGCGCATGTGTTGCTGCCCAAAAGGGGCTGGAGAGCGTGGGTCAGAGGGACCAGGAGTTGACGGCACAGGAACAAAGATGTTCACTATATCTGTTCCTTTTCCTTTCTCAAGAGCCATGTTTTCACCTTCAGAATCTCCATTACCCTGGATGTTAATAGAGACTGTGGCTTCATTTTGCGTAGCTACAGTTTGCAGAATCACAGGCATGACATCATGCTGTGCACAGTCCTTAACTGGCTCTGAGACCGATGGGTCAATGCTCTCACAATCAGTTCCTGAAAGCTCTTGATCTTTGGAGTTCAGAGTTTTCTCTCGATTGCCAACAGAGCTGGTATCCATGTGGAGTTTCGGCTGACAGTCCTCTAAAGTTGTTGACTCTTGACATGTGTGTAGGGGACATCCCTCAGCTGCAGTGCTGCTGTCTGAGCCTTCAGAAAGTGCCTCATTATTTGTCTTTTCACAAGGCTGGTGGTCCTCCCTGAGACCTCGTTTCTCGTCCTTAAGGCTTCCCATTCTGTCTCTTCGGTAAGGTGGTAAAATAATCTGCGGGGCATAACACGGCACAGACACACTGTTTGAGCAAACTGTAACCAGAGACTAACCCACGCATGAGCGGAGGAGAAAACAAAAGCTTGATTTTTATATAAAAAACATATTCTATAATATAAAAATTCTGTCATTAAATCACTGTTGCTACTTTTTGGAAATGTATGGGATATTTTAGCACAAAAGATACTTTTGGTAAATACTTTATCTAAACCACTAATGTACTGTGAATTCCTCTTCTAAACCTTTCATCTTAAGAATACATCAACGTACCTCATATTTGAATTGAAATTTCTGTTTCATCACAAAACACTACATACAATGCAAAGGAATCCAAATTTTATGAGCTGAAAGCAAGAATGAGCAAATCCTTGAAAATCCAGTGCGGAGACCTACCTCAGTAGCAAAGTCGAACCTCTCTGCAACACTTCTTCAGAAGTGGGTCAAACATGGCAAAAATCTCAACCCCCTGAGTGAGACCAACATCTGTCCATGCATCTTACCCCCGGTATGATTGATTCTGATTGCACCAGCTACAGGTTTGTCTCTAGAAGAATCTATCTTAGGCAGTCCTTGCGCTTTTAGGCTGTGGCTGTGTCTATGGGAAAAAAAAGCTTCACATTTCCAGTTTCCCTGGAAACCAACATTGAGCTCTGGTAAGCGAGTGGTAATGTAATGACAAAATCTGTGCTCTGCTCTCTAATCATACGTAAATCACTGTAATTAACCACAGGTTCTCACCACCACACAGTGGAAGACAATAAGCAGACAGATAAACTTTTGATCTGGGAGAAGTGGCTTTTACTGGAGAATCACTTTAAAGAAGACACTTGCGATAAGAAGCTCATGTCATAGGGATTAAGTGTGAGAGCCAATGTAGGGACAATAAAATGTGTAAATGTGTGTTCAAGTAAAACAGACATCTGTGTATGTGTGTGTAGCCACGTGTGTTTGAAAGCTCTTAGTGTGATACGAGAAGATTAATTGCAAAATTCCAGAAAAAGTCATTCACACTGAGGTTTTGTGGGAGATATAAGAGGAATCATAATATTCTTCTGCAGCCAAATATAATAAAAGACAGAAGAATATTTCAGCTTGAAGGAGCCTGGAGGAAACAGTGCTGTGCCTCCCACACATTAAACCAGTTCTAAAACCAAAGCTTTCATCCTGTTCATCCCTTATTCCAACATTACAAGCAAAAAACTACCCTTCTTTCTAATTGTGATAAAGGTTTTATGTATTATTTTGGACGTATGTGTATATTTGATTTTTAAAAAAATCTCCTCCGTCTTGGTTTTAGCATGGCAGTGAGCATGGCAGGAACAGCATGTACTGGCAGAAAGGAGGCTCGCTCTCAATTCGAAGGCCTCAACCAATCACACACTGGCCCTGAGTTCTGTTGCCTAGCGACAATGTAGTGGCGGAGGGAGGTGTGTGGCTAAGCACTAAGGTAGACAAGCTCTGATCACACTCCCATCAGGAGCTATCGGCCTGCCAAAGGCCATCTCCTCAGCAATGTGCCGGTAATGATGACCATGGTGATTCATTGATGAGTGCTTTCAACAACGCAAAACAACACGATGCTCCACAGAGCGAGTGTTTCAACAGTTAGCAGCAGTGTTAGCTCCACAGCTGCACAGCGGAGTAGCACATTTCAAGAACCTAAGAGAGAAAGTGTTCTCTGTTTATTTGCAAAAAATAAATGCACATATTCAAATGTGTTATAAAGAATGAAAATACAAGCTGAAAACTGGAAGAAAAGACATTTCTTAAAGATTCCTTCTGGAATGTTAGCTTTGTGAAAAACACTACATGTATGATTTTTAATCCCACACATTTTTCGTTGTCTAAGAGTCATCGTGGATGATCAAACAATTGCATTCAGCTCGAATTGTTCATTTGGTCTCCATTTTTTGTCCAAACTCCTTGATGGTGTCTGTGGCCTTGTCAGCAGCTTTTCCGATGACCGCCTGAGTCTGCCTGTTGACTTCTTGTGCAGCTTTAGCGAGTCAAAAAAGAAGAAGAAACATACTCAGAGGTTTAACAAGTCATTCTAACAAAGCAAAAGAAATTAATTTAGCCGACATTTTTACCTAATGTCAGTATTTGTGCACAATAAATAAATAAAACCTTCATATACAGTAATTTGTGAAAGTATGCATAAGCCTTCAACATTTCCACAGGCTATGTTACAACCACAAACTTAAGCGTCTTTTTGAGATATGATTTGACAGATCAACACAAAATAGTGTGTATTTAATTGTAAAGAAGGAATAAGATATGTGGGTTTTGAGGGGTTTTTTTTTCAAATAAAAATCTGAAACTTGTGCCATCCATTTCTATTCAACTGCCCTGAACCAATACTTTGCAGAACCACATTTTGCTGCAGTTTCAGTTGCATGTGTTTTTCCATATATTTACTAACTGTGCACATCTGTCTACTGACATTTTTGCCCATTTTTAGTCAGGTTAGATGGAGAGCACCTGTGAACATCAGGAACATAATTTTCAAGTCAACTGAGACTTTGACAAGGCTGCTCTAACACATGAATGCTAGTTTTTTTTAATCTAAACCATTCTATTGCAGCTCTGCATGTAGGTTTAGTATCTTGCATGTAGGAGCATTATCCTGCTCCTTAGATTGCATTGATTTTCTTCCAGGATTTCCCTTTATTTACCTCCATTCATCTCTCCATCAACTCTGACCAGCTTTCCTGCCCCTGTTTTCGAAAATCATACCCATAGTATGACATTCCATCCCAATTATTCACTGTAGAGTGTTTGTTGTGGTCACTTGTCAGTTGTCTGCCTCATGTAATGTTTTACATCCGGGCCAAAAAGATACAGTTTTGGTCTCTTCTGACCAAAGCTACTTCTTCCGCATGTTAGCTGTGTTCCTTAATAGCAGTGCTTCCCAGTCCTGGTTCCCAGAACCCTCTGTCCTGCATGTTTTAAGTATTTTCCTGCTGTCACAAACTTGACATAAAAGAATGGATGATTAAAAGGTTTCTGCAGCACTTGATGGCATGCTGAGGAGATAATGCAATCATTTCCATCAGATGTACTAGAGCAGAGACACACGGAGGACAGTGGGCCCTGAGGACCAGAACTGAGAAACACTGCTCCACAGGGCTTTTTGCAAACTACAAACAGTACTTCTGATGACTTTCTTTCATGGCTTTACTCTTGCCACTCTTCCATAAAGGCCAAATAGTTGTTGTATCAGCCAGTTCTCCCTTCTGAGCTATGGATTTCTACCCCATCCAGAGTTAGCATTCCTGTTGGTAGCTTCTCTGATTGACACTTTCTTTTCCTGCACTGCCAGCTTAGTATGACACTCATGTCTTGTTAGATTTGCAGTTGTGCCAAAGTCTCACCATTCTCATATGGTATATTGAACATTGCACCATAAGATGTTCAAAGTTCAGGATATTGATTTATAATCTAACACTGCTCTATACTTCTCCATAGTCTTATCTCTGACTTTTGTGCTGAGTTCCTTTGTTTTCATGCTCCTTTTTATTCACTAATGTTGGCTCAAAAAACTTTGAAACATTCACATAAAATGTGTACTTTTACTGGGATAAATTATAGATGGTTTAGATGGACTCTATTTACTCATTAGGTGATCCTTGAAAGCAGTTGGGGATCACCAGTTAGTTTTATTTAGGGATATCAGAGTAAAAGGAGCTGGATATGAAAGTATTGAACATTTTTTAAAGATTTTTCCTTGTAAAATTTTGGAAAATGTGGAAAAAACATGTTTTTCTTCACTTTCCAATAATCAACTTCTACTTTCTATCTACTTTGCTTAGGTCTATGAAGTAAAATATCAACACAATACACTGAAATTTGTTGTTGCAATCTGTCACACAGCAAAACATTTAAGGGGTATGAATATTTTTGTAAGACACAGACTCTAAACCTTAGTATTAAGATATCATTTTACTTCTGTACCAGTTCTAAAAATGTTTACAACCTTTTATTTGAACATACAAGTTTTGTAGTAATTCAACTGACTTAATGTGTAAAGGTTCAAATCTCTCAGTCTGGGAAAGATTTTTGTGTATTTTTTATTTTTGCATTAACCAATTAAAGAAAAAAAACTGATACCTTTTGAAGTACCCTACATGGTAAAACTAGCCTTCATGCAGAAACCCATGTGCACTTTACCTGTGCTGACTGTTTCTTTGGAGGAGTCTGCCACCTGCTGCACAGCCTCTTGAGCTGCCTGCACTAGAAACACATCACAAGATCTATTGAAATTTCACCACAAAAATGATAAATGTTGGTGTTTAAGACTTTAAATCCCAACACAAGCACATGGTATCATGTCCAAATCCAATAAGACACATTTCAATCTGTTGCTAGATTAGTCTTGTGTGTTACCATTGTACCTGCAGTGTCTGTGACTCCCTTTGCAGCCGAGTGGCTCGTTCCTTTTAGGCTCTCAAAGGACTTCTTAAACGAGGCCATGGTTCCTGTCTTTGACTCTGCAGCTTCCACAGATCTGTGTTATCCAAGAGGGAGGGGACGGACTGTTTAAAATAACCCCCCGCCCACCCACCTATTTCAGCCCTAAGCCTGCGCGCTCCAGACGGATTAACTGAGATAAAAACCCACCCAAAAAAGGCTGGTTCACACTGGCATCCCAAGAATGGCAGCATTCCTGCCAGGGGGCTCAAGCCTACTCAGCAGATTTTCCGCATCCAGTGACCAAACATCCAGACAGGAGTGAGCAAAAAGAAAAACATGCAATGATGCTAAACAATGAGGCAGACAGTCATTTTAAGCAGAAATAAAAATACAAAGAATGCATTTGTTTTTCAAACTTTTATTTACAGAGGATTTGTTGTCTGGCTTAACACAGAAACCTTTATATTGACAAGACCTGCAATTTAAAGCACATATTGATATGACAACCATTATGATTCCAAGACAGAATATATTGACTTTAACTTGATAAAATCTTTAGTACACACAAACACACGCACTCACACAAACATGTACACTCTGTCGGTTTCTAACAGATAGTGTAGTGGAATGATTTCACAAGTAACTATAGATACAATGTAAAAAACTCTTACTTCAAAAACAAGCTCATCTCCAAAGAAATGCAAAAAAGAAAAAGAAAAAAAACACAAACAGGCATTGTCAACATTTAAGAGGATATTATTGTTCTCATATCTGCTTGCAACAGGTCATATTTACTTATTTATTGTTATTTTGTCACTCCCAATGTCTCATTGGAAGTTGATGAACATCTATTGCACATTTCTAGATACAGATACGCACGAGTACAAAGTCACAAGTCCTGGCATTGGTCTCATTTCATTGGGAGGGAATCAAGGAAATGAGACCGAGAGGACAAATCCTACATTTCAATAAATACCTACACCCAACACATTACATTAATAACATGACATTTACAATATATAATAATATTAAAAGATTTGTCTTGAAGGAAGAACATTTTCACTGGGAATGCTTGCCTTTTTTGTTGGATTTTTTTGCAACAGGGATATAATTGTATTAGTTTCAGCATTTGTCCTTTTATTATTAGAAATGTTATTGTGCTGCTGGTTGGATGGTAATTTGGACTTTTGCATTTATGCTTCCGGCTCGTAGTCCTGGCTCTCCTGGTGGAAAAGAAGAACAGAAGTTGAATGTGAGAGGTAGACCGGTTAGATGTGTGTCACAGAAATGCTCGTACATTAAAATTTTAACTAGTGGCATTGCCTGGCCTATTTGTGTGCCTGACAGTATATTTTCTGTGCTGAAAAAAAGTCCTGATCAAATTTCAACAAAATTTTCTGACTATTGAAGAAATAGCAAAGCATATAAAGATCCACTTTCAATGATAATAGGAAAGTTAGACTGCTTGAAAGGAAAATATAAAGGAATAACTAAAGAATTATGCACAGTATCCTACTATTAGTACTACTATTACTATCAGATGGGATTGTGAAGCCAGTCTTGTTCAAAAATACACATACATATAGGAAATGTTGCACACTGTATACATGTTTAAACCCAAAAGTTATGATATTACTAAAATGTGTATTGCAACTTTGAATGGAAATACAGTTTTCCAAAGAGATAATGTACTGAAGAAACCTGTGATTTAGACCACCAGTTCATCAGGGAAGCAGGTAACAAAGAACTCAGCATTATTTAGTGGGCTGATCCTTTCTTACTACTCCATGTGCAGTCTAACCGTTTTATGTGTTAAGAGCACAAAACCAAAGTAATATATATATTTTTTAATATTGGCATTCATAACATATTGCAATTTACAAGGTTTAATACAATATATACATTTTGTAAAGAAGCACAGGTATATGTGTGGTTCTGTTGGTTTCCTCAGGCCATGACCTCCACTGACACTGGAGCAGTTTGTTGCTGAGTGTAAAGTGTCCAGGATGAGAGTCAGCTCCTCTAAGTCTGAGGCCATGGTTCTCGACTGAAAAAAGCCCCACTGCCCCCTCTGGGTTGGAGGTCAGCCTCTGTCTCAAGCAGCAGAGCTTAAGTATCTTGGTGTCTTGTTCACGACTAATGGTAGAATGAAACGGGAGATGGATGGACAGATTGGGGCTTCATCTACAGTAAAGCGGCTGCTGCTCCGGTCTGTTGTGGTGAAGAAAAAGCTGGGCCAAACAGCAAAACTCTCGATTTACCAGTCCATCTACATCTACAACCCTCACATATGGGTGAGAAATTAAAGAACGAGTTCTCAAATACAAGCAGCCAAAATTAGCTTCTTCTGGAGGGTGGCTGGACTCAGCTTGAGAGATAGGGTAAGGAGCTCCGTCATTAGAAAGGAGATCAAAGTAGAGCATCCACCGGATTGGGATCTTGGAATCCCCCACAATGAGCTGGGGGATGTTGCTGGGAACAGGGATGTCTAGGGTTCCCTCTTGTTGCCCCATGACCCAATCTCAGGTAAGCAGAAGACAATGAATGGATGGATTAACTTAATAAGAGGTATGTATGTATGTATCTATCTATCTATCTATCTATCTATCTATCTATCTATCTATCTATCTATCTATCTATCTATCTATCTATCCCTATATATATATATATATATATATATATATATATATATATATATATATATATATATATATATATATATATATATATATATATATATATTTGTTTAAAGTATGAAATAAAAGTTCAGTTTTTATCAAAGAGTTTTCTCACTATATTTTCATGTATCTGGCTTGAAGGGTTAATAAAACATAATAGTGTAAATTTCTACTTTAATCCATTTACGGACAGGACACATGACATGAAGCTCATGGTGGCACATGACAGCTCATTGCTAAGAGTGATGTCACTCTATTGTGACTGAGCTTTTGTGCTCCAGCCAACAGATGGCAGCACAATCCTGCAAGAGCATGAGGGATCAGTAGCACGCATATTCCCTGTATTCTTGTAATACACATAGCTCTACCAAACACAAAAAAACAGGAAATACACATAAGCTCTTATGGTTTTAGGTTAATATAATAACATAATAATGATGCACTAAAGAGGCTTTTAAGGAGTTTTTTCACTGTACAGCACTAAGAATTCATATATAGCAAAGCAGTGCAGGGAGACCCTGAGGTTACCCACAATGCATGAAGGCATAGAGCGTCATCGCCACACCCATTGAGACAGAGCTTGCACATCGCTTGTGTAGCAGAAAATGGGGGAGGGGAAAGTGATGCAGAGGAGTAGGAGAAAGAAAGAAGAGATGGAGGAGAGCAAGGATGATACAGACTACTGCTACTGAAGGAGTCTGTTTTAGGATTGAAGAAAAAAAATACTACTACCACTACCACTACTACTACTGCTAGTAATAATAATAATAATAATAATAATAATAATAATAATAATAATAATAATCCATGTATGGATTATTATTATTAATAATAATATCAAAAACAGTTGTAAGAATCTGCATATAAACCTAATTTGTTTTTCCATATTCCTTTTATTTTCATCTTAACTAGAAATCCCAGAAAATCATGATATACTTACTTGAAACATTATCCATATTGTGAGTTATTTATGTTACTGAGGCTATTTAAAATCTAATCTCAAAGCCATTGGCTCTGTACAGTTTGTCTTGCCCCTGACAGTCAAATTCCAAAAATAACCATCTGTGTCGGACTCACATCCTGCCTGTATCTTGCACAGAACGACACACACACACTATTCATTGCTGGTAGGTGGTGGTATAGTCCCTGTACTCCATGTACTCTGTGTGACAATTGGCTCATAAAGTCCTCTGATTTTATTCCCAGGAAAAATGAACAGCGACCTCAGTGAGAGCTGTAGTATTTGAGAGGAAGAAAAGTGGAGGGCGAGTGTGGAGGGCCGTTGAAATACAATCCAGCTTGAATGTGTAGCCATGCAGAGCTTGAGAATACCGATGTGCCTCTGTCTACTGTAAGTGAATAGACGCATCCCTGCCTGCAATCCATTGTTTTACATACCATACAAAAACCTATCTGCAGCACAGTCACTGATTCATGCAAGCATTGTGACATGTGACTTTAATGTGACATATGACTTTAGAAATAGGCATAGGGGAGACATACAGGCTTATGTTGTGCCGATTACCTGCTGGGACTCATCATATGCTTCCCCTTCTGGCTCCAGCATTGCCTCTCCCTGGCCCTCCATGGCCTCCTGCCCATACTCCTCAGGCTGCAGAAAAGGTGAGAGAGGAACGGAGCGAGAGATGAGGCGGGAAACGATTCACAGAAGTAGAAGAAACTAAATATACAGCTTATGAAGCTAAATACTTTGACACATGTTTAAATAGTAAAATGTTCTCTTTATAATGCTCCATATCTCTTAATGTGAGAAGATCAATTTCAGTTTCTCTTTAAAGGCCATGTGAATGTCAAGAGTTGGTATCAAAAGCCCTGCTCATAGGCAGTCAGCTTTGTTTCTTTGCTCAAAAACGGACAAATCAGAGAACAGTTTATCGTTCCACGTAATTCATATTCTCCAATTAGAGCACACCATCAATCAAACAGCCCTCCCCCTACCCCCTCCTCCAAGCTGATACACCGGCTAATTTAAGGGCTAAGTCACATAGCATGTCTGGCTACTCCACTTGAGAAGGGGATGGCTACTAAAAAGTGGGGCTGTTATGTCCGAGGGAGCTCAAAAACGGATGGAAGTTTCCACTTACTCCTGAAGGATAAGAGAATCAGAGAAGAGTGGCTGAAGTTCATTTACAGGGAAGTACCACGCAATTATAATTCCAATTTGAGACGATGTTCAGCGCATTTTACTGAAGCGTTTCCCAATCTGAGTGAAGTCAACTTGGTAGAGCCACATTACCGTACCCAACCCTTGTAGTGAGGAGGGAAATCTGGCCTGCCAAAACAATGCCCTACAAAAATGAGACGTTGTTTTTTTTAATGAAATTTTTTTTTTGAGAATGACAGTTTGTTTTAATTTTTCTTAAATCTTCTTAGCAATACAGCGTTAAGGCTCAAAAGAACAAGGTTCAGCATATCCACAGGCATTACTTGTTGGCATAGTCTTCTTACTATGTCTATGTTTCAAAATCAAAATAATAATGTAAAGTAATATTATAGATAACAATATTATAACAGTAGTGTTGTTAAAAATATAATTTTATCAGTAGTAGGAATCACTGTGGCTTTCCTGATCAAAATACAAACAATGAAATCATCATAACCATTTTTTATTTCAAACATTTGTGTCCATACAATGATATTGAGGCTTTAAAACGAAGTAGATTTTAAATATCTGAATCTGGGAGTTCTCTGAATTGTGAGGACAGCTCTCAGGTTTTGACCCACCTGCTCCTGCAAGCCCTGAAAACAAAGCTAGTGGGTCACGCATCATTTATTTTTAAACCCAGCACTAATCAAGTCAATTAGGACACAGAGGAAGAACAGGCTGTAATCCTGTGTGCTGAAGCAAGATAGTGTCTTTGCTGTAAATCCACCAACGAGATTAACATAGCCTTAGAGGATCCACCATGAGATACCACCACAAAGGCGCACCTAATCAGATGGATCAATGACTGAGAAAAAGTGAATGTGATATAAACTGCTTTTGACTACAACACTGTATTATTAGTCATATGTATTTAGGTAACACTCAGACACAGGAGAAACATTTTGTTCAGACTGTCACAAAAGAAATCATATAATATTTAATAAGGTTTCTTTTTTATGTCCTTAAGGTATAAATACAACATAAGAAGCTACTTGTATTTTTTTAACAATATAACCAACCAGGTTCCTTACTGCATCAAAACATGCAGAGCATGGAACTGTCAAGACCTTTTAAGGTGTCCATAAGCCAGCAAGACATTAGCAGGATATCCTCTAAGATGAGTTAGTCAGCAAATCTCAGAGATGGATTAGATCAGATTGAGATTAGAGGTACTTTAAACCCATTTATCTCGTTATTCTTTGCTATGCGCCTCAAAACATTTCTGAAGATTTTTTTCCATGTAAAAACAGTTTGTTAATATTTTTCATGTGAAAAATATTTTCTTAAAATATGTGCCAGACAGCAGTGGCAAGGAGGCCATCTTGGAGTCCCTACATCCATCCCCGACACCGTCCACTAGTATAACTGACTCTCATTTCCTGGATCACTTTTATGAAGAAAAAAAAAATCACTCGCTTTGGCAGAGATGCTCAAACCCACTTCATACAATAAAGCACTTCTTCTGTACTTTATTCATTTTCAATTGCCTTAGCTTGGTTGTTTTAATGCTTTGACTAATTGGTGTTTCAGTGCAGGCAAATTGTTCAATATAGTGTGCACAGTGTAACAGTCTGCTGTTTTATCACTCGTATCAAGGCACTGAGTAGGCAATTAGAACAAGCTGTTATTATCTCAGTGAAACAGTGGAGAAAGTCCAGCATTGTGGGATACAGGCTATAGGGGAGGATGAGGACTGCTCACTGTTTCACAGACAATCTGAACAGTTAGACAAAATATAACCTTAATAACAGTGGAAGACCAGTTTTTATATTCACATAGGATTACAAAATATATTTGACTCAAATTTCAAAGATTAAATGGAATTAAAAAGTGGTCTCTGTTTCAGCATTAAATGTGGCTATGGATGTCTAGATTTTCTAAAAACTAAATAAATTAAAATAGATGAAAGCTTACACCTCCATCCCACTACTATGTATCTGCCAAGCATAGCAGAAAGATGGAATGCCTGTAAATAACCCTCCAGCATAGCCTTTCTGGACTTCTGATACTATAGGATACAGAATTTCACCTCCTGCTATGCCTGGCTACAGCTGTTTTTTTAGATGTTACCAAAAATGGGTATCACAACTCTGAGATGCCTTATATATTCCACATCTGTGCCAGCGCTAGAGAATTGATACAAGTGCTTCTCAAATATCACAGCAATGACCTGATGGTGACGAAATTTACTTTCATGGTAAACTATACAGATTAAGATTTTTACCACTTTGGGCAATCATAGTGCATTGACCATCCATCCTCAGATGGTCCATTGATTCTTAAATATGAAATAAAAAATTTAGATGGTGATATGGCAAAATTAACTTACAAAATCCTGCAAAAGTTGAACACTGAATTCTATACCTTTCTTCCAAATATACATGAACTATACAAAAGGGCTCACATTAAACATTACAGTGTTTAAAGGTATTCCAAGATTTAAGTCTCAAAATCTGTTTTATTTCCTCATATTTAGACGTGACAAGCGTTATTCAATAATTTAACATATTTGGTAAAATAGGACACAGTGTGACATTAGCTTAAGGCAGAAAGGATTATGATGGAGGTCATAAGCAATGATGGGTTATATACTATAATGGAAAGTATGTCTTATATAGACAGTAGATCAGAAGTTAAGTAAAATTTCTGAAAAAAAAATTCAATTTTTCCATAAATTTCAATTATGTAGAATAAACATAGTATAAGCCGCCCAACTTCCTCTTTCAAAATAACTCCTAAACATGGACCAACATTTTCATGGTAAATAAATGTATTATTTGTATACATTGTAAATTTACTGCAACCAGGTTTCTGCTTCTGAATGTGGAAAGGGTAAAGTTCTAACCAGTGACTGGGTATACTGCTGAATTGTATTGTACTTGATGACGATGGCTGTAATTGAGGCTTGGCAGCATGATGATCATCATACTATTGGTATTAATCGACACATCCCATGAGACATTTCACAATGTATTTTGTTAAAAATATCTGACTCTAACAAACCAAGAATCCTCACTGGTTGAGGAACGATAATTAATCACAACTGTGCAAATTGGCCCGACAACAGCATAAAGTAAAAATTATAGCAATAGAAATTCAAAATAAAAATAAAAAAACAGAGAGCAAAGACAGAAATGTGATATTTTGTGAGGTTCATGATCTATATGACTTTCTGCATTAGCTTTATTCTGCTTTTTCACAATGAAACTTTGCTTCCTTTCTGATAGCTGTAAATTCTGATCACCAAACAAATTTGTCCAGTGTTTTAGTCTAGCATGGGTCTTATAGCAGTAAAGTTAATACTCCTCACCTCTATATTGTACTTAATGCTAAGCTCCAAATTTTATAAGAAAAAAAATCTTGCATTAAGATATGTTATCTTGCTATCATTTAGTGATGAAAACATCTCAGATCTGACCTTTCACAAACATTTAGCTGCTTTCATCAAGTTCCTTGAAAATTTACTTGACAAATCTTTTGGATTAGCCACAACAACAACGCTGATGATGTCCTAGATCTGTGAAAGTACCTCTCATCAAAAATGATCCCCTTTAATTTAAGCAAAAATTTGATGTAGGCTTTTAAAATAATCCACCATTATAGTTACCATTTTAGTTGCTGGCTACAGATTCTTTTTGTTTAGCTACATAGGTGACTGAAATGTAAAACTGTACGAGTTTGATTTTATTTAATTAATTAAGCTGAAACACACTAGGCAGTTTGTTTGTGGAGTTCAGTTCAGACATTTTACTTTTTTGTTATTTTGAATTTTTTTTATTTCAGTTGGATGTTTTTTTTTTTTTTACTTGTTTTTCAGTCTATCGCACTGTCTCTTTAAGACCCCTGGGTTAATTTTTACTGAAATTGGTGCCTGTGTCATTACTTACAAATATTACAAAGTTTCATTTTATTCTTTTTTGTTTCACATACTTTTTTCTTTATTGCCTTACCATGCCTAGTCTTGAAACAGGCCTACTTCTGTTTTTAGATTAAGATTCAACAAACTCCTTTTGTTTTTGTGAAATTAAATTTCATTTTCACATTTGCTTGCCTCAGGAAATATATCTGTGCTTAGATTCTTTTTAACCCATAAACTAACCAAAAAAAGGATTTTAGACGTGAATTACAGCAATTCAGCAAATCTTGGGGGGAAAAAAAAAAAATCAGTATTTAGTATGACACGGGATTACATCTGTGATATTTTAGTCAGATCTCCCAAACCTTTGTAGTGATGAGCTGTACTTACGTTCATGTCAGATGGGAACTCGTCTTTCTTCACCAGACCAGTGGCAGCAACGATGTTCCCCATTGCTCCAGTGGTCTTCTCAGCCACTGCAGACACACATGCACACACATATATACAAATGTAACACGATCCCACGAGACCCTACAGACACATTAAAAGCAAAATGCTATCTTTGTGTTTTTTAATTGATTATAGACTATAATGACTGCTTACACAAGACCTCCAATCAGCGTCTTGTTTTGTCATAATGAATGAGATATTTAATGATTTTGGTTTTGCTAAAATAATGAAAAGGTTGATGCTTTGATGGAAGAATGCCGCTTTTAACATTAAAAATAAGTAAAGAATCATCTGGAGTTTGCTGATGTTACATTTGGACCAATTGAAAACCAAAATTCCAATCTTTTTTCCAGTCAGTGAATGCACCACACCTTAGTGTTAATACATGGCGCTAAAAAAACACTCTTTAGTGTGGAAGTTGTAACTGAGGAAGGAAGACTAAGCTATTTTCTGTATTATAGAGGTGTTAAAAATAAGTTAAGGAATCAAAAAAGCTGTAAATTGTATTTTTTTTTACATTAAAATGTTGACTCCTTCTGCAGGGTGCTATTTTTTAACAAGGTTAAACAAGGTTTTTAACAAGGGGTAAGACTGCTGCAGACAACATTAGCTTGACATTCAACTGCAAAGCTGCTCTGTTTTATCGATTCAAAGTGTCCAACTTTATCTCTCTATGAGCATGCATAATTAGTAAATGTTGGCATACATTTTAATAAATCCCATAGTTAATATAAGAGTCTATTTACTTTAGAGGGAATACACACAGAGACAGTTATAGTTAATAATGCTAACTCTGTTAACCATGCTAAATGCAAATATCAGCTGCTAACAACAGCTTAAGGTGTTAATTCTGTAATAATTTTGTGTTTTGAATTGAAGATGAAATTCTGTTTAACTGCCAAGCTGTGTAACGACCACTCTCTGTTACTCACACTGTGACGCTACCTTTAGTACAAATAATTTATGATTATTATGATTACCTTTATTGTTTCAATGAATGATTGAATGATTTATCAGCTTAACAGTTAACAATAAATTGGAGCTTTTTTCTCAGATATTAGGTTGGACTTGGCTGCTGTTTATTTTCAATGGATCTCATAAACAAAGATGACTATACTGTGAAATTGCTCACATCTACATTTTGAGGTGCGCGGAAAAGAGAGAAAAATGTTACAAAGCTATAATCTTTCATGTAAAGAAGTAAAGGAAATATAGTGTGATTCTTTCTGACTTTCTTTGATGCCTCCATCCCATAACCTGATTAATTTTATTTGTAAATTTTCAGTGATTTCAGCTCTGTAGCTTTCTACTGTTGTTTTAAAAGTTATTGTATTAAATTATGAACATTTTATTATTAAGCGTAAACAAAATCTGTACTGGCAGGATTGAGCTCCACAAAATCTAGAATCGGACACTGTCCACAAAACCTCTTGTGTGTGCATCTCTAACTAACATGTTATTGGCAGATGGAAAACTCACCTGTGCCCACGCTGTCCTTGGCCTTGCTACCTGAATTATGGAAGAAAAAAAAGCTACTTACAAAGTGAACTGTATTTTCTGTAACATATGACACATTTTGAATTTAGAAACTCTTTGTTTGTATGTTTAAGTAAAAACAGAATTACCAGTCTTTGTTTCAGTAGACTGAACCAAATCTTGTCCAGTCTAAGTCAGCCTGTATTTTAATTCATGTCCAGCTGCTACATTGTAAACTTGACATAATAAACATCCTGACTTATTGAACATTTTCAGCTTTTCTTTGGAGCTTCTTTCATGATAGTCATGCACTTATCCTGAATACATCCAAAGTGTCACTACTAGACAGAATTAGTTTAAAATTTAGTAAACCTGTAATTTTTCATCTATTATTCATTGACCACATGACATAAATGAGAAACATTAACCTTTTAGGTTTCTCAGTAGTTATATTGAGAGCGGTTATAAAACTTTATAGCCACTTTCAACTGCAACAAAGCCACTGTTCAAGTTTCTGACCTTTAGCAGACATCCTCCATCTACTCTGAACTCCGTTAAGCTATTTAGGCAATCTACTTTGTGCCTACTGATCGCTCAGCACCCGTCATCCTTTGAAGTACACAGCATACCCTTTTTTTGGCTGCTGACAGCTGAAGAAAGACAAATATGGATGACGTACAGAAATGTCTCCACAAAGGATGAGCATCAAAGAAAAACTTTCCCTCTATTTAAACACAGTGCAGCAAGTACTATGCAATGTCCAGAGTGGTGCAAACATGCCGCAGCTGTGATAGGAATATCAAGATGATACTGAAATGCATGTAACTTAAAATACAGTTATATGAAACAATCTAAAACAAAATATTCAGTTTAATATTTCCAAGTAATAAACTATATTGAGAGATTTTGAAAGAAATGTTAGTGACTCTTTTTTTTTTGGCTTTTCACCTTTTAAAGTGCTATCTGTCAACAGAACTAAAGCCCAAATAAAAAACTAAATATGCTGCTTTACATGTAGATGCCCCATCATTTTAAAAATAATCTTCAACATATTATTATCATAATTAAAAGATCCCAAATATATGTCAACAATATTTTAAAAAGTCTTTAAAAATCAGCCTTTATCATAGTTGCATATTCTAACTAAAAAAACAGGCACAGTGAGATTTCAATAATGACTTTGTAAGCTCAAAAATCAAATTTTTTTCTGATAAGTAAACCCACCATGCGTATGCCATATCAGGTTGCACTGACAACAACACATTTAGTGTGAACACTGTTACAGAGTGAAGAAGTCTCTAATTTAGCTTTTTCCAGAGTCAGTGAGGTATTTTAAATGAAGTGAAGCAGAGAGATTTAAAAAGCTTAAGAGGAAACAGTATTGTTCCCAGATGTGTTGAGACATTCTGTTGTTTAGGCCGCAAGAGCGTGAGAGAGAGAGAGAGAGAGAGAGAGACATAAGTCATATGACAGGAAGTTACTCAATTTAATTGTTTTGAACTTTGGATTTGAAAATATTGGCACCCTTTGGGAAATCAGAGTTAAGGTATAATCTAGGAAATACTAAGTATGTATAATACTGCTGCTGTTTTTTGTGCTAACCAGTAGGGCTGGGCAATAAAACAAAAACAATGTCTCGCTCAATAGACCCATGATCAATATCAACAGAAAATACGTCTGATAAAAGTTTGATAATTTCACTGAACTCTGGTCCGGAATTTCACAGCATTCTGGGAGATGTAGGCAGAAGAAAGTCTTTAGCTGCTCAACCTCTCATGACCCAGCTAAGAAAGGTTGGTGGCATCAGCTAATTCTCTCACTCTTTGGTTAGCCCTGCTGAACTGCACTTGAGCAGTTTCATGTTGCTCCCAGCATACTTGGGCATACTTCACTCCTTGTACTCGAGGCAGACTCAATGCAGATTCAACACCAACATCCGCTGGACACGTCCGCACCAAGGGTAAATTTTTATGACCGCCTACTTGGTGACGCACTGACTTGCACAGAAAACTGCTCAGCAGGAACCAGTGTTCACAGCGAAATGTTTTGTATGCAACACCGAGCTCATAACGTTGAGAGTCAGCACAACCAGTCGCAAGGATGCGTAGTGTGGCTGCTTCTGTCTGTGCAACACTGACAGGTGTGTGGTGGCTGCCCTGGTGGAGAAGAAATGGGGCTAGGCGACCAACTAGCTCATCAGACTTCCTAGTATCCATTAGGATTGTGGGAAATGAAGGCATTTGTCAAGAGAAATGTAGGAAATTGGTACGCTTGACTATGAAATCTCAACTGTCTGCTGACTGTGCATGGTCTACAGAATACATATGATGTGCCTGAGTATGTGGGACCAGTTTCATGTTTTGCCACCATAACCCTGTTTAAAAATAACAGAGATCGGGGTGGAGTGAAAGGAGAAAATGAGTACAACAGCTCAAGAGGAAATAGTGGGTAAGCCTCACTAACTTGCAAAAGAATAACTGTGTTAATCACTGGTATAATATGCTAAAGACAGTTTAGATTGTCAACTCTGTAAAAATTGTGTCTGTTTAAAAACAACAGTAAAGCCCTGTTCTACATCAACTCCTCTCTCACACATGGTGTGATGTTGCCTCTATTTTGGACATAATAATTAATAAATGCTGTTCTGATACCTTCTTGTGTTATGGTTCTTAAAGAGAAATTGGAATCGGCTAAAACTGATATCAAAAGGTCAAAGCTTCACAAAAATTAGAGATGGGAAATCAGCCAGAAAATTTTGAATGGTGCCTTTCAAGAAACATTTGCTTTTTATAGTCACAAGAGCCATATGCAATAAGCACTTTTAAAATCTAAAATAATTGTATCTAATACATCTTTTGATTAAAATTTTAAGTTTTTATGTTATTCAAAAAGTCTAGGGACTTTTGAGAAGTAATCTAAGACTTCCTGTTTGTACTGAAGTTCAGATAAGATGTGGTACTCTTTGCTCTTTTTAAAATAGCTAAAAAAAACATAGCCTAAACTTAATGTCTACAGTAAGAGAAAAGTTCAGATCTTCAAAACAACTGGAACTCTGTCAAATATGGCAGGAGAAGGACTCAAGTTTATCTTGCCACCTCACAAATAAAGTAGCATCATAAGAAAACCTTAAAAGCTCACTGACAGAGGATAGCAGCTAATTCTTTCAGATTGAGATTATGCTCCCACAATAAGAGACTAATTCAATTTAAAGATTTTTACACATCTTTGCCAAAGGTTTCAATAAATCTGAATAGTATTGTACTTAAGGAGATATATGACTAAGCTATAATTACTATTATCCAATATTTATGCACAGAAAAGAATTACCAAAGGTTGATGTAACTGCAATGATTCAGAGAAGTGATACAGTTATACTATTTTCTTATGCTATATATAGTTACACCTTATATAATTGTAAAACATACAGTATATGAATCAAAAAATTTGCCTGTTTAGCGCAACATTAAATTGTATACTTCTTCCTCCTTGCCTCTCACATTTTGTTCAACTGGGTGGGTGGTCTTCAGCAGCAGCAGCTGTCAGAGGATGTCTCAGATGAATCAAATCACCGCTACCCCTCCTCCAAGAGGAAACTTCAAGCAAACACATGAGCAGTTTTTCAGGGCACCACCATGCCCAACAAGCAGTGAAAGAGAAGAAGCAAAAATGATCTTTTTTCCTTACTGTGCAGCGTGGGCACAATGGAAATGAGCCCGTACATGTTTTGACTGCAGCCTGATATATTTGGGAGTCCTGTTGAATGTCAGGGACACTGTACTAAATGTGCTGGGTAGTAAGATGCCATCTATATGCTGACACATCTGACAACTTCAGCTAAAAATAGACAAGGTTTCTTGAATGCACCAAAAAAGAGGTAACTGTTGCATAATAAACAGAACAAGCTGGTGAGTTCGGAGGGGGGGGGGGGACAACCTCAGGTATCAAAGATAAATTTGGGTCTCTGAACAAATATTCAGCATCTTAGCAAAAATAATTTGCAGCTTTGCTTTCGTTCTCTGAGAAACACAGGAAACCTGAACGATATTTGTCAGAGATGATGCTATTTTTAGCTGCAAAAATCTATAGCGCATTACAAAAAGTATTTTTACCCCTTGAACTTTTTCATATTTTGTCACATTACAACCAGAAACCTCAATGTATTTTATTGGGATTTTATGTCACAGACCAACACAAAGTAGCATGTAATTGTGAAATGGAAGTAAAATACATAGTAAACACCAGGTTACAGCTGCAAGTCTCCTGGGGTATGTCCCTATCAGCTCTCCACATCTAACAAGCACTGTAGCACTGGCTGCTAGTTTGGAGTCGTTGTCTATCTAGCAGATGAACCTCTGCCCCAGTTTTGAGACTCTTACAGCCTCTAAGAGTTTTTCTTCCCTTGCTCTGTATTCAGCTCAACCCATCAACTCTGACCAGCTTCACCACACCATCATACTAACACCTCCATGTTTCATCATAAGGATTGTGTGTTCTGGTTTACATCCAGAATTTTCCACTTCACATAATATTTGGCATCTAGGCTAAAACTATTTGACCCAATTAGTCTCATCCAAGCAGAAGAGTCTGTTTGCTGTGCCCACTACATGGCTTGTGCTAAGCTGCAAAACAGACTTCGTATGGCTTTCTTTCAGTGGTGGCTTTTTTTCTTGATACTCTTCCAGGATTTGTGGATTTTAAAACTGATAGTTGGAACTGAAACTGAAAGAAGGAGAACCCAGATATCAGTGACAGAGCTTCCTTCGTAGGGTGCCCGAGCTTGGCCTTAGAGATTGGGAGAGAAGCTCATCAGGGGAAGGCTTGGAGTAGGCCTCCTGTTCCTCCATGTTGATACTCACTGAGCCCCTTGCTTTGGAGTTTTATAGCCCCCCTAGCCAAAGAATGCCTTGGAAACCCCCAAAGTAAGCTGGAGAGTGTCTCTAAGGAGAGGGGTGTCTGAGTTTCCATTCCTGTTATCCCCGTGACCCAATCAGCAGAAATATCATGGATGGATAGTTGTCCTGTCAACAGATTATCCCTTCTGAGTTGTAGATCCGCAGCTCCCCCAGCTACAGATCCACTTTCATAAACACACTCCTTGTCCTTAAACACAGGTGGACCAACTAGGTGATGTCTGAAGGTAAATGGATGCACTATTTAGAGGCATCAAATTAAAGGGGATCAAATACAAATGGCCAGCATATTTTTCCTTATCTTTTTCCTTCCAACCAGCAATTATGTACAACCTTGTGTTGGTCTATCACATAAAATCCCAATGTAATATGTTAAAGTCTGTGGCTATGATGTGACAAAATGTGAAAAAGTTCCAGAACAATTAATACCTATACAGAAATAAATTATTAGACACTCAGAGCTGAAACAGCTCACTAATATTTCTATTTTTATTTAATAATTCTTAGAGTAGTTTACTATAATTTGTCATTATATGAAGACTATTGGTTTTTGTTTCCTCTATAATTTAAATCTTTAGATTCAAAAGTGGCAGAATGAAACACTGAAACACAAAATAACTCAAAGAAAACACATCTTAACAATAAAGGGAGCATGCAGTCCTTCTCATCATATAGTTCTATATAAAAGCATCAAATTTGTATTTACGAAGTAACTTATGACACTAGGAGCATTATTGAAATTATATACAAAATTATTGTATTATGTACAAAACAGATTATATATATATAACATGTTTGCAAAAAAAAATTATAGCAAAAGTTGTTTTTTATTAATGTCAGTTTATATTTTATTTCCCCTTATTTAGCATACTTGTTTAATATTTTCAACTGTTAGACTTTAGCTATGTATTTGCAAGTTACACTTTCAAAAAGGAGATGCACACATTGGGGCAAATACCAGTGAGGTTGTCCAGGAAAATAATCAGTCTGTGCTAAAAGGAAGAAAATATATACCTTTAGTCTTTTTAATCTGCTTCTGTGGGGTGTGAAGAGCTTCCTCTAGAAATCTACTCTCCCGCCCCTGTTTTCACCTTCTGCTTGTAACATATTCTCAAATGACACAACAAAACAACTACATGAAACCACTCCTAAACCTGATGCATTATTTACGGATATGGCACAACTAAAATTTATAGCTAGTGCTGGGTTGCTGCATTTAATCTGATTTGAAACCACAATACGGTCAAGCTCATTTTTGCTCTACAGACATTAGTTAAACAAAGCCATTGATTGGATGATTCATCATCTGCTATAAGCAATATGATGAATCTCTCCCTCTGATGATGAATTGGCCCTAAAAATCTGTGGCAATGTCCTCCTATTGGAATATGAATTTGAGCGGATGTCAAAACCATGCATTCTTCTTTCTCCTGATTATTTTGTGCCAGAAGTAGGATATCCACCCAGCCAGTGAGACAAATTACAATATAATTCCCACATTTGTTTTTAGAAAAAATGGAAAGTGAGTTGAAATGCAAGAACATGTCTTTCTTCCATTGGGTACAGAAAGAAACAAATTAGTCTCAAAGGACTTTTAGATGATTTGCATGAAAATAACCACAGATTGCAAACAGCAATCTGTGAGCACCTTACCTACAAACATAACTCCTTCCTTGGTCTTTTCTGCCGCCACTGCAACTCCCTCCTTGGTCTTCTCTGCGGCCACAGCCATCCCTTCCTTTGCTTTAGACAAACCTTTCATAAACACATCCATCTTGGCCAAGCTACTGTGGATAGATAAACGATATGAACAGTCAGTGACAATCATAGACTAAATGGCACATCTACAGTAAGCTTCATCTTTGAATATATGTATTTAAATCCTTATTGCTCACATGTATTTTGCATTGCAGTGCTTGGTTAATTATACTGTAGTTGTGTTTTATAAAGCTTTGATCTAATTTAGTAGAACACTGGTTGGACCTGGTAAAAAAAAGGCAGCACCGCCTCCTGTGGTAGATCGTGACGGCTGCAGTTCAGTCAGCTGCCAGTGGTTAAAAACCTCTCTGCTCACTCATGCATTCAACCCCTTTTTTTTTTCTCCAAATCATGTCAGTGTATGAAACATTTAAAATATATATTTGAATGAAATGGCTAATCATGGAATCCCTCATTAATTATTGCTCGAATTGACTGTTACTCAAAGTGGCAACGAGAAGACTCCACCTGGCCTTTTTTACACATAAGGGGCTACATATTATGCTGTATTACATTATATCAGAAGACTAAACTTAATTTATATTTTAAGAGCCACACCACGTTGCTGGGGGAAAGGACGCACGATTAAGACATCAATCATTTATATGAGAACACAAGAAACAGCCTACTATTAAAAACAGCATAAGGCTGCAGATTTACAGCTTGAAGTAATATTAGGCGCCAATCCCTCAGAGACTCATTCTGGATGGTGCAGGTCAAGTATTCTTCATCCAACATCTGCAGCCTAATTATATGCATCAAGTTACACCATCTCCTCGCGCGTCACGTCTACGTCCGTTCTTTCCGTTATGTTCCAAATTCATCTCGGTCTATACATTTACATACGAGCACTTTACCAGCTTTGGGTTGCTTAATGCACGGTGCAAACCAGTGCTTTACTATGTACAACGACGCTTCCAGGCATGGCCATCAAATGGTGGTGACCTCTATACGCCTAACGTCTACGTGAATGATGAGATGCCACATGTAAAGTCATCCTTACCTCTTTACAGACAGCCTTCAATTTGTCCCCTTATGATCCGGTCGCACCTTCACGTCAAACTATCGTCTGAATCGGAGATATCTTCAGATAATCTCTAGGTGGGCCTTCCTCGGGCAGATCTCCACTAAACAGGAACGGCCCCCTTTACAGTGCGGCTCAGAATATCACGTACGCCGCCCTCCTCCTCCTCCTCGCTTCCTCACGCTCAAACCTCCTCCCTCTCCCCATTCACCCCCCCTCTCCCTTTCAGTTTCATCTCTCCACCCTCTCCGGTTCCCTTCTCTATCGATCAGACCAGATGTTACTGCAAGGAAATCAATTTTACAAAGACCATCTCATCGCCTGTTTTATTTATATCCAATTTTATCCCAAACCCTGTCGATAAATGCACAGTGAAGGCGCAAATTAGCACGTGTTTTCTAGATTCAATTATAACTTTACATTTTTGAACTTGTAGTCAACAAAACAGGAAATTATTCGGATATTAGACATTCTGGATTGTCTAGCATTTGGCAGCATACACACAGGACAGGTTTACAAATGCACTAGCTACTTCACAGTTTGAAAGTTATGTCATCAATCTAAATTTTAAGCCAATTGAATAATTTCTGCTTCTACTATCTGAGTTGAAAATATGATTCAAGTCACACTGTAACTAGTTGAAAGTAAGTCAGAGTAATAGTGTTATTCTGCTCCAGGATATCAGCTCTATTACATGTGGTTGTCGCGTTTTCAATAATGTTTAAAAGGGTAGTTATTCCGTCTGATCTTTAGAGAAAGCTAAAGTTTTTTTTAAATTAAAAATGGAAAACAAGTTTTCAAGTAAACAAGTAAAAAATTAAGTTGGTCTGATGTCAAATTACAAAACACACTCTACAATTTAGGCATTTTAATAAATTGTTTACTCACTTTAGGTAATTGCAAGACAATCTGTTGTGATGCAGATATGAATGGTGAAAAATGGATTAAACATACATGTTCTGAATATTTTGTTCTTCTCGGAGAAATAACCTAATCTCCATCATCTATTTGCAGTTTTCACATTCTAAAACATGCTATACCAAGTAATGTTTATAAAATAAATAATGCAAACTAATTAATGTGATTGCCATACATTCAATTTAAAGATTTCAGTATTAGCTCACTACTTAACTCGAATACACGTCTGAAATGCACAGTGTGGGGACACCAAAGAGGGCTAATGCTGTGGTGGAGCTTATTGGGCAATAGCTGTGCCAGAAAGTAGGCTCTTAAATTAAGTTATGGTTTAGGGCCCCATTCTACCTTGGACTCGTTGTACTTGATGGCACATTCAGACATATGATCTACATGCATTAAATACATCTCGTTGCATCCCTTAATTGGGTAAAAATCATCTTCTCTTGAACATGGAGAACATGAACGTGTCATACATTTGGTCCAACAGGCTGCATTGAACAAGATCTTATAGGGAAACTTTATACCAATGTGACATTTTAAAGCTTATAGTTTCAGAATACTCAGATCAATTCCCATTACATGTGTCAGTCCTGTTGATTGCTGACCCATATTACTGCGATGAGGAACAAGGGTTAAATCCCCCCACCCCGTCTTCCCCCATGTCTTTTTTTAAACCCTCAGTCTCTGACGTACGCCCCATGACGCTGTCCTCCATGTGAAACGAAATCCTCCCTCTTTTCCCCCAGCGCCCCCTCCCAGTTTGAGGAAATCCCAGACATGAGTGGGCAGCCTGTAGTTCTATCCAGTTTCGTGGACCTGACCAAAAATATGCCACATTCTATATCAAGGTGACCTGGAAAGGAAAGAGGAAGGGAAGAAAAAGGTATAGATTTTATTTCTGAAGCCATGCAGCCTCGGAATCGCGAGATTACCCTAAATTATTGAATTACAGTTCAAAAATTCCCCTTGATAATCACAGTCACAGGAGATTTCATTCTGAATCAGTGAGCTTTTCTTGGTGCTGAAATGAGTCGCTGTCCATGGTGCTGGTCCGCCATGTCCGCTGGAATGCGTGTAGGGCGGGATAAAAGAAAAAAAAAAAATAAAAATAATAATAAAAAAAAAAAAAAAAAAAAAAAAAACAGTTGACCGCAGTTTTTTCAGTCGACATCTTTTAATAAAACTTTATTCTTTTAATTATTATTTAATCAACTACACTACATTTTTTTTGTCGCCTAAAAGAACAAAAAACATGTTCAATCGTGCTCCATTGGGTTCTCCTGTGACAGCTTTTTTTCTTGCGAGCTTACTCTGCCCTCTTGTGGTTTTATGTGAAAATGGAACTGTTATCATTTTTCATTTGCTGCGTTCTTTAGGGAACGAAAGAAGTTTTTATGCGACCACGACGCTCTAACAATAAAACCAACAGTGACACACCGCTACTCGTTAGTGGGCAGCTGCAAACAGCTGGTAATTCTTTTGTGCAGCTTTGATCAAATATAGTTTACATTAAACACTTATTGTTGATCCCCACTTAACCAGAAAAATAATAAAAATAAAACAGCAAAGGTCTTTAGATTTTTTTTAATTTTTTTTTTGTAGAAAATGTTATATCTGCATCCTGACTGAATGAGCTCATTTTATTTTTGTACAGCATTGCATAGAAACAGTCAAAACATGTATTCACTAAGACTTATTTATGCCTATCCCACAACAATTAAAAACTCCAACAGAAAATGCAAATGACAAAAGCACTAGACAGAATACTGAAATCCACTCTTCTAAGTACATCATACTCTGCATATACAGTGCCTTGCAAAAATACTGAGACCTTGTGACATCTTTCTCATTTTGTCATGTTATAACCAGTCTTCAATATGTTTTATTGGGATTTTATGTACCAATTCAAAGTAGTGCATTGTAAACAAAATGTTAAGGCAAATGGTTTGCAAATTCTTTTACAAATACAACTCTGAAAAGTGTGGTGTGCATTTGTATTCCCATTTTATTCAACACCCTTAAATCCAGTCCAAGACATTTCTAGTTAATGAGTCCAGCCATGTGTAATTTAACCTTTCAGAGGTTTTGTAGAAAACAATAGTAAACAAACAGCATCAGAAAAATCAAGAAACACACCAGACCTGTCAGGGATGGACAAGTTTTAAGCAGGGTTAATTATACAACAATATCCTAAGCATTTACAGTCTCACAAAGCTCTGCTCAATCCATCATACACAAATGGAAGGAGTGTGGCACAACTGAATTCTTACCAAGACATGGCTGTCTTACCTTAACTAACTGAAAAATAATATTAATCTAGAAAATGTGCTGAGATCTGCAAATCTGGCCCTATATGGAAGAAGAACTTGAAAAAAAGTCATCATTGAAAAAGCCATAAGATGCCATTTCCAATTTACCACACCAAGCATGTGGAAGAAGGTGCTCTGCTTAGAAGAGACCAAAAGTACCCTTTTGGCCTACCTCTAAAACAGTATGCCAGAAACTGACAGTGAACATCACTCTGAACACACCAACCCTACAGTAAAACCCTGTGGTGAAAGCATCATGCTATGGGGACACTTTTCTTCCAACAGGGAACCTGGTCAGAGTTGATGGGGAGTGGAGCAAAATACAGGGTGATCCATGAAGAAAACCTGTTAAGAGTCAAGAAAAGACATGAGACTGAGATGCAAGTTTGCCTTCCCTGCAAGGTAAAGACCCTGAACATACATACATCCAGAGGTACAATAGCATGGTTTAGATCACAGCATGTTCAAATGAGACACAAATCAAATTGATAATCTGTGCTAATGCTGGACAATATATACTGAAAAATACTCTTGATTTTTAGATTTTTATTTGAATAAAAAATCTTGTATCATTTTCCCTCTACTTTTTGTTTTCTTTTTTTATTTTCTTTCAAGTTTAACTTCTGATTTTAAAGAACAAAAAAATTTATTATCACATTATTTTGTCCTTTAGGGAATAGAAATTGTTTCAGTAATTTTTACTGACCTAAAAGAGAAAATGTTTAGCTACATTTAAAATAAGACAGTCAGAAAAAACAACAACAGTTTTGAGTCTTTTCATACAGTGTATGTACATTTCTGGTTTCAACTGTATATAAACCCTAATAATTTATGGTCTAATTCTCCTACTGCATATATTTAAAAAAAAGTAAATTGCAAAGCTCAGTGAATACTTGGAAAAATAAATATTTTTTTTCCTGTAGCACACATTAGCCAGATATTTTTTGTAAATTTATTATAAGAAGCTATTTATTATTATTATTATTATTATTATTATTATTTATTTATTTATTTATTTTTTGGGCTGCACAGTAGTGCAGTTGGTAGCACTTGCCTTGCTGCCTGGGGTCTTTCTGCAAGGAGTTTGCATGTTCTTCCTGTGCATGCATAAGTTCTCTCTGGGTATCCCGGCTTCCTCCCACAGTCCAAAAACATGACTGTTAAGTGGTCTCTCTAAATTCTCCTTAGGTGTGCATGTGACTGACAACCTGTATTCCTCCTCATGCCTAATAACTGCTGGAAATAGGTACCAGTCCCCCTCGCGACCCTGCAAGGATAAGCATGATGGATAATGGATGAATTATTATTTAATTTTCAAATAACTCTTTTTTTACTTTAAAATATTGGGTTTATACATACGACATAATCCCCTATTTGCTTGATGATTTTTGATCGCGGCATTTGACAAAATGTTTTATTGTTTATTTACAATGTTTATTGTTGTTTCATAATTGGTTACTGTATTGTTTATATGGTGTAAAGCACTTTGAACTGCCTTGTTGCTGAAATGTGCTATACAAATAAACCTGACTTGACAAACAAACATACATTAAGGTTGGACAATATGACTGAAAAACATATCATGATATAAACATTTCGTGTAAGTCGATATTTTTTTAATTATTGATTAGCTTTTTGTTTTCAATATCTGAAATGCTGCCAAACTGGTGACATGAACTTTCCTGTTTTATCCAGTTTCCTCTCGAGCTGTTGCACACATTTTCTCCTTTCACTCCATACCATTTTTTAATATTTATTTTTAAGCAGTTCTGAGGCACTGTGGCCAAACTCTAAACTGCTGCTGCTCAAGTTACTCAACAGGTTGTTGCTAGCTTACCAAAGACCGAGTGAGTTAGTTAGTGTCACCAACCTAGCTTAGCTGTGGAAGGTTGATCTGCTAAAGCCTTTCCTCTGCCTACATCCCCCAGAATGCTATGTGGTTCTGGATCGGGTTCAGTGAAATTATTGAGCACTCTATTGGACGTATTTTCTGTTGATATTCATTACGTGTCTATTGTGACAGATATTGTTATTAATTTATTGGCCAGCCTTAACATCCATCCATTTATATATACATACATACATCCATACATACATGCATACACATATACATACAAATAATTCTTAATCACAACAGGTTCTGATGATTTAGTTACATGCTGTATATTTTCAAAAGATTTAATGAAATTTTATCACATCCAAAAATTTGCCTTACAGAGACAAGTATACAACAAAAACTATGACTCAAACAACAGAAAGGGTCTTCATTTTTTCTCTCCTTGTCCAATGCAGAGACTTTAGTTTGTGCTTTTGTAATTCATAGAAAAGATTACAGTAAGGTTCTGCTTTCTGGTTTTCCCAAAAGAACTATAGCTCTATTATAGGTACTTCAGAAATCAGCTAGAAGAATGCTGATAATAATCAAAAAGCTAGTTCACATCACACCAATTTCAAGCTCTCTGCACTGGCTACCTGTCCATCTTAGAATTTGTTTTAGAGTGCTCCTCCTGCTGTTTAAAACTCCTAATGGCCTTAGTCTACCTAGTTTGTCAGATTTGCTTCAGTCGTACAGTCCCTACAGGCCCCTTAGGTTTTCTGGAAAGGGTCTTCTCTTCATCACTGCTCCACCAGCATACTCAACAGCTGGTATGAGGCCTTTATACTAATGGAGAAATATGTTTTTAACCTTACCTGGAACTGGGCCTTATGACCAAGCATTTTTACTTTGGTCTCATTTGTTCAAATAACGCTGTTCCAAACTTCTTGTGGCTCATTCAGATTCAGCTTTTCCAAATCCAAGACTTCTTGCAATACTAATTTTCACAGTGAAAAGAGTTTTCTTGGCAGCAGTTCCAAACTGCCATACTTGTTCACTTTTTTCCCAACTCTACTGAAAATAACATTAACATTTAAGAAATTAGGCCTTAGAGTTAGGCCTTAGCAATTTGTTAGGCCTTAGCAATTTATCTTTGTCGGGTCTGACCTTGGGTAGAATTTAGTGGGATGTCCACTCAAGGCAAGATTGACAAATGTCTTAAATGTTTTCCACTAGTGATTAGATCTCACAGTGGTTCAAATAGTTTGAAGATGGGCTTCTAACCATTTTCAGTATGATGGATAACAATTGCTTGCCTCAGGTCATTGGTTATGTCTTTCCACCTTGGTGTTTTGTTAATACTCCAGACATGCAAGCAACCAAAACTCTTGTTATATAAGGGATCACACCTGTTTATGATCAGTTAACCAAAAACTTTCAATTAGCAGCACCTGTGTTGCTAGTTTTTTACACACACTTTTTCATTTTGTATTTGGCTTTGTTAAAGCTGCAGTACGTAACTTTTATAAACAATATGTCTTTTTAAATATTTGTTAAATTGTTGTGACAGTATAACATGAGGCAGATAATCCGTGAAAAAAAAAATCAAGCTCCTCTACTTCCTCCCAGTGATTCTACTGCCATCTGCAGAAATACACCTGTCCCGGTCAGGAACAACCTATCAGAGCCAGGAGGAAGGTCTTAGCATTGTCAGTCACGCTCATGTATGCGCTTCTCACACCCTTCCCGTTGCGCTCTACTTGAAGAACTGTTCAACATCTAAAAATGGAAAAACTTTGGCAAAACTGCAAACCTAAAGAAACAAGAGTTTTTTACAAATAGAATTCTGAAAAATACATTTATGCTCTGCTCTAATCAGTCTCTGATTAGAACTGTCTAAGTACTGATTGATACTAAGTATCAATCAGTACTTAGTAAAATCCATGCTGCATCTGCTGCTACAAATTGTTTTGATTCTGTCTCCAGCTTTGTACATTTAGATTTTTTTTGCCAATTCTGCGATATAAATTAGTTAAAGCTCAGTCTTACTGGATTGAGAACATTGTGAACAGCATTTTTAAAATTTACCCACAGATTCTTAACTGGATTTGGTAGCCTGGACTTTGACTAAGCCATATCTATCACATAGATTTTCTTTGACCTATTCCATTTCATGGTAGCTCTGGGTGTTTGTGTGAGGTTGTTGTCCTGCTGGAAGGTTAATCTAAGCCCCAGTGTGAAGTCTTTTGTAACTTTTACTTTCTTTTCTTCCAAGACTGCCATGCATTTTGTTCCATCCATAATCCCATCAACTCTCACCAGCTTTACTGTCCCTGCTGAAAAAAGCATACCCATAGAATGATGCTGCCACCATCATGTCTCACCACACACAAAAAAAATGTTTCAGTCTTATCTAATCAGAGCTCCTTGTATTGATATTTGCAAAGTTGATTTCTTATGGCTATATTTTATCACCATTGGTTTTCTCTCTCTCATTCTCCGAGAAAGACCAGATTTGTAGAGTGCACAACTGAGATGTGGATCTCTCCAGCTCCTCCAGAGTTACCATGGACTTCTTGGCTTCCTCCTTAAATGCTTTCCTTGCCTGACCTGTCTGTTTAGGTTTACAGCCATGTCTCGCCATGTAGGTTTGCAGTTTCCATTTTTGAAAGAACAGCACTCCATGATTTATTCAATGTTTAAGATATTCTTTTATATCCTAACCTGTTTAGGGTTATCAGAGCTGAATGCAATGCTTGCCACACTTTTCTGAATTTTATTTGTAAACATAATTAAAAACCATATACAATTTTTCTTCTCACTCACAATTACAGTGGTGTGAAAAAATGTTTCCTCCCCTTCCTGATTTCCTTTTTTTTTTTTTTTTTTGCATGTCTGTCACACTTCAGTGTTTAAGAACTTCAAACCAATTTAAATATGAGTCGAAGACAACAGAAGTAAACACAATGCAGTTTTAAATGAAGGTGTTTTTTTTTATTAAGGGATAAAAAAAAAAAAATCCAAACCTACATGGAACTGTGTGAAAAAGTGATTCCCCCTAAATCTAATAACTGGTTGGGCCACCCTCAGCAGCAACAACTGCAGTCAAGCATTTACAATAACTTGCAATGAGTCTTTCACAGCTGTGGAGGCCCACTTGCCTTTGCAGAATTGCTGTAATTCAGCCACATTGGAGGGGTTTCAAGCATGAACGGCCTTTTTAAGGTCATGCTGATGTAGCAAATAAAGTCCCAATAAAATACATCTAAGTTTGTCAATGTAATATGACAAACTGTAAAAAAGCTTAAGAGGGGTGAACACTTTTGGACCTCACTGTAGATTTACATGAAGTGGGGCAATATAAGTCATAACCGCGTCTTGTAAGTCATCTTTCAAAATAGTTTTTGACCTCTTGAAAAAGAGAGTTTTGTCTTAAGCAGGAATAGAGAGATTTACAAAAGTCTCAGCATGAAAATTTTAAGGCAAATTTCATGAAGACTTCTTAGGTAAAAATAACAGGACCAAAAAATAAAAATTATCTTGATTTATCATGGTTCTACAGTTGTGTTAGCCTGGTAAAATCATCCCCTTGTTTTAACTTTGCTTTGTACAGAGGGTCTGGCCTCTTGGATATTGAGAAACAATTGCTTCCTGGAGGCGCAGATTCTATTGAGGTTTTAAATTTTATCCAATCGCTAACATTTGGCTGTGACGTATGTATGTGTCAAGTTTGTAACAAGTACAGAAAACTCAGACAAATAAAGAAAATCAGTATGTTGACAAAGCAATGCTTCTGGCACAGTGTCATTTATTTATATTTTGGAGGAAAACCCAAACGATACTGAATCATTTGCTTTGTTTTCACTAGGGTGCAGGATTTAAATGATGGATATATATATACTGGATCCCTGTCTGGTCTGAACATTATTGGTGTTGTGGCACATGTACTACCATCACAAAGGGTCTATTTTCTGACATTTTAAACACTCAAGTGTCTGTCACTAACAAAAAATGATCTTGAGATTCATTGATAATAACATCTTTTGCAGCACCAGAAAATGCTTTAATAGCACGTCTTTACGTAAGGCTCCTAATATTTCCACTAAAAATGTAAAAAACACCTTTTTGTGACCTACACACCCACTCTCTGACAGATCATCAGTAGAGCAGGTGTTGAAACCACTCTGTTCACACTACCACTTATCAATAATCCCATAATAAGTATCAAGCCTGAAAACATAATACTGTAACAGACTGAATATTCTGTTTGGGGGTTTTATGTGTGGTGAGGAGCCAACAGAGAGAGGGAGAGAGTGCAACTAGGAGAATATGTGTGGTTTATGATTTATGTTTTGGGAAAATACATGTTTTTATGTATCACATGGGCAGTTTTCTCTGCTTTAACTTAAGTCATATTTTATAGAAATTGGATAAGAAATAAGGGTGCTGTGACCATTTTTGTGACAGATGCATGCTCATCGAAACAGTATGGTTTTGTTGACATGACTCAGTGCATAGTAATGCAGCCTGTGGGCACACCTCACAAGCTATAGTGGCTAATAGGCACTGTCCAATCCCATCATATGTCGATGCCTTTTGGAGCTGTCACAAGGTACAACACGCAAGGGACAACACGCTCTAAGGGCCATAAGGAATCTTATGTCCCCCAGCACATGCTCGTTGGCTCGATTTTACCTCCAATCTTTCAAAGAAATAAGGGATATTACTTGCTTGACCCAAACACTGCAAACCAAAGTAAGCCCATAATTTATTAAAATATGAATGTACTTCATACAAGTCTGTAAAAGAACTGTGAGGAAGGAAAAACTCTTGTGCACAGGACAGTTCTTTTTATCTGTTTTATCTTCACCATCTCTTGGCTCCGTGATGGTTTTCTGGTCTCTGGTGGCTGTTAATGTTCAGTTTTGTTTGTTAATTAACATGGCACAATATTTAAGTTTAATCGTTGTGTTTTTCGTTTTGGTTTAATTGCATAAATATTGTCAGCATTCCAGTGGCTTTAATCTGTCCCACGCAGACATATTTTGCTTCACAATTTGTGGAACATGTAGCAGATAAATATAATCTGCATCACCTTTTCTGGGCTATATAGGCACGCTTGCAGGGCATCCAGACATAACAGTGTGCTGCAATAAAGTGATGCTGCACTGGAATTATTCGGTAATCCTGCAGCACAAAATTGCCACTGCTGGAGGGTATTTTTAATCTGTATTCCTTAATGTTACATTTATTTTATATTCTTTAAATGTTCCAAATATTTGACAAGCAATGTCTTCTGTCATTGTATCTATGCCTCCTGCTCATACTAACCGTACACATTTTTTGCATGTGAGTTCAAACATGCTCAATATAGACGCAAAAACAACACCCACAATCTGATTCTGGTGTAATAAATCACACTGCTGCCGGTAAGTCATTACATTTGCATATCCTCAACCCAGAATTTTGCGCTTTCTGATGATCAGCATATGTTTTGTATATTTATGAAGGCATACACACTAAATTGATTGCGCCTCCTATTCTCCTCATTTTGCTGATACGGTCCTGTTTGCGTGTTGTTTGTAGATCAGATTTGCGCATGCTGTCTTTGTACATGAATATCAGGCCCAAAGTCCGCCATCTTGATTGATTTCTAATTAAGCAAATTACTCGATGAAATATTACTTTCTCAAAATAATGTTTTACTTTTTGGTAGATTATTAGTTTTCATTATTCTTTCATCTTTTACTGAGTAGTTTAATAGAGTTTGTTAGCGTAGTAAGTTTCTTGAAAAAAAATGAAACAAATTTAGCTGTACCGTGAGAGCGTGGAATACAGATGGAGGGGAGGCAGTCAAGTTGCTGAGGATCTGCATTTGCAAAAAATGCCCATGTTTTGTGGAGTAAAAAAGGGGGAAAGAGTTATTACCAAGTGCCAAAGGTTGTCGTTTATAAAGGTGAACCATGTAAAAAGCTCAGAACAACTCCGTAAAAAGTGGATTTTAAATCTACGTCTACGGTCTGCTAATGCAGACGTCGCTCTACTACTTCATCAGCAGTAGGTTAGCTAGCCAACTTGTTTTTTTTTTTTTTGTGCCTCTGTTGCTATGAAATGCTCATTTACTTAGTATTGATTGTTAAGCTACCATTAGTCTACTATAGACTTCATCGGAACTTTTTAGGCTGACTCAGTTCTTTGGATAACGTTGAGTCGACAGTAAGAGCAGAGCGTGAAGCTAAAGTAAGAAGAACAAAGACGATCGGAATGTGCTGAGGGTATGTTAGGTCTCAGACAGTCAGCTGAGTGCCTATGTATCAGCCCGGACGAGCTTTACTGGTACAACAATCCCACAATGAGAGGCGATCAGTGGAAACAGGACATTAAATGATCAAGATAAGATGTGTAGCCAGCACTGTTATTAAATATTACATGTGCGATTGCCTTGAAACAACCGACTGGCAGACAAACATCGCCGTTAAGGAGTGTTCCCTGTTCTTTTTTTTTTTTTTTTTTTTTGACATTATAGCTACTTCTGCTAGCCTGTTAACTTATAAAATAGTATATGAAACAAAATTCACCATGGCAAAGACCAAACCATATTTATCGTGGAGCCGTTTGGTAACGAGGTTCTGGACCCACCTGCTGACAAAAGTTATATGCCTCCAGACTTTTATAAACTTTCGTCTGCTGTTTGGTGTTGTAGGATGTTTAAATGACCAGAGGGCTGTTTCACAAAACCAGGAAAGCGGATTAAGCCAGATATCCTGGCTGAATTAAGGCTCGATTTGGTTTCACAAAAGCAGCAGCACACAAGTTACCATGGCAATGTATCCTGTGCAGCTAGCCTGCTCTGAGCCAGGCTAACAGCCAGGTTTAGTTAATCCTGGTGATTTATCTGTTCAGTCAGTGGTCACACCGATCAGAAACCAATGTGTTTTGTCAGTGATCCTGTTTTCTTTTGTCTGTTTTTGTCTTTTTAATCAGCCTGCATTAAAATACCACTGATTCATCTTGTTATTCAAGTACTATTATTTTCTTTAACAGTATAATGGTAGCCTATCTTATCAGTTTCAAAGTTATCCAAGTGGGAACTGTTAATGTTCGATTGTGTTTCTGAAGACTGCTGTTCTAATTTTGACAGAAAGGCCTTTAATAGACTATTGCAGTGTTGAAGGGATTCAACAAATGGGGTGATAAAGAAGCAAAGGTTAAGTCAAGTTAATTAAGTCAAGCTGTAAAAATTTGTATGGCGGATGACACTTTACCGATGGATTTTTAGGTTTAATGGCAATAAACCCTCTTAAAATAAAATAACATTTACAACTTAAAATAACTTTAGTTTTGGCATATAATTAAACAAATGTACGGTTTAAGTAACACAATATTTAGAACATATACTTATTTATATTATAAAAATACCTAGTTGTCTCTTTATCAAGGGGGCTGCTAATAGCAAAATACATTTTATAAGCTCCGTTACAACTTATCTTCTGTCTTTTGACTTCTGAAGGCTGCCTTTGCAAACCATCAAATAGGAAGTCATGCCTTCAAAATAAAAGCATCAAAACTCAAACAGGAAGTTAACCATAGTTGAAACTAAATAAGGGCTAAGCGATACTCTGGGGTACTACCTGTTACATTATTATGTGCATTGAATTACCTAAACACATCCTATTGCTTCAGATGGTCTGTGACGCTGACTGCATCTTGAGCAACATCGTGCCAATGTGGCCTTGCTCGGACCAGTCACAATGAGCCTTTTTTTAGTGGCTAAAATAAGTACGAGAATCAAATATGTCAGCAGGCACCTTCTAAGTCATTAGTACAAGTCATTTGTAGATTGTAGTCAACATTTGATCCACATACTTCCCAAATACTGCAAAATGTTGTGATATTTAATCTTGACCTGTTGCCAGGTCCTCTTAGGTCCAGCCATGTTTGTTCTGTATAAATATTAATAAGATGTGTAACAAAAAAAGGGTAACATGAATTAATCCGTCGTCAGATTCACCTGTTGCTATATTGACTCTTCCTTTTTAAGCTAAAGTTGTTTGAGCAAATGAGCAACTCCTTGAAAAGTATGATTATGATGTTTTTTATGAGTATTTACTGTATGAACAATAACTAAGACTGAACTATTTGGCTATTATTTTTCTAATGATCAGGTGGTGCCCCAACTTGGTAATTTTGATCTGAATTACTAGTTTTGTTGATAACTTTCCTCAGCAATTATTAATAGTTATTCATAGCCAAACTAAACTTATTATTGCACAGCACTATTACAGATATTTGATTGTAAAAGCAATAAATGCCTAATTCGGAAATGAAAACAAGGCAGGCACCAGGAGGCATAAAGTTTCCTTACAATTTTGCAGTAAAAAAAATTACCCACACAAAAGGGACTTTGGAAAAAACTGTTGACTTTTGGAGCTTTGCCAGCTTTTGCCCTGATGGGCAGAGACCCTCTTTGTCTGGTTGGTGATGCGTTCTATTTTAGACTTATTCCAGTTTATACATCACAGTTTGATTTGGTTCTGAAAAAAACAAAACAACAACAACAAAAAAAAACTTTTGGAAACTTTCTCTTGTTGACAGCATTTTAAGGGATCAGCATGGCCTAAAACCAGATCTCAGTAGGATTACTTTTACTTGAATTAAAGGAGTTTGCTGTCTGCTGCTAATAAGGGTCCAGTGTGCATCCTTCGAGGATTTAGTTTTCCAGTCCATTTAATAAATAGCCTTTTACTACACTAAATTGCACATCTCTGCTGTAAACAACTGTCATCCTTGTACTTCATTTGAATTTAGGTCCAGTGGATTGGAATAACATCTGCCCCTTAACCTCAAGCCGCTGTCTAAGACATGCTCACTGGTGCACAGCTGAATATTGTATTTGCACAGGTTTGTGCCCACTGGTTCATGTAAATGAGTGACATGTACATCTGAAGGAGGCTGAGCAGACTCTACAGAGCCAGCAGGCCAAAAATAAAGGTGATTCACCGTGCGTTATGATCTTGGAAATAAATTGTGCAATAAAATGTTCTCTGCATGCAGTTCCTAAATTGCAAGCACAGCCGGAATCTCAGCTTCAGTTGGCAGTGGTCCCCACAGCCCCCAGTGAACCCGTCTTTATTTATCATGCCCTCTTTTACAATCGGAGCTCATGCAAGGCCTTTCTTCTTAACAGATCCATTGAGTGGAGTCAGTCAGTCAAAGCAAGCATTATATAATTCCAATCAGTCTGTGTTATAAAATCTTGACATAAGCTGGGGCCACCACACAGCAAAAATTTACAGCTGTTTAGACTGCAAGTGATTTCCCTGTGGCATGTGCATACATACTGCATCTGCCTTTGGAGCTAAGTGCAAATAAAAACCCTGCCTGGGGAAGACTTCAAACGAGAGTTTTACTCCTTCTCCGAAGCAGGCATGAATGATTGGTTACACACACTGCATCAGACTGCATTTAGCCTACCATAAATGGGGAAAGGGAAAATGGGAATGCTTCCTGCAGGTCTTTCAATAAAAACATCTTTGATATTTTTAGTACTGATGAATAGCCCAGTATGACTAGGGGGCTTTCAACACCTCTAGGTGGCAGCAGAGACTGCTTATTTTCTTTTTAAGGCTGCGATTACTATTCACAGCACTAACCAGGGAGCATATCAAGTGAAGACATAGATGGATCAATGTACTTTAACGTATAACCACTGTTGCACAGGATGAAATATTTACCTGTGTGTGACCCTCCTTCTGTGGTGCTCAAGTGCGTAGATGTTATCAGGCGCTGCAGGATGCTGCTGTCGTCTCCTTGAAAGCTCTGAGCTCTCTGTGTTCAGTGGCAGAGCGGCAAGTTTACCTTCGACACCTAAAATGGCTTGAGATGAACTCTTGCCGCACAATCAAGATGGAAGAAAAATAGAACAGATCTTTCACCTCACATGGTGAAACCCCTGCAATACATGTGCCTGGAGATGATTGATGCTCTGTGGGTTTCTGTTTGTCACGCATGTCTATATTTGTCACCAGGATTATTGTTTTGACTCAACAAAATCTTTTAAGAAAATCAGCCCCTACGGTAGATTTTATTAATGAGCGTTAATTTATGTAACATTTGTTGTTAATATATTTGTTTTAATGATTCTCCATCCACTGTGTACATTGAACCCTCTGTATACAGTATGCTGATTGAAGTATCCTTTGGGTCTCGTAGCAAATGTAGTAAAATTAACGGCATTATGTAAATCGAACAAGTGCTCCCAGCTATTCTCCATCTTCTTTATGCATGCAGTCTTAATTCGATGAATCTTTGTGAAAGCACTTTCAGCAGTGATGGAGCTCAATATGCAGCACCTGAATAAAAGCCAAGCTGCACAGATTAACAAAGTGACATACTGGAAGCAATATTAGAGTATATTATGTCTTGGCAATTTGTTAAACTGCTTTGAGACAAAAGCATGACTTGTAGGGTTGTGTTTGCAAATTTTCTGCATAGTGAAAAAGCTGTCCATTTAGTGGCACTGTGGCACAGCTCATCACTTTAGGAAGTTAGAAAAGTAATAGTTTAAAACTGTGTCTGAGATAGGACAAATATGTTTTTCAGTTTGTTTCTTTGTTATGTAAGCCATCTTTTCTTAATTGTTGTCCTTTGGCAACCATTGGATAGATAATAATAGTGCATTGTATTTGTAGACCAGATGTCCCAGTCGGAAATACATTTGGCAGTCACTAAGTTGCCTCAAATTCAGTATCACATATCGTTGCTGGACATATATAACTTAATGAAAGATCTAAGCTATTTTGAAGCACTTTGGCAGTTTGTATCACCTTAAACCAGTGGCACATATGGTCCTGTAAAATGTCTATTGTGAATATATTTCTTTAGTGTTTTAATTCATTAAATGGACCGAAATAGATTGTTTTCTTGTGTTACTAATAGTAGTAAGTACAACAAAAATTTGACATACTAGACAAAATATTACAGTGGATCATATATCTTTATAGCAATTTTTTATACAGTTTGGACTGTAGTAGTAGCATTGTTGCATTGCTACCCACTGCAGCTATAAAAGTATCAATTTAGGATAAATGTTCTGTTTTGTTTTGTTTTTTAAATTATCTTTTGTGATTTTTATCCTTTTGCCATTAGATGATTATGCTGTGTTCTATTTGAACTTGGAAGTCAGATTTTCCTAATTCCAAGTCTGAAGTATAAAAAATCCCCCCTAAGATTCAGCTCTCCAAATTCAGTATCCAACATGACTGTCATGTATATAAAACATTCAGAAAGTTGCAGATATGATTTATTAAATTGAACCTCTGATTGTTGTATTACATTAAACCAGTGATACATGTAGATTATTTATTTTTTGAACAACTTCCTTTTGTGCCTAAACCTTTAAAATGCAGGGAAATACATTGTAATCTTTATGTATTGCTAATAGTTACCCAACAACAATGTGACATATTAGAAGCAGTATTATAGTATATTGTATGGATATAGTATGTGAAGTTTTGTTAATTTCTACATAAGTCTAGGGATAACACTGCAGCACAGCTTTCCACCAGAGCATATCAGACAACGTCTACGTTAAAAATTCCATAATATTTTCTTCCAAAGATAAAGAAAGTATATATATATGTTTATTTTTTAAAACTGTTTTATCAACATTTCTTGATATTTACCCTTTGACAACTATGGGTCAGATATTTATGAAGGACAAAAGTCAGAGGTTGCCAAGCTGACCCAGTGCTTCACTATCCACTCCAGCTACTGTAGATGTAAAGTGTTTCAAAAATTGCAGAGCAGATATAAACTTTTTATCAGCACTCTTGATTGTTTGTATCACATGAAACTAGTGTCAGATGCTCTATAATATGTTTATGAACCTTTTTCTGGAGTCTTTTAGTGCATAAAATGGAGACAAATACATTGTTATCTTCCTATATTGCCACTAGCAGTTAGGAAAATGTGACAAGCTGAAAGCAATATTTACATATTTTAAATCATAGCAATTTGTTAAATTGTTTTGAGACAGAAGCATGGCTAGTAGGGTTTTGTCTGTAAATTTATAGCTTGAAAAAAAGCGTGTCCGTTTTGCCTTTTTATTTTTTGGTTTTTGACAGTTATATAAAGCCATCACAGCTGGCTGTTTGCCTGCACAATTGCCCTGCTATTAATTTTGATGCGTAATTGTATTACATAATGTGTTATGCTACTTCATAGAAGAGTCAAACAGCTGTGGCTATTGGTTGTTCTGCTGCAAACATTGTTCAGCTTTCGTCTCGGCTGCATTGCCAGACGGTTTTATCATAAAGGGGAGTTGTAACAGGGCACTGTCAATTTTAAGCCACATCAGCGGTCGACTTATGCACAGTGCCTCAATATATTTATCCAATAAATTGTCAGATTCTAAGGCCAGGCAGATTTTGAGTAATTTATATTCGCTTATCGGGCCGCCGTTAATTTAAACACAGCAGTCGTACAATGTCATCAGTGACAGACTGAGAAGTCAATCTCTGTTACACAGTGGCATAGATGAAGAAGGACAGCTGGGCTTTTGGTGCAATGGATTCCACATGTAGGTTTCCCAGCAGATGGTAGTGCAGCATCACTGAGCAGCTTCTTGTACAGCAGAACGAAAATGGTGCAGAAGCGAAGCTGTCTGAAAATGAATGCTGCAGATTCTGAAGTACAAGATCTTAATGGGATAATCGGGGAATATCTTACCTACATCCTCTTTGTGCAAGGCAGCACATTACAAGGAAAAAATAGAAGGGAAATCATGAATGACAGCAGTATATCTTTCAACATTTCCTATATGTTGCACCCAGGGGGACGATTAGAAGTGGAGCACACCGATTGTTGAGGTGCAATGAATATGTGTGCTTCTGCAGCTCAGATTTGAGTCACTTTCAAAATTGAATCCAGCAACAAATGGTAGCATAATATTCAAACTGCAGATTAAATACTTGATACAGCACAAGCAGAGAGCAAACAAGGATCAGAGCAAATATCAAGTTTGCTCAGATGTGAGAAGTTAGAAGTGTCTACAGGGGTTTTATTTGCTTCACAACTTCTGTTTTTGTGTTGCAGTGGGATTTACAACTTTGATGTCATGAAACACTGCTTTTCGTTATGCATATTGCAGACATGATATTACAGGAATTCTGAGGTCAAATATGAAGTAAAGTAACTTTCTTGTTTATTTTTGGCCTTTTTTTTAGGTTTGTCTCAAAGTAAGAGCACGGTGAAGCGAGATCAAACTGGAGAGATGATAATTGACTTTGCACCTGAACACAAAAAACATTACCTATCCGCTGTAGTGCATTCCATCAGGTAACTTCACTGTCCTAAAGGTGCTTGAAGAAACACTGGATCAAAAACACAAAATAATTTGCAATAAAGCAATTGGTGATACATAACACCACATCTCACTAAGAAACTGTAAAATTAGTGCTTTTACACCAAATTCTTTAAGAATTATAAAAGAGTTTCTGCAGTTAAAGATGCACCACGGCCTATGTTCTAAGCAAACATTTCAGAATAAAAACATCAGTAACAAGTTCTAAAGCAAATCAGTATCCTTTGAAGCCATGCAAAACAGTCCTCATCAGATTAGAGCTCTGCAGACTAAGACATCCAGCATATAAAAAAAATGCTGTGATTTGAAACCTGGTAAGCTAATGAGTTTGCACTTCTATCTGCTCAATTTGTACAAGCTTTTGTGCCAAGGCCTTTGAGGCTTTTCTCTGCCAAGGCCTGTAATAGTGTTCCCATTGTTTGCCTGAGAATATGGCATTTCTTCATAAAAATTAAGCAGAGCCCATCTATATTTTCTTTTTCCCACACGGAAAAGGCAAGGAGATCAGGAGAATTTGTTCTGAATTATAGATATTACTGCAGTGAAATTAAATTCATAAAGAACAAAAGGAGTAAAATCTTAAAAAGGCTCTAAAGACTGGATGTTTCACATCTGCATCTGAGCTGCAATCTGGCGTAAAGACTTCTAAAACCATACTGCTCATTACTCTTTCATTCACCCGTCACATTAGCCTCGGTGATTGAACTGGTGCATTCTTACAGGCAATAACCATCTGTATTAGGTGTGAGGTTCCTTGTATATTGTGCATATTAGAGTCTCATTTGATACTATAGAAGTAGAAGTGGGGCTGATTATATTGTGGTTATTTCCCTCACGTCCTGCTCTCTCTTAGTGAACCACATGCTAATAACCTGATGGCTGACAGATATAAAAACTAGGGCTGATCCTGTGATATTAAGCTTAAAGCCATGTTGTATTTACAGGTACATCTCAACAATTTAAAATATTTTAAAAAGTTCATTATTTTTTGTCACTCTTTTTAGGAATTCAAACTCATTTAGGCTATTAGATTCATGACATAAAGTTAAATATTTCAAGTCTTTATTTCTTGTCTTTTTGATGATGCACCACGGCATCACAGAAAATGTGAATTTTGTGAAAAAGTTAAAAATTGCAGGGTTTCCCGCCAGTGTTATAAGCCAGGTGGGCCTCCAAGCTTTACTTGCCCCCCCCCCTGCCAGGCTAAGCATCACTTGTTTATTTTAAACAGGTATTTTATACACCAGTAACTTAGGTTTATAGTTGGCATTAAACTAGGCGTGAGGGGTTGCACACCAATTGTGCCGTCCCTGCCCCTGCTCGTTGATCTTTAGTGCTGACACAGTGCCATGTTGTGCACCTCGGAAGTTTTATAACTCAACGCAGATAGTGCACACCACCATTCACTCAAAATGGTCTATTTGGAAAGTGCACTTGCAGGGCAAGTTCGTCTGTGCTGCCATTTATATAATCCCTCTATGATGGTTGTCTTTCGTATGGCTTTCCACAAGCCTCACTGCTTGCTCAGCTCCCGCATGCTCAACAAAAACTGAGTTGCGCTTTTAGAGGTTCATGTATGAAGCAACAAGGCGCTTTATATTCGCGTAAAGCGCACAGTTAAGATGTAAGCATATATCGGTGGGAACAAAGAACATTGTGTGACGTGTGTTTATTTCACACATGCTCACTCAATACCTGTTCTAGCACGTGCTTAGCTCTGTGTCTGCACTTGCAACTTAATAAAATATAATAAAAATATCCTTTATTATCCCACATTGGGGAAATTCCGGTGTAACAGCAGCAAAGTAACTGGCAGTAAAAGCATGTGGAGTCACACGAAGATAAAAATATAAATTATATAAAAACAGAATTAAGAACAACATACTGTACAGTAAGGGCAAAATTACAACATAGAATACTGTGTAGTTATTAGGCACAGGCACAGAATCCATGTTGCTTTAAGATTAGTGTGAAGTTTCCACAGTGACCGATGATTTGAGGTGCCATGCTTTCTGATGGTGTTCGTCTACTTTGATTTCTGGAGTCCACAGTCAATGCAGGCATCTACCTGAACATTTTAAAGCACTCCATGCTTCCTTCTGTTGTGCCAGTTCATAATTAAAAAGAACAAGCTCAAAGTTCAGTTCACACAGATGATAATGAACTAGTTCATGTTCATAGTTCACTTTTTCAAAAAATGAATTAAGTTCACAAACATAATAATGAACTAGTTCAAGTTCATTTGTAACGTTAAGCCACTACCTTACACGATAGAACCTCTTCTTAACCATCCCCAGCTGCAAATCACTGCCACTCCAAAACTAATCAAATTATTGTACCAATAAAGATTGACAGACAAGAAATTGTTATATGCAAGAGAAAAATAATGATGAGATGGAGAATATTTTTCACCCCAGAAATAATTTGTGATCATGATAATATGTGGAAAGTGGAAAATACCAGGTGCAGTCAAGGTATACTGTATGTGCAGTGAAATCTTTATTTAGCCAGTAAGAACCAAATTACGCAGGACTTCAAAAACGTAGAGGTACACTCAGGTTCTTGGGAAAATGTCTGCTTCTGCATTGAAAAAATCAAGAATATTCTGAACTGTAGTTACTAAATACACCAAGCAAGAATTTGTCATGTACTGAAATATAAACTTAGCTTGGGCTTGTCCTGCTCAATGTACAATAATAAACAAACACATTTTAGCATCCTCAAAAAGAATTTACCAGTGGGTAAACAATGAAAAGTCATTCACACTCATTCAGGGTTTTTTTTTTTTATCCTCCTGACTTTAGATTTGTCCAAAGAAATAACATCGCTCTGAAAACTGAAAATTGTACAACATATAGTTGTAATAAACTAACCTAGCTTTTACATTTTAATTTGAGAATCTGGACTCACCTGTAATGGAAGAGTCAAAGGATTCAAAGTGCAATAGTAAAGCAGCAGAACTCACTGAAAGTAAACAATAAAAAAGTAGTTGCCTCTTATGTTTTCTGTCATACTATTATGACTTAACAAGATGTTTTACTTTTATAACACCACAAAAAAGTTATGATGGATATTACTTGTCCAATACATCAACCAGAGAACTTAAACTTCTTTTAGCTTTCTTTTAGCATTCAAGAGCAGTTGTTTCTCAAAGTTTCCATCGCCAAGCCTGTTTCTCCTGGGCCTGAATATTTGGCCACCAATACTGAAAAGTCTCTCCAATGGAGCGCTTGAGGGGAGTGCAGTGTTGTACTTAGGGAAGAGCTTTTTCAGCCTGGGCAGCAGCATGTACTCTACAAAGCTATCTGTGGGAGGTGCATCCAAGTAAGTGTCTGCTTCACTTTTTTTGAAATTCTGTGAGTTTTGGTTAAACTTGAGGAAGGAAGCTGCTGTGTCTTTGACAGTGTCATCACTTGGCTGGGACTGATCAGGCTTTTGTGCTTCTGGGTCATCTGAGTTAACAGTTAGAAGTTCTTGTTTCAGCCTCACTCTATAATGCAGCTGTTTTTCCCAATTTTCCACCCAGTTGAGCTTGAATATTGACAGCAGCATGGCTAACAATATGTGTTCCTTCTTCTCAAGCATGCCTTCAACTCTCATTCTCAGTGACTGCAGGAGGTTCTGTATGAGAGGATGGCATGCGATCAGACCTTGTGCAGCATTGGGCTTTGTGCTCTCATCCAACAGTTCAGTGCAGATGCAAGGGGCTACATTACAGCCACAAACTTGTGTATGAAGCTAATTTCCTCTGGAGAAAATCGCTGAAAGCCAAACTCACCACAGAGAGTGTGCAGGATAAGGTTATCATATGCAAGAGTGGCAGCATCTGCAGCTTCATTGGTGTCTGCCTTGGGAGTTAATGTCGCTATGTAAGAGAGTCGCTTCATAGCAAGACATACAGAGTTCCACTGTGTATCATTTGGAAACACAAAGCCAATCCCAGGCTTTTCATTAACAAAGTCTGATGCTTTGGGGCGTCTTTTAACCAAGTTCTACAAAGCAGATGCCTTTGCAAAAACAGCCCTCGACAGTGCTTTGTACTGTTTTTCAGTTACCTTTTCTGTGTCTTTGGCAACAAGATTTAAGGTGGGAGCCATGCACCTTCTATGAGGTGGAAGACAGGGAACTTCCAACGCTGAGATACGCTCAGGTTCCATGTTATCTTCTTTTTCTGAACTCTCGCAGCAGCAGGTGGTGAGGTAGATCCTGGTTCAGTTTCTTTTTCAGTTGCTCCATCACTGTCAACATCTGAATTTGGATCTTCATCAGCAGTGATAAAATCTTCTGCAAAACAGTTGAATGCTTTCACAAAATTAGCCACATTCTGTCACTGTGCACACAGTCTTGTTTTGTATTTGGAACTCTTTATGCACCTCTGACAATGCTTTGGCGAGGACATCGTGTGTGCGCTCCTTTTTCATGATAGCATGCAAGTACTGCAGAGCTTCTCTGAGAAATGTCATTTTTGTTTAGCCAATGAACCGTAATGCCCAAAAATGCCTTGTTCACAGCAGACAAGCAATATGCTGTTGTGCATACGGCATCGACTTTAAAGAGTTTAATCTTTAAGTTATAAATATTCTCTGGAAATTCATTGTTCAACAGTTTCTATACCTGCTCTCTTAAGGGCACATGCCTGGATGGCTACAAACCAGTCACTAATCTGATGAACGATGGCTTGTTGACCTTACTTAGAGGCTGCAGATCTCCCACAATGTAATCCAGTACAAGCTTGTCCACTTGTTGTTGGGAGGTGAAAGACACATGTCCTTTACTAAATGCAGTGAGCTTCACTTGGGTAGATGCATTCTGCTGCGGTTCTCTCTTTGTTAATGATTTCTTACCTTCATCATTCAGTTGCATATATTTCCCAAGATAGCTTGGATGCTTTAACTTGACGTGTTGCTTCAAATTTGAAGTGGATGTGGCTGACGTACGTACTTGTTTGTGGGCACAGTTTGCACAAAAATGTAAGTTTTCTGTCTGAGTCTTCCTTTGTTTGTACATAAAACCCTGCCAAGTGCTCTGCAAAACTGGCTTCAGCAGTGAAAGTAACTGAGTCTGAATCGTGTTGACTAGTACTAGCACTAGACATGCTGGACCATCATGCTGTTTGCCGTAAACAGTGTCGTTGTCATAAAACCTGACATTTTCCAATGAAAAGTGTTATCAAATGAACATGAACTGTGCATGACTCATTCTTCTCAGAATGAGTACCGGTCTCGTTTATGTTCATTACTTGAAACCTGATCTGTTCAGTTCGACGTTCACCAAAAATATATTTTCTAAAAATAAATATATATATAATAGTATTCAGTGAACATCGTTCATTGAACGCATTCATGCACAACGCTGCTTCCTTCTGTGGACAGACTTTATTTAGATGCTGATTTCATTTTCCAGCAGAACTTGACACCTGCTCATACTGTTAATGGTCATTGAAAAGCTGTTTCAATGACCATGGCATTACTGTGCTTGATTGGCCAGCAAACTGGCCTGACCCGAACCCCACAGAGAATCTATGGAATGTTATCAAGAGGGAGATGAGAAACACCACACCCAACAATAGACATGACCTGCAGGATGCTATTAAAGCAACCTGGGCTTCCAGGCACTGTACCGGTCTGTCGTGGTTAAAGAGAGAGTTGAGTCAAAAGACAAAGCTCTCAATTTACCAGTCGTTCTATGTTCTCACCCTCATCTATGGCCATGAATTTTGGGTCATGACCAACTGAATGAGACTGAGGATTCATGCGGCCAAAATGAGTTTCCTCCTCAGGGTGTTTGGGCTCTCCCTTAGAGACAGGGTGAGAAGCTCAGTCATCCGTGAGGGATTCAGAGTAGAGCTGCTGCTTCTCCACATTGAGAGGAGCCAGTTGAGGTGGCTTGGGCATCTGGTTTGGATGCCTCCTGGATGCCACCCTGGTGAGGTGTTCCGGGCATGTCCCACTGGGAGGAGATCTAGAGGAAGATCCAGGAAATGCTAGATGGACTATGTCTCTCGGCTGGCCTGGGAACACCTTGGGATTCCCCCGGAGGAGCTGGCTCAAGTGCCTGGGGAGAGTGAAATCTAGGTGTCCCTGCTTAGTCTGCTTCTGCCGTGACCCGACCCTGGATAAGGAGACAATGGATGGAAGGATGGATGGATGCTGTTTGGGATTACTAAAACCTTTATTCTATATGTGAAATCATAAAACTGAGCATTATCAATGTTTTTTTTTTTTTTTTTTTTTTTTTTTTTGGTCTGAGGTGATCCTTGGTATTAGACCACTACATGTCTTAGTGTCTACATGTCTACATGTACATGATCACATGCCATCCTCTCATACTACATGTCTATGTGTTGGTATATGGTTTTACATTTACCAACTTGAGCAACATCCCATTTTTAATCCCGAGTTTGTTTGATGTCAGGCCATCCTTTGCAGCTCAAACAGTTTTATTTCTTCTGGGAAGGCTTTCCACAAGTTTTAGATGTGTGTTTATGGACATTTTGATCATTATTCAAGAAGCTAATTTGTGAGATCAGACATTTGAAGGCTTGGCATACAGTCTCCACTAGGTGATCTCAAAGGTATTCTGTCTGAGTGAGGTCAAGATTCTGTACAGATCAGTCAGGTTGTTCCACACCAAACTTGCTCCTCTATGTCTTTACGGCCATTGCTTTGTGTACTCTTATGCTGTCCTGTCATGAAAAGGAACTGTACTCACCAAGTTGGGTGCAGGAAATTGTCCAAAATGTTTTAATATGCTGAAGCTTTAGGGATTTATTTCACTGGATGAAACAATAACAACAATGCAAATTTTTCGTATAGTTGCATTGCTCAGCACAGGTAGCAATGGTGGGGGTGTTGATATTGCCCTATTATAATTATCATATGTATTCACCAAGCGAGCAAGTGCAATTCATGTCAATAGCTTCAGAATGCATTTTAACCTTAAAACCATGTCTACTTATGCTTCTGTTAATATCTGACAAATGAGTTGCAACTAACAAAAGTGGACAGTCTTGTTTTTTCTTTAAGGATCCCAAATTTTGGAACTCTCTTCCCACTGCCCTAAAACTACAGACGGACATTAACATTTTCATAAGAGTCCAAAAGCAGTGGTCCAAGTCTAGGCAAAGGTGCTCATATGGGAAAATGTAATGAATGTCTGCAATTTTATTGTTCTGTTTTTTTTTTTTTATTGTTCTTGTGTTTTTGTTCTGTCTTTCTTTGTCTTCTAAAAGTCTCCAATGGACAGGTATTGAAAATTAGCAAGGCTACTATAACACTAAAATAAAATGCATCTGGTGTTCCAATATACTTGTAAATGCCCATACTTTGGGGGGGGGTGAAGCACTCAGATAAGCTTGTTGTCTCAGAGACCATGGTGGGTTGCTCTTTCTGTGCAGTCAAGTTGCGTTTCTTACCCTGCTTTTGTAAAAACAAAACAACAAAAAAATAAAAAAAATAAAAATAAAAAAAAAATCACACATTCGGACAGCAAAGATTGTTCCATGCATTACCCTGCTTATCCTTATTATTCAAATAACGTACCCTCAGCAGTTTTTAATTATGGTTATATTTGTTGAAATAATGTCTGGATGTCTGGAAAGTTTGAGATAAACATTCAGCATTCAGTGCTTTATGTTAATATTTACCCCAGATATATTGCATGGGTCAATCTGCAGAGAAGAAGCAACCTGAAAACATTTTTAATGAGACACTGAGGAGAAAACTAAAACAAATGCATAATGTTTGAAAGTTAGGGAGTACTTTACAGTTTCACCCTCTAATTCACTCCGACACACATAGAAACATGTGGAGTAACTCTAACAGGCTCAAGGTTGTTGCTCTTATTGAATATATCAACTTAACCACTGATGTCATTGATCAAAAAGCCAATTTCAGTTCTGTTATTACGTTAGAGGGTAAAACAATTGCCAAATGACTTTGTAAGGTGCACTCACTTGGTAAACAGATCTGAGATCCATTAAAGCCTTGGAGATTATCAAGCCTCTGTCCAACAATTTGTGGAGATTGCTCTAAACACCTTGTTGCTGACCTTCCTCATCTGGTTGAAAGTCAATGGCAAATGTGGCAAGGAGCCCACTGACACCTCCATGCACTTTAATTACGCCACATCTTTGCTGCTGGCTATTTCCTTGTCCTCTTGCCCCACTTATGTAACAATACGTCCTTATCGATACCTTGGACTCACACACCTTGCCCACATGTGCCCCTGGTATCTTCTTTTCTTCCTGAAAGAAACAGCACACAGCCTGGTCTTAATCTCATTAATATTAATGTCAGGAAGCAGTTCATTGTTGTGCTTTGTGGTTTACTGTAGCTGGCTCTCTGACCTCTGAGCTAAGAACATGGATATTTTCCATGTGCTTAATCATAATGCACAGTGCCTCCTTCATTGATGGGTTAATGTACCCGAGAGGATCAATCCAGTCTGGCATGACAGACATTTAAAGGTTTGGGAAAGGCTTGAACAATAAACACAGTCTGTCAGGATCTCGATCCGGCTTAATTAGATGCCATTGCATCAGGTCTGGTGATTCCTATGATGTGTTACTGGAGATAATGGGTGAAAACAATGCTGCATAAGAATAGTGATTTAAACAAGAGCTCATTAAATGTGCAAAAATAATATTTTCAACATTTATTTTTTGGAGAATGTGTTCCTAAAGATCTGAGTATTTTCACACTGGGGCCCTGAATCAAATAAATTTCAAAGCTGTCATCATCTTGTTTCTGGTGCAGGTATGTAATATTGTACTGACATTCTAGATATTTGAAAAAATCTGAAGCAGGTCCCTGATTTAGCACTGACTGGGAGGGGATCAACAGGTAAAGCATCTTTTCTGCTCTATTAATCTCCCTATAACTTTATGCAAATCTACTTGGCAAAAAAAAAAAGAGATGCTTCACCTGCCTCAGACACAGAAAAACAACACAAAAAGTGTTTTATCTCTCAATGTCATAATGTTTTCTGTCAGAAGGTTGACGAGACAGCATATGGTTTGCAAACATAAGCAAAGTGTTTCTGTTGCTTCCTTTTATGGTGGAAAATAACACCTGGGTTACTGTAGCTTTGTCCTCTGAAGGGTAAAAGCAAAGCTTCCATGTGAATGCAGAGAAAAACATTTGCTCCAAATGAATAAATAATAAAGAGAGATGAGGTGTTTGCATTAATTTGCAAAGCACTAAATGTAGGAAATTTTCAGACTTTTGAGCCAAGGTTTTTGGAGGGGATCATTTTTTCATGGCAGGGTTTTATGATATGCAACCAAAAATAGCAGCACCTGGGAGAGGAAAGTTAACAAATGCAATGCAGTTGACAGTAAATTAAATAGAAAGCATTGTGAATCAAAATGTAAATAGAGAGGAACTGCTGTGTGTGTATGTGTGTGTGTGGGTGTGTGTGTGGGGGGGAAGGCGGGGTTGTATTTGATACATGGGGACAGACTGCTCATCATGGGCCCCAGAGCCCAGGCCTCAATAAGAAGTAGTGCTGTTTTTGGATTAGGGGTTTGGTTTAGGACTAAAGTGTGAATTAAGGTTAGATTAGGTTAAGGGTTAGGTTTGTAATGGTTTGGTTTAGGGTAAGGGTCAGGGTTGGGCTATAGAAACGAATCAAAAACAAATTAAATTCAATGTAAAGTCCTGTGAAGATAGAAAGACATACTCTCTGTGTGTCTCTGTGGCATTCAGAATGTTAAACAGAAATGTAGGTATAACTACATTTTATGCTGTGTCTGCTGATTTTTCTTTGTTTTTTGGATCTTGCATATTTATTTGTGAAAGCTTTGAGACTCACTGAACAAAACCAAAGAGTCATCATATCTGAAAGCATGAGCATCTGTAGCCTGATTATCTTTTCTTTCCCAATGTCTGGCAAGCTAAAGCAGAGCCCTATGGTCCAAGGACTGGAAAGCCTCTCTCTTTTGTTAATGAAGACCTGAAAGCAAACAGCCTTGTTTGCCAGAAGACGGTTGGTGTAACATGGACAGCTATAGTCTCTGACAAAAAGATTCATATCCTATGAAGTTTTTCATATTTATCATCGTGCAACCACAAACCTAAATATATTTTAGTGTAACTTTATGTGATAGAACAGTAGTCAGAAAAGACTGGTGAGCTTGTGTTCAACACACCTAATTCAATACTTTCCACGTCTAGAGACCAATAACTAAAACTCTGTCAAATTAAAGATATGTGAACATCAGTTTTCAAGTTTTGTCACAATTTCCAGACATAGGTCTGGACTTTAACTGGGTCTTTGTAATACATAAATATGAGTTGATCTAAACCATTCCATTGTTGTTCTGGTTTTTATGCTCATTAAGGTTGGAGGTCAACTTCTACCCTAGCCTGGCCATTGATTTCCTACATAGTTCTGCTTGATTCTCATCTCCCTTAAGTGCTTCGTGTGGGATTTCTCCCATTCAGCTCGATTTCTCCAGTTATATTTTAACCAAGCCAATCAGCGAACAGAAGGAGGAGTTGTGAAAGATGATTTTTCTGCGCTGTTTTAGAATTGTAGTCTGCCTACATAGGGTTGTAGTTTGGCAGCGGAGGAAATAAACAAAGCTATTCAGTTCGTGTTGGCCACATTTCCAAATATTGTGCAATTAAACTCAGAGCAAGAGGAATGTTTAAGACATTTTATTGCTATCAAAGATGTCATGGCCCTATTCCCCACGGGATTGTTTACAGCACACACTATTTCTGGTAAGCTTCATCGAGCTGAGCATTACATGTCACGGCCAAATCTTAGTGATTGGATAAAATGAGATCCAATCGTTTAAAACTTCAACAAAGTCCACACCTTCAGCAAACAATCGTTTCACAATAGCTGAGAGTCCCGATCCTCTGTACGAAGCAAAGCGTAGAACAAGGGACTGGTTTTTACCAGGCTATCTCCAACCCAGTCTCAAGTCTTTAGCAGCCTCTACTGTTCTTCCATAATTTAGCTCCACCCATCTTCCCATGAACTCTGACCAGCTATGATTATATTTAAAGGTATCTTACAAGGGGGATGAATACAAATGCATGACACACACACACACACACACACACACACACACACACACACATCTCAAACGGTGATATATATATATATATATATATATATATATATATATATATATATATATATATATATAGATATATATATATATATATATATATATAATATTTTAATTATAATATAATTATAATTAAAATCTAATATAAAATCTAATATATATATTAGATTTTAATTTAGAAAAAAAAATAAAAACCACACATCCTTTTTGCTTCACTTCCTAATTATGTATTACTTTGTATCTTTATATAACTTTGTCAATGACACTAAATATTAATTAAAAACAATGCAGTTTGTGGTTTTAAAGTGACAAAATGTGAAAAAGTTCAAGGGGTATGAGTCATTTTGCAAGGCATTGTTGCTCCAGTGGACATACTCTTGTAAATCTCAACAGCAAAGCAGGTGAATTATACCTCTTGCTAAACAGCTCAGCTGAATTAATATGTAGCCTCGGGCTTATGTCTTAGCAGGGGTCCTCAACTGCGGCTCTGTGCTGAAACGCCTGAAGCAGAACTGAGTTGGTTTTCCTCCAATCTTGCATCATACCATTCTGAAGAGTCGCCTTTGCTCCTTTTCCTTCTGTGCTTAAATTATGTCAGCCTGATGATGAAAATCCTAACAATGGAGTTGAACCTTTTCCCAGCCTTTCCTTGGCAATAATTGAACTGAGTAGAATAAAATAGCAAGAACAACAATTTGTCCCAAATGGAAAATTATTTGTGAGTATGAAGTATTACATCACCTAACTGGAAGACTTGGGGAGAAAAAAACTTAATTAGTGCCTCCAGAGAGCAGAAGCAGGTCCAAGATTTCAAGGGTAACACTAAGCCAAAATCTCAGCCAATATATTATCTCTCACATTAGCCGGTACCCTGCTGTAAGAGAGCACTCTTTTCACTTAGAAATATACAATATGGCAGACATGAATAAGTATGAGTTCTGGTCGTAAGCCCAAGTATTCTCCATGTTTAATTAACCAAGCTGTCAGGAAGCTACTTACACTGCTTTTATCCTAGGCAGGCCTGTATCATACCCTCATTCTGTGTGTGTGTGTGTGTGTGTGTGTGTGTGTGTGTGTGTGTGTGTGTGTGTGTGTGTGTGAAAGAGAGAGAGTGTGTGTGGATCTAGAGGGAATCAGCATCTTTGTGTTTCATCTCTGTTTTCATTAATGGAAAGATGATGGTGTTTGCACTGACCTTCTGAAAGATATGAGGCGTGTTTCAAACTTGAGCCCCACAGACTAGTTGGAGTCGAAGGTCCTAATTGGCATGTGATTGCCCGTCATGAGTCATCATGGAATGGAGTGGGGGAGGTGCTTACTTCTTTTTTTCAGTGTCATCTGCTTGTGTGCAAACACACAGAGCCAACAGATGGCAACATTGTTCCTCATTGAGTGGAACAGGTTACTTGGAAATCTGCCAGTGAGGTAGGGGTGCATTGAGAAACCCTCAAAAAATAAAAACAGCCATCAAATACAAGTGTGGGCGATGACGATGTGACTAATTGTTGCCATGGTGATATGGTCTTTGAGATAACGTCTAACGGTGAGGGAAAAAAGGCGCCCGCCGTGCAGACAGCAGAGGAGAAAACAAGAGAGGAATGGAGAGGAGGGTATGGAGAGGGTGAAGGAAAAAGAGCAGTAATGGTTATGTCTGGGGAAAAAAAAAGAGAGAGTTAACCCCATAATGAAAGGCCAATTCAGTTCCACCTCCCTCAGACACACACTCACACTCAATTCAGTGATGTAAATACCATGCAGCTGAGTTATTCAAGAACTTCTCACTCTGCAATTATCGGTTTTCAAAATGGATTTCAGCTGAACCTGGGTAGTAAAGGGTCTGTTGGAGAGGCTCTTTGCAAACCAAAGGTGTCAAAAGCAGTTTGGGTAAACGAGCCAAGGGAATCCTTTAGCCACGTTTAATTATGTTTATGGGTTGCATAAAAGAGTAGCAACGTGATTACAGTCTCTGATAAAAAAGTCTTTTCACACAAGTCCTCTAAATGTCAGAAATTACACGCTCCCCTCTTTCTGTCTGAGAGGAAGAAATGGCTGTATACCTGCCACAAGCTGCAATTTGGAGGATGTAGTTATCCTTTCAATCATACTCTGGATCCTTTCATCAACCCTTGTGTACATCTGAGGCACTGGAGCCTTTAGATGTGTTGTTTCCTCAAGCAAGTGCCAAACCATTGTCTGCTGTGTTTATGTTGCGCCAGGGGAGGGACGCCGATCTGGAAATGGACATTGTGTGAATCCTTCCATTTGTTAAACAGCAACAATGAGAACTGGTAAAAATCCAAGATGGGAAAAAAATAATTGTGACAAGGAGGAGGTAGGGTTGGAGGGTAGTATGGCATTAAGGTACATCAGACTAGATGGATGGATGGGGGTATTATGCACAATCCACTTTTTTGAGCTTTATATCATGTTATAATGTTATTCTCTCATTAAAAACATACCTGGGGTGTTGCTTTGATTCTTTCATGCATGTTTGAGAAATCCTTGAATTTCCTGTGGCAGCCATATAGGGGGTGCCTAAACACTTGCTCTCACAAAACGCCACCGATTTACACAAAACTCTTCCTTTGAGCTGTAGTCTCCAGCTAAGCTTCTGCCTCACAGAGCACCCCTCCCCCATGCCTTTCCCACTGAGCTCCACCAGACTAGCAGCAGCAGGAATGGAGAAATGGCAGCACCTGGAGGAAATGCGCGTCTGCTGAGCTCATCACACAAACTACTTCTCAGTCCAGCACTCCTAAGAACAGTTGTAAATGGGACAACAGAGTTGCACTGTTGCTATGACGTGCTGAAGGTGGAGTGTCGGAGATAGTTGGAGCTTCTTAAAGGTAACATAGTTACTTAATTGTGCTATAAAATGGCATTATGTGTCTGGAAAATACATAATACCACTCCTTTAACATAGAAAGTACTCCCTGAATTGCTGTAAAGACACAGGAGACATGGGTAAGAGGCATGCTCTGTTCTCTAACACTGAGCCAGGTTCTGCTGAAGGCTGGCTCTGTTCTGGGGACTGTTCTGGAGCAGATTTTGCAATGAAGGATGCTGCAAAAATTGAAGAACAACCCTAAGCATCCTCTTTACAACCTAGTAACTGAACAGAGAAATTCTGCAGTCAGAGGATTTATCAGGCCATTGGTTCACAGACTGCTACAAGAAAACCTTTCTGCCCATTGCGACGGTCATCTTTAATAAGTCTTTGTAGAGAGTTGGATGATGAGAAATATTACAGCATTCAAGTTTAGATCAAGTTGAAGTATTGTGGAATTGAATTTAACTTAACTGAATTGAGTGTGCTGGGTCTCTTGCTCGAGTCTTAGTGAGTCTTCAACTGACTCACATCAACTGCTCCTTCATCTTGGATGTTTGTTTTGTTTTCAAGTTTTCATGCCCGTGGTACAGCAACAGAGTGTAGCAAGAGGGAAAAAACTGCTAGAGGTTGGCCAACAAAAAACTTGCACCAAAGGCTGACTTTTAATAGAATACACTAAAGTAGCTGCTGTGCTAGGAGTGAAACCCTCACCCAGATTTAGGTCATCTCCACAAACATACTGCACCAATAGGTAAGAGGCAACCACCATCCGGTTACAACCCTGCCCAGTCACAAGGGATAGCCAAGATCAATGAAAGTATTGTACGATGCTGTCAATATGCCGAGGTGAGATTCTGATGCAGAGGCATAAAGTCTGAGGTTAAGTTAAGACTTCCATTATAGAAAACACATAAACTGGCAGTGGTAATGATAACACATTGGAAAAAAAGACATACCAATAGGATATTGTGGGGACTCTGTAAAAGACAGACTGCAGGAATATAACACCATCATAACTGTAGAAGAAGCATGATTTTTGTGTCTTCAGCTGTAATCAATCCTCCTAAGTCTTGATGCAGCCAACATATAAAAAACTGTTGATTCTATAATCCTACAGTATCATTACAACCTTTTTCTCTGTGTTATATCAGAATGTAATCAAACAATTTATGTTCAAAAGCTGTTAGAAAGTTTTAAAATGCCTTATAATACATGGTAATTGTACAACATCACAATTACCATGTAATATATGGTAACTGTGATGTTACCATATATCACAATTATATATATAATTGTGATATATGGTAGACTTTAACATAGTTTACACTGGAATGAAATGGAGACCTCCCCTCCCTAGAAGGAAGATCATCGTTTCAACTGCAAAATATCATGCAGTGTCTCAAAAAAAAAAAAAAAAAAATCATGATAATCTGGTTTTCCCTAAAGTCAAGGTCAGCTGTTTAATAAGGCAGATAGAAATCTTCACTGGGCTCACATTTCCCCTTGGCGCTATCTTAGAAGCAACAGCATACTGTTGTGTTGTGTGTTATCACATGGGAGCTGCTGCTGGTGTGGGAAACTATGCTGAGCTGTGGCTTTGTGTCATATGACAACCTGCTACCTGGCAATCGTTTCCACTGGGGCTGAGTGATAAAGGGGGGTGGGGAGGGCTGCAGATAAGATGTTCCCTGCACTGGGTGTGCCAGGAGCACCTGCCACTTACAAGGCAAGGACTGATCACTTTTAAAGCAGTGTTGAGGATGCCAGGACTCTGTTTCACTCCAAGTCCTGCAACACGAGCTGCATTTGTTTCCCGCAGCAGGAAGCTGGCTTTGTGACGCCTTTTATGTCACTCACTGAAATGTCATTAACAGCAGGAATTTGTCGTTGCCCATTATTGAATAGCAGCCTCCACTGTAGGTGACTTATTGCCGCCCAATGCCGCCGACTTCAGTGTGCCTGATAACGACGCGGGAGTCTGGATTTGTCCTCACTCCCACGCCGGCTGCTGTTAAATGACAGTGAAGTGACGATTCTGACATGATACATGTTGCCTTTCACTGCGCTAAATTCGTCAGCAACGCTCATCATGGTGCCACTTGTCACAGTGCCCCTGCTACTAAGCGCTGTAGTTGTCACTGTGATGTTGTCACAAAGCCCACCTCATGTTGTTTTTTTTTTTGTCTCCCATCATGTCCTCTAAAGTGTCCAAAGCCTCTCTGATTTCAGGAAAAGTGTTTTCATCTAGCCACTTAGTCCAGGGTGAGACTTTTTTGTCATATAATGCACTACTCTATCCTCTGTGCTCTCTGTTCATGTTTACAGGACACTTTATTTCTGCAAGCACTCTCAACAGGAGCATGTTATATTAGTGGGGCATGGTTGCATTTACAGCCAGCTAGAAGGACATGTTTTAAACCATTTCATTGTGTCTGTGTGTGTCCCCGGCGCTTGTGAATAACTCTACATAATAGCAATCAGCTATAAGGCTTCATTAAAATGTAAATTTTACCCATCTCTCTTGTGAGTCTTTACAGTGATTCAAAAATAGCCCAGCAATGGCCTCATGGGGGCTCAAGTTAGGATCTAATTTTGTTGTCTAATCTGAAACATCGGTGTGAGCCGAAATGCAGCGGCCCATCTGATTTGAAAGCAACTAAACACTTAGAACTGATGCTTGGCCATCTTTCAGACCATTCCGCTTTCTCTGTTTGTTTGCTTTTCAAGAGAAGCACAAAGCTAATTAGACAGCTGGTGTTGAGCCAATTCCTGTCCCTCAGCCTGTTGTTTACTGACTTTTTGCATAATGCCGACGTGATTGCTGATATTGTTTGATGTGGCTACGTGGTCATAAGGGGCTGTTTGGCTTATTTTGCTCAGTGCACTCTGAGTGGTGGGGCACATAGAGCTTTCCCAATTTGGGGAGACACTTGTGCGTCAGTTGTGCGTCTTTGTTCCTTTCGTTGCAATTAGACAGCATACACAATTAACAAATATCCAAAGAGATGTTATTGTCATTCTGGATCAAGCAGCCACAGGACCCCTGCTGGCTGCAAAACAGTTGTCAAAGGCTCCAGTTCACACTGAGCATTTTCTACTGTGAGATTTTAGCAATGGCAGGATGTGCATTTGGTACCTAGGCCTTTAGAAGGATTTTACCAATTTAATCCACCACTATGATGTTACAAGTATACAAGCTACCGATACTATATTAAAAAACGAACCCCCCCCCAAAAAAAAACAAAAAACAAAAAACAAAAAAACAAAAACAAAACATTTTATAAATCAAGGCCTGGTATTATAGTGGTTTAGCTCTGACATCGACATCAGTATTTAGTGATCGGATTTCAAGTGTTTTGAAATCCGATCAATTTTTTAATTGAGGTTTCCTTCTAATATTTTTTATATAATCGCCATTATACATCATTGTGGGCACAAAATAAAAACTAATTCCCAAGTATAACTGTGCCCAGAGTATATTCCTGACAATGAGCTTTGCTAGCAAAACTTTGGGGTGATAGATTTGCTCTGACGAGCCAGTAAAAGGGTGGAAAACGTTTGGTGTCACTGTGGCCCTTCTAACAGGCGCTGCGAGGCGAATCTGAAAGCTGATTGGTTGAAAGAACAGTTCCACTGCTATATCGTTGACTTAACGTAGGTCTGCTCTATAGATTCTGAAGGCCCTGGGCAGATTAGAGTGCCCATGGCAACACAAGACTTAAATCTGACTGGATGAAACATTGATAATCAACACAGAAATATATGGGAAACAGCACAGCCAAGAGAATAGACTATTGGAAGTAAATCAAGAACATTTAATTGAACAAACATTATAATTTAGGTTGTAGATGCATGTTAGGGATTTTGATAGTGTTAGGCCTGCAGAGAAGCCCTTGCAGGTATTAAAGGCCCAACACTGGATTTTATATATAGTAACTGACATTTATCAGAGAAGGTTGTTACAAAATATAAAGGTAAGTTTTATTTTGATCTCCCTCAGGAAATACAGATTCAGCATATTTTCAATATTAAGAAAACATGACACTTAATATAAAACTATTAAAGATAAGAAATGTAAAGTAAAACATGCTCCGACAATCCATGTAGTTCTTTGTCAAACATACTAAACATTAAGCCAGCCTCATTACAAATTTCATCTTTGTAGTTCTTGAAGTACATGTAATTTTTTCAAGCTCTTCACCTTTTATGAATAAGTTACTTTCTAGGTCAAAAACAACAAAAAAAAATAATTTGAGAAGCCAGTTTAATTTATATCAAATTTATATCAAATACAGTATATTCAATTTCTTTTGTTTTTTGCTTTTATTATCTTGGACTAAAGCTTTAAAATTGTACACTGATAAAGACATGAAAATATCTGAGAACACTAAGAATTACACTGATGTAACATCTCCTATGTATTCTTGTTTTTGAACAAAAATGTCCAGGTGCACCTCAGTGAATTACAATATCATAAAAATGTCAATTGTTTTCAACAGTTTAATTCAGAAAAGTGAAACGCACAAATTCAGATTCAGTAAAGAAAGTGTCATAATTTAAACATTTATTCATTAATTTGGATGATTATGGTGTGAAGCTAATGAAAACTCAAAGTTCAGTTTCTCAAAAAATTAGTAAGTTGCATAAAACTATTTTAAAAGTGCAGCATTTGACACAGTTGATCATGATATATTATTAAAGCGATTGGAGAGCTGGGTCGGACTCTCTGCTACAGTACTCAATTGGTTCGAATCCTACCTATAGAACAGGGATTTCTTTGTGTCAATAGGCAACTTCTCATCAGAGCAGACAAAAGTCACATGTGGAGTACCTCAAGGTTCAATCTGGGACCCCTCCTATTTAATATCTACATGCACCCATTAGCTCAGATTATAACAAGCGATAAGATTAGCTACCAGAATTACGCAGCTCTACGCTCTATGCTATGATGTCACTAGGGGACTCTGAAGCCATCCAAGCACTGAACAGATGCTTAGAACAAATTAATGCATGGATGTACCAAAACTTTCTCTAGCTGAACAGAAAGAAAACTGAAGTTATTATCTTTGGACCTAAAGAGGAACAATCTGTGGTCAGCACGCAACTTCAGTTATTACAACTACAAAGTAGTGATCAGGCCCGAAATCTGGGTGTAGTGATGGACTCAGACCTGAACCTTCAGAGACACATTAAGCAAGTTACAAAGTCAGCCTTCTATCACCTGAAGAACCTCTCCAGGATTAAAGGACTAATGTCTCAACAAGATGTAGAGAAACTCATCCATGCATTTATCTCTAGTCGCATTGATTATTCCAACAGTGTCTTCACAGGTCTGCATAAAAAGTCAATCAGACAGCTGCAGCTGATCCAGAACTCTGCTGGTTGTGTTTTCACTAAGACCAGGAAAATAGAGCAGATCACTCCAGTTCTAAAGTTCTTACACTGGCTCCCTGTAGCTCAGAGAATAGACTTTAAAATACTTCTATTAGTTTATAAATCACTGAATGGCTTAGCACCAAAATACATTGAAGACCTGTTGTCATTGTATCAACCTTCCAGACCACTCAGGTCTTCTGATTCTGCTCTGCATCTGTAGAACCAGAACTAAACATGGAAGCAGCATTCAGTGTTTATGCTCCACTAATCTGGACCGAACCTCCAGAAAAATGCAAAACAGGCGACACACTGAGTTCCTTTAATTCACGGCTAAAACCCCAACTATTTAGAGCTGCCATGATTAGTAGTAAGTGGAACATTGATCAATATTTTCAAATTATATTTGCTTGATGATATTTGCTTGATGTTTGTTTTTGATGCATTCATATTTGCTCAATGATTTTGTTGTATACTTGATTGATGTTTTTATGATGTAAAGCACTTTGAACTGCTTTGTTGCTGAAATGTGCTATGCAAATAAACTGATTTGACTTGACATAAAAAAGATTACAGCACATTTGTATTTCTACACATATTAGGACTTTGTATTGACTTCCATTCATTTTAGTAACTGTATTTATGCCTCACCCAAACATTTACCTTAATACTTACCATTACCAGTATATTTCTAGCCCTAGCCTTAACCAAAACTTAATGCACACCATACCGCTAAACCTGAAACAGGGGGTCCACTGCATTAGGACTTGGTTTTGGCCCCCATAAGGCCTATCGGTCTCCATAAGATTAGTGAATATACCAGAAAACGTCCTAAATAGGCTACATAAATGAGTATATATACACATACACAAGCCACCACACAGACATATCCAGTGTGTTAAACCACTCCTATGTAAGAAACAGCCTGAGGTGTCTTTTAACTGGGTTAAGGAGACTGTTGCTCAGTAGTCTAAAGTCATCTTACCAAAAAGTAAATTATTTCATTTTAAAATAAAGGTCCCAGACTTTGGAGGAAAAGTGGAGATTTAGGGAACCACGTGTCTTCTCCCATTGGTCCACTGTGGCTTATCAAGTCCAAAGTTAGGGCAGCCATCTACCAGGAACTTTTAGAGCATTTCATGCTTCCCTCTGCAGACAAGCTTTAAGGAGAAGTTGATTTAATATTTCAGCTGGACTTGATAATTCTCCACACTGCCAGGGCCGGAGTGAGACTTATTTTCAGCCCTGGAGTTTCATGCCTCAGACCTGCCTCTTTAGATGGCAACCTATCATTATTATTATTAAAATCATGTAATTTTAAACTTATATGTTTAGTCTACAATAATGCCCTGTGGCATGAGCTGTCAAATATATCTGGACCTTAAAAATGAAATAAGAGTAAATAAAAATGTTAAATATAAAATTTAAAAAAAAGTAAAAAGTGTTGCACTTGAACTAACACTATAACACTACCATCCCTTTTTCAAGGAAAGGGTTCCATCACAACTTAGATTTCATAAATATGAAAACATGAGTTAAATGGCTTTTCCTTTTTCCTTTTCTACAACAAGAAATATCAAGCAAATTAGTGTTCTTGGATCGTCATGATTAAAAAAAAATTACACTGTTCTCTGCAAGTTTGTTATTAACAGTATGGCATAACTTTCTAATGACCATATTATCTATTTTTCCTTCTGCATAAGACTAATTTTAAAGAAACAACCCTAAAACATTAATACAGTATATGTCTGAGCAGTGGACTGGTCTTTGCAACTTTGTTTATCACAGGATCAAAAGAAATAAAAATTTCTTTCTCAGCTCCTGCCTCTGCTTCTGACACTAAATCACATTTTAAAAATGGTCATAATTCTCAGCACAAATCACCTGTTTTTACAAATTCCTCTGATCAGTTCAGTTCAGTTGTAATGATCTGAATCATCAAGCATCTCGGGCCACTTTTAAAAAATAAAAAGCAGTTCTACAGCATACTCATTATATTAATTCTAATATTAACTCAATGAATAATCCTACCTGTCTACGCTGGACCTGTGGGCTCATGGCTGCTTGGTGCTGCATCCTTCTTCTGACTATAAGACAGTTATGGGGCGTCACGTCAGAAAAATATTTACATTATGCAATATTATGTTATACACCACACAATTCATTGACCTGACCTGGTTTGCCTTACCCATTTCATCGCCCTCATTTGGCATGACTAATCACAATGGTCACATGTACTGCTTTTTGACACAATACACTACAATTAAAGCAGATGCAGCCCAAGGGACAGTGGTAGCAACATACATGATCAACCCAGAAGGCCAGCAAACTTACTTGATCTAAAAAGCATTGTCAAGAGGAAGAGGGAAACAATACATTAGTGTGACACACCTGCACATGATTTTAAACATGGTTTCAAATCATGTAATCATTTTAAACAAACAAACAAAAAAACAAAGTCAGGGCAGTATCTCTGTATGTTAGAGTACACTGGTATGGGGACCAGAAAAGTGCATGCATATTGGCCCTCTGTGGCAATATTTGGGTTAGATATGGATGACTCTTGGTTCCAGTTTAAATTGTATGATGATCTACTGTCTTTGCAGCTGAGAGTCCATAGTGGTTTATAACACTGGGTGTATAATTAGCAAAACACTGATCAACCATATGATCTACTAGTATTTAATCTGACTAGTGCTAGTTTACACCAGCCTCTTTATATTAAACATCATGATATAAAATCAAATGCAGCAAAAAGTGCTTTTTTGATACATGGAACCAAGATCAACAAATGACGACATTTTCTCTGGGTTTAACTTGCCAAACAGTACAATAAAATAGGTTAGTGCAAAGATGAACTAACTTCGTCAAGTTATTGCCAGTGAAAGAAAAAGTGATTTGATCAACTGTACAGACAGGGTTTTAAACATATTATCAAGCACATTCAAGCAAGTTTGACTTTCGTTAACTTCTGATAATTGGCTCTGTTTTAAGGCATGTGACACATTGCTCTATATTCCCCATCTGTGGTCATTCTACAAAAAAATCTAGCATGTAGACAGATTGAGAATTATTCCCGATACACATCCAGACTGAGGGCCCACCTTTGAAAATGTTTAGTATAAACTGATTTTTTAAAATTATGTTACCTATATATTATGATGACATGCATCAGTTTGTAGACTACATTCAAACAGCATGGATTAGATACAAGTTGTGTGCTGGTAAATACTGCCTAAACTTTCAGTCAGTCCAGGAAGGAAGAATATTTCACACTTGTAAATTTAGCATTTCAGATTTTTGTGTTGGCTGGTTCACACAATGCTTTTAGCTTGTGGGGAGCTTGTGTGTACACAACCTTTATCAGATTTGTTGTGAGTTGTATCTTTTATGGGCATGTCAGTGTTCTGGCTCCTGGGGGATTGAATCAATACATATCGCATCAATCCACATGGACATCTAATATCCTTCCATTTATCAAATCCTTTTACTGTGCTCATAGTCTCATGGAAACTGTGGCCTTAAGGTGACATATGCAATATAGAGATCAGAATGAATCAAGAAAAGTATTTTTAAGCATGTTCTTTGCGGTTGGACAATGGGTAATTGGAGAAGACATTTTTTTATTATCAGAAATAGGGAAAGTGTTTCTTTAGATTAACTTAATACAAGATGTGTGCATAATGAAAGAAACTATGCATTTGACAGTGTTTCATACACATTGGGATCACCAGATAAGGTAGACTGCGGAAGATTTTTTCAACATGTCAAAGAATTCTGCCATACAAGCTCTGCAGCTCTCAAGCACCATCATGTGGCAACCGCTGCCACAGAACTGATGCCAGTGCAACTTATATATTGCAGTGATGACCCAATAATAGCCTGATTTAATCTCACCCTTCACTATGTTCATGTCTGCACTACGCATGGGCTGGTTACCGGTTTCAAAGTATACCATGATATAAAAAAGTCACGGTTTCAAAACCACTAAAATTTTCTATCATACGGTTCCTGCAGAACAAGCATTTTTTTCTGGTCAGAGATAAAGTGGAAATAGAATGGAAGTCAAATCCCTACAGTCATGTGCAGCTGTAGTATCACAACCCCTGTAGAGCTGCAAGTTCTATGATGGCCAAAGGCAGTATGTCCCCCGAACTCCCCCCACACCACATTAAAGAGTAAAGTCCACTATATGGGAATACTTCAGCTACGGTAAGAAGATGGACAGCAACTTGGAGGAAGAAGGTTGCCCTACATGCAAAACGTGCTTACAAACAGAAGAGGAGGCAACACATCGAAAATGATTGCGCGTCTAAAGGAGCATCACCCATCACTATTTTCTAAATTCAAGGTAAAGTTTATGCTGTCTTGAAATGAATGAACTACCTTTAGCGTCTAGCATTAGTGAACAAAATGTGCTTTGGAGTTTTTGGATTGTGTAATTGATTAATTTTAAGTGAAAGGTTAAAGTACTGAGTACATCCGTAGCTTTATCTAAGAAGCTCTTTAGCTGAACGCGCATTTCGTATACACGCGTCTATACTTGTGATTTCTGCTGTTTCTGTGTGCATACAATTTATATAATCTTCTTTACGTCAAAAACCACCTTGAATCTAAAACACAATAAAAACTTCCAATGTGATACATTATGTAAATAAAAAGATGACTGTTGTTGCACTGTATTACCTGATTTGTCTTAGCTATTAAAGCAGTGGAAACACAGTTATCCAATTAGATGTAAACGTTCAGTATAGCTTAACTGTTATGTGCCAAAAATCATTAGTATGAATGCGGATGCTAGAGAAGAATGAAATATTAGCATCACACCTGTGATCTTAAAACAGCTTCCAGAAACAGTTTAAGTTGAACTATGACTATAGAAATTATGGTGAGGTTATGGTTAAATTCATATCTATCATAATCGTTCCTTTAGAACAGTGGTGATATGGCAGCAACAGGTCATGGTAAAGGGTGAAGATCAGCCCACATTTAAGAAGCAAATCGCCTACGCATTCAGATCAAAGCAGACGAAAGAAAATGCAAAATAACACATCTTAGAGCTGTAATCATAATAGTGACACTGCAAAACCATGACATTTTTACTTAAGGTTATCATACCATCATAATTTCATACCGGCCCATGTATAGTCTGCACTGATGAAAATTTAGTTACCTCAGCAAGACAGATGCTTAAACCTTAAAGCAAACATGATAGCTTCACTTATTTTCTAATTAATTAGGCCAATAACTTTTTCTTGTTACTTGGGGGCGCGAAGAGAACATAAAAATCTTATTTCCAGTAGAACCTTACATATAAAAGGAAAAATAAAAGGTTGGTGACAACACAGCAAAAGTAAAGCACACCGTCCTAGAACCATCTGAATTCCACACCCTGGATCCCAGTACACATACCCTATTCAAAACTGATACACATAAAAAAGCAACACAGATATTTCAAAGACTTGACAGGATTTGATATTCCACAAATCCCCTTAATTTCTTCACTTTTAGACCAACATAACAACCATCTTCAATACACCAGCATATCATGGCATAACAGGAAACAGTTTGACTGCATTTTTATATTTGCCCTGGTAGGAGTCAAAAAACCCAGTTTTTGTAATTTCACCCAAATAATCAGTGACATTGCTGATCATAATTTAAAATGCTTGCAATATGTAGTGATGGTTAAAATGTAAATGGTGTCAAACATTGCATTTACACTTTATCCAACTCTTCAGTTACAAATTGGGCCAAAGGCTTGAGTGGGTTTGATTAGAGGAGGACACCACTTGCTGGTGATTAAAGTTTGATGAAGTATCTGCATCTGCTTTCAGACACAAGCACTCTCTGTTGCTGCAGTCTACTCTTTCCAAGTGACACAAAAGTTATCTTAGTGTTTCAAAACTGCTTTGCAAATCACTTGCATCTTGTAGAATTCCTTTCCATCTTATTAACAGGTGAGTTTGCTGTAAATTATACTACAAAAGTTATCTGTTGTGTCGTAGTGCAGACATAGGACAAACTAACCACTGTGGGGGGGTGATAATCAATTTGACCAAAAATCAGATTTGCTGCTGACTATCCAAGACCATAGCTCAGCAGCCTTCAATTATGTTGTACTTGTTAGTTCTGGAGAGCACTTTAGAAGAGAGATGACACTGACAGAATAATGTGAATTTAAAGAATTGAACAATTTGAGCCACATTACAAAGGCAGAGTATTTGTGCTGTCCTCCACTTCTTTTTTTGTTTTGTTTTAACAAAGAGAGTCTGTCCTTACAGCTCTGAATAAAGCCCACATAAAATAAGACATCAACAGCAAAAGATTGTGATTGAATTCTTGTTTTTATTCCACTTAAATAAATTAATTCCACTTTGCATGTAATATAGTCTTTTTTTCTATGTATATTTTAAATGTGCTGCACAAAATCTAAAGACACCCAGCTTTGCTCAGCTTTACTTTCACTTGAACACTAATTACAAAACTACAGAATATCTGGAGCAATAAAATATAAATTAGACAAAGGTTTTGTCAGAAACTTTAGACAAAATGCTTGTATAATGGAGAAAGAAATAGCATAAAGGGTTACATAATGAAGTGGAGAATACAAACAGGACAATGTGTTTGTGTATGAGTTACTTCGCCAAACAAAAGTAAGTCCCACCTGAATTTGTCGGTGTTTGAATGGCCCAAATTAACCAGAAAAGGATGGTTTTCCAGCCAAGAAAAGAGCTGATTATTTCCAGTATCTTCTTCACAATCTGAGAACATCTGAAATAGTTTAACTAAAGACACAGTTCCAAAAGCAACAAGAGACCTCATTTCAACACTTGAACAAATTGCATTCGACTGTTTAAACGCTGGGACTTGGCTCTAAAGGGAAATGTTCTGAAAACTAAAAAATGTATTGTTGGTTCCCAAACAGAACAGAAAACTGGAATTATGACGAATTTAGCAAAGAACACCTTCAGATGCTTTTGAAAATCTGAAAAGATTTTTGCTTTCATGCTGTACCGTGACCTAGAAATTATGTTTAAGAAATCATATGTTGGGATTTTTTTTTACCCTGTTTGTGTATTTAATCTGAATTCACACAATATTAGTTTTTTTACTTTTGTTTTTTTTTCTGTACACAGTTAGTGGCGATTAGAGCAAAAGCAGCATGCAGAACATTTAAAGAGCCTCAGGCTGACCCAGAGCCTAGTTTGTGCTCACCATATGCTGCAAGAGACCCCCCACTCCAATGGGTGAGGGCAAGAGAGGACACCACTGGTATTTGCAAAACCTTCATGGCCAAGTTATATTTTCTTTGTCAATGTAGTGCATGTTTGTTTGCAGGATGAAGCCCATAAGAAAAACTACAGATACACGTTACTATCTATTGTTGTTTCACAAATTTAAATTAAGGAATAATTGTTTCCTGGCTACATGGTATGTTTGTATTGATTGATTAAATGCTGTCCAGTTGTCTTTTAAAGAAGCTTTTATTTTGTAATTTTTGGACAATTTAATTAGACATTCTAATCATAAAAAATGCTGGTTTACCTGGACTGATTTCTATTTCTTTGGGTGGCATTTGGTTGAAATGAAAGGAAAACTGACATTTTAATGAGGATTATATTGTATTGTATGACATAAAGAAGTTTAAAATGTAATTTGTCCTTGTGTCTCACACAGGTCATGGTAATTTTTAGAGTAATTTCTGTTGACCTTTTTTTTCCTGCAAAAATATGTTAAACCCATCAATCCTTCTCTAATAGAAATTGGTGGATTTGGTTGATGGAACTAGTAAACTATTGTTGTGGATGATGGTCACTTTTATTAAAAGTGAAAGAAAGGGTGCTGCTGAATTGCACTCTTTAAACTTCTTCTCTGTATGGTGAACTATGACATATTTTAAATTATGTTCAATCAGGATTAGATTACTATCACATGCTGTATTAACACAATCTAAAACCATCAAGGAAAATCAAGAATATGAATGAGAATATAGAGACTGACCCACTTAGTGTTAAATGGTAAAATTACCTTGTGCTCCGGTTTAAACTTGTCTTAGTGGCAGTGATACCTGTAACCACAAATGCCTGAACACTGGAGCAACTGGTGGAGCCCAGTTTTATAACCCCAATAAATATGATAACTCCCTGCAGTCTGACAAAGTCTCTGTTAATTCTCATTATAGTTTTTGTAACTCACAAGCAAAAAAATAAATACTGGAAACTGGTAATTTTTTTTTGTCCCACCTGCAGACCTTTGCTTCATTCCAACCTCATCTATCTCTTCAATCAGATAATTAACACACAAGCAGAGGTCACCAGAGTGAACACAATTGCAGTCAGTTTTTTTAGGTGTCATAATTGTAGTGTCTCTTTCTCATTCACCAAACATTAACTAAAAAGCATTAAAAAACTGTTCACTGCATTGCAGGTACAATTTGCAGGTAGCTCATATATGTGACCAGTCTGCAACAGTGCTGCCTGCCCATGATGTGCAAACAAACACAGACATATGTTGCTTCTTGCCACACATAGAAACAGCATCCCATGGACTGTTTTCAAACAAAATCTAACGATAAACTCTGAATGTGCTTATTAATCAGAATTTAACCAACACAGTAAAACAAAACAAAAGAAACAATCACCCAAAAACAGAATATTCAAAGCCAGGATCTCCAGCACAATGATGTGCAAGAGATAGCTCTAAAACATAAAACTGTTTTTTACTTGCAAAGGTCAGTTAGGGTGGTGGTGGGGGAGGGGCTGTCTTGGAGTTATTTAGTGCTCTGTATTTTCCAGCATTTGGCCCCCTATTTTTACAACATAATCAGGCACCCATGTCTGTTACTATAAATTAGTTGGGGGGGAATCAACCCAAATATAGTAAGAATAACACAAACTAAATAGAAGATGAATAGTGTTTGCTTCGTTGTTGTAATGGTACAAATTGAGTTCATCCTTACCCAGATAATGAGTAAAAAGGCTTACAATGAAATTGTCTTTTATTACAGTAGCATAACCTCAAGATGAAAGTCCAACAATAATTTTCACTGGCTCAGTGGGGTGTCATAAATTGAGAAAGCATTGCTTTGGCCAGACTCACCAGTGGTAGAAGTGTTGGCACACCTTACAATTCACTTATAATAAGTGCAACTGAAGCACTTATGTTAGTTTGATGAAATATTCAGGATCTCTAATTGTTCGTCTATGACTTTTGTTTTTTTTTTTTTTTTTTTTTTTTTTTGTGGTACAAATATCAAATGACAAAGAAGCCTATTTCTTTTAAACATTGGGCACTAGGCCAGACAATGATCCATTTTTATCTTGCCAACATGCACAGTGAGGAGGATGCTAAGGGAGGTAAAACAAAAACTGAAAAAAATCACTACTAGATACAGTAAATGCAGTGGAGAATGGCATCTCAGGGGTACTGAGTCTCTGTAACAACCATTAGATGCCATCCACAAGCCTAGTGTTTGCTTAGGAGGCATGCTTGGAAGAAGAAATCTCTGTCCAACCATCCTAAATGTGAACATATGCAGTTTGCTAAACTCTACTGGGAATTTATAACTGGAAACATCTTACAGACATGTAGATGTCTGATGTACAAAGATGATAAGGAGGCGTTGTGGATGCAGAGCAGAAGCAAAGAGGAGAGAGAAGGAGGAAGTTCAGACCATCTCTTCCATCTACCATAATGGGCAATCTGAGATCATCAGCTAACAAGTTATATGAACTTCAGGTCCTGACAAGAACTCAGCAAGAGTATAGGAAATGCTGTATTGCGTGTTCCACTGAGACATGGCTGCAGGATCATATCCCTAACTCCGTCCCTCTGCCAGGCTTCCTAATTGTACAAGCAGACAGAGATATAAAGAGCAGCGGGAAAGGAAAGGAGGTGGATTGGCAGTGCTTGCCAACAACAGACTGTGTCATCCAGGACGTGTTACTGTGAATTGTTGTCTCTGCAGTAAGTTTCTGTCCATATTATTTACCAAGAGAGTTCACCAGTGTTATTTTGGCAACTGCTTACATTCCCCTCAGTTCTTTCCCACAGTGCATTTGAAATAATCAGTTCCATTGTCTCTTAGATACAGACATAACACCCCAATGCTTTAGGCAATATCTGGTGATTTTAACCATACCTCATCCTCTGCTACACTGCTAACGTTTCAACAGTTCGTCAGCTGCTCTACCAGAGAAAACAAGACATTGGATTTGTTTTACACAAATTTCAAGGATTCATATATCTCCAAAGCAAGATCTCATCTGAGAATATTGGATCACAACCTTGTTCTTCTCTACTCAGAATATAAACCCCTTGTTCAGAGGCAACCTGTAAAGAAAGGGACTGTGGTCACAGGAAGTCGAAGAAGCTCTCCAGGGTTGTTTTGAGGCTACAGATTGGATTGCTCTTTGCTAGCCACATGGAGATGACATCAGTGTCATGACTGAGTGTGTGACTGACTATATAAACTTCTGTGTGGACAACATCATCCCCACCAGAACAGTGACATGCTTTCCTAATAACAAACCCTGGATCACCAGTGAGCTAAAGGAACTCACTTTCCTTTAGCTCTTTTTTATGTTAAACATAAAAAAGAGCCTTTAGGGATGGAGACAGAGAGTTATTGAGGAGTATACAGAAGCAGCTCAAGGTCAAGATTAGAGACTGCAAGGAGAAGCTGGAGAGTACACTTCAGAGGAACAATATCAGAGATGTGTGGAATGTAGAAGATCACAGGCTTCAAGCAAAAGGAGAATTGGATAGATGGAAGTCTGGACAAAGCAAATGAGTTGAACATATTTTTCAACAGATTTAGTTCTGGAACAAGCTCACCATCCTCCCCTCCTGCCCCCAGCCAGACATCCCACCCTCCTTTGACCCACAGCTTTCCTGTCACACCTCAAAGGTTTTATCCTCTACCTCAGTCATGGACTCTTCTGCTTCCACTAATTTGTCTTCAACCAAATCAGGAAATGCTGCTGCTCCCTTTCCCTCCCCCTCCCACTCTTCTGTATATAGAAGTCAGGTGAAGAGACAGTTGGATAAACTGAACCAGAACAAGGCTGCAGGTCCCCAGAGTCCTTAAAGCCTGTGTAGAGCAGCTCTGTAGGATTCTGCAACACCTCTTCAACCTTATCTTGACCCAAGAGAAGGTTCCACTGTTGTGGAAGAAATCCTGTCTGGTTCTGGTACCAAAGAAAACTCACCCACCAGTCATCAATGACTACAGACCTAATGCACTGACATCCCACATCATGAAGTTCCTGGAGAGACTCCTGTTGGCCCACCTGAGTAAGGAAACAAACACATATAAGGACACCCTGCAGTTTGCTTATCACTGTGGAGCTGGAGATGAAGATCCCATCATACACCTGCTTCAGCAAACCCACTGTCATCTGGAAAAAGCAGGAAGCACTGTGAGGATCATGTTCATTGATTTCTCCAGTGCATTTAACACAATTTAGCCACAGTTTGTAAGACTGAAAGACTGCGTGTCTAACCAGGTGGTTTGCAGCACAAGAGAACCACAGTGCTGTCACCATTCCTTTTCACTCTGTACACTTCAGAGTTCTAGCACATGTCCAACTCCTGTACAGAAATACTCAGATGACTCTGCAGTCGTCAAGTGTATCAGAGATGGACAAGAAACTAAGAACAGAGAGCTGGTGGACCACTTTGTGGCATGGTGTGGAAACAATCTAATCTTGAATGTAAACAAAACAAAAGAGATGATTGTAGATTTCAAGAGAAACAGGATTAGAGCAAACTATTTCCATCATCATCATCTGTTAGGGTAGCAGCATCAGAGCCAGGGAGCTAAAAAGGCTCATCAACCTGATAAAGAAGGCTGTTTCTATTCAGGGGATGACTGTGGAACTTCTGGAGATAGTGGTGCAAAGAAGGATTTCACACACAATCAAGAAAATTATGGACAAACCTGACCATCCTCTTCATGAGACTGTCAGAGAAAAACAGTGTCTCCAGTCGGAGCTTCTTCAAATTTGATGTAATACAGACCACTACAGAAGATCTTTCCTGCCAAAGCCATCACCATCAATAACTCTTTAAGTAAATTAGTTACAACAACATTTAATTTCTCTTTGGGATCAATAAAGTATTTTTGAGTTTGAATTGAAATGATAGGTTTGGTATGAAAATCAAAAAGCAAGAGTACCTCATGCCCACCGTTTGGCATGGTGAAGGTTTTCTTCCAAAGGCTCTCGGAACCCTATCACAGTGGCACCATTTACTCTTTGAAATACCAAGAGATTTTAAATAAAAATGTAGTAGACTCAATCAGTAAACTCAAAATAGGTCATTGCTTGGTCTTTCAAAAGGATAATGATCCAGCATGTGGTCAACACAGCAATGATTCACAGACACAAAATCAACTTTCTGTGGTCATCACTGACCCCAGACCTAAATCACATGGAAATCCTGTGAGGTTAGCTGAGGAAAAAGAACATAAGAGAAGACCAAGAACTCTGGACAATTTAGTGAGATTGTGCAGAGAAATTATCAAATGGTCTTGCAATCTAGAAAGTCTAATAAATTCTTATAAGACAAATTGCTAACCTACAAGCAAAGGGGTTGTACAATGTGCAGAGAGTATGGTTATTATGTTCAGAGCGATTTTGCAACATCAGATAATTTCAATATTCAATAAATATTCTCACAATAAAGACAGCCTTTTTAGCTTTTGCTTTCTGGTGTGAGATCAAATTAATCTTTTGTTGCTCCTGTGATAAAAGATACATTTATTTTAAGCTTTTTCCACATATTCTCTATGTTAAAACATGTTTTTTACTGAATCATTTCGACACATCATTTTTAAAACACCTGCTTCAAAATACACATTCTTTTTAAAAAAGACAGATTACTTAGACTCACTCTCACACACCCGCTGAGATCAACCAGCCAGATGTCTCGCTGTTAGTTGGCTCATAATTCGAGCACTTGTGGCAGTTGAAGCCAAATATGCGAATGGAGTTTCTCCCCAGTGGAAAGTTCAACTGCATGGAGGCAGATCAAGAAGATTTTTCTCCTCAAAGGGTTTGGTGCCGCAGAGAAGAGTTTGAGAGCAACAAAAGTTGCCATGTTTACACTGTTCTCTCTGTAATTTGGTGTAAATACTGTAATAAGTGCAATCTTTTTTAGGACAATCCTAAACTTTGCGGATCAAGAACATTTTTGACATAATTGTGATTAGTGAAGTCCAGCTGTATAGCTGAATTCATATAATATTAGAGAATGACTAATGATTTATCATTCAAAGCTGTGACAAAGCATTTGTTTCCTTACAGATTTCTTCGGTTTTTGCAACACATAAGGCTGCCATATACTCGGATGTGTGCAAATTCTGTGACCCACATGAATTCTGCACGTACTGACTGCAGACGGTTGAGATTTCATTGTCAAGTGTACCAGTTTCCCAAATTTCTCGTGACAGATTCCTAAAATATATTGAATTCACCACAGTCCTTCATCCTTACCAGGGTCTGAGATATTTCCTCCCATGTATTTTTGTTCTCTGAAAGTCCTTATATTCCCTTACTGAAATATAATACAAGTTTCTATATTTTCTAATCTCTTTCATCAGATGCTTTTCAAAAAATGACTCCATTTTGTCCACAAGATGGTGTGGACTCAACATTATCAACTCATTATCACATACAAAACAGTATGATGTGAAACCTGTTTCCTGCCAAGCACTTTACTATGCCACGCGTACGCACAAATCGACCTTTGTGCAGACGTCCCATTTGAGTCTGCATTGAGTCTGCCTCAAGTACGTGTGGCCTTCCATGGCATGAAGAACACGCGAGTATGTGGGAGCTTTTAGATGTTTCAGAATAGCAAACAGATTTTACCACAAGACAAGGCTACCATGACAAAATATGAGATGTAGTTTACAAATGATTATGCGTTTTTTTTAATGGTAAAAACCTATCTGAACCAATTCTAGCTATGAAAAACTGATTTCCCTTTTACGTAACACCTGGTTGTGCTACGCCTGGTGGCAACAAGTACCATCAAGTGTTTGTAAACACTGACAGCAAGTATTTTGGGTGGCTGTGAAGGAATTTTAGCTGGCTCCTCATTGCTGAATTGCTTCATTCAGCCATACTGGAGGCCTATTTCAGGTTTTGCCGCAGCAGCTCAGTAAAATTTAATTTTGGCTTTGAATAATTTGCTTTAAAAGCTTAACTCTGTTTTGGTTTTTTGAGCTATTTAGAGCTGGACTTGGTAGAGTACTTGAGATCATTGTCCTGCTGTGTAACATAAGTACATTTGAGCTTAAGTCCACAAACTGATGGCTTGCTATTTCTATCAGGACACAGTACAATTCTTGATGCCATCAATTATAGGTCCAGGTCCTGAAGAAGCAAATACCCAGACCATCTGCTGCCAACACCATATTTGACCATCGTTGTGATGTTCTATTTTTGAGATACTGTTAGTCCTATGCCAGATGTAACAGGATGCATAACTTGAAAATATTCCACTTTTGTCTGTATTCTGCTGAACATTTTTTCAAAAAATCTTGGGGATTGTTAGCAGTGGTTTTGGCCTTGGAATTCTAACATATATTTAATTTTTTCTTAGTCTCTTTCTTATTGCTGAATCATGAACAGTAGCTGTGTTTCCATTACAAATGTGCACAAATCTTTGTCGATTTTCTGCTAATGTCAAAAAAAAATCAGCAGAAAAATTTTGCAATGGTGGTGTTTCCATTAAATAAGAAATTAAATTAAAATCACGTGTGAATAAGCTTGTTCATGCAATAAGACAATAAAAACATGCCGTGTCATGATCCTCCAGTTACTTCCTGTTGTCATCTTCTTCGTGGTTTGTGCCAGTGACAACATCCGGTTGTTGATCCTGTGACTTGTGTGATGCGAAAAAAGTATTTCCACTGCGGTTTTGTGAAATAAACCAATTTTGATACAGCCAGAAAACCATCTCATCCTAGCGCCAAAACATTTTACCGAAAAAGTAGAATTTTTTTCAAAAATAGTGTGTTTCTATTAAGAAAATGCATTTTCGTAATTTGCGCAATTTCAAGCTAGATCATTTGTAAGGTGTGTTTTGAATTTACTCAGGTTAAAATTTGTTTCATGATCTGAAACATTTAAGTGTGAGAAAAATAGCCAGAACAGGAAAAGGGATGCAAATGGTTTTTCACAGCACTGCATGTAATATGAAATTATAGCTTTCTACCTGTTGTAATTGGTGTCCAGTTAAACAAAGAGAACCAAGTTTGTTAAAGGCCTTTTTGCTTTTCAACAGAAATGCCCATTATGTTTGCACTGAATACATTTGACTAGAGGGTTCCTTATGATTTTCATGTATGTTCAGTTCATGGAGGTCAAGCAAGTGCATGTCACAGTTTTTTCAGTTTGAGCCATACAATGTAGGTGTTTAAAGAACAAAAAAATTACAAATTAAACAGTTAAATAGTGAATAACTACTGCCCTGGACCCATAATAGATAAAAGCCCTGATACTGAACTTCAGAAAATCTTTGACAAAGGAGTAATTGGTTTCTTTGGGACATGTGGCAGGGTGAAAAGCTGAAAGTTATAAGAGGCCTTAGACATGTTGCTTCCCAAACCACAATGCCAGTGACAGCGTTTAAAAAGCCCTCATCATGTCCTATTCACATCACATTGATTATTTCATCAATATTAGCCCTTTCAGCCAGAGGAGAAATTAATAGTTTTCATGGGGAAACTTTCCCCTGCAATATCAAAAATAATTACATGTTGCATAAAAAAATCAAAAGTAAAGAAGACAGAAATGATAGTGACAACTGAGTCATAGTACAGCCAAAAAAGGGGGAAAAAACAATAAAACATACACACGCCCACAAAGGGGAAGCACTGCATCAGAATTCAGTTGTTGCTGATTTCTTTTCGTGTGTGTTGGGCTCTTATGCCAGCGTGTGCAATCTTCCCTTTCCTTCTACAGTCAAAATGAAAGGGATGAAAGCTATGTTTGGATGGTAAGCTCTTTGTTTAAAAGCTAAAATCTTCATTGCCTTTGTGAAAGCGGGGTTGGGCCATTGAGGAGATTCAGATCGCGACCCACCATTTCTGTCAGTCATCCTCTCAGACCAAAGGGCAGACCAGACCTTCTGTCCACCATTGTCCTTTTGTTACAGGCTCTATTCATAGATCATAAAAAGTGATAGCTGTTGCTCAGTTTTTTTTAATATCTCACTTTTTAATCAGATTTTTTTTTTTTTTTTTTTTTTTTTTTAATATCCCTGTGTGGCTTGATGAAGTTATCACATGCAGGGTTGTATCCTCCTAGCCTATTTATCTTGGCTATGTAGGTATCAGGGGTGGGTTGGCCATAGGGAGGTTCGGGAGATTTCCCAAACGGCTGATCGGTTCCAGGCTGAACCAGCCAGTGGTCAGAATCTTTTTTTTTTTTTCTCCCCACAAAGTGCATCAGCGTTGCCGAGTTGGCCTCTCTGTGGCAGGTCATTTTAACATAAAATCATCTTCACCACAGTTACATTCTAGATATCTGAAATTAGTTTATGACTAGACATATTACTTACTTAAGATATCTCTAATTACATTTTGACTATTATAAATGACATCAGAATCACCATTAAGTTGTATGGAGATTTCATTTAAAATATCTACAATGAATTCTGACTATCTGAAACATATATTTCAGATGTCATTAATTAAATTATGACTATTCATAAAGTATATTTGAGATATCTCACTTTTTGTTCAAGCCAGTCACAATTCCAATAAAAGATATTTTAAATAGCATCAATATTCAAAATATCTTAAACATATTTTACATAGGAGATATGTAGATTAACCTAGTGCTAATTAAATTGCAGACATGTTGAAGATAAATAAGACTAGGAAATAATGATTAGGCAAAACTAACAGAGATATCTAGAACTGTAATTTTGAGTTAATTAAAATCAATCCATACTGGCTAACCAGAAAAAGGCACATATTTATTTATTTATTTATTGCAAAAGAAAACATTTTAGGAGAAAGTCTGAGTTCAAAGTAAAAAGGATCATATCTGAATATACAGACTAAATCTTGTTGCCCTGTTATGTTTTTTCATTAATATATAGCTTTATTTATTTTTTTTTTACCAGCTCAAGAAAGATATAAATAAAGCAAATAATTAACTTCCTGTGTGTTAAAGGCTTTTCTCAAGTTGATTGTATTTGTGCTCCAACACTATGAATTCTTTGCAAAAGCGCTAAAGTTTATCAATGTTGCTGTTAAGTAGCAGACAAGGACAGTGTCAGCTGTGGTCGAGGAGTTGTAAAAGTGGAATATGATATTGCCAGTCTGTGTAGGACTGAGGAGAAAAAGATGGATAAAGTTCTTTTGTTTTCAAATTATGGTTCCACTTTTGTCCATTGAGCAATCGGATAAAAGGCCTCTCCAAACCAAACTCCTGGGCTGAATTTCAACCCCACCTCGCCCCTGGTAGGTATTGTCAGAATGGAAGCATCTTTCATACCTGCAATCCCACCCATGGGGAGGCTGCAGGATGGCTTCTCCTGTCACTTATGATCAACAAACCATATCGGTCAACTCATACTGCAATAAAGTGTCCTTCATCAACACAAAGGGAGCTTGGTATTGTGCAATGTCCAGGTTGAAATGTGTTTGTGTTCAAGTTCCAGAGTGTGCGTTTGTGTGTGCATGTGTGCTTTAGCATTTCTCACCTTGTCAGGCTCATTTTTACAATAAATACCATGTTGTGAGGACCCACTGCTCCTTATGGGGCCCACGCTCTTATGGGCTTGATGTATTTCACTTAAGGGGCCCAAAGCCTGAGCTCCATAAGAAGTGTTGCTTTGTGTTGGGTTTAAGACTAAAGTGTGAATTGAGTTTAGGTTAGGTTTAGGGTTAGGTATGTATTGGTAATGGTTAGGTTAGGTTTAGGGTAAGGGTCAGGATTAGGCTGTAGAAATGAATGAAAAATGAATGGAAGTCAGTGCGAAGTCCTTGTGAGGATATAAAGATATACTGTGTGTGTGTGTGTGTGTGTGTGTGTTTGTGGTTAACTGCGTGAGCCATGTACAGTATGTGTTTCCTCAGTACTTTGCCATAGGAGCTGTTTGCTGTTTGAATAAGGGCAGTCAGTCATTGACACTAAAGAGAACATTCATCAGATACTTTCACAGCATACACCTGTTTCTGTCGGCTGAGTCAAACAAGCTGGGATGGCTGAGGTGCGGCATCACTCTCAGTGGTCTCCCAGCTGTTCAATTATGTGGCTATACATGCACACACATCTTATTTCACAATCACCGTCACATTTTATAAGTAAATAAAGCTAACATGCCTTGGCATGACCAGGAGCCAGCAAATGAGGGATTAATTGTACCTAAATTACGAAAACACCAGCAGGTGCATTGAGGGAGCACATAAAGGAACATGACAGTGTGATAATCCCTCACGGTTGGCTTATACTATAAAGCAGGGGGCTTGTTCTATGTAGAAAAAAAACTGCAGAGATTCTCAGCTTCCCCCCAACCTTACCGCTTTGCTCTAATGATAATATAAAGCTGCTTGTAGAATATGATGGCCACTCGTTCCATCTGTGAGGTTAAAGTATTACTATTTTTAACAGCTGCATCACACAATAACTTAACTTTACTATGAGATACAATGGCTTGCAAAAGATTTAATATTCTTTTAAATCTTTTACATTTTGCCACTTTACAACCACAAACTCCTATTTCTTTTGTTTGGATTTTATGTGATAGACCAACACAAAGATTACACTTATATTCAATAAATTAGAATATTTGTGCATCAGATTATAAGTACCTTTTGAAAATAATTACCTTTAGGCAGGTATTAAGCATACTTTTCATTAAGCCCACATTTTAGTATTAAAATGTTTTTTTTATTGGTGTGATGTAATATTTTTATCTCAAATGTTGTGTATTCATTAACTGTAAGTGGGAAATCATCATATTTAACAAAAATAAAGGCTTTTAAACATCAGTCTGTATGTAATTAATTCACAATGTGTTTCACTTAGTGAGTTAATGAAATAAATTAACTTTTCAACAATAAATTTTTAATAGTTAATTTTTAATTAAATTTTTCAATGATATTCTAATTTATTTAAAATGAATCTACTTTGTTGAACCACCTTTTGCTACAATTTCCGCTCTAAGTCTTTTGGAGTGTATCTCTAAAAGCCTTGCAACATTAGTATGAGTTTACCCATTCTTATTTCTAAAATAATTCAGGTTTAGTCAGATTGGATGGAAATCATGTGTAAAGAATTTTTTTTATTAAGTCTTACCACTAGTGTTCAAGTCAAAACCACCTAACCCAAGATCAAGTCAATACCAAGACCTCGAAGGAGGCGAGACCTATACTAAGATCAAACCAATACCAGATCATTTTCAAGACCATTTCTGTAATTATATAAGTGTACTTGTTAATGCAAATGTTTAAACAAAACCTACCTGCGGCAGCTCATCAGCAATGGTGCTTTAGACTAAGCGAATCCATTCCTGTCCCTAACCTTTTCATTTTGGTTCACTTTCACATTTAGGTGAACCAATAAATATACATACCCCATCTACATTCTATCTATGAAATAAATCTGACTATTTGGTAGCAAGTCAAATATACAAGCCAGATGACTCTTAAGAGTGCATACATCCACCTAGAAGTTAAGTGATTTCAAATTAGCTGCAGGCACAGTGAGTGGAGGTACCAGGTGGAAGTAGATGACTTAATTTATTCAGCATTCCATTTTGACGTGTTGAACATGCAGAAAACCAACCATATATTTGAACTGAAAAATCTTGAATGCATAGAAAGTTATAAATTAAAAAAACTCTTGTGTTTGAATGCAGCCAGGAGTTTCACATTAAGATGGAGTGAAAAAATAAAATAAAAAAATAACGATACTGTAACTGTGGGCTTGACTGGTTTCAGCATGATGGTGCCACTCTGTCACCATGGGGATAGCATGTCCAGGAGGATGTGCAGTGCTAGTTTTTCAACATAAATATTGTTTTATATGTAGGCCAAAAAGTTCAACTTAGGCTTCATTTGACCAGAACACCTTCTTCCATATGTTTGCGTAGTTTGCGTTATGTCCCCACATGGCTAGTAACAACCTTTGAACACAACTTCTTATGTCTTTCATTCAACACTGGCTTTCTTCTTACAAATCTTCTGTAAAGACCAGATTTGTGGGGGGACATAGCTGTCCTGTTAGCAGTTTCTTTTGAAAATTTTGAAAACCATTTCACAATTTTGTACCATTTGGGTTGGTGTGTTGCACATTGCTTCTAATGTAAAACCCTATGAAAAACCTTTAAGGTTTACACCACTGATCTTATGTTGTCCTTTTTAGATTTTGGTTATTTCTTTATGTGCTTAATTTTATTCTGCCAACTTTAGTGTGCATTTACTTCATTTACAGCCGATACACATTATTAATGTGATCCACCAGATGACGGGCGTCACTACTTCATATTTGTATCCACTGTCAAAAGCTTTTAATATTACATCTTATCTTTCTCTGCATCCCTGCTGTCTTCCACAATGCAGAGGAAAGGCCTCTTCACTACTCCAACATGCACAACACATTCACGACTTTATCGATTTCCTTTAAAACTTGCAGAAAACAGGAAGAAAGTGAGCCTTAATATTTCCAACTCTGTACCACCTGGTCCAGGTTGCTAAGTAACACGGTGCACGGCAGCGTTTGATGTGTGTGCGCTCTTTGCAAACGGCTTTGATCCTCGGCAAACTGACAGACTCTCCACAGTGCTACCTTCTCCTGGTAGTTTTGGCACCTCATCACACCGTGGAGACTAAAGTATATCTGAAAGCTCCCGGGTGAAATGGAATACCCAACTTGTTAGGCAAAGAAGAAAAAGGCAAGCTGTTCAGAAAAGTTTAAGCTTTAAACTATTTCATTAAGAGTGCTAAAGGACAAGGCAGCTGGTGCTTCCAAGTCTTAGAAACATCAAACAAAAAAGGAATAGTCAAGTTGCAAATTTGCACTGTATTGTTGAATATCAACAACTGCAGAAAATTCTGAGTACAATAAAATAAAAATAGCTGCATGTTAATGTTAATGAGGGTAAAAAGGCAATCTGCCAAATATGATGCATTGTGAACTCTTTCCTGCTTTATTATTGAATATAATTAAACCTCCAAAAGTACAATATTTCCTAATTCTCCACCATATTTTATGTTATAACTTTTACCATTTCAAAAGACAATTGATTTTAAATTTGAGACACACAAATGTGCCAAAGTAGTTAGAGGATCAAGGTAAATCATTTTGGAGAACCATTCTAAATATCCTTTTTTTTCATCTATGACCTAAAAACACGGCATGGCAGTCATTGGTAACCCTATAAAACACTTAGAGTATTATTTGTGGCTATAGGCTGTAAGACTGTAGTTTGAAAATTCCTGCCAACACATTTGCAGCAGCCTCTCTTGCTTCCTGAAAGCAGTTATACACAGTTTGTTGTAAAACAGAATCTGCATGACTAAATGCTGAAGAGTTTGGAGTATGACCGAGCTGAGGACGCACAAATAGCCATGTGCTTTGGCACAGAGGTTGTTCAGGAAGCAGAGCTTAAAGCTTACCTTCATTAAAAACTACACCACTGCTTTTTCCTGCTAATGTTCATCCTTAGGATGGATTATTAGCAGATGCAAGTACACATGCAGCATCTCCACGTGTAAGTAAAAGTCTGCAGTGGTTTTTTTTTTTTTTTTTTTTTCCATAGCAACAACTCTGAATCATGCTGGATGTTCTTGCAAACAAAGCAGTGAGCAGAGGCTTTCTCTGAAACTACATCCTGATGCTTTAGTGAAAATTTGTTTTAAGAACCTAAGAAGTAATGGAAGTAATGGAGAATATTATCACCACTTACCCACTGGAGTGACTGAATAACTTGGAGGCTGAACTCTCCATCGCTGGTGAGTAGACATTGCTGACCAAAGAGTTATACTGATTTCTTTGGTAACTACCCCTGGTGCTTGGGGCATGGCAGAGATGTGGCAGGTGCTGCTCCACTCCAAAATGCTGTTTGATCACTGAACATCTGAAGGAAGACTTTATTTCACTGATGTCCTCCAGCCAAGAGAAAGTAAATGTTATTTCATTGTATATTTTGATATATCCTCACCAGCCACTTTTTTAGGTGTACCTTGCAGGGATCAGATAGGGTTGTACCACCTTTTGCCTGCATAATTCTATTTTTTTCACAGTGCAGATTCAACAAAGTTTCCTAAACCTCTCTCAGAGTTTGTTTCACATTCACATGACGGTTTATGTTCAGGATCCCATTACACCACATCACAAAGGTGCTGTATAGGATTTAGATCTGATGACTTTGGAGCCCTTTAGAGTAAAGGGAAGTCTTTGTCACATTCATGAAACCAGTTTGAGATTATTTGAGTTTTGTTGTTTGAAGCAATATTTTCTGCTGAAAGAAGCCATCAGAAGACTGTCCCACTGTGGTCATCAAGGGTTGGACATGGTCAGCAGCAATACTCAGCCCAGCTCCAGCTCAACTGGTAGGAGGCCAAAAGTGTGCCAAGAACTCCCAAACACCATTATAGCATTAGTATCAGTCTGAACTGTTGTTACAAGACAGGATGGATCCATGTTTTAATGTTGTTTACACCAAATTCTGACCCTTCCATCTGCATGTCACAGCTAAAGTTGAGAATCATCTGTTATTATACAGTTTGGTGAGTTTGTGAGAATAGTTGGTTTCTTGATCTTAGCTGACAGGAGTGTCCAAGTGGTGTTCTGTTGCTCTAACAGATGTGCTTCAGGTTGCTGTGCATTCAGATAGTTTTCTGCACACCTTGGTTGTGATTTGAGCTACAGTCTGTGTTTTATTATCTTCATCCAGTCTGCCCATCCTTCTTTGAACTCAGACATCAGCATGGCATTTTTGCCCCTACATACTTGCAGCTTACTGGACATTTTCTATTTTTCAGACCATTTTCTATTAACTTCTGGGAAAATTGTATATGAATAGTAGTATGGGAGTTTCTGACATGCTCAAACCAGTCTGTCTGGCATCACCAACAACAAAATCTCTTAAACCACCTTTTGTCCCCATTGTGTTGCTCAGTTTGAGCTTTAGCAATTTGTCTTCACCAGGTCGAGATACCTAAACGCACTAAATTGCTGCCATGTAATTGTCTGAATCACTATTTGTGTTAACAAGCAGCCACAGTTGTAACTAATAAAGTGGCCAGTGAGTACATACAAAATGACAAATAAATTACTTGTTGCTAAATTTTATTAAAGCTAATTATTAGTGTTGTAGTCAAGACCACCTAACCCAAGACCAAGTCAAGACCAAGCACAGTGAATATCAAGACCAAGACTAGATCAAAACTTTTAGGGTCCGAGACCAAGACCATGGGAGGGTGAAACCGAGTCAAGATCAAGACCAGTGCCCCACGTTACATGACACAATAGAATGTGAAACATGATCAAAATTGCTTCTCAAATTGATCTGACAGATCCAAATTCCCATAAAACAACTAGATATTAGCATCTAACATGCCATTTTATCCAATATAGTTTTAATTGTTTTTGTGCTTCACTGTTTTTGTGAAGCACAAAAACAGTTGAGTCATCTGTATTAAGTAAAAGAAAAAAGGATAAAAATAAAAAGCAGATAAAAATATTTATATACCTTTACCGAATATAAAATTTCAAAATATAAATGTAAAATACCCATGTAGTGTTTTTACACGTGTTATGTGTGCTGATAAAATTTTAGTACTATTTGTAATATAGAAACAAAATAAGAAGGAAAATGTAACAAATAGTAGAGGAAAACACTGGACTTGAGTTGCTTTGGTAGAAACAAAATTCCTCTTCTGCACCATTAAATATGACAACTAAAGCTAATGGTAAACAACACTCAACTATGAACATTAACCAAGGAGCAACAAGCAAGAAGAAACCAAGACAAAGGAAGCGCACCGTGACTGCCCTCACCCTCTCTCCTGCTGCATGAAACAATCAGTATCGCAGCCAGGTAGCTCACTGAGCTACATACGTCTGCCAAGATGACAGGTGACAAAAACCGAGAGCAATGAGCATACACTCTGTGTGCTCTTACAGTCTTGTATTTTATTTTTTCACCAATTAAATTAATACAATTTTAAATTAAATAGAATAATAATAGCCACTGCAGTGTGTGCAGAGCATTACAAAAACAAAGGATATCTCTCACTGAGACTCAAGTCCTATCGTTCATAGTAAAGAGCCACTCAAAAGAATCAGATCGTTCGTATATTACCATATTATAGACTTTGGTCACAGCATATTCGGACACGTCAGTCAATACGTCTGCACAATAATTCAGCGCACAGACTGTTTTTAACATCACTTACATATAGCTTGCCTTTCTTTGTGCTTCATGTCTAAGTGATGATAAAAGTTGGACGTAGACCCCACCGTGCTGCAGAATTTACATGTTGCTGTATGCTTTTTTCTGGATGTTGTTTTACAGAAATAGTCTTTATTATTTATATTACCAAATTTTCTTATAGACGATTTGGCAGACATCTTCTCCCAGTCTCAGACAACCTCAGCTCACTTTCTTGGAGTGCCGCTTGCGAGTGAAACGGGGTGGGGATGGGTGACAGAGGTAACATAAACACATAATTATCAATGAGTCACCTTATTGCTTTGATTTGAATCAGTACTTTTGCATCCAATGAAAGCAAGGATGTTAACAAATAAACTGGACAATATTTTGGCAACTTAGTGTGGTCTTGACCAGTTTTGAAATAAAATCCAGAGTCCTCAGTGTCTGACACCGAGTACAAATGAGTCTGAGACGAGACCATCAAAGACTGAATGCGAGACCAAGACCGGTCTCGAGTATTACAGCACTGCTAATGATTCCTAATTCTATTACAACATTTAATGTAATTTTTCTTGACATTAAATTGTTCACAGATAAAAATTTGAATTTAGTGCATTTGTATTATTTCTGACAGTGTTTATGTTGTTTCTAAAAGATATACTAGTTTTATAAGTCTGAAACTTACTTAAAGAATGTCATAATGCTATTTTTCTCAAATAAGGGCAGAGAAACTAAAAATTTAATAAGAAATGGAAGCTATGAACGTGAAAAAAGAACCTTTTTGGCAGAAAAACAAAGATGGTTGACTGAGATCAGGTCAGGCAAAAACGTATTACCCTGTGGGCTCAATGAAAGGGTTGAAAACAAAGCCAAACACTCATCTTAAGAGTATACAACCTTCAAGCTGGAAGAAATCAGGGCTGACAGATAGAAACTGTGGGTTGTAACTACACAGATCATAACTACACACATTCTTTACTAAAAATACAAGGAAAAAAAATTCTGATTGCTGCCTTGAAAAATTCTATTAATTTAATATTTCAGTACTGCAATTTATATCACTAACCTGCAGGTTAAAACTTCAAGTCATTTGCATATCAAAGTAATATTTTATAAGTAACCGCTTTGATGTGGTCCTCTGTATAAGTCATAACAATGTTTTCGACGCTCCAGAACTAAAAATTTAACTTTAACAAATTGGAAAAAATGCACTTTTCTTTTTGCAATGCCATATGAACCAATATGAAAAAAAAAAAAAAAAAAAAAAAAAAAAAAATCTTGTGCACACATTCTGAAGCCAAATAATCAAGTCAAGAATTAATCATGCAGCCACCATTTTCTATTCTACGCTGACTTGCACAACATTTAGATTTGGCCGCAGGAGAGAAAGAGTGAAATGAGATGTGCAGCGGCCTGGCCCCCCGTACACAAGCCCATTCCAGGTTGTGTGAGGTTATTACAGGTTTGATTATTGAGTTCCACAGGGCAATTGGCTCAAATGAGGGCTGACAGCTTTGGAGGGCAGCAAACAGCTGGAGAGCTCATCTCTGCCAGCAGCCATATTAAGACCATTTCGCTCACAGGTGCCTCAGCTGCTATGATCTGTGATTAAAGCATAACTAATGAAGAGTTGATGAAAGTAATCAGGTGCCACTGCATTGGCAGATGCTTTCAAGATGCTGGAACTGTGCCCTCATGGCTTTGAAAGAAATAAACATAAAACCCAAACAGGAGTGATGTTGATAATGACTCTGAATTTAAAATTTAAGGAGCAAAGACAACACTAAAAGCAATCTTTACCCACTGCTTATAATGTCATTACTCCTTAACAGACTCATCTGTCACAGACATTTGAACAACTGCCAGTATATTTCAATACAGCATCACACATGCATTACTCCACTTAGGCAATTATTATATGTAGCTAAGCAACTAATTAACCAGATGGCAGCTAACACAAAGTGATCACTACTTTGTTTTTGTGGAAATACAACTTAGATAACCTTTTTAAGGCCAAGTCAAAGCAGGTTTAGGCTGAAATAGATTGGCATAATGAAATCATTCTTTGTACACAGGTTTTGAGGAGATGGCTGAAATCCAGCTGCATAAATTTTTGAGCGTAGCACTGATTGCGAAGTGATGTCAGAACCTGTTGAAAATGAATTGACATGATCTCTGCTTAGTGCAATATGTATGAGCAACCACTCACCATGACAAAATGAAATCAGGCCTGATCTGCTTTCTGAACAGTGTGGGTCATGTAATTGCGTTTCATGATGGCTATATCTTCCTCTTATTTTCTGAAATAAATGAGATAACAGAGATCTGTGTAAAAATGGACTGATAATGTGCTTTTCAGGTTCAAAGGATTCTTTGTGATTTCACCTGTTACAGTACTTCCAGTATGACTTTGATGTAGCCAAATAATCCAGAGACATCTTGACATGCGTTGGGCATAGAGCCACCATAAATACACTGATATTAGCAGCAAGTTCCCTTTAACATTTAATTCCTCTGAGCTGTCCCTTTACCTGTCGTTGTGGCACAATCTGGGAATAAACAATGAATAGAATTAGGTAGGCGTTGTTACCACCAAGATGTTTGCAGAGTTAATGTTGCAGCGGTCAAGAGAGAGTTGTAGGCTCAATTTTTAAATTTTTTTTCCACACTTGTTTTTCTGTTGACAAGCGCTACATCACTGTAGAGGACACAAGGTTGAACTGCATCTCAGGGCTGTTCCCATGTAATATTCATTGTCGTCTGAGAACACAGCGACCTCAAGTTTTAGATCAAAAGCACTTCTATTCAGCAACAAGGGAAAGCACTTGAGTGTGGAGGAGGAATTTACAAAACACTGTGGCCTGTCTTTGATATTTCAGTCTTCAATCGGGGCCTTTGCAAGCAAAGAAACAGGGTCCAGGCACTGTCAGGCATACTTTATAGCCATGAGCTGCATATTTATTGATTTATATGAAGTGTTGTGATCAATCACCAGTTAAGCTACAATGTTAACAAAGGACTTTATTGTTTCTGCATGTAGTGAAATACAGTATATACTATGTGTAGGTATTCATCTTTTTTATACTTGTCTCATGCTATTTCTTCTTTCTCGAATTTCAGCATGCTTAATGTAACCATCAATCTTATTGTGATTAAGGCAGCTTAAACAACAGCTGTCTAAAAACAAAGGTTTGCTGTGAAAGTGGTCTCTGGCAAACCATTCAGGGTTCATTTCATCCTGTAAAAACAAATTCTGACAATATAAAACCAAATGGCCTAATCACGACATGACTTCATAGTTTAAACACCTCAAAATGCATAAAATGCATTTTGCAATTAACCCACATTAATACTGTAGCATTCCTAATGTATGTAAATTACACATAAGGTAAGCAGCGAAAGGCTTTTAGTGGGAATTATTTATTGTGTCTTAAACATTTGTGGTAGTTTTTGATTCAAGAAAAGAAAAAGAAAAAAAAACATTCTACTCTGCTGGCTTTACAAAAAAAGAGGTCATGGATATTACAGAAGGAGTGCATATAACCTAGAGTAATTGTGTTTATATTTATTGCAAACTCTATTATAATGTAAAATTCAAACAGATATCGGTTCACATTCAAATATCTAACACAACATAGAAAAAAAATATTTTTACAAATAAGGATCATTCACATCCCACATGTAGCTTGTGGAACCATGAGGACAGTCTTCACTAAATAGCTATAGCAGACATGGTGAGATGGGACCCAGTGCTCACTGTGAAGAAAAAGCTTGCAGAAAACCAGAATAATCTTTTTTTTTCATTTATATTGAGCTTAAAATGACAGACTGTAATCACAGTTTAAAATCATTAATTACTTTAGCAATATACAGTTGTATATCTGCACATTCAATAGGACCAGTTCCACATTAGGAAACATTTTTCTCTGTTACTTTTGACCCTGCAGGGTTTTTGGTAAAAGATCATATTTAGATTGAAAAGGTGGAAAGTGCTCACACAAGCCACAGCTAAATGTTGTGTCTATGTTGCTTATCTGCATAGCTTTTGCTTTTTAAATGAGAAGTTGGTGCTAGATGAAAGATGGTACAAAGAGTGGTTGCAAATGTGCAAAACTGGAGTTAATACCGCATATGCAGCATTTTGTTTGATGATCGAGGCAAAATGTAAGTAAAATGTAAAACACTGATATTATAAAGTTATAACTGGTCTTCTTCTGAGGCCTTTGTTTCATTCCAGCTATTCACTGTATAATATACTGATAGTATGCAGATGCCAGACCCTCTTTCACTTGCGAGCTGAGCTGTCACTATTTGTTGCATTTGTTTTTCAAATATATCCATATCTGTTTGCCTCTAGCTTGAAAAATAAATATCTGAATTTAAGTTTATAACAGCTGTATACTTCTGTGTGCTTCTGAAAGAAATCTGTACTTATTTTCAAAAGTTATATTTTTAAATGAAACAGCAGCACAACTAAACCTAATAATGCTCTGCAGTAACTTAACCTTTCTAGTGATTCTTAAACAAACAGGAGATCTTTGGTGTTTTGCATTTGCGCAAAGTACCTAAGCAGGGGTTGACCTTTCATAGAGAACGTAGTATAATTTTAGACTTAATTCATCATTTGACTAGCAGGATTTATTTATTTATTTATTTATTTTTTTTTTACATAAAATTGCCCTACATGTACAGTGATGTTATTTTGAAGTCCAACTAGTTCATTATATCTCCGTTTACAATTTCCTGCTCTTGTGTGGTTAGCTGGCCTCTTACATATTTTGTTGACTCTGCCAATGGACGACACAGAGACAAATCTGCGGGGATTTACAGCAAGCCCCCACAAACTTTACAAGTTTTATTTCATTTTTAAGTGAACTGATCAAGATCTCATGAGAATAACCCCCAACATTCATTCATTCATTGTTGAGGTAGAGGGCAAATTTCAATCAATACATCAATGTGAGCTTAATGAAGAGTATGTTCAATACCTGGTTAAACATTATTTTTATAAGGTACTTTTAACGTCACAAACGAGCCTCATCACGACACATATTCTAATTCATTAAATATGGATGTACTGTATATAATAACTGGCATAGCATACTTAAACTCAAACAAACTAACTAAGAAAGAGAGACAAAAAACAAAGCTTCTCTGCAACATACCTGCTGAAAAAAACATCAGTTTTCTGTAACAGATCAGCCCACCTGGATCTAGAGCATTGTTTATACAACAAATTGTTGAAAAAGTGGCAGATTGATTGGATGCTTGGTCCATAACAGAAAAACACACTATTTGTAATGGCCTGAGCACAGCCAACCTTCAACAAGAACCTAATAATTCTTCATAGTTGACAAACTGACAACTTTTACACCATATAAATGTTGCACAATGTAAAAAGCTGCAGTAAACTTGAAGCTACTGTCTTTCTCTCTTTTATTATAATTCACAGGTTGCCAGTAAATGATCTAACACAAGTAAATTACTCGTTCTTGTCTTTGGAGAGCAAATAACTGTGGACATTTTATCTAACAGTTAAAGGGTCTACGTGTTCTGGAGGAAATATTAAAAGGGACTGCATCAAACAATGATAACCATGCTATTTGATTTTAGAAAATGTTAAAGACAGCTTAAACTGTCGCCTCTGTAATCTATTTGTCTTTTTTAAATAAAATCCTGTTTAGCTGGAGAGCTATGTAGCACTCACTGCTCTGTTCTGGTGGGACGTTGCCTCCAGTCCTAGTATAAATAATGAAGGATTGGTGCATCTCTAATTGATTATGAAAAATCATTTAAATTGTGGATTGTGCTGTACAACACAAAGTAGCAGCATCATATAGATTATTTAGCTTTGCTCTGATACAAATTTTATTTTATGGTGTATATTGTATAAACTTGCTGATGAGAACAAAATTACATAGTTATATAATAGTCAAAATTAAAGCAACATGTTGAAAAACATATTCCAGTAGATTTAGTGTAAATTGTTTTAATATGATAAAGCTACCAGTGTTTCTTTGTTTTTATTTTACAGTAAGACCCTTTACAGTGTCGTGTGGGCCAAAAACTTCTGTGACTCATTTATTTTCAACCATTGATCGTCATCACAGGCATTACTCCCATAAGTTTCTCTCTACAAAATATTCAGCTATATTCTAATAAATTTATGAGCATTTTCTCTTAAATGCTTGCTGAATGTCTAATTTTTTTTATTACATTCCCCAAAAATAAATATTTGATTAATTTTGCTTAATTTTAGAGTTTAACTGTGCACTTTAACATATCGGACAACACAAACTGCGCTTGGATATTATTTCTGGAAAGTGCACTTATGCTGATAAGTATATGTTCCTCATATAATGGGTTATACAAAGTATCACTGACTGTGTGGAAGATAGAAAGTGATAGGACTTCAGCTCAAAGCAAAAAAAACCGTAACAAATGTGTACCCCTTCCATTCCTGTGCTCATGTCCAATAAAAGCCATCGGGATGAAACACAGTTATCATCAATGACATCTCTCAGTGAAAGTGATTTAAATAATTCCAAGATGCAGTTTTCCTCTTGGGGAAAGTAAATGTAAGAGTTACCAGGCAATCAGTTCTCTGGGCACGGAAGGCTGTGGTAACGGTATGCATGAGGCAAAAGGACAAAGACTGTGTCGGCAGTGCTTGCCCTAAGCTGGATCTGCAAAAGCAAGTAAACAGCTGATTGCATGAGTTGGGATGCTGGTTATGTGCCTTATGTGATATATATTCACAAGGCTCTCTGTCTACCCTGCTCTGAAAACATATGGGCAAAAAGGAACATCTACATCGATTGCAATGGCTTTTTGAACAAGTTGAAGAGCCTTATGAGTACACACAAATCTGGTACAATTTAACATATATCTCTGCTGGAACATAATACAAAAGCTAAAGAACAAAGAGCTTGTGAAAGTCAAGTGTTGTGTTGGCAATTCTGCGAGCCAAAAAAACAGAGCAGGTTAAAGATAGTATAGGTTTGACATGTTGAGGGCAGTATTTCAAGAGGGGACTAATAATGTGCGCTTAAAAATACAGTTTGCTGACAGAATGCTGAACCGTCTTACCATTCTGTTCTGTATGTCAAGGACTGAGAAGATCTTCAGGTAATACACAAGGCAGATTAACTGTAATTTCAGATCAGTTCACAACAGTTACCAACAACTTGAAGATTATAAATCTGCAATGTGGAATTATTATTTACAGTAATTAGGAAACACATAATGAATACAAGAATATTTTAAAAACTTCTTCATTCTTAAACCAAACCAATTCTGGTAGGTTGACTATGTTGCTGGGATCATGTTTTTTGTAATCTAATTTCCTTTTAACATACTACTATAGTTCCCACTAAAAATGCAAATGCATTAGATTTCTGACTCATGAAATGAAACGTGAGAAGTACAAGAATTTGACTGCAGAACAGGATGAGCATCAGAAGAGCACTAGCAAAATTAAGAAAGCAACAAGGATTTTTTTTTTTTTACTAATCAGTATTTATCAAGGACTTTTTGATGGAGTCTGCAGTGCTAATTTGCCCTGAGGAAAAAAACGTGCTTTCAGTTGTTTCCCTATGCACCATAACGAGACGGATCAAGAAAATTGTGGAGAATTTGGCGCTTTAGCTGCAAAAGAAAACAGGTTAGACTTGTTTTACTTAGTGGGTTATGATGTCTGTGATACAGCCCAGACAAAGACATCTCAGAGCTTTTAGATGCACTCTAGGTTGCATATCTGGCCTTTATTATTGATGCAACCGCACTAATGAATGAACTAGTGTTCTCACTGAACACTAAGCGTGTATTCACACCTGACACATTTGGTCCACTTTAAACGGACCAGAGTTCATTTCCCCCATTGTTCTGGACCTTTTGTGCAGGTGTGAATACACATACGCGAATCCTGGTGCGGACCAAACAACTGGACCCAGACCTGCTTTCTGAGGTGGTCTCAAATGAACTCTGGTGCAATTTGCCTCTGGTGTGAATACAGACTTACCTCTATGCAAACCAACCACAGGAAAAATATGTCTTATTGGACTTCACAAGCCACTGTTGCTGGGCATTATGGTGAAAATTAGTCCTACAATGTTGCGAACGCTACTGCTGTATGTACTGATTGTGATGAAATCATACCTGATCTACCGATTTCTGCTTAGCGATGCTGCTGCCAGCATGTTGTGGGTTAGAATGCAGAACATGCATTTGCCGACACCATTCCAAAATTAAATATATCCCATCAGAAAACCTGCGGACCAAAGGACTTTTCCTGCTGCGAATAAACCCTAAGAAAACTGAGATAAACCAAACAAAAGCACTTGATGCAGTTATTGCTTTTCTTGCATAAAGTTAATATGATGTTGGCATTTGAAAACTAGTTAATAATGTTATGATGTGTTTCATAAATGCTGCAAAAAATGCACATTTTCCAAGTTGTTTTAAGAAATGTTAAATAGGGCATTAATTTTTTGCTCCAGACTTACTTGATGAACTATTTGGTTGACAGTTTGATATGTTTTGCTTACTGTTGGTGATCAGTGCAAACTGTTGCTGCCATTTTACCATAAGTTGACTAAACATTGCAAAAACTGAGATTTCTAAACACTTCGAGCTTCAAATTTCTCATGTGGCCCTTTGGAATAATAAATACCTACCCCTGATCTAAGATTTACAGCTTAGAATGTTTGACTTCAGCCTCAACATGCATGCAAAAAAGGTTTCTTGGCTATAGATTAATTAATGCACAAATTATTTGCAACTCTTAAGAGTTTGCAATTTTAGAAATCAGTCACACAGATAGGTAATGGTCTGTTAATCCTATAGCAGTGGAAATGCTGATACAGCAGTTGAATGCAGCAAAGCACATTGTTATTACGTGGTACTGCTAATAATAGCTAGCCTGGAGCTTGAGCACAGCAATAAGCAAATCCAAAGCTTTCCCTAGTTACTACTTGAAGACGTTTTGGTTGGGTGAGACCCTATTACCAAAGTTTGCAGGCAAGTGGAAGCGCAGCATAACTCAGAGGTTAATAAATCGAACAAAAGTACCAACTGCCAAATCCACCAAGTTTAAGGCTTGTGCTGTTGTAATGTGATGAACAGAAGTGTCCCAGATATTTAATAACAATAGGAATTGTGGTAATCTCAGAAACCTTGTCTCATAGTCAAAGCACACTATATGTAGTCCATATAATGTAACTGTTCATTTATAGAGATGATGCCAGTAAATTTGCATATCAACGGTATTTTTCTCTAGCTGTAAGTCCCCCTTCATACCAGACTAAGACCAAAACACAATGTTAAAATCAGCTAGAATGTGGATGCATCAGGCATGTACAAAACTGCAATAGTGAGATTGTAGCGGTTCATTGGTGGCGGCAAATCTGGGTCTCACATGGTTGTTGGAGGAGCTTGGTAGCAGCAGTCTTTGTCTATCCATGATAGATAAAGACTATAATGGATGGTCTTTGTCTTTGCCACCTGCCACCTTAAGGCTCCCAAATACTCAGGTGTACTTTGCGTATTCTGTGAGCAACATGGACTCCGTGTGCATTGTCCATAGACGGTTGAGATTTTATTGTCAGATGCACCGATTGCCCACGTTTCTCGTGAGAAATTCCTTTATTTCCCACAATCCGAATGAATACTAGCAAGTTTGATGAGCTAGTTGGGCATATAGCCCCATTTCTTTTCCGCCAGGACAGTCACTGCACAACTGTTAGTTTGGCACAGAGAATGGCGATCAAGATGCACGTCCTTGTGACTAATCGCGCTGACTTTTAACGTTATCAGCTCGGTGTCGCATACAAAACAGTTCAATGTGAACACTGTTTTCCAGGAAGCAGTTTACTCTGTGACAGCGAGTATGTGTTCGTAAAAATGTACCTTTAAGCAGACATGTCCAGCAGAAGTCCACATGAGTCTGTTTCAAGTATGCTCTGACCTCCTTGGAGTTAAGTATGCCAGAATATGTGGGAACCTTAAGTCATCAGAGAATTAGATGAGGACTGACTCTTGCTGAAACACTCACACTAGGATGTTAGCACTCCAAGAGTAATTTATTGCAATTTCAAAATCATTATTGTAAACAACAGGATTGGTGGGTTCCTGAAGGAAATTGTTATCTTGATCAGCAGTTTAAGTGTAAAATAAATTTGTCATAATGTCAAAAAGAAGTCCTGACATCTTCTTAACAAGTATGAGGCAAATAAATTTGTAAACAGGGCACAAGATGGTTTGCGAAGTTCCTTACATGCATCCCCCTCACGACCAGCAGCTAATGAGAATAACGATGATGTTTCATTCTCCACAAGAAGATTGAAACTGATGATGGAGATGCAGAAATCTCCCCTTTGAACAATGAAATTCTGCAGCTTTTGAGAAAATCTTCTTGTTCAGTTATAATACCAGCTGCACAGCATTATGGCAGCAGGGTAGGGAAATCAGCAGGGAAACATCTATGTGTCAGTGGTTTTCCAGAGGTGATACAATCCAGAGACATTCAAATAGTTTTAGAAGTCCTGGGGACCACAGTATAATCCTAATCTATCATGAAAAGATCCTAAAATGCAACACAGAGTTAAAATCAGTTTATGATCTATTTAACATTTCTCAGGGTTTGACTTCCTAAAACATTTATGAAAAAGAACTACTTGCTTGAGACAAAATTTTTACCTAAATATTTTTCAGTTTAAAAATCTTCATTTTGGAAAGGGTACTACCAAATTACTAGAGAAAAAAAAAGTTGTGAATAAATAAAAATAATTGATCAACTACATTTACAGTACAATCATGTGATCAGTCGCAATTGAAATGTCATGTTGATCAAATGAAATGCTGAAAATCAACACAAACTGAAATTTTTGTGAGTTTTAATATGCACTGAAAGCAAATTATTCATTAATTTTTTTCTCATAGATGTGACATACATAATATGTGTAAAAATACAGTGGACCCCCCAGTATTCACGGGGAATATGGACCACAGCCGCCCACAAATAGCTAATATCCATGAATACTTGAAACCCTTTCTAAAAGTGTATATACCTGCCTATTTTAATGGTTCTAACATCAAACATACATTAACACGCATAGCGGAAACTGTCTTCGCACTCCCACAGAAGCTAACATTGACAGTGTTCCTTATCTCTGCTCTTGGGGGTACTGCCAATCAGCAGCAAGGAAAATGAATGAAGCTCCTGGATTAGCTGGTTTGCAAACGGCAGCCAATAGCGTGTCAAGTAATATTCCACTTAGATATTTAGTTTTCCAAGATGGATTTTTTTTTATGTTTTAGAAAAAGACCATAAATAAGCTAATTTTCCATAAGCAATTTGGGGTTATGTTCCACAGAAAAAAATCTACAAATAGGTGAATACTGAACCACAAATAGACACTGTATGATTAACAATGTCAGAACTTTACATACTATGATTTCATATTATCAAATAAGTAGTAAAAAAGTAATGAAGTCAGTCTAAATAAAAGACATTTAAAAAAAATGCTTACTTTTCTAGCATTACATTTCTTATTCATTATTTGAAATTAGGACTGGATTAGACACAATTAAGGTATTAACAAATTGACATCATTATCTCATACATCTCATTTACGCAACAATTGGTAAATGCTACCAATATACCATACTGTACTGACGAGCTAAAGAACAGCTTCAATTCATTCATAAAAGCTGATTAATGAAGTGCATTGAGTATCGACTGAAGGCAAAACAAGCACCAGCTGCTGGATAGAGCAGCTATCTTTCAGGAATTCACTATCCCACAAACAATGAGAAAGAAGGAGGACGAGGTGGAGTTTGATGTGTCTTTGAATGAGCCAGGTTAAGACTTTCTCTTTAAATGGATCACAACCTGACGCAAACAGGCCTGTCAGCTGAAACACAATGGGACTTAGCTGTCACACTGAAAGCAGGCTGAGGACTGAACAGACCCTCGCGTGGTCAGAAAAGGTGAGTCTAACCTGTCCAACAGTTCACTACCTCAAGCTCTCAAGATTTGACAAGCATTTTGTCCATCACCGTTTTCATAGCTCCAATCTGAAAAGAGCCATAAGTTCAAAAAAAGATATGAAAGCTCTGCTGCAGGAATTTCTAACTCATGGACTCAGGGAAAAAAACAAAACAAAACAAAAAACATGTCTGCTGGAAAGGCTTGCTGGAGACTGCCAAACGGACCAGGCAAGTTAAGACTGCTCCTGATGAGAAGTGGTTAAAATAACAACCTTTTCAACCAGTCTGCCAAAAAGTAGAACTGCATGGCTAGTGATTGACAAAGAGTGACATAACTGGCTTACAGTACAGCAGAGCAACAAAAGGTCAACAACAGAAACCAAACTAGCTGTCCTGCAAACATCCTGCTGTATCACAAATAAAATTACAATGTTCAAACATTAAGAGGAACATATCATCATTGACCATCTTCTCATTTTAACTGTGTTCAGGGTTGCACCTAATGACATTTAGAGTACCTATAAAAAGTATTTACCCCCTTGGATGTTTTACTCTTTTTATTGCTTTAAGAAATCAAACACAATCAACAAAATTTGGCTTTTTGACAAAAAATACAAAAAACCTTTTAATAACTCTTTAATATTTTTTACAAAAATAATGACATTTAAATAAAAATATAAAATAAGTGATAACATGAAGAAATATTGTCTGAGAGGTTTAGTATGGAAACCTAAAAAACTGGCACTCTGTGGAGGGATTTAAAAGTGCCCTGTTTCCAGCCAGATCTGCTTGAAATTCACAACAGTGGCAAATTACCTTTTTAAAAAAAAAAAAAAAAAAACAAAAAAAAAAAAAAAAAAAAAAAACCAAGCATTTTTTTGCATTTTTTTCATTCAACACTAATATTCTGGAAGCATTTGAATAGGCATAAGCATTTCTGTGTGTGTGGTACTGATATGCACTGGCATCCATCAGCATGTTCCTCCATTCAGTTCACATTTTACTCATAGTGGTTTACATACACTATAGTAATATACTTGTCAAAATGTTGCCACTCAAGCGCCACAGTCTGTCTGCAATTTTTTAACTACAGGATGTCGTTTGACCCTAAAAAGTCAAAAAGCTACGCATACTAAGAATAGAAAGGAGTTAATCATAGCATGTGCAATCAGATACTCTTTCTTTCATTTGGCTCAGAGGTTGAAAAAAACCCAAAAGCAGGTCAAGTTACTTTTCATGGGTAAACATGAAGGAGAAACATTTGGAGACAGTGGTTATATTATTCCTTGATCTGCACACATAATTTTCTTATCTGTCAAAAAATTTTAAGCCCAAAAACAACAGCTGCAGTTGCATCAGTGGGCTGACTGTTTACGCCATGTTTGAGCCGTCTGTTGCAGTCATAGCATGAACTGTCTTGTGTCCTCCTCCCTCAGTTTTGGGTTGTTCCTTCCCTTAAATCTAAGATTCAAAGTGTTTTATAATCCTGGGGCAAAATGTTTGTCTACCAGAGAAACTGTTTTCAGTGGTTATGAAGAAATTTGTTCTTGCACCTGTTTACTTCCACGGAGATCAACCATGCTTTCTACATAGATGATAGATGATTAACTTTTCAGTTGTTTTTGTTTTGGCAATAAGCAGCCACATTTCCATTTTACATCTTCCAGTTAAAAAGGTCTCTTTAAATATAAAAACAGTCCTTGTTCAAAGTAAAACTATAGTACATCAGACCCTGCTGATCCAGAGTATACATCTATCCATATATGGCACTCATTCCCTGATTTTGAGAGCTGCAAGGCTACAAAGGCTTTTTTGTTGTCAAAATTTCATACTTTCAGTATTCATCGATTTTATGAGTCTAAATATAATATTTACTCTTTAAAATCTTTAAATGTGGATTGCAATAAATTGTCATATTAGATCATGTAATAATAAATTCATTCAGTCCATAACTTTGGCCTCACACTGTTTGATTAAAGTTTTTTTAAGTGCCTGCACTAAACCTGAAACTCTTCCAGACCAGTTGCCTCAATGCATAAAACTTGTACAGAATAAAACATATCATATTATACACTGGAACATAATTTTCTATACCTTTTATGAAGCAAATGTCTGTTCAAAGCCTTTACCTAAATCTTCATATTTAGGTAAATACTTTTTGCACACATAAATATTGCTCCAAACAAACTACTTTTTATTTCTCTCTAATATGTGCTTGCAGTGCACACATGCATGTAATCTAAGATGCTCCTGTGGGTTTCTTAAGTATGACCTGGATTATCAGGATGTGTCCTGCCTGAGAACTGGTTCTGCCTCAACTGAGCAATTTAGCCCTCGGTAGCTGTCAACTGCGCTTCTAAAAAGCTTTATATACATTAACAACAAGCTTCTCATTTCACACACTCCGCAGGCTGTGTATTAGAGTGAGAGCATGATTTTGACAGATGGAGGAGGGAAAAAACTCTGAAGAACTTCCCGTGGGGATATCTTAAGGGGATTCATTTTTATTCTTTGACTGCATTTCTGAATAGAAAGAAAAGTAATGAGCTGACACATCAAACATTATCGTGGCAAGTTAAAAGTAGAGTTAAGCTTCTCTTTTTCACTACCTCTCTGATTTGAAGTTTTGCTGAAATCCTTACCGTGAACTCGTTCGTGTTACATTTTGTCATTATTTCCTGTCAAATGAATATTGTCTTTCCTGCTTCTTCAGATCTCATCTTTCATTTTACAGGTACATTAAATAAACATTATCAGACATAAGTAAATGTTTTGTAATTTGCTTTCCCAGGAAAACCCCTCCTCTTTATCTATCTGGAAACCTTGATTTGTGACAAGAAGCCAAGAGGCACTCTTTAAAAGCCATCCATAGGGGACATCAATCAGTCGGAGTCGGCTAATAACTCGCACAGCACTGATATCCAGATGTCAGAAGAGTGAGGGGAGAAAAATAATGAAGGCAGACAATCTCTAGTGCAGCTCACATTATACCAAGGATTTCTCTTAAGTTCAAGGGAGAGTGACTTGGTGTGGAATTTGAAGGGAACCGAGAGTTTGAGAAAGAAAGCCAGTGTCCTGACATATCAGATCAAATAACTCAGATTTGAGACTTTTTTCAGAAAGTTAGGTTGTTAACTTCTGACTGATTCACTTCATCTCCGTTGGCATTGTTTATTTACGTGGCAGATGGGTCGCATAAATTTCATTGCATATCTCACCGTCATAAACCTAACTCAATTAGCCAGCCGGGGTGTTAGCAGACACTTAGCAGGATGCATCGCAGCAAATCACAATAAGCAGACGGGTGATATTATTCATTTTTGGTGGTGAGGCCTCAGACTCATTATTTTTCCTTGTTTGTTTGAGTGCCTGACTCATTGAATAATCTGTTTGATTAATAAAACCCGTATCTGTCAGCATAATGTTTTTGGTTCACACTATAATATGAAACATTATGTCTCTGTGAAAATGGAAGCTTCCTTAGCACAAAGTACCCACACACTTGGTAAATTTGTATTATAGATTTTTACTCTTGTTCAGTACCACATAATTTGCCTTGCAAAACTATTCACATTCCTTGAGCTTTTCACATTTTGTCACGTTATGACCACAGTCTGAATGGAGTTTATCAGGGTTTTATGTAAAAGGCCAACAGAAAGTAGTGCATAATTCTGAAATAAAAAGAGAATACATAGTTGTTCAAATTTCGGACATAAAAATCTGAAAATTGTGGCATGCATTTGTATTCACACCCTTTTACTCTAATAACCTGAAATAAAAATCAGCACAATCAATTGTGTTCCCAAGTTTCTAAATTAACAAATAGCCCTCATATATGTCTGAAGGCCTAAGAGACTTGTTGGAGAATATCATTGAAAAAAAGCATCTTGAAAACCAAGGAACACAACAGACAGATCAGAGATAAAGTTCTTGAAAAGTTGAAAGCAGAAATAGGTTATAAAACAATACCCCTACCCCTATCCCTATCCCTACTTTGAACATCTCCCTGAGTTCTGTTCAGTTAATTGTGGAAAGATCAAATAGCAACTACAACCAGGCAAGACAATCCACCTAAACTGACCAGTATTAATTAGAGAAGTAGTGTAGAGGCCAATGGTAACACTAATGAAGCTACAAAGATTCACAGCTCACGTGGGAGAATTTGTTGACAGAATATTCATTGGATGTGCTGTCCACATAATCTGACCTTATAAAGAAGAGTGGCAAGAATAAAGCAATAGTGAAAAGAAATTCATCAGAAGTCACATTTGCTACAAACCATGTTGTTCATACATGTTGAAAAACGTGAGACCAAAACTGATAACTTGCCCTACTTGCTAATTCCTATCTGTGAGAAAACTGACAGTGTACATAACCAATCTTGTATGGCAACAATCTTCGTGGTGAAGCATAGTAGTGGCAGCATCATGCTGTGGAGATGTTTAGCTTTAACTGTAACAGGATCCCCAGACAGAGTTGATGTATAGAACAATGCCTAAAGATACTTGCAGATGTAATTGCAGCAAATGGTGGTTGTAAAACATATTGAATCAAGGAGAATGAATAAAGACACATTTGATATCTTTTAGATTCCATAAAGTCATTTTTTTCTGTATACCACATTTTAGCAGCAAGGCATTTCAAAGTGCTTTACATCATAAAAACATCAATCAAGTATACATCAAAATTGTCAAGCAAATATATATCAAAATTATAAAGCAAATTAAAAAGATCATCAAGCAAATATAATTTGAAAATACTGACCAATGTTCCACTTACTGCTAATCAAAGGCAACTCTAAAAAGGTGGGTTTAGCCTTGATTGAAAGGAACTCAGTGTGTCAGCTGTTTTGCAGTTTTCTTGCAGTTTGTTCCAGATTTGTGGTGCATAAAAACTGAATGCTGCTTCTCCATGTTTGTTCTAGCTCTGGGGATCCAGAGTAGACTAGGACCAGAAGACCTTAGTGGTCTGGAAGGTTGATACAATGAAAACAGGTCTTTAATGTATTGTGGTGCTAAGCCGTTCAGTGATTTATAAACAGAAGTATTTTAAAATCTATTCCCAGAGCTACAGGGGGCCGGTGTAAGGATTTTAGAAATGGGGTGATGTACTCTATTTTCTTGGTCTTAGTGGGAACACAGGCAGAAGCATTCTGGATCATCTGCAGCTGTCTGATTGACTTTTTGGGCAGAACAGTGAAGACAAGTGCAATAATCAATGTGACTAAAGATAAACACATGGAGGAGTTTTTTTCTAGATCTTGTTGAGACATTAGTCCTTTAATCCTGGAAATGTTCTTCAGATGATAGAAGGTTGACTTTGTAACTGTCTTAATGTGTCTCTGAAGGTTCAGGTCTGAGTCCATCACTACACCAATTTCGGGCCTGATCACTAGTTTGTAGTTGTAATAGCTGTAGCTGCATACTGACTCAAGATCTTTTGTCTTTAGGTCCAAAGATAACTTCAGTTTTGTTTCTGTTCAGCTGAAGATAGTTATGGCACATCCACACATCGATTTGTTCAGTGCTTGGATGGGTTCAGAGTCACTTGGTGATATCATAATGTAGAGTTGTGTATCACCTGTGTCATTATGGTAGCTAATCTTTTTACTTGTTATAATCTGAGCTCGTGGAAGCATGTAGATATTAAATAGGAGGGGTCCCGGGATTGAGCCTTGGGGTACTCCACATGTGATTTCAGTGGAGATTGATACAAAGAAATCCCTATTCTTTAGGTAGGACTCAAACCAATTAAGTACCATATCAGAGAGTCCGACCCAGTTCTCTAGTTGCTTTAATAATATATCATGGTCAACAGTGTCAAATGCTGCATGGGGTCCAGCAGAACCAACATTGTGGTTCTTCCACAGTCTGTACTTGTGTGGATGTCATTGAACACTTTGACAAGGGCAGTCTCAGTGCTGTGGTGAGGACAGAAACCAGACTGAAAGACGTCAAAGCGGTTTCTCATTGTTAAAAAGCTATTTAACTATTGAAACACAGCTTTTTAATAATTTTTCTGGAAAATGGAAGGTTCGAGATTGGTCTGTAATTCTGCAATAGTGATTTATCTAGATTGTTCTTTTTTAACAGTGGTTTGATAACTGCTATTTTTAAAGTCTGGGGGAAAACACCTGATGATAGGGATGAGTTTACTATTTGAATCAAATCAGATGCAGTGACAGGCAGAACTTTCTTAAGGAAGGCTGTAGGTAAGATATCAAGACAACAGGAGGCTGAGCTTGATTGTTTTAAAATTTCTTCTAAGTTTTCATGGTTGAGTTGGTGAAATTCATCCATTTTCTCTGCATTTGTTATGTTTGGACATAGCATCATTATTGTATTTGATGTGGATGTGAAGATTAACCCTCTAATCTTTTAAATTTTCTTTGTAAAAAAGATGGCAAATTCATTGCAGACCCTGGTAGAGTGGAGTTCAGGTGTTACAGTGACAGGAGAGTTTTTGAATCTGTCAAATGTGGCAAACAGTGCATGAGTGTTGTTGATGTTTCTGTTTATGATTTCTGCAAAGAACATTTCCCTTGCATGTTTTATTGATGAGTGATAGCTTTGCAGCCTCTCTTTGTAGTTTTCATAGTCAACATGAAGTCGAGTTTTACACAATTTACGTTCAACAAAGGCTGCTTTCGTTTCTTACAAGTGGAGCACTTATCCACAGAGATTTCCTCCTACCATACACAATTTTCATTTTAATAGGAGCAATGAAATCAATAATGTCTGAAATTTAAGAACATCAGTTATCTACCAACTCATCTACTGGGTTACAGCATGGAAGTGAGGTAGAGGAGTACATTTGATTAAAAGTTTCAGCTGTGTTGTCTGTAAAAAGAATGTTTTGTAATATCCGTTTTACTAAGTGAGTCAACAGAGATTGTACTTTCAAAAACAAAAGAAAAATAATCAAACAGAACGACATCAATTACAGAGACCTTGGAGATATTACAGCCTTGCTGATAATCAAATCCAGAGTGTGTCCTCGATTATGTGTCGGCTATTTTAACATGTTGAGTCAAACCAAAGTTTTGAAGTACATCATTCAGCTTTTTTGCCTCTATTGGGTTGTCAGCATGGGTGTTAAAGTCCCCCACAATTATTAAACAGCCATAATCAATGCATATCAAAGATAAGAGCTCACTAAATTCATTGAAAAAAATTTGCCAGATATTTTGGGGTTTTGTATAGAGTTAGTGTCAGAGTTCATTTGTGGCCATTTATCTCAATTCCCAAATATTCAAGAGTCAAATTTGCCCAGGGAAAGCTTTTTACAATTTAGTGAATCATAAAAAAATGCTGCAACCCCCAGAGTATTACTTTTGTGTTGGTTTGTCACATAGAATTCCAATAAAAGTTGGTAAAGTCTGTAGTTATGGGATCACAATATGAGAAAAAGTTCAAGAGGTATACAATCGTTTGACAAATTCTTCATTATTTCCACTGAAATTAACTTGAGTCCTCACATCATATTTTCACTACCTGTTGTTTTGTTGTACTTTTTTGTCTCTTTCACTCCCACTCTCTACATTTTCCTTCCCATCATCCAATTACTGGTCATCTCTTTAATCAATCTGCCTTTCATTCCTCATTTTAAATATTTCTCACATCCCTGCTTCATCTACATACAAGCCTCTGCTCCATGCCTCCCCATCCATTGCTCACTTCATATCACCGTCTTTCTCTCCCCGCCAGTGATCCCACCCCACCAGCCTTGGCCCTCTTAAATGCATCATTTCTTCCGAGAGATATCCTTCTGCGCTGACCTCTGTGCTAGCTGGCTGCCTGCCATCTCTACTCAATGGACTCATCAATCCATCTTGGTTCTTGGATGGCCTTGATTTTATTGTCTCACATAGTCCTCTGTCATCCTGTTCATCTCTCAACCTTAATGTCATCCTTTCAGATTTTAACATGTCTGCATTTTCTGAGCACACACTGTTTGATTACACTGAGCTGGGATGGAAGAGTGTAGGTGGGCCATTGTTGTCAAGTCCTTGCCCAGACGACGGATGCACAGATGCTGATATACTTGTCTTGCAGAATTAATCATCTGAATGGACGTGGGAAATATCACCAAGCTTTTATTTATTTTTTCGCTTATTATTCAAATAACAGATTGCAACCTTTAAAGCATTGGTGCTTTGCATTAAAGACTATTTATACATTCTCAGTCAAGCTTAGCCATTAAACCTCCTGTAAAAACAATCAACACATCTGTACTTGGTATTTCACACTTTATTGTGTGACAAGTTTTAAAGTAAAAAACTGTAATACCTTCTTGGTTGCCTATGAATTCAGATTCTTGACATAAATATCCTGCTAAACAAACCATATAGCATATTTTATGGACAATAAGTCACACTTTTTTCATAGTTTGGCTGGTCCTGTGTCTTGTAGTCACGAGTGACTTGAAGAAGGAAAGCTAATCGTAGTCTGGAAGCTAGACTGCCAGAGTTGGAGGAACGACTCCACAGGTGGGTACATAAAGAACATGCTGTCAGTGTTGTGATCTGTGCTACCTCGTCAGATTTTCCTACTGTAGCAAGTCGAGATAGCTATATCTATCTGTCGATGCTACCTTTTGAAACTGCTGGATCACCTGTTGAGGTTTGTGAACAATGCAGTTGCATCTCCACACACTGGAAGTTGCCAAAGAGATGAATACAAATGAGTTTGCAGGTGGGCCTTCTTGGTGTTACCTCTTCATGCAATGCAACTGCCTCTATATCACCCCGGATTTACTGCATGAATTTCAGCCCTGCTGTGCATTTTTATGGCAGAGAGCAGCCGTTCCTGCCCCCCCTGATTTAGAGCACAGACATCGGTGCTTTAGAAACTGCTAGCACACTTCCAAGCCAAAGTCGACAGTTTCCATGAGTTTGAAAAGCATCTGAACACAGTGTGTCACCAGATCATATCATTAATGTGGACAAGGTCCCCCTAATGTTTAAGAATTTCTAAATAAATGCAACTTATACTCCAGTGCATCTTACATATGTTTTTAACCACTTCATATTTTATTTTTTGACTTATGCGACTTATATTCCAAAGCGACATATAGTCCGGAAAATAATGGTAGTATCTAAACCATATAAGTTTATTTCTAAATAAATAGAAATTTATTCAGAAATTTCTGGTAGTTAAAGATTTTCAGTCAGTTGTACAGATAAATAATCACACCCCACCGATAATTTCCCATTCAAGTCTTCATCAATCCATTGACTATACCTGCATGTCCATACAGGGTTGTGGGGTGGGGGTGGTGGGGATTTGGCTGGTGCCCATCTCTAGTTGTCACTGGGCAAAAGGTGAGGCACACCCTTGACAGCTCACCAGTCCATCGCAGGTCAACACAGAAACGCACGGGACAAACAACAATGCACACACAGTCACAAACACACACACACACACACACACACACACACACACACACACACACACACACACACACACACACACACACACACACACACACACTTTAGGGCAATTTAGAGAGACCAATTAACCTAACAGTTTTTGGACTGTGGGAGGAAGATGGAGTACCCAGAGAGAACCCACAAATGCACGGGGAGAGCAAACTCCATTAGAAAAGGCTCAAGGCTGGGATTTGAACTCAGGACATTTTTTGCTGCAAGGAAACAGTGCAACCAATGGCTTTACTGTACAGGTCCCAACTAGATATTTGTAAAATTTAGACTATATTTGCATATGTCTTGGTTCTGATCGTTATTTGGACCATTTGATTCTTCTGTAAAAATTACTCCTGATCCCTGGTCAAACCATGATTGGTGGATATCATTACCAAAGCAGTTACAATATTTCCCCTGGTTGGTGCAATTTGATGCATGGTCATTATGTAACATCTTATTGTAACAGCTCCATGTAGTTCCCAAAACAAACTGGATGTGAAATGACCAAGACAGCAAGGTCACGGATCAGTAAATGGCCAAAATTCAAACTGCTAGAAGCCTGTGTATAAAAGTCACCTCTGTGTATGAGTAGAATTGTAATAGAATCACTAGTATTGTCCATGTTGCACAAATGTTCAAATTCAAAGTGATATGCATTTTCCAAAGCCAAAGCATAGTTTAATTTATCTTAAATTATTCTCTGTTTGACCGATAAAAGCCTAAAAATTTTCAAACATTTCAATAAAGGCTGAATATTTGCATGACATCAATTAAAATGTATTGATTTTTTAATAAATGTTCAAAAGATATTGTAAAATTACCAATACTAAGGTATACCAAGATTGTAAAAAGTTACTGTTTCACAAACACTCAGATTTTCTGCCATAGATGATATAAAGTCCACACGTCAGAGAAAGTGCTGGAGTGAACATTCAAAAATACAGCACAGCCTTCTTTTTTACCCTGAACATTAGGAGATTCATTGGAGCTGATGTTTTACACACCATTTTACATAATTATATTTTTAAAGGAACTGTAAAATTGTTGTAGTCCAAAAATTTTAAGATCAGTGTGATGTGCTCCAAATAATCTTGATCATGTATAATTTTCCTGCCAAGCCTTTTCGCTTTAGGAATGTAATATAGTGAATAATCTGATCAACATGTTGTTTTTAGAAAGTGAGTGAGGAATTATTAAAGGAGCAGAGTACCTTCATTTATTGATGTTAAATGAAGTTAAAAATTAATTAAATTATCTAGCAAAGACATAAAGAACATACATTCCAAGACATTAGATTGCTATTAATCATTTATTAAAAGGCTAGTCTATCCACTTTGTTCACCTGCTTAGTCCTGTTCTCATTAGGGTGGCAAGAGGGCTGGAGCCAATCCCAGCAGTGGTCATTAGACCAGAGGCAGTGTCTGGCCTGGCCCCCAGTCTTTCACAGGGTTAACGCACAAATAACCATGAAAACACACTCACACCTAAGGGCAACATAAAGTGGCTAATTAACCTAATATGGATTGTTTGGACAGGAAGAAACCAAAACATCTGGAGAAAACCCACAAAACCACAGGAAAAAAATAGACAAACTCTACATAACTCTGGGTGGGGCTTGCACCGTAAATGTTAAACAACTTACCATAAATTACACTATTCATTAGTAGTCTGTTTAGTCTCATGATGTGAATATCTGAAAAAAGTTTTGTATTAGTCCAACTGTTTTTGAATCTTGGGACTTAATATAAACTATTCCATCTGCTTCAGTCCTATGTTATTTTAGTGATCCTATGTGTGCATTTATAGTAAAAGCATAACTTCAGCTGCAAAGTCAGTAGTCTTTCAAATTAAGTAATCTTGGGCATTCTAGGAAGAGGGCTACTCATATTGTTTCCTCCTGCTTGTTTATGAAAGTATCTTCGAAAAGCCTTCCTTGTGCTGTCATAGCCCAAAGTACAGCTGCATTTAAGACTTTTTGTGTAATTTGGTGGATGAAATATTCTTACTTGTTCTGGGTTCTGCTTGGATATGTGGAAAAGTGTCTTAAACAGAACATTTGTTGGAGAATTGAGAAACAGTACCCTATTGACAAATACAGTTTTTAGGTTGGTTTGGTTCTATAAATCAAAAGATTTATTGTCAAACATACTAATGGAATCATGTAAAAAGCTGGTTAGCATTTACAAGAAATGCATAAATAATTATGAGCCTTACTATAGATACTCCAGAAAATCCTCCTGCAATCTTGTGAATTATTTCTAAAATGTGTTCTAAGCCTACAATTTCTAAATTCTTGGTCAAAAGTGCTCACTTCTCTAGTTGAGCAGGTTCACCAACAAAATTTACAGCTATTTACGGTTAGCCATATTTACTGAGAAATGCTTTTACGGGGTAACTGCTTACCAGAAAATGCCACATTGCCAACAGAAACACATAAGTTCTGAGGGTTTTCTGCTATATATGGAGATCCTATTGTCAGCCGTGTTCACAGAGCTCTCCAAGGCCAATACAAACATTCTCTCTACACTATTTATAGAGAGCCTTCACTTGTTTAGTCATGAAACATCTGACCCTTTAAAGTATTTCCCACTGAGTTGATGATTGAAAGATTGTTTGTACCATTATTGTTTTTTTTTTTTGTTTTTTTTGTTTTTTTTTTTTGTTTTGGTTTTTTTTTTTTTTTTTTTTTTTATCCAGATCAGCAGCATGAGAAGTTTAAGGGAAGCATTTTTTGGAAATCTGGGGAAGTTGTCCACCTGGAATTCCTTTTGCCCTTTTATCTCATTGATTCACCCAATAATGCCTTTTTTTTTTATTCCTGAAGGTCCTTAAGCTACTTTCATTGCTCTTTAACTCTAGCCTGGAGCACTCACAGAAGCAGGTGCTCTCACCATTGCCTTAAACTGAATACGCGTGTTTCAAGTCTGTGATACAAACATTAAGCATATCCACCAACCCCACTGTGATGAACTTCACAGACACAAGACAGAGATGGAGGGCACTTACAGCCTGCACAGTGAAACACAGAGCCTTCTTTCAATTTTACTGTGATTCAACTTGCATGCACTCATAAAATTATTTAAAAAGCTCTCCAGGCATTTTGACACTCACTTCCCATTTGGATACGCCTGCATTTTGCGGTGTAAATGAACAGAGACGATAAAACATGCATATTATCACAACAACTCAAATGTGTTTTTTTTTCTGAGGGTGGTATGAAAAATCTATGAAAAGCACCAATACTTCAAATGAAATCACATTTCAGTGCAGATTCATCGCAATGGCTTTCTAATCACAACCTCTGTTTTTCTGCCGACAAAGGCAAAATGGCATTTAATTGCAATTGCAAATGTACATCTGTGTGTCTGTGAATATAAATGAGACTGCCAAGGCCTCTTGTTCTCATGGTAACACAAGCAGAATGTGATGTGCTGATTGACCTTGGGGGTGTGGAATTTCCTTTTTTTCCACACAAATTTAGCTGCAAGGTGAGAGTCTGCACGGTTTTGCTGCCTCGTGATGGTGAACCATCAAATTCGGTTTGGTTTAGATCATTTTCACTGCTTGTTTAGCTGCACGTGAACATGAAGAACGTGAAGAAACAGTTTATGTAATGAGAAAACAAGTCTGTCAGAAAAATAAATAAAATTCATTTCATTCACTGCATTTATGTTATTAGGAAATGATTTCAACCATTCAGGTGATCATTGTGTAATGTTTCAGTTTCCACAAGCCATGCATTATAATGATACATGAAGTCAGTGTTTTATGCCAGCAGGCCTGTTGGGGGCACTCCAGCTCTTTCCCCCCTGTCTCGAACTCTTCCCTCCATCTTCACGTTTTACCCTGCTTCCCATTTTCTATCATCCCTTTGTTATGTGACTCTATCACTCCTCAGTCTTCCAGTCTTTCTTCTACCAATGTGCTCTCTCATCACTGCTTCTCTTCCCTGACACACACACCCTCACCCAAGTACTTCTAAAACTCCCACTCTTTTTCGTTCCATGGACACCCATTTTCTACATTCAGTCTCGTCTGTCCCTCATGCACATTTCTGCGGCGTGTCCGCTGTTTTGTTCTGGAGTTTTAATCGATTTTGAAAACTGCGCACTCCCTCCTCTCTCCTTTTGTGCTCATCTCTAATTCACTGCACTTCCATATTGCAGCCGGTTATAATTAACATGGCTATCCATACACGAGCATTATCAGAGTGCTGTTAAATGAAAAAAGAAGAAAAAAAACAATAATGAGAGTCCATTGACACCACACATTAATTCTTTTTTTATCAGGCCATAGTCACTTTGACGTCAGCTCATCAGTCACACCACTAAAACGTATTTATTTAAAGCGTGTTAGATCCTTGGGATGAACTGAATAGATAACTGGCCTTCAAATCAGGTGAGTGCAATAACTGTCAGAAAAAGGAAAAATCTCCCAGATGTTTCAGATGGTAAAACTAAATCCATCTGCAACTCTTTCATGATCATAAGACATTTTTGCTTTTTGCCTAAAATCATTTACAAATTTAAAATTACTTTGCTATCTAATCTTGCTGAAGCTCCAGGCTCTAAAGTGTCTTTTCAAGTGGACAGATATTTATCTAAGACATGTCATTGTGCCAGGAGTGCTCATTCACACCAAGAGTTGTAATCAAGTTGACAACATCTGCACCTGCAGATGAAGTGAAGAATAGCAAATTGGTATTGATAAATTGGATAAATTAAATTTTATCTTGCTGCCTACGAATGAATACAGCCACTTTAAGGTTTGAAAATTACTTTCTATAGAAACAAACTGCCAGTATATTTCATAAAAAACATTATTGATTTCTCCTTTGTCAGGCAATTAACAAGGCAAGCTGAATCACCAGATTTTAAATAATGATTGGGCTTCATATGTATTCATTGTTTGGTAATGACTGATGGCTGCTTGATGGCAGACATCCATGACCTTCTCAGGAAAATTAAAAGAAGCAAACCAAAGAGATAAATTGCATGAAACACTCATTTCTTAATCACAGGGTTACATATTATGTCACACACACAGTGCATACCTTCATGACCAATAAGACATAGATCAATTATAAACCATTTCACAAAATTATTTTTTTTCAGAATATTCACTTTTGATAAAATATCTCACTATTGTGCAATGTTTTGTGTCCTTTGCCTTAATCATGAGAGTTTGACTCTTGCTAATATGTTAGTGCACTACTTTTGAGATAAAAAAATGTACCAGATAAGTATACAGAAATAGCCTAACACTTGCCTAAGGTTCCTGATGGGGGCAGTGCAGCAAGAGAAAGACAGCCCAGCTGCAGACATCACTGCTTAACAATCTTTCTACAATAAAATTTGGAGAATTACAGCCAGAACACTGCAGGGATCATTTTTGAAGGCAGACCGAGCCACTACAACAGGACTATTGAGCTGACTGAGCAGCCATTTTCTGGGTGACCCAGAAGGGTATGTTATGTCTTGTTTAGTAATTTGCTTATTAATATGATAAATCTTAAAAGGATATGAGTGTTTTCTGTGGTGTATTCATGTTTTTGAACTTCATTATTAAGTTTTGTAGAATATTTGTTAGCATAACATAAGTTTGTGCTGCATCTCTTAGCAAAAACCTGAGTCAACATGGAAGCAGATGGGGTGTTTTCCCAGAACATCAAGGGATATGACGAATACTAACTGGTTCATGTATGCTCACATGATTTGTTAACATTCCCACAAAACTCGGCAACACCGCATTTTATCATATTTTCAACACAAAAAATGTGCAAGCTAACAAAATACATTTCTTTGTGGTTGCTAATGAAATATAAACCTTCCATGAATTACACTGCGTACATAGTACATTTTTTTACATCTCACCTGTTAACTTTCCCTTTCTGATAGGGATTAGAGTTTTCACTATTTGCCTTAAATGTGGTTTTAAAAAATTGGTTTTTGAATTAAAACTCATCAAAATTTTCTATATGTATTTTTTATATGCTTAAATCTCGCCAAGTCAGCAAACTCATCATAATTATTACTTTTAACAACAGAAGTAACATGCAAAACATAACAGTTGTGATTTACTAATGGTTTTCCAATAGCTAGTACTGATCAAATTACAGCTCAGCTGCCCTCATTCAACACTAACCTTTGTATCTTTTTAACAAACGGTATTCCACCAATTAGTCCTTTGTATAGCAATTCTTTTTTTTACCACAAGACAAATATAAATGTTTTTTTAACTGTAAACAAAAAACTCATGCCAAATCCTGTGTGCGCGGACAAAAAGTATCAAGAGGGTTCATAATCTCCTGATTTACTGTCCAGACGTTGACACCACAAACAGTTTTTCATTTATTTGTACTGTGGAAAAAACTTTTAAAAGTATCAGTTTTTACTCATTAAAAATCATGCTTGAGAGTGGATAGAAGGGAAAAAAAACAAAAAATATGAATGGTAATGTAAACAGGGCCTTATTAACCTGAATCTTATGTTAAAGTTGCTATCACAGACATGTCTTGTCACATATTCTAAACATAAGGAAAGGAAGTAAATCTTGTGAAATATTAAGTCCTGTCACATATGTATATTTGTCATTCATGATGCGCCTTGGTTTTGTATAGTGCATGTGTTTTGTGATGGAGCGTATAAAATGTAGTGGTGTAATGACACAGTAACCTTGGTGGTAACAACACTGTATCATTTTTTTTGTTTTTTCATACTGATTGCCTAAACATCTCGGGAAGAATGTTAAATGCCCTATACAAAGTGAATAAGTGCCCTCTAGTGGTTAATTGGAATGAACTGAAATGAAATTGTGATGTTTAATTGTGCCAGTTTGTTTCTATGTCAAATGCTCTGGGAGGAGTTTTAAGCCCCTTCTCCAAGTCTCACTCTAGCCGGTTAATGTCTGGTTCAATTCTAGCCAAGTTGGGAGTGTCTTTATTGGCAGTCTGGTCCTCACTATTGTGGGCATGAATATGGGCAGCAACATGGTTGGGCCATGAGCGCGCAGGAACTGTGGTCGACACTTTGATGATGTAATTTGCAGGGGCACTCAGGAATGGAGAGCCTCGAGGTTGTGGTTTTGATGGACTCCAATAAACCCAGATATCTCATTTTGTGTTTTAGAAATTCATTGCTGACCCAAACATAATGAACAAAATTCAGATTAGCTAATTAAATTGCTATATATATACAATATATCTATATTGTGGCATTTTATTTTTTTTTTTAAACATGTGCAATCTTTTGGACTTAGAAAATGCAGTCAAAAGATGTAAACCAATATCCACACATAAACATTGTTGAAATGAAAACCCAAACAAAGAATAATATGGACATCACACCAAAATAATGTTATATAGTTCCAGTTTATGTGTTTCTCACTGGCCGGCGGAAAACTGTAACTCGCTCCAACAGAACGTTGACCAGAACTGCACTGTTTCTCGCTTCTTCATTGTGTGTCTGTTCTTCTGAGAGACATGCTGCTTGCAGGGCTGCAAAATCACAGTCATTCTTCTCCAAAAGTTGATGCATGTGCTCCTGGTGCTGCTCATGATTACGCTCCTCCACACTGAGCAGCTCTCTGATTTCAGACACCATGTCTGCTGGTCCACTGCGGTGGTTGAGATGTTGTTGTTTGAGGTCCAGCTTTCGCTCATGCAGTGACGTAAATCCAGGCCAATCAAGGAATGCAGTTTGGTGTCAGTCAAATTGCTTGCATGCAATACACAGCTTGGTGCGACCTGTATTACCTCTAAGGTGGTTATGAAAAACAGGAAAGAAATGCACAGACTCTGCTAATGGAGATGAATCTGGCCAGGGCTGACTGTGTCAGAACTGGTTAAAGCCACGCCCGTGGAGAAGGGGCTTTAGTTGTGACCTGGTCCTAATTAAATTCTTACTGGCAAAAAACATATATGCCACATCCATCCATCCATCCATGTTTTGACTTTTTCAATACCTTTGAGCTTTTTCACAGATCACATTATGACCACAAACAATTTTATTTGGATTTTATTTTATGAATTACACTAAGTAGTAACTGATTGTGAAGTGGAAGGAAAAGGATACATGGTTTCTGAAAAACGTGTTTATTTTCAGTCAGCACTTTGTAGCACCCTCTTTTGTTGCATGTAAATACTTTTGTCTTCACCGGTTTTGTACATGTAGAAATTTTGTCCACTGCTATTTGCTGAATTTTAAAGTCTTGCCATAGATTTTCCACTCAATTTAGGCTCCATCCACAGATTTATATATATATATATATATATATATATATATATATATATATAAATTCCCTTCTCACCCTCCACGGGTGGTCCTGGGAGCTAGAGGGTTCTGCGTAGTATCTTGGCTGTGCCGAGAACTGCGCATTTCTGGACTGAGATGTCTGATGTTGTTCCTGGGATCTGTTTTAGCCACTGCTCCAGTTTGGGGGTGACTGCCCCGAGGGCCCCGATGACCACAGGCACCACTGTGGTCTTCACCTTCCAGGCCTTCTCCAGTTCCTCTCTGAGGCCCTGGTATTTCTCCAGTTTCTCGTGTTCCTTTTTCCTGATGTTGCAATCGCTTGGTATTGCTACATCCACCACAACGGCTTTCCTCTGTTGTTTATCCACCACCACGATGTCCGGTTGGTTCGCCATTACCATTTTGTCTGTCTGGATCTGGAAGTCCCACAGGATCTTAGCTCGGTCATTCTCCACCACCTTTGGGGGTGTACCTCACTTTGATCTCGGGGCTTCCAGTCCATATCCTGCACAGATGTTTCTGTACACTATGCCCGCCACTTGGTTATGACGTTCCATGTACGCTTTCCCTGCCAGCATCTTGCACCCTGCTGTTATGTGTTGGACTGTCTCAGGGGCCTCCTCGCACAATCTACACCTTGGATCTTGTCTGGTGTGATAGATCTGAGCCTCTATTGCTCTGGTGTTTAGGGCCTGTTCCTGTGCAGCCAGGATGAGCAGGATGCCTTGCCAGTAATCATATATATATATATATATATATATATATATATATATATATATATATATATATATATATATATATATATATCTGTGGATCTGTGGATGGAAAACAGGAAAGTTTTAACCCATTCTAGCCCTGCCTTCACATGGCAGTGGCATTTTAGTGGGGTTTTTTTTGACAGGTTCCAGGGTGAAAACTTCACCCTTGCATATTCATCTTGACAGTGAAAACACATCTTTTGTGAAAATGCTGACATATCAGAACCAACCCCTAACCTGACCTATAACCCACATCATACATAGCAACAACGATAGCAGATTACATGCTCATGGTGGGGCTGCAGTTGCTGCAAAAAGTTCTACAAAAAACTCCATTTGCACTTTGTTCACCATACTTGTTTTCTTGTGTCAACCGCTAACTTCATATCGAGGCTTTATGCGCATGTCCCATACTGCATGTTTAGCATCACTTACAGGTCTGGGGGAGTAAAAACAACATTTCTATGTGTTGTCGGTGTTTCCATTTGGATAAAACCAGTTTTGAAAACAGCCCCACCCCCCATGTGTTTTTGAAAACGATAAACCGTTTTAGAAAAAAAAACATTCTGTGTGGACGGTGACTTATACTCAGGCAGACTATGCGCATTCTGTGAGCCGCGCGGACTCCGCGCAAATTGTCCACGGATGGTTGAGGTTTCATACTTGAGTGCACCAATTTCCACATTTTTCCTGATAAATTCCTTCATTTCCAACAATCCGAATAGATACTAGGAAATTGGATGAGCTAGTTGGGCACCTAGCCCGTTTCACCTTCACCAGTGCAGCCACCGCACACCTGTTGTGCAGCACAGAGTGGCAGTCTAGCTGCTGCGCGTTTTTGCGACTGCTTGCGCTGACTCTCCACTTTATCAGCTCGGTGTAACATACAAAACAGGTCGATCTGAACACTGTTTTCCACCAAGAAGTTTCCTGTGCGACGCTGAATACGTGCACGCGATCATAAAAATTTACCTTTGCGTGGACGTTTTCTGGCGGATGTGCACTTTGAGGCCGCCTCGAGTACGCACGGACCTTCACGTAATGAAGTACGCCTGAGTATGTGGGGGCCTTTATGCTGGTGTCGATTTTCAGGTCTAACCTCCAATTTACACTGCTTACATTTCCACTGCACCATGGAACTCAGTCCATTTTTGGCAGATGCCCGAGCAAGTGCGAAGTCAATCTTTAAGGATCACATTGCTCTAACAGGAAAATGAACAAGCACAGCATCCGTATTTACCAAATAATTCACTAAAGACAGATTACATTTTCTTGAAATCCTAGCTATGTTAATAAATATATGCGTATACTTTAGGGATTCACAATATCGGTAACAACCGATATTAGTCATTTTTTAACATATTGGTATCTGCCCGATAAATAAAACTGAGCTGATATTAACAACCAATATTTATTTCCATCTTATTGCCGCTTGTTTGTGGAGGGGAGGAGGTTGGTCATACAGTATTTGTTCGAACATGTCATGTGACAGTGACAGTTACGCAGCATACCATCGTGGGGAGTTTAACTGAAGCAGAGAAGAAATGGTGAAATCTGCGGTGTGGTCGTTTTTTTCCCCAGATTTTGAGAAGGTCGTGAAATATACATATAATATATACAATAATGTAAATACTGATAATTGGCTATAGCAGAAATATTAATATTGGATATCAATATTGGGCCACATTTTCAAATGGTTGGATCCCTGGCATATATATGCTGTCAAAATGTATCATTTATGGCTATGTAATACACACATAATACAAAAAAACAAAACAAAACAAAAAAAAACGTGGATTTTATTCTAAAACGTATGAAGTCATGACCTGTTGGTCAAGTCATAGCAGGAGCTTAGAGTAATGGATGAAGTAAGATTAATTTTGGAAGTTGAGAACTACAGTATTTTATGACACCACTCATTCTTTTTATCACTGGCTTTATTGCATGATCTGCACTTATTGTAAATCAGGGTGGTCACGAATTTTGGCGAAGTACATGGTGGAGTGAGCCACACAAAGTGTAAATCTGGGGTAATAGGTTGTCTTCCAATATTGCCCTGTATTTAGCTCCATCCACCTCAACAGTTGTCGGATTTTTATTTGTGAAAAATCATTTATCTTTAACTTCTCAATTATGCAAAATTTTGTGTTGGTCTTTCACATAAAATTTCAACAAAATGCATTAAAGATGGTGATTGTGTGGAGATAAAAAAAAGTAAAAAGAGTTAAAGAAAATAAAATATGTTGTAGATTAAACATGGGGCCTGGATCAGTAATGTGAGAAAACATCTGAAAACCTTCCTTCTCCTCCGAATTGGTTCTCTTGGTGATGAAATGGAAAATCTCTGTGGTCAAAGCATTGAAAAATGTCCAAGGCATACCTAGGTTGTGTTACACCCACATTCATCCTCCCCTTCTACTCAGCCTAACAATACACACTTACAGAGATTCCATCTAGAATACATAGGGCTACAAGTATGGCCCTATGTATTCTAGATTTTGGTGTGTGTTCTGTGTATTATCATTTATACTGAATGTAGAGTCTGCACATCAACACCACCAACAACAATTTCCACTGAAGAAACAGCTTTACCTGAACTATAAATCCCCTCAGAGTCCCCCAGTTTACAAACGCATACACTCAACACTTTTATTTATTTATTTATTTATTTTATTTTGGAAAAAAAATGTTCAAGAAAAAAATATAAATTATCCGTAAACCAAAAATTTTCAAAATATTCTGACCTGATCAGTGGCCAGTCAGCAGGGTGATGATGCACTCTTCTGATGTATGGATGAGCTCCTGCAAAGTGGAGGCAACAGGAGCAACTGTACCACTCAGATCTTGTGAGGGGGAGGTGACAGGAAGAGTGCTTTGTGGTGTTGCAGAAGGTCTAGGGGTGGGATTTAAATATTTCAATCATGCATCTGGAGAGAAAAGGAAGACTATGATTCCAGAAATAAAAGTAAAAACTTTAGAAATGTGTTATGTTCACTATACTGTACATGTAAAATACACAACAAGTTTTATGAGATGCAATTTAAATCAAATTGAAATTATCACAGTGAAATGCCGAATTCAGTGAAGCAATAAAATGCAATAGTATGGGAATGCTATATTGACCATTACGTAATGAACTCACACAGTTAATTTGTTTTTGCCAGTTTACAATTTTTCTTGACTGCTTTGACCTGCTTAACCCTTGTAAAATACAGCGGGTCTGGTGGACCCGCTGCATTTTATTGTTAAAATTCGACATAAACAAAAACTTTTTTACATTAAAATACAAAAAAGATGTTGACTTCACATCAGTTACATCAATATAAACAGCATATATGGTTGAGTTTTGCCTTTTAACGTTGAAATAAAACATTTTAGGAAAAAAGTACCACTCGTTCATGCTTACTATATGACAAAAACATGTACATTTAAATAAATAACTAAATTTCTATTCAACATATAGGTAAACATTTATATTTACCTTTAAATTTATCCTTAAGGCTTTATGATAAGAACTTATTTTTATCTTTTTATTTTACCTTTATTAGAATTTTCAACAAGAAAGAACACAAGCTGAACACAAATGGGCACCATGTCAGCCTAGGAATGAGCATGTCTCAGCTGTGAAGCATCTGGCAGCTGCACATTGCATCAATGTTTCAACTTTATCAAGTACGCCAGGTGCATTAAGATAATATTCACAAACAACTTTATACGATGTAGCGATGGTGGTAGAAGTACAGGGTGAGGTGGAGGAGTAGTAACTATTTTTCATTCAGATTTATTAATTAATCCTATGCATATTAATAGCTACAGTTCTTTTGAACATCTAACCCTTAGTTTTCCTCATCCTAGTAGCAAAGCAGTAATACCACTTTTGTTTAATGTTTTGTATCGTCCACCTGGCCCTTACTCTCAAGTTTTAGATAATTTCTCAGATGTTTTTTTTTTAATCTGATTTAGTGTTAAATACTGATAAGATTGTTATAGTGGGAGATTTTAACATTCATGTTGACATTGAGGGTGATAGCCTAAATGTAGACTTTAATGCTATCTTGGACTCATTTGGCTTTACTCAAAGAATTCACAGTACTACCCACTCGTGCCATCATACTTTAGACCTTGTGCTGACATATGGCATTGAGTGTTAAGAAATAACAGTACTTCCCATAACCCTTTGCTGTCTGACCATTTTTAATAACCTTTGAATTTATTTTAACTGAGTATTCCAAACCTGGGAGAAAATTTCATTATAGAAGAGCTTTATCAGACAATGCTGTAAAAATGTTTAAAGATTCTGTTCCATGTTTAATTTCCTCAGAATCTCATAAAAAGACAATAGAAGGCGGCAGTTTAATCTTCAAATTGATGTTCTTGTTCACAGATTTACTTCCTCATTGCGTGTGGCATTACACAATGTTGCCCCCTTAAAAAAGAAGGTAATTATCCATAGGAGGTTGGCTCTTTGGTTTAATTCAGAGCTGTGTACTTTGAAGCAGAACACTAGAATATTTGAGAGAAAATGGTGCTCTACACATCTAGAGGAGTCCTACTTGGAAAAATAGTCTACTGCTGTACAAAAAGACCCCTCACCAATTTAGAACATTGTATTGTTCATTATTAATAGAAGAAAATAGAAATAATCCTAGGTTTCTTTTTAGTACACTTGCCAAACTTACACAGAGTCATAGCTCTGCTGAGCCATTGATTGCCCCAGCTCTCAGCAGTAATGACTTTATGGAATTCTTCTTAAATAAAATTGATTCTAATAGAAATAAAATTGTTGGCATCCTCCCAAATGTGAAACTTTTTCATACTGTGTAGGTTGTCTAATTAAAGATAGCTAATGGGAATCTGCTGTTAGAAGGGAAGTGCATTCCAGACCAGAGGATTTTGGCAGGACAGGTCAGACATTCAGGATCCGAGCTGGAGCTGTTTCTCTTCAGTCTTCCATTTCACAGTGCATTTCTACAAAGTTGGTGTATAACTATGCTGTAAGGATGATATAATTCAATGCCACACTATGCTGACAATGTTTTTGTCATGTGAAGGAATCAGGAATGTATTTTGTATTACACTGTAAGATCATTTTTACCTTTTATCCTTCACTTTAGCTTGTGGCTACCAGGATGTCTCAGAAAACACAGGAGACCCTGTCACTGGATTGCTCCCAGTTTGTCCAACAGGCTGAGCCCTTGTCTGTGCCCAATATTGTGAGTATAATGTAAATAAATTTGTATTGTAATGTACAATTAAAATACAAATCTGGACAAAATTCGGACTTAACTGTGTAATACTTCCCCTTCCTTATTAAGACTTCCCTGTGATTTCCGTTTATATGTAAATGTGTTTGTGTGTTTTAGGGGGCCAGAATAACAACCCATCATCAGCCAACCAGTTCCAGTCCATTTTCTGCCATCTGATTGTGGGGTGTTGACAAAAAATGGCTGCTGGGCCAGCAGCTAATAGTGTCCTGGTCAGGGTAGCTCAGGGTGTTCAGCAATGGTAAACTGCCTCACATCATTGCATCTTCAGCTCTGGGGTGGCTGGAGCGCTGGTCAGGGGTTTGTTTACCATTAGAGGCTGGCAGTGAAAAACAGCTGAGCTCCAGAATCTCCTCCTTAGCTCCGAATCTATAAACAACTGGGATGGTTAGCAGTGACTATGCATGGCTAGCACAGCTCAACTTTGGAAGGTTGGGACAAGTATTTTTCTACAGATACTGTCACTATGTCATGAAAGTGGTACGAGACAGATAATCTGTGAAAAAAATCAAGCTCCTCTGCTTTCTCCAAATGCTATCTAGAAACAATTAATCAGACCCAGGAGGCAGGTCTTAGCGCTGTCAATTACCATCTGCTCATCCCCCCCTGACTGACAGCGCTAAGACCTTCCTCCTGGCTCTGGTTGGTTGTTTTAGGTCGGGAGTAGTGCAAAGTTACATACTGCAGCTTTAAGTCTGGTTTAAGCAGCATCAGCTCCCTTCAGCTGCCATGTAGCCAGACTCGATGAAGCTGCGTCTCTCAGCTCTGGAACGATCATCGGCTGCTTGTCCCTCAGTGGGCAGCCAGCGTCAGAACCTGCGTTTGGATCGAAAGATCCTGAGACATGGAGCAGGTCTTCTCTCTGCCTGCAGGAGAAGTGAGCTGTTGCTATGATGTTGCCGAGCAACGGGTTCCAAGAGAACAATTTCCTTTTTGGGCTGGGGAATTAAAGGGGTCCCATGACATCACAGAGTTTCCTTCTGAAGCACATCCTCTTCTGGCCAAATAGAGTTGTTCCAGAGTAAAATTTGAATCAGTAGTCATACCAGCTTTAAGTCCATTTTAGTCTTTCATTGCTGGATGTCCAACAAAGGCTTTAAGAACCAGCAACAAAATTTTGATTAGAAATACTTTTTTTCTTCTTTTTAAAAACACAGTAAGTTCTAGAAAAATAAAAATTTATGACTTTTATTCAACAGATTTCTCAAAATACAATTTTATTTTTAGCTCATCAAAACTTCAGCTCACAATATATTTAAAACATCCCCTTTGAAATACTATTATTACTATATTACTTGTTAAAATGTTTAATAAATAATAACTCACTTTAATTTGTATCCCAAGCTGATGAGCTTGGATTGGAGAAGAGGATGATGATTCCATTTGATGATCTCATTTGCTTGAATTTAACAAACTCTTTTATCAGATTAAGTTCTGCAGTTAGAGTTATGGTTTCAAAGCTAATTTTTCATTAATTTATGTATATGCAATTTGATTCACAAAAAAGGGTAATTTATATGAAAATTGACATGAATTTACAACAACTTACTGTGGAGATATAATCTGATTTATAAGTGCTCATTAATTTGCATCTAAACTACTGAATACCTACACATGAACTGTTTCCTTAATAAAACAAAATAATTAAAAATATAAAACATTTATACATTACTGAATAAATGAGGATTAATCACACAATGCTCACTAAGTAAATGAAAGCTCCGCCAAACCACTAACAGAGTGGTAATTCTCAGTGGAGGTAAACATGGACCAGTCTCAAAGTGCGGATCAACTGGTTTAGGCATCAGAGGTGGATAATGTCTGTTATACAGTGATGGATTACCATGTTAGAGCATGGATCGCTTGCCAACACCCAGGCCTCTGCCCACATGGTGTGAAGCTTAGACAGGCAGTGAAACATTATTGAGACAGGTTATTACTGTGCATCAGTCTAGGCAGAGAGGAAGGTACATCAGTACAAATTAATGCATCACAAAGTGGGGTTTAAACAGCGTCCTTATTGGGACGCTAGATAAGACCATCTCTGTTAGAGTGGAGCTGCTGAGCATAATCTCTTTGATTTTTAAAACACTTCAACAGGAAAGAAAAGAAAAGCTTTTAGCTTAAAGTACAACTGAAAAGTAAACAGATTTTTAGACAATATTTGTGGGAGAACATTCAGTAAATTTAGATCAATAAGCTGCACTACTTTGATTCTTTTTAAGGAACACTATACATCTTTGTCCTTTATTGCACAAGCAAATGATTTAAGAAATTACATTGTATATGTACCTTTTAAAGCAATGTTCTTTTTAGTTATTACTAGGCTGCAACATTTGATCCAGTTAATAAATATGCACTTACACTTGAATTGTAAATAAAACTCTACTTTTATTCTTTTTTATAAATCCCTGTGATATAACTATTTTACATCTAATTGATAATTTTCAACCACCTCTTGGAGTAGGAGGCTAAGGTAAACTGAAATACCAAGGGGCACACATTACTTTTACCCAGAAGCAGTTTTGTCCTTGTTGGAGCATTTTCTGCAATTACATGCAATTTACAATGGAATGGAAATTATCCAGGTTGCTAAGATCAGCATAACCCAGCACCCTAACCAACCACTATTAAGCAAATTATAGTTCTGGAAAATAATTTTTAAAAATGCAGAGGGCCCCTTCACCTTGCAGACCATTTGTTAAATAACCATCTAAGGGATTTTATAAGGGGTGTTTTTGTCTCATGTGGAAAAAAGATTCTTCTTCATTGTCAAATTCAGTTTGCTACTTTTTTTAGTCTTTTAAGTAGTCTGCTTCTCTATTTTTAAATGCAAGAAAGACTTAGAGCGTGTGCTGACCTGGCTTTAACATCTTTCCTGGGCGATCTGATGATGCTGGTGTTTCCAGCAGAATAGCACATCTATCAGAAGGGCATATCAATGCACATGGTGTGGTAAATGCACATGCATACAACAAAAACACATTGTAGTCTGTCTGTATCATGCTGAACCCATAATTTCAGCATACTGCTTATCAAAAGTAGGAATTTGCATGTTGACAGTTTATCTTGTGGTGTATGTGGAATGAAGGTATGCTTTAATTGTGCTTGGAAGCCAGAAATGCATCCTATTTGTACTGAAAAATCAGAATTTTCAAATTCCTACTTGGAAAACATCCTGAAATAGGAATTCTAACATAGAAATTCAATGTAGTTAAAGTTGCAGAAATCAACCATTAACGTAAATTGGTGCTTTATATCTTGTTAAATCAGTCAAACATAGAGGTCTGTAAAATAGTTATTTCTTAACATGTTACTTTTAGTTTAAAGCAGCTTGGATTGGTAACAGTAAAGCCTATTAAATGCATGCGTGAATGGACTCAAAAAGGTTACAACACTGTTGAGCCATTTTATCAGCATCAGCTTTGATGTCTGAACACAATATTTCTACACACTAGGAGACACCTAGAGGTGTCTTGTTAAAAAAAAACCAACTAAATAATTGCTGTACACAGAGTAGTCTGAATCAGATACAGCTTGTTTTAAAAAGCATTAAAAAGCAATTTGAGGGAATATTCCCAATATATAGTGTTGTTGGTTAAATGTTTTATTGAGCTGTTGTTGGACTTCTCTTCAACTTTGAATTTCATTAAGGGTGTATTCACACCTGGAAAGTCCTTTGGTCTGCTTGTTTTGCTTGTCTGCTTGTTTTTGTTTTGTTTTTTTTTTTTGTTTGGTGTGGTTTGCTTATACATTGTGGGTTTTTTTTCGTAAGTGGACTATAATTTGTAAACAAACCCATGGGTGACAATCATTGCTCTTATTTGACAGAAATGATGGGGGTTGGACAAAGCACATACCCGGAAAAACTAACTTTGGAAGTCCTGCTTTCTGCATTTCTGTTGTGCACATTTGCAATGACTGATTTCATTGTAAAGCATCTTAGAGGGTCCTTAAAAGCGCTATATAAGTCTGCAGTAATTTCATTTGAACTGTTATCAAAACTGCAATACCAATTTGAATGTCAAGAGCTGCTTATACAATGCAGAAAATAAAATAGTAAAAAAAAAAAAAAAACATCAAGTTTACTTTTTTATAACACTATCATCTGTTTTTCAAGGAAACAGTTCAATTACAACTTAGATTTCACAAATATGAAAATATGAGATAAAGGGCAAATCTCCAACACTGTTCTGTACAACATCAGAATTTCCTTTTCTGTAATATTAAATATCAAGCAAACTACTGTTCACAGGTATCTGATCTTTAGAATAAAAAAACTGCACTGTTCTCTGCAAGTCTGTTTTTCATAGTAAGACACAACTTTCTGAGTACCCTATTGTCATTTTTTTTCCTCTTCATAAGAGTAGTTTAAAAGAAACAATCCTAAAACATTAACATATGCCTGAGCAGTGGACTGATTTCTGTGACTTTGTTTATTACAGGATCATTGTCTAAAGACATGAGAATTTTTTTCTCACCTCCTGGCTCTGCTTCTGACTCTAAATCACATTTAAAAAATACTCATAATTCTCAGCAGAAATCTCCTGTTTTTACAGTCAGTGAGTAATCCTACCTGTCCACTCTGGACTTGTGGACTCATGGCTGCTTGATGCTGGATCTTTCTTCTGACAAAGGGACGGTTATGGGGTGTTGCATCATAAAAATATTAAAATCAAGCTTAGCATGATGTATAGGCCAGGATTAACTAGTCATCATTTAGCTAACTTGATCTGCATCCAACACCACTACTTGCCTTATTCAGTTTGTTTGGAAAAAGCAGAAAAGTTCTGTGCCTTTTGCTGGTCTGCCCAGTGCCATGACTGCACACCAGCCAGAGTAAAAAAAAAAAAAAAAAAAAAAAAAAAAAAAAAAAAAAAAAAAAAGGATAAAACTGGCCCTTGTGGCCCAAACATCAGATCGGCCCTTCTGGATTTGTCCAGAATCTCCTGATTAGCCAATCCAGGCCTAGTTGAAAACATAGGTCTGTGTGAAGTAAATCAGTATAATGTGTTTCACTCTTCTCTTCTCATAGTGAATTGAGTTACCAAAATAAATAAACTTTGCAACAGTATTCTAATTTATTAAAAGTGATTGCACAATATTAGCCCACAGCAGTGGTCTGTGAAATTTCAGCTCACTGTTACACTTTTGCACTATGTAGGCAAAAAAGGTATATAGAGCAGCTGATGATTGAATGTAAGGTATTTTAGTACTGTTTTAGTTTCTCTGCACTGATGTTGAGAATTGTAAAGTCTCACATTATTTACTCTCCTTAAAGTAATTCTCACTGTGACTGTTGAGCTACACAATTAAGTTTATCAAGTATTTCCGAGAAAAAAAAGTAAACAACAACAACAAAAAAACCTCAGTTTAGCCTCTACTGTCTGAATTTCTAAAATATAAGCAAAGTCAGGTGTTTCAATGTATGAAATGTTACAGACACATGAGCAGACCAACTGATCTGTATGTTGCTCAGCTGAGGGCCCACTCTGTGGTTTGGCTAAGTCCTTATTTGCATGTAAAGAGTTAACTGTCATTTGATCTCTCAGGACATATTTTAATGCCATTTGTGAATGGTCATGTATACAAGGTTTATATTTATCTAAATCAAACAGGAAAGATGTTTTCACTGGGTTCAAACAAGACCTTAAATTAGTGGCTTGTACAGTAAAATCTCTTTAAATTACACTCCACAGAATTACAGAGTACCCAGATTATTTTTAAACAATTTTAGATTTTTACTTAAAAGTAAATATTAGTCATCCAGAAAAATTACTCAAAAGCAAAAAAGTACTTGGTAGTAAGGCTACTTAAGTACTGAGTAATTGTTTAATCATTACATTTGATTTAATTTGCAAAAATGACATAAGACAGACAAAAATATAGTGTAAGTATGGTATTTTAAAGCAACTTTTTTTAAAAATCAGTAAAAATAAACAACTTCATTACAAAATAACACATTTAGGCAAAGGATATGCTCATTTCCTCCCAAACAGTTTCACAGATCCTTGCTGACAGTTGGTAATGTGGAAAAGTGCAAAGTATTTTCAGTGATAATATATACTGTTTACCTTGTATTCACTTCACCTCCAAGTGGCACAATAGATGCTAGAAAATAACATTAAAACAATGAAGCTTGTGTACGAACTAGAAGTCTTACTTCAACATAAACTGTAAGTGTCTGTCTGTGTCTGGTGCATGTTGGGTTAAAACATGCTTGTTTTTTTTCAGGGCAGTAACTGAAGATGGGTAGAGTAGCCAGAAATCGTACTCAAATAACAGAAGCATTACTTCAAATTAATATTACTCAAATAGAATTGAAAAGCATGGTGCAGTAAAACTACTCCAAGAAGTGCTTCATTTTTCAAATGGTTCCTCAAGTAAATGTAACTAGTTACTACCCACCTTGGGTTCTTGCACAGCACTCAAAGCTCTGTCTTTTAATGGCAGAATTACTTGGATGGGATGTACAATTACCTGTCAGCTACATTTGGGAAGAAATGGCAGAACGCCATTCTTGTATATTGATCAGTCTGGCAGAATATGACTCAAGAGGAAGTAGCTGCATGCATAGAGACTATATACGTTCATCCTGCTCTGACAACCTCATACTTGTGTTCATAAAAGAAGCAAGAAATATCAAAAGTTTATAGATCCTAATACTTATTTTGAGTGTGCCAACCTTTTAACATGAAATGACTCCTTTTGAGTTTAATCCCAGCTCCCACATAAGAGGCTGACCAGACTCCCCTGCGCCTCTTCATCTCTATGCTATTCTTTCATTTGTAGCGTGCACTGAAACAGTAAAGCCTTCTGGGTAACATTCAATTTTCCAAGCTCAAAGAGACTCAAAGTACCAACAGAACTATTTGCACAAAATCTTAAAGTCTGTTCTTATTACTGTTCAGAGCTGAGAAACTGCAAATAGTCAATGTTCTCTGCAGCCTGAGGCAGTACAGTAAACCAATGAGCAAAACAGTGCTCACCAAAAATCAAAGCTTTATGGCCTCGGATCAACAAACTCTCATTTAAATTGGTCTAAAATTTTGAGAGGATGGTCAGTTTTATTTTACCAGTGAAATTTGAAGTAAATAAGGCCCTTTGGTTGAACCGCAACAAGATAAATCTGCAGTGAGGCTGGCACACAAATGTTAGCCAAAGCTAAATATTGACAACAAAAGGAGGATGCTAAACAAATCCGGAGTCCTCAAACAAAAGGCCAGTTCTGTTTGTTTTCTTATTAGCAAAAGAAGGAACTAGAATCATGATATTAACTCATATTCCACTGAGCTGCAACAGCAGCCAGGCTGAATTAAAAGGACTCAAGCTTGGTTTAATGCCTAATCCAGAAACATGAATTTCAACAGGGCTCTTGGCTGTCCTGCCTTTGTGTCAAAAGTTCGAACTGTGAAGTCAGCAGGTAGGCTTTTACACATTTCATGGAATGCCCATTAACTAAGCTGCCTCCACTGGACACAGTCCGAGATCTGTAAACATGCCAGAAATCAAAGTCAAAACCAGCCAAAGTGACTTTGTTGGCTATCATCTTCAGTATGTGGTTGCATGCCATGATAGTTAACTTGGATATGGGTGTTGTTTCACTCTGAGGCCTAGATCTTAAGGCTTCAAGCTAAACTGGTAAGTCTTAGTGCAGATGTGAAAGACATGCTCTTGAATGACTTCACATAACTCTACAATGATTTGCCTCAAGAGTAATTTCCAGCTTCAGATTAATTTCTAAGAATAAAACACCCACCATTTTGAATGATAAAGATTTCGGACCATATCTCTCAACTTTTTTTTTTTTTTTTTTTTTTTTTTAGTTTTCTCAATATTGCACACTTTTTATAAAATTATTCATACTATTTTTTGACCTTTTGTGATGTTACAACCTTCAATTTCAATGTAGTCTTTTGAAATTTAATGTGACAGACCAACACATCATGCATAATTGTGAAGTGAAAAAAATTATACATGTTCTGTGAAGACCTCACAGGTTTGTTGCATAACATTAATGAACAAACAGCATCATGAAGACTATGGAACACATCACTTAGGTCAGGAATAAAGTTCTGGAACCACTTAAAGGAGAGCTAGGTTATAAAACAGTATCCAAAAGTTTAAAATAATGAAGAAGCCCTGTTCAATCCATCATCTGAAAAGAGGAAAAAGTATGGGACTAACTCTGGAGGAACTGCACAGATTTCCAGCTCAAGTAGAAGAGTCTGTTAACAGAACAACTAATAGTTGTGTACTGTTCAAAGTTGGCCTCAAGGTTTAGTGGAAAGAAGAAAGTCATAGTTGGAAGAGAGAAACTCTTGTTTGAAGATTGCCACAACCCATGAAGCGAACACAGCAAACGTCAAAGACAGTGGTGATGTGATAGGATCAACACTTAACTTTTTGACCTAATATGTAATGCCTGAAACTTTGAACACCCAATCCCCACAGTTAAACATGTTGTTGGCAGCATCATGGTCTGGATATACTTTTCTCCTGCAGGGACAAGGATGCTCATCAGAGTTGATAGAGCAATATTTGCAAGAAACTTGGAGAAGAGAGCTGATATTCACCTACCAGAAGGACAGTGACCTTAACATTACAGCAAGATGATACATGGTCCTGTCAACGTCCCGATTTAAATAACCTTGATTATGTTCAGCAAGATTTCAAAATATTCAGAGACTCTCCATTTAATCTGACTGAGTTTGAGTAATTTTATAACAAATAAGCAATCAATGAAATACAAAAAAGTTTCTGGTTGTAACGTGACAAAATGTGGAAAAGTTCAAGAAGTATGATTATTTTTTAGTGACTTTATTACTCCTCTCAAAATGATATCTGCTATAAATATCAGGTTTAGCTTTTAACAACCCCACCCATTCTGCATTTATTTTATCCACTTTAAAGCATGTAGGCCGATTACAGCACTGATTTTGCTCATCCATTCCGCTCCTCCAATTAGGTGCCACAGCAGAATGAATGACATTAATGGATTTGACTTCCCTATCTGTTCTTCCCTCAGCACAAAGAAATGTGGTACATAGGAATCTAATTTATTTCAAATGTGAACCATGCCATTACTAGACAGCAACAAAACAATAATTGTCACAAGTGATGTTTTTCTTTTTTAAATTGTTAACTGCAATGAATAGCCAGTGTCAACCGCTTTAATTTGCTTTTTCACTGACAGAAACACAACATGTCAGTAGTATGGAAAAGCAACATTGTGGCTTGATTTTAAATAGCTTTGGTTATTTGTGGTAATTTGGGACAGGAAATAGGAATGATTGAGAAAGCAGATAACTGGAGTTAAAATTAACCAGAAGAAATTAATTGCAGATGTGTTTACAGTCCTTCCTATATTTAAATGCACTGACAAGTACTTGTAAACTGACACAAGTATTGACACTACTTTCAGATGTAGATATAACAACATGTTATGTTTACATCTATTTAATCCCCACAGCTGTGTTGGTTTGGCAGTGGGGATTTGTAGTAAAAAACAACTATCCATCACTTTGCATTTATGTAGAGACTATTTCTGTATAAAATATATATTACACACTGACATACATCAAAACGGGGGTAGAACTACAAAGAGCATCATACTTTCTTTTATTTTTATGAGTTGCCTATGTATGTCAATGTATGTTAAATTTCAATGGATTTTAAAAATCAAAATGTGGAGATTGTTCAGGACAGTAGTAGCGACACATCTCTGTCTTTCCTCCTTATCATGTTACAGAGGTATTGCTATTAAAGCCTTTTAATTAGAAACTGAATGATTAATCTGATTCACAATATTTTGTACCCCCTTATCATTATGGCATCAGTGCCTCTGGCTCTGTTTTTGTCTGTTTTTCATCTATTTGATGAAAGTTGCTTAAGACAATTTGGACCATAAATGCTGCAAAGAACATGTCCCTTCACACTTGGTTTTCAGTGATCTTCTCTACCTAATCTGTTGCAAAATTTACCAAGGTGACATTTCATAAGAACTGAAGATACATTTTCCAATCTAATTTTATGAAACAAGTCTCATTCACTGAACAGACAAAGGGCACTTGATATTATTCAGACAAATTTCTATCCATAAAAAATTCAGACTGCAAATGTCTGACCCGAGTCATGCCCTGGACAATAACAAGGTGTCCTGTGCAGCTGAAACTGCCACAGTCTTTATGATGTATCTCATTATCCAACCATCTTCTCTGCAGTATTCTACCATGAGGGGGAATAGCTACGCTCTGAACAAGATCTGGGGCTACCTGTTATGTTGCAAGCTGAAGAACCCCTCCCTCTTATTTCGTTTCTTATTAAGGCATACAATGAGCAGTAGTAGCTAGGGAGTGACATTCTTTCAGACAAAACTTTGGAAATGATGATGCACTCCAAGTCTAGCATTTGAAGTCCAGGCTTAGTCACCACCTGTTTCTTCCCGGCAGATAAAAGCCCCACCACAAACAGAATAGCTTATTGAGTTGTTGCTAAGGGTGATAGAAACGTCTCTTTGGTGTAGTGTGTTACTATTTTAAAAATAAATGTAAAAGAGGGCAAAAAGTGAAAGGGAAAAAAAATATCCAGTCCTGAAAAGAACATTATGAGACGAGAGCAGTTCATTGGCAGCATCAGTTTAAGCTGTACAAAACGATATGTCAATACACTTTTCAAAATGTCACCCCACTGAGACAAAGAGACAACAATCTTCTCCTGTATTTAAGCTGTCAGACAAAAGCAGATCAACATGCAGGCAGTACAATTCTTCAAGACACCAGTACCGCACCCTCTTTTAATTTTTTTTTTTTTTTTTTTTTTTTTTTTTTCTTTCAAATAATGTAGACACTTTATCAGCATGTACACTTATGGTTCTCATGGACTCACATAAGGGGCTTAAATTTAGCATATGCTTAGGAGACAGGAGCAACTAGCACATTATTCAAGAACTAAGAAATAAATAATTTAGTGCATATCATCAGACCAGTTCAAAGTGGTGCTTTTGACATTCAGCTTGCCGATTGGGGAACATGAAAAGGGGCTCTGGGAGACGGTGGGTTTCATATACCACCATGATTTATGGGCTACCAAAACAAATCAACAAGTTTAACTTTAATTGTTTTCTTTGCGATTGAAGGTGGGGGTAGTTAATATAGAGCAATGATTGATGGCACAGGGCACCGTGCTTGGCTGAGCACTTTGTCTTTTTGCCGTACAGCTGAGGAATTGAACCAGCTGATAGAAGCGATTAATTTGAGGGATTTTTTTTTTTTTTTTTTTTTTTTATTTAGAAAATAGAAAAGTTCTAAAAATACACAAAAACTGTACCAGTTTTTAGAGTATTGCAGGTTCTGGTCTAACGGTCTCCTTTATGGTTTAAAAGGACAGGTAGTAATAGCACTGCTTTTCAAAAGAATTTATACCAGAGAAACTCATCATCTTTTCAAATGTCAGCCCCAAACTATAACGCATTTTATGTCATAGATCAACACACTGCTTAACTGTAAAGTGGAAGACAGAAATGTGCTTTGATCGAAACTATTCCATCGTAGATCTGGCTGTATGTTTACTGTAGTCCAGCTGGAAAGTGAACCTTCTCCACAGTCTTAAGAATTTTGCAGCCTCTTGCAGGTTTTTCTCCAGGGTTGCTGTGTATTTAGCTGCCTCCATCTCTGATAGACTTTCTTGTCCCTATTGAAGAAAAGTATCTTCGCAGCATATATTTGTGGGTGGGGCTGGTTTGTTCAGGGTGATGTGGAATTTTTTATTCATCGTCTTCCACACTTTTGCATCCTTTTCAACACAGGACCTGTTATGGATTTTATTTAACAATGGCTGTCTTGCCATTGGAGGTGGGCAGATCGATCCAAAATATTGATAATATCAATACCAAGTCGGCATCAGTATCAACTACCATTGTAAGATTTTAGATATTTTAGTTTCAGATTCCGTTTTCAAATTTTATTTTATTTTTGTGTTGTAATTTCTCTACTCTACCATAAAAAAGATTTTGTTTTGATTTCCTCTCAAATTATAATTTGTTGTTTATTAGAAAACAGTGTATACAAATTTATTTTGTTTTTTTTTTGTTTCTTTTTATCATGTAAATATGTTATTAAACTATTTTGTAAACACCTATAAACTTTAAATTCTGTCCTGGTTTGTAACGAAGTAATTCAAAAGAAAATCCACAGAATTGGCTAAAAGTCAGAAGTTTGATGATATATCATACTTAAATAACAAGTATTGGTATTGGTATCAACGATATTGGCCCTGTGTTTACTTGGTATCAGATTGATACCAAAATATGCAGTATCGGTCAACTCTACTTGCCATTATTTTTTTAAATAAGATTTTCTCTCTAGCTCCAGAGTTACCAGGGGTCTCTTGGCTGCTTCCGTGATTGATGCTCTCCTCTCCGACATCTCTGTTTAGGTGGACTTGCTCTTTTAATATACAGATTATGGATTATGGGTCTTCAACCCCTGTCCTGGAGAGTTGCTGCCATGCAGCTTTTTGAAGCATTCCTGCACTAACATGCCTGGATGAAATGGCTGAATTTCTTTCTCAGCATGTCATCAAGTTTGCAGATGCCTGGTTTAAAGCCACTGAAGATATTTTTTTCTTCACTTTTTATTACGTAGGTATCTTCTGAAGGTTTTGATTTTGCTGAATTTTATCTATGGGTATTGAAGTAAAGAAGGCATACACGTCACACTTCAGATTTTTGTGAAATCTGAAAATAATTTTTCTATTTCCTTCTGCTTCATAATTATGTGCTAGTTTAAGTTGGTTTGATTGAAGTTGTAACATTTCAAAATAACAAAAAAGTTCAAGTCGTATAATTACTTTTGCAAGGTACTGTATATTCTGCAATATTTTTGTATTGTAATAGCTTTGCATTTATACCTAAACAAATAAGTATTTTTATGCTAGTGGAAAACCTCTGTAACATTTACCGGCTGGTGTTTTGTTTAATAAAGTTATCTTGTATTTAAGCAACATTGGTTTTCTAAGTAAATGAGACAACCATTTAATTCAATGATTTACTGATGATGTTTCGCCTGGAATGGTGGCTGTTAACCATTAATCAGTGATGCACACCTAATTTACAAGGACAACAGAGCAGGAATGGGTCCTGCACAGGAGTGAAAGTGGTCATGCTGCTACATTAAATCACCATTAGTAATTAGTGAGGCTCGTGGCTCTGCGGACCATGGTCTGCACTGAGGACATGTTGTGATTGTACAAGAGCAAGATGATAAAATACTATGTTCAGGTGATCTCACAACTGATCAGCTCTCCATAGATAATATTTCAGTGCTTTAAAGAGAAATTAACAGTGTTAATTGTGCCCATGTGGTGTAAAGGTGTTTCAGAGAGTAACCTTGCAGCTCCCGCCAGTAAGTCAAGGCATGCCAGAGCAGGTTTATTTATTTTTTGCATTTGTTCCAGCTGGCCAGCACCCGATTCAGTAGACTGTAGATGATTTACTTGTACTGATAATTAAATCATGTTGAAAGAAAGAAAAAATATGCCCAGAGAGATATGTCTGACTTCCTGACTTTTAGTTAGGCTTGGACAAAAATAAACTGGACTTTCCCCCGTGAGTTCAAACAAATGACCTTCACTCTAAATTACTCTAATAAAATATGATGAGCACTGCTTAAAAGTGGTGCCTCTTCACCACAAAAAAGCCTTTGGAAAACAATGATTATGGTTCTGTGAGTAAGGCTGCACAGAAACTTTGTCTTTTTCCTCTTACAACAGCTACACAATGCATACTGAAGCTGCAAAGACAATAAATCACACATAATTGATTGCAGCACTGTCTTGGAGTGTTTTCGCAGACATCAATCACATTTACAACAAATTAAAGGGACTGCTCCAAGTGCTTATGATGCAGAACAAACTGAGATGGACTCACAACAACAAACAAATTATATTGTTGTACTCACAGCTGGAAAAGTAAACATCACAAACGGGTTAATCAATTTTATATTCAAATGAACATTGCAATTGCCAAACTCAAAATCATCTCATTAGATATATTAGTTGAAAATTAAGTTTTCTGGTTTTAATTTCTAACATTTTAACTCTAAAACGGATAAAGAAAAATGTCTTTTTTACATTTTTTGGACTTGTCAAACTGTATTCACAATTAATCTATAACATTGTAAGAACTGTGCAAATATCGCAAGATAACTTAACCTGCATTACTCAACTAGTGTACAATGCCTTCTTCTTAAACTTTTTGAGATGTACTCAGGTTACAACCATAAAAGTCAAAGTACTTTAATGGGTTTTTATATGATAGGTCAACATAAAGTAGTAAGTCATACTTTTTCAAAATTCTTTGAAAATAAAAATCATACAAGTGGCGTTTCATGGAGCCGTCTTTACAGTAATACCCCTTAACAAAATGCAGTGGGACCTATGGTGTTCAGAAATCATCTAATTTATTACTTCAGCATCTTGAAAACCAGGGAACATTTTAAACAGGTAAGGGATACAATTGTGCAGAAGATTGAAAGAGGGTTAGATTATAAAAAATATCCCAAATTTGAACATTTCACAGTATACAATACAATCCATCTTCTACGAATGGAAAAAGCACAGCACAACTGTAAACCTACCAAGACATAGCTGTGTAAGGGACACAATAATCCGAGAAGCAGCCAAGAGGCTAATTATAACTCTGGAGGAGCTGCAGAGACCAACAGCTCAGGTTGCATCAACATAAAAACTATTAATTATACACTCCACAAATCTGGTCTGTATGGATGAGTGATAAAAAAGACCGCTGTTTAAACAATCACAGCGAACATGTCAAATCAACAAAATATTCAGTTGCACTTTATTCATAGAGTGCTTTTCATACAGTCAATAGATAGACTCATACATGAAACATGATCCAACTAAATGAACTGAAGTAATAACAAATATTACTACTGATAATAATCAAAATTATGAAATGAATAAATAAAATAGTGAACATGCAAAAGTATATAGCAAACAAAGAAATCCAAAAATAATAAATAAAATATGTGACAGTACCTGACAAGATTATTAATAACTTAAACAAGAAAAAAACATTAACACAAACAGATAAACCACAAAAGTTAAAAAAATAGATATACCTTTCAACAAGAACTAGACTGAATTAATTCATCTTTAATTTTCTTTTAGAAATCCAAAATTTCAAGTCCTCACAGGTCTTTAGGATGGCTGTTCCACAGTCTTAAAAGAAGCGGGAGAGATGAGCACCTGAAGAGAATAGATTGTAACATTAAAAAGATCATTTTGAAAAGAGTTGAATACATTTTTAAAATGAGTTGTGGCCACTGGGTCTGAAAGGCCTATTTTTGTTTTAATTGGAAAAAAGGCTCTGCTTAGCATTTCAGCATCAGGACAAAATTCTGAAGTGTTTTTCTCACTAACCAACAAGAGCTCAAAGGTAACAGTATGTCTATTTACACTTTTCTGATTGTATTTTTATAAAGGATTTTGAAACCATGTATCATTTTCTGTTCCACTTCACAATTATACACTATTTTGTATTGATGTACAATAAAATCTCATTAAAACAGATTACAGTGTGGGGTTGTAGTGTGACAATATGTGAAAAAGTTCAAAAGTTATAAATACTAAGACAAGGTATATATAGTAATATTCAATAAATTAGAATATTATTGAAGTTAATCTTTTTCAGTAACTCAATTCACTGAGTGAAACACATTATATAGCTTAATTACATACAGACTGATGTTTTCAAACCTTTTTTTTGTTTTTTGTTTTTTGTTTTTTTTTTTACCATTAATCATGTCTAATCTTCCACTAACTGCTAATGAAAACACAACATTGGTAATATAGAAATGTGGGTTTATTAAAAAAATGTTTAATACCTGGTTAAAGTGTAACTAAACACCATATCAACTTTTTTTGCTGATAAACTGTTTAAATTGCTTATTTAGGGTTCTGTCTTTATGTTTCTGTGCAAATTTTGACATTTTCGTGTGAATTAGTTTAGTTCTACAATATTTTGCCTAAAACCATCTCACTGGCTGAATTTTCATGTTGGTTGCAGCAACCAACTGTTACAAAGTTGTACCAACTTTGTAACAGTTGGTTGTAACAGCCCCATGTTCAGGTAAAAAAAAGCATCTTTCTCAGACACATGGCCCCACCTGGTGGCAAGTCAGGGGTTGGAGCAGCTGCAGCGTGTATTGATCGATAGCGTTGGTGTGGACACAGAGTGGAGTGGAATGGGTCTCCTCTGCTCTGACTACTAGCAACAGTATGGTGTAGGTAACGAGCAGTTCGGCTTGATCCAGGTGTTTTAGTGAAGGGATGTATTTAAAAGTTGTAGGATGGTAGCTCTCGAGGACTGGACTGGGACCTTATCCTGGATTTCTGAATCCTGCTTTTGTGAAACAGCCCTCTGACAGTTACCGAACTGTGAATTTTGTGTACCTTAAGTTACACCCCTAACATACAACACCCATACAGACCCATTTTTATTTTTTAGCATTTGATTCAAACAGTTTGAGTTTCTGTTATAATGACATTTATGAAGTATATTAGTATTTTGTTTTAACCTTACTTTTAAATATACTTTTCTTGTTCTTATTGTTATCTTACTTCATTTTATTGAATTATATGGCACTTTGGTCAAGGTCTGTTGTTTTTATGTGCTATATAAATAAACTGACATTGGCATTGACAACACATTTTGAGGAGGTATGCACATAGCTGAATAATAATGCAAATTCAGGAACATACAGGCAGAGACATGAGAGTGGCCAAGAACCATGAGGAGCAAGAACACAAGGGAATCCAGGTTGCAACAGTAGAATCTAGCAACCAGTAATAAAGATGAGATGATTAAATACATATGGGAATGATTAGTAGTATGGACAGCACTGATGAATGGCAGGTGTGAGTTAAGTGAGAAGCTGGGGAAACAGAAGAGACAGGCTGGGAAATTATATTTAATGCACAGGGAATCTGACAACAAAATAAACTGCACAAACATTACAAAAAATGCAAAATTCAAGACAATGAATACAAGGCAACACCAAGTGAAGAACTACAACACACTAAGGTAATTAGAGTACAAACCACAAGAAAAATCAAGGTCCAATGGATCATGACAACATACAGAATCATGTGAGCACAGATTTGTATCTTTATTTCCGACCAGATTTGCATGTCTTTAGGTTAAATTGTACAGAATAAATCTCACATTAAAGTGAAAAATGTCTTAAAATGAATGATCTTGATTTCATTTTGTTGTATAAAAACACAATTTTAACAGTGCTGCATTTACTTCTGAGATCCACCGTATTAGTAAGAACTAATTTCATTTGACTTTTTTTCTTATCTAATTTTTTTTATATCAAATTAAATTAGGTTATATCTTCATTCACATTGAAAAGACATTGAGGAGAATGTTTTTTTTTTTAATTTCTTATAATTTTTTTAATGACATTTCTTTTGTTTTGGTCCCTTTACACAGATGTCACTGTGTCCTTTAAACAGAAAACTTAGCATCCCAAGTAAAATGAGAAGATTCCAGAGGATTTTGTCCTGCTGAATCATCTTATACCATACCCTCAAGTTTGTATCCTTATGTTTTTGGTAAGATTTACACACAGAGAGAGAGTTGGAGTCTTTAAATGACAGCAGATTGGGGACTGGGATTTGCCAATACTTCATGCTAAGTAACATTTGAGTCAGTACTGATTGTAAACACTGCATGTATGAGTCTTTATGAAATGGGCTTCTGTGTAACAGGCTTTTAAACTGAAATAATAGTCACTTTAATTACTGCAGTTTATATAGCTGCATTGTTGAAGCAATTAAATTCAGCTCTGTTCAGGTAAAGAGAAATGATACCATAGTGAGTAGTACATGTGAAAAGAGCTGTAATTATGTAGCAGTTCCAAAGAAATTATGTATTTTTTTCTTTAGTTGTTTTATTTGATTTGCTCTCACACACACACCAATGGATGCTGAGTTACCTTTCAAATCCAGAGAAAGCAACTGGGAAGAGCCTCAGGCTTATTGGCTTACACAATAACTATTCCACATATGGAAGAGCTGGAAAGCAAAGTGCAAATACAGAAATCTTGTTGTCAGATTAAACAAAATCTATACTTCAAAAACCATCTTTTGTAGAGGTAGCAGTGATGTGCCTTGATAAAGTATTTTTACCATTTTGTGATGCTGAAACCACAAACTTCAATGTGTTTTATTGAGATTTTATGAGAGGTCAAAACAAAGTAACATGTAACCGTAAAGAAAAAGAGAAACATTCCAGTTTTATTTTCCTTATTAAAATCTGAAAAGTGTGACGTACTATGTTCAGTCCCCATTCACCTATTAGAAGCTAGAGTTCACATATATGTAATTTATTTCCAGCGCAAATCCTAATAGGTGTTCTGTAAAGGAGGATTGGTAGAGAACATTACTGAACAAAGGGACAAAGGTTAAAAGAAGTTACAAAAAGGAGTTATGTTTTAAAAAGTTATAAAAATGGAAAGTTGGAAAACTACAAATCGAGTCAGGAGAACTTGCTCTGGTCAGATGAGCTCATATTTGGCCTCCATGCAAAACACAGTTTTTGCAAAAACTAACAATGCACATAATCCTGAACATACCATGAAGCATGATGGTAGGAGCATTATACTGTGGAGATGCTTTTCTTCAGCAGGGGCAGAGAGGCTAGTCAGAGATATGAAACAAGGATGGAGTTCAGTAAAAGGCAAACCTAAAATAAAACCTCTTAAGAATTACCTCACCAAGCATGTGCTATTCTTGCTATTTTTAGCGAAGCTGAACCACCATGTTGAGAGATATTTAGTTTTTATTACAGCCTTATTGTAATGCTGTAATGCTGTGGTTTGTACACTGCTCTGACCTGTCCTCGTTGTATTTCCTAAGCACAGGCATTGCTATTGGGGTTTTCTTTTTCCATTTGTGATCTGATTCGTTAATTTTTTTACCTGCTTTGTGTTTGATACTGCCCTTTCACTGTGGGTATTATTACAGCTCATGATACACATACTCAACATGTTCACAGGCATTGGAGCTGCACGTGAACACCTGTGCTGAGTCCAAGTGGACCCTGGTGGTCTTATACAGATAACAAACTTTACTTTGCACAGTTTTTGCTGTCCAACAGACAGGAGAGAGGATTGGGAGGTATGACCAAGGTCTGAAAAAAACCTGAGACTGGGATGGGGCTTCACCCTCTCATCAGAACAATGGCCCTAAAGATACAACCAGAGCTACAATGGAATGGTTTAGATTAAAATATATTCACATCCCATAGTCTGGATCTAAATCCAACTGAAAATGGTCCATCTAATTGAGTTGAGCTATTTTGCAAAGATGAATGGGCAAACATTTTACTCCTCTGTTGTTTCAAACCTGGTAGAGACATACAGTACTCCAGAAGACTTGCAGCTGTAATTGCAGCAAAAGGTCCTCAGAAAAGTATTGAGTAAGGGGAGCAGAATACAAACATAGCCGATGCATTTTTATCTGTAAAAAAGATTTGTATTAATTTATCACACAGAATGTTAACAGATTATATTGAAGTTTGTGGTTGTAATTTGCAAAATGTAAAAGGTTCAAGTGATATGAATACCTCTGAAGTGCAGCATATTTTTGTCTCACAGGGTTAATGTTGATGACTACAGTAAGACAAAAACTAAGACTACCAAGTGCTGAACACAATAGCTCTGTTTGAAAACTGCTCTGTGGCCATTAATGAAAAATGTGACACCTCTGAATACCAGTTCCATGTAAAAATTACAGTAGGTGTTGGGCCCAAAATAGTACGATTCAATTTACCAAAAAAGAAAGGTATGGACTACAAAAACCCTGGAGGCTTCTGCATAGAATTTTTTTTACAGCCCTCTGTCTTGTCATGGGCAGCCTCACATTGCTGTATTGGAATATGCATTTATTATGGTTCATAAGTCACCCTTAATGAAAGATTGTCAAAACTACAAGAAAATTCATACTTTTTAAACTGAGGACTATTTTTCCCAAATTGTATTTTCTTCTCTTTTTGCTAACAAAAAACTAGTGTTGAACCAGAAATTAGTTCATCAGGAGTCATAAATTTACAGTAACTAAAACTGGAAAGACCTCATTAATAATATGCTGTTATCTTTTATTTGAAATGTTGTACCCCTACTGTGCAGTTAGCCAGAAAGCAAAACAAAACAAAACAAAAAAAAAACCAAAAAAAAAAAAACGAAAAAAAGAGTACAAAAAGCAAGCATTCCTTACTCTTATAGGAATTTGCCAGTTAACTTAGTCACATCCTTTATTTGCAAATTAAAACAGCAACTGGACTCTGCTAAATATGTGAAACAGCAGCAAACACAGAAACTGGAAAGAGTTTGAAATCCTCACAAACGATAAGCAGCAATAAAAAAACTGCCTTGGACAGGCTGCATCGTATGTCCACCCACAAGAAGCTGCACAATAAAACGAAGGAAATGGAGTCTGCAAGAAGAAAAAAAAATCATGTGGAACCGAGCAGTGTGAGTCAGGGGAAGGCTGGTGTCAGGAAGATTATCAGCTAAAGGCGCAAAAGGCCACTCTGAGGTAGAAATGTCGACTTGAATAAATGTACACCTGATGGAAAACCTATTCTAGAGGGGGTTTGACATAAAAACCGCAAACAATTTCACCCTCTCCAGGTCACCGGCCAACCTACTGGGACCTCTATTACCAACATCCTCCACCTCTAATTCACACTTATCTTAGCTCATCGCAGCCCCTCCCCATCTTTCCTCTTGTCCTGTTTTCTCCACCTGCAGCCCCGATTTCATGAATTCCACAAATGTCAGTCATTTCAGGCTTCCAGCAAAATGGAGTAGCTCCTGTTTGAATTGAATGCTTCTTTAATCCATACCTGCAGGATGCCTACATCCTCAAAATAAAATTTGATTGGGTCTCAAAATGTGTTCACTCCCAATATTTTATTTCTTTGTAGCTAAATATTATTTTACAACTGAAACATGCAGTGATTTATAAAACATTTTAAACAGTCCTTTATCTATTTGTCATGTTTAATAACCACAATGTACTAATAACAACAATCACCTGTTCTGTTTAGGATCCTACTACTTTGGATTTGACTTTGGTTAAAGCTTATTGGTGTTTTTAGGCTTCATGTGCACCTGCAGAAACACAAGTGAACTGAGCCAAGCCTTTTCTGGTGCACATATTCCTACTGTAAGATAATGTGCATTAGATGTAAAATTATTTTTCTCCTTTTTTTATTTAAGTCAATCTTTGAAGTTCACTGCAGTAAAAGACCAACTCTTACATAAGTGAACCAGTGCTGAAATAGCCTTTAAACGATTCAAATACAACAACTAGACTCCTGTCAAGTAATATATATATATATATATATATATATATATATATATATATATATATATATATATATATATATATATATATATATATATATATATATATATATATATATATATATATATATTATATTTTTTTTTTTTTTGTACATTTGAAGCGCCTCCAGGGGTGCCAAAAATCCTCTACTTGCCCGAAGTGCGTTGTAAAATGTAAACATTGCTTTCATCAACCTAATTTCCAGCCACAAACACAGAGATTACAAGCAACAAAGCACTTTACCAAATGACTCTCTATCTGCACAGCTTGCTAGTCACTGGATGACTAACCACCAAACTACCCCAGCTCTTAAAGGAAAAAAGCAGGACAGCCACAATGGGGCTGGTGGATTTTTTTCCTTCCAAAGACAACCCATGAAATCCATCTAGAAATACTTCTTTCATCAATTGCCCTTCTCCGCTCAGCTGCAACAAACCAAAATGCAGAGGTCTGAGTCAAAGCCTAGCTCAATTGTATATTCTTTGTTTCGAGGACAGATTTTTATGTTCATCTGTTCTTGAAAAGAGGTTCAAGTAATTCTTTACTTTACGTAGAGTGCCTTATGTTAATATTAGGACACCCTATAACCTTTTTTTTCATTTTACAACTTCTGTGGAACTCTATTGAGATATTCTGTAACAGACCAACACAAACTAGTATACAGTTATGCAGTGGAGGCAAAAGGAGACACAGTTTTCTACTCAGCCCCCCTGAGTTAATACTTCATAGAACAACCTTTTGAGGCAGGTACAGGTGCAGGTATTTTGGGGTGTGTCTCTCCCAGCTTTGAACAACTAGAGACTAAACCTTTTGACAGTTCTTCTTTGCAAAATAACTCACATTCAAGAAGACTGGATGGAACATAAATGTTCAGGTCTTGCCAGGGTCTCATGGGATAACGGTTAAGATTTTGACCGTGCCATTCTAACACATACATGCTTTGATTTAAACTAGAACTGCATAATATATCAAATTGTAATTGACATCACAATATGTAACTGTGGTAAGGATTACTTGGATGCAATTTTCAATAAGATATTTGAGCCCAAGCGCCATGCAGGCCAATTTTGCATCCCAGCAATATGTTTGCCGTGTTTGATGGAGTTTTCCTTCCCTGCCCCACACTAGATTAAGCGTGGGGATTGGTTGGGACATGGTGATGAAGAGAAATGAAGAATAGAGTCAAGAAAGTGTAGGTTAATCATGATCCATATCATCAACATGCGTTGAACAATATTCTGCATTCAGTTTTGTGATTACATGATTTCTGTCTGGGTCCTGGGTTGTTTTGGGTTAATAGTTTTGATTATTTGTTGGTCTGTGTTTGCACTGTCTTTCTCCCTTTACACTTCACAGAAGAGGAACTGGCAGCAAGGTTCAACACTTTTCTTCCATTCAGATTCTGAAGACCATTGCTCTTTGTCCACAGATTTAATAATGTAGAAAGTGTGAAACTGAAATAAAATATAACAAAATACAATTACAACTTGTATTATTGTAATCTTCCATACACTGTCTCTATAGTGTAACATAACTTACATTAACATTGCAATACATTTTAGAAGCAAGAAAAACCATGACTGCACTCTAAACACATGGCTTCAACAATCTGTGAAAGTTACAGAATAAACTTCTCTGAGGTTGCAAAATGTAATGATAGAACTAGACTTAAGTAAAGAATAAACAGTGTACATACAGACGATACCACGAAAGACGAAGGATGGAGCTAGATGCATGTGGATTATTCAGTCATCAAGCACCATGTGAACATCCATAAACTTTCTATCTCCTGTGATGTCTCTGCTTGACTATTAACAAAATCACCTGTAGGGGGTGCTAAAATACACTTCCAACAACACAAACAGCACAGTGTTCCTTAGTCTCTTATTCTTTGATTAGATCGGCCTTGTTTCTGTTCAATCTGCTCATAGTTATTTTAGTTACATTATGTTTTATTATTTATTCTTTGTGTTTGGTTATTAATTGTTACAGTTAGATTCATTTTCCTAGTTCCCCTGTTTGTTTACTCTCTCTCACCCCCTTGTGCCATTCTATTTTTCACCTCAGTTTGCCATCTGCTCACTCCTTTCACACCTGCAACCTGTTAACCAATCAGCCCCAGTCTACTGTTCAATCATTCACTCTCCCAGTATTTAACCACTTCTCTTTCACTCACTCCATGCTGGTTCCTCCCATTATTTTTCCTGTTATACACTGCTATCTTTTTGCAACCAGTTCCTGCTTAGTTCCTGCTCCTGCTCCCAATGTTCTTCAGTGTTTTTGTAAGTTTCTTTACTTATTTTTTTTAATTAAAATTCAATAATCTACCAGCCACCTCTGCCTCTCTGCATTTGGGTCCTTCTTTACCACATCACAACATGACAGCTTCCTGATATCATGCAGCCCTCAAGCTGAATATGACCAGCTTCAGCATCCCTGCTAAAGAAAAACATCCCTGGTAGTGGCACCATCATGACATTTTGTTTTGGTCTGCCACATAAAATCCAAATAAAATACTTTGATGTTTGTGGTTGTAAAAATGTTAAAAAGTTCAAGTAGTATGAATACTTTTGCAGTGCCCACCATAAACTTGAATTGACCTCAGTAGGCAGCTCTTTGCTCTTAGCCCACTACCTTTTGTAAGAATGAAATCATGCATGCAAATACTAACAAATCCATTTTGTAATACTGGAGTTAAGTCCCTATGAAAAAAGAGAGTACAACTACATAAGAGTAATTTCTGTCTTCAGCTTAGTAGAATACATACATGAAGGGGTGCAGTGATAGAAACCTATTATCCCTCCCTCTCCCATTCATCTGTACAACAAACTCTTTTATTGATCTGGTGATAATTACCTCAGTCACATCATAAAGCATGTGGAACAGATTGGTGGCTCAAATTATTGATTACCCCAGGGCTACCCTTCGTTGTTCATTGTACTGGCGCTATACATTACTTGATGAGATCTGCTTTGCCGTGCTTTCGACTGCATTTCTCAAAGCTGCTGTGCAGGGGTACATTGACAAAGGAGGTTGGTGGTCAAAAGCACTCTTTCAAAGTCATTTGTCATCTGCTCCTGGTCTGTGGGGTTATTCTGCAAGGTAAGGTTAACCCACAGTGTAACCTACTTATCATTAAACAGAAAAAAAAAGAATCCACACTCTCATTAAATCTCGACCAGTTTTTAGTGTAAAATGACCTTTTGTTTGTGGTTGTTACTCGAGGGCTGCCCCTGGAAGCACCAGCTGCATCTAAAGCTTCATTACACACATTCCTAAAGGCATGTGTATGACCCTAAAACCTCTAACCCCCCATTGGCTAAGTCACTGACCACATTGACAACAACATTGTAACCTCCTCTAAGACCAATATAGTTTGTTGGCAACATACAGTAACATTTAAATTTAGACCTTTTGTTGACTTTTCCTCCACTGTCGCAAGATTTTACAAACTTACTCGAAGGTGCCAGTATTATTTAACAAGCCTCAATTTTTCATAGATCACTGTGGCAGCCTGTCAAAAGTTTTCTCCTCCAGCTTGTTCCAGCTGAAAAGGGAACAACACAAAGACAAAGAGGAGATGTTCTGCTCTGTTTCCGTGTGGATCATAGCTTTGAGCTTGCCTAGTTATCAAATGAACAATGGCTTCTGGCGTTTCCCCAAATTCCTCCCTTCTTCGTAGAAAAAAGGAAAACATCAGGGTTTGAAACAAAAGTGACTGCGAAAATCACAGAGTAAAAGTCTATGGTTAGGAATATTAGTGTATTATAATCCTGCATTTATTCTGGCACTTGGCGAATTGTTGACCAGTGCTTTGCCCAAGTATTTGAACCTCTTGAAGTCGCTCACATTTTGTCCTGTTACAAAAGTGAACATATTTTATCTCGGTTTTTTTTTTTTTTTTTTTTTTTTTTTTTGTCGTAGATCAACGCAGGTAGCTCAAAATCATGAAGTGGAAGAAAAATTGTACATGGTTTTCTTCATTGAAAAAAATCTGAAGAATGCATTTGTATTGAGCCACTTTAACTCTGATACCCCTAAATAAAATCTAGTGCTTCAACTTCCTTCAAAAGTCACTTAATAAGTAAATACAGTCCACCTGTAGTATAAACTATTTTCAGTATGTTGTTCTGTAAAGGCCTGAGAAGTTTGTTAGAGAACATTAGTGAACAAACAGCATCATAAAGACCAAGGAACATAGGGGACAGAGCAAGAGTAAGGTTTTGGAAAAGTTTGAAGCAGGATTAGGTTATGAAACTATATCAGGAACTGTTCAATGCATCATCAAAAACCTGAATATGGCACTACTGCAAAGTTTGGCATTCCACCTAAAGCTGACAGGCCTACCAAGGAGAACATTAATCAGTGAAGCAGTCAAGAAGATGGAGGAGCTTTAGAGATCCACAACTCAAGTGGAAAAAAACCGCTTGCTAAGAGCTGTGCACTACACAAATCTGGCTTTGGAAGAAAAGAAAGCCATTGTTAAACAAAAACCAGCAGTAATCCTTTTTGTAGTTTACCACAAACCATATAGGAAACACATAGGGAAGAAGATGAGATTAAACAAAAATTAAACTTTTCAAGGCTCCATCCAATATGCTTTGCATGGCCAAAAGTACTGAATATTCCCTCGAATGAATTATCTCTATAGTAAACCATGGTGATGGCATTCAGCAGGGACAGTGAAACTGGTCACAGGTGTAACTTGAAATTTGTAGTTCACAGATGTAAGTAATCTATCCAATCTGATTACGCTTGACTTACTTTTCAGAGAACAATGAGCACAAGTTTCAGTGTCCACATGTGCAAAGCTGGCAGAAAACAAATCATTACAACTTCCACCTTGTAATACAAAAAAACAAAAACAAAAAAACCCAGTGGTTTACCAGACTGTTAACTGATCAGGACTGAATACAAATGCATGTCACACTTTTCAGATTTTAAAACCCTTCAAAAAATCATGTATCTCTCTACTTTTTCACCGTTATGGACTACTTTGTCTTGGATAATCTGTAAAAATATGACAAAATCGAAAAAAGTTCATGAAGGTGTTTGCACAGACTGTATCTCATTATGGTTCTAAAATCACAAGATTAATTAGAATGTTTTTCAGTGATGATAGATTTATCCTGTAAAACTATCAACAAATCAATCAGAGCACAACTCTGTTTTTTAAGACAAAACATTTTGCATTTTGTAAGACAATTTATTCCCAGGATATGTAATTACTGCATTCTGCACGTGGGGTGCATTGTGTCGAGGTTTAGTGGAAAACAAATTTCTAGTTAATACAAAATCATCCCTGCGATGTAATCTCCTGTGTACTGTAACAAGCTTATGAAATGAATAGTTCATAGTAAATAGCTGCCAATCTGTATTTTTATATTCATGCCACCCTGACAAAAGCATTAATTAGGAGAGTGAATGACAGCGAATGAGTTGCACCCATGAGAGCATTATCCCTAATACTTTTTAAACGACAAAAGTTACATTGATAGCTGGATAATAATCTAATGTTTCACACGAAATGGTCTGATTAGCTGTGCACAGAGTGAATACCAGTTATGTGGGAACAGTGCAAAAAACAAACAAAACAAAAAAACCCCCAGCAACCAACAAATGAGCACAAACTGGTTTAAGGCAATTTGTTTCATTATATTATCCCATCAGAAAATACATTATAATAAAGATATGAGATATTTGCCAACATTTTAATAAGGTAAACTCTGGCTTTGTAAGCACACATTGTTGATTAATCTTCAATCCTTGATTTATCAGCGCTAAATCTGTTATCTCTTTCTTCGACTCAGCAGCATTTCATATTTAATATCCGAGGAAGTTAATATCATTGAAGATAAATTATTGTGGTTTAGCAGTATGTTACCAGTAAGCTCCACTCTACTGTCTGTATAGCAAAGGTTGTTGAGGATTGAAAGCTCACCTTATCCATCTGCACTGAACCAAACTGGCTCTGGGCAGGTGTTCAACATGGCCAGGTGCAAAGCAGCTGACACAGCCATAGCTCCCCAGTGCTATTTGTCACTGTAAATAACATTTGTTTCTTCAATATTAGAATTGGACATGAGTGAGCATCCAGCCGGTCTTTCTCATTCTCCTCTAATTTAGGCTGTTAAGAGAAAGGTCATTTGGTGGAAACAGATGGCCAAACCCTTAACTAGGTGCTGAGCATGAAAAGCTCAGAGTGGCAATTGGCATTTTATACGCCCCATTCATGTAGGGATATATGGGAGACAGGGAGTGTATCGCTAAATGACAAGCTATTTTATTTATTATACATATCAAAGTTTATGCAAAATCTCTATGATTCCACTGCAGCAAATCCAATGAGAACCTGTAAACTGAGCCACATCTTCATCAATTTAAAAGCTGGTACCGCTTTGACGAGACATCTTTATGTTGAACCAAAACATATTATAGCCCTCCAGACTTCCACCCAGTTCTGCATTAATATAGTGAAACAGATTAAATGTCAAGTTGTTTGCTGCTGTGTAAGAATACTGTTTCAGAAGTAGTTTAAACCTACAAATTTTTTTTTTATTTTTTTATTTTTTAATCCTCCACTGCAGCAGGAGCCACTGTAGCCTACATAATGAAAGAAACCATAAAACCAACTTTAAGTGCATCTGAGGGAAGAGGGGGAACATTTTTCTGTGCTCAGGGACAGGACAATTAAACTAACATAAAGTCTGGTAAAAGTTATAACAGCCCGCTGAACCTCCCAGGAGAAACATAGGAGGCTTGTAAGGTGGTGCTGCTGGTGGTAGGGGGCTGGCAAACAGAATGCTGTCACACTTCCACTCCCTGCGGAGCAAAGCTAAAAAGAGGAGATACATAGATCTGGAAACAGTAGAACGCCTCAGGCTTCAGTTATTTTGTATCACAATGTTTGTAAAATTCCTGCTGATGAGGTGATTATAACAGAGCACACATTGCTTTTAGTCTGACTAGTAAAGACATTTTTTCCTGATGTATTAAAAATACAGTAGCTGGCTCCTCCAGCTGGTATGTAAGGGGCTGCTGCTGTGTGGTTTTTTATTGTACTTTAAATATGAGTCCACATTTATTCCAGCTGCTGACCTTGTACAGTGCAGAAAGCATTTGCTTAAGGGATTTTTGAGGGACTGTTCATGGTTGTTCAGCTTCAATGGGCCTTTTGAAGTGAACAGAGACTGTGTGGTGTATCCTCTATAACCAACCATTTTGTTTCACCAGTTCACCTTGTAACACAGCTGCTACTGGACTGACGAGAGATAAAAGTTGCGTAAATCAAAATCCACTGCGAGTACATTCAGTGTTCAGATTCGAGCAAAAAGGCTTTCCAGTGGGCTTTTGAAGCTGCTCTGATGTGTCTTTAGGGGACGTTAACTTTTCCTGTTTATGAAGCATCTGACAACGCTTTGCTGGCAGGGCCAGACACGATTTTAATGAAAGGAGCCACTTGGGTGCTTACTCAGTGAGTAGGATCTCATCACCTGCTACCAGAAAATGGCTATGTTTTTGATTGTTTATATGTTCTAAGGTTAACCTTCCTGCATACTTGCTGGAGCAAGTGTGAAATAACACAAAAATCTATCTATCTATCTATCTATCTATCTATCTATCTATCTATCTATCTATCTATCTATCTATCTATCTATCTATGTATCCATCCATCCATCCATCTATCTATCTGTCTATCTGTGTGTCTCAGAATTGATTCTTGACAACCTAAGCTAACCCTTAAGCCTAAGCATGTTTCTGAATGAAATTGCCTGTTAAAGGCTTGAGGACGTAAAACACCAATATTTTTTTGAAATATTATGACAACTTTTCGATAGTTCAAAATACATCAAGTTGTAAACTGACTGACTTTTATTGTGCATAACTAAATGCATAAAACCCATAGTACTTGCAAGTTCAGTTACAACAAACAGTCTACTTACAGGACCCTCCAGACTTTTTGGCATCCATGAAGAAGATGTGCAAAAAACCTTAAGTCAAATGTATCTCGTATTGCAGTAGCGTAATCTTACACAAAAAGTTTTAGAAAGTCCAGCCTTTTCTTAAATACATTCACATACACTTCCTATAAAATAGATGAAACTCTAAAATTATTTTAAAATCATACAATAGGTTTTTACCTTTTTAGAGTCTCTTTGAATTATGAATCAGTGGCTTCCTGTTTTCCTAAGTTGTAAATATCACATGACACAGAGGCTTATTTCTCCTAACTATAAAAATCAACCCTCGACCTAAATTTTATAGAAAATGTGAGGGGTAAGCTGAGGAGAAGACTGGAACCTTGGACAGTCTAGTAAGATTTTGGGATGAAGACAGGTCAAAGATCCCTTTCTGTGAATGCACCAACCTTGTAAAATGTTGTAGACCAAATTTTAGAGCCATATTATTGGCAAAATGGATTGTAAAAATACTATGTCACTGATGGTTTTGTTAAAAACACTTGTTTCTTCAAACTGAAATTTTTCTGCACTTAATGAATATTCTCAAATCAAAGGTTATATTTTTCAAAACTTTTGAAGTGATATTATGCTGCTGAAATAAAGCAGTAATGTATTTCAAGACTTTTTATGTATCGTTACTAGGGCTCTCAAAAAGTGTGGAGAATACAGTAGTCATTTTGAGTCAGAATACTTTAAATCTGGACAATGACTTAAAATGAAACTCTAACTTTTTTATTGTGTTGCAAAAGAACATACACACACACACACACACACACACACACACACACACACACACACACACACACACACACACACACACACACACACAGGAAAACTGACAGAGATACAAAAATCACTTATACTAAATACCACACACAAAGGAATGAAATAAATGGTTGAAGAAAATCATGTATCAAACATAACCTAATTTGAGCAGTCGGAAAAATACAGTGGCATTAGATTGCAGTAAGGTGCTTCTGATAATTATCTTGCAAGATTCTGCTACCAAGGATTTGCAGACTTCAGCTTTTCAGCCAATATATTTGCAAAGTCTCATGCAGGCATTAATGAGGCCATCTATGAATATTATCTCCTCAACATGTTTTGTACCCATGCAGTGCCATACAATCATACACCCACATTTGTGCTGTCAGTACTATGCATTCACAGCAGTTGTCTTGGCTAATGGCTCACCTAACTTAATAGATGTAAACAGATAATTCTAAATGAGTATGTGCAATTTCTGGAAATAGGAATACAATTTGTGCTATTGGAGGTGTTTTTCTTTCTGACAGCTTATAGTATGTGATTAACATTTAGGAGGTCTTTGGTTGGATGAATGTAAATATAATAATAACAAGATAAGGAAAACAGTTTCTAAAAGACATTCTCAGAACCATTAGTTTCTGTACGGTAGGGGTTTAAAATTATTTTTGACTTTTTTAGTCATGATCATTCAGTGAACTGGACAGCAAGTTTTTGTTTCATTCAAATAGCTGCTAGCAAAAATGAACACACTGGACCCCATCTGAGTACAACAAACTTATCATGGTCTCATCTAAACAGAGGGCATTTCGCCTTCATTCATTCTCTTTTTTTTCTTAGGCTTTTCAGCAAAGTTTCATGATACAGTTTTTATCCAAAGAGCAAGAATGTTTTTTGTTGTCATTTTTTAGGAGGTGTCCAAAATGGTTCACAGAGTGCAGTTTTCTTTGTGTGCTGCCTGATTGTCATAGACAATCCCTGCATCAGTTTTCTGTCCTGCACTTGTGTATTTTTCAGAGCTGCATTTTGGAGGTAAATCATCATCTTTGGTGTCATTTTATAAAAAAAAAAAAAAAAACTCCACTTAGGTTCCAAATAAAATTCTGTCTTTTTTTTAATTCACTATGATTACATTTGCAACTGTGTAATTTCACAAATTTTTCAACAGTCACTGATTTTCAAGTATCTTTTCCATGTTTGTGAAGACTAAAAAAAAAAAAAAAAAAAAAAAGAATAAGATATTTATTTATTTTGCATAACAGTGCCTTACAAAACTATTCATATGCATTGAATCTTTTCACATTTTGTCACACTACAATGAAAACATTGATTATCTTTATGGAATCCAATGTTCCGTATTTTCTTGATGACAAGTTGCAATATATTTATATATTCTTTTATTATTTTTTTTTGATACATTAAATGTTTATTCATGCTGACATGAACCAAGGAGTAAACATTACCGTATGCAGCCTTGAGAGGGCCCTCTAGGCTTTTGACAGCTATATGTTGTTCCGCTACTGCTAAAAAGTAAACATTAATTTAGAAACAAAGACAACTGAGAAAGACTTTAATAAAATTCCGCCAAAAAGAAAATCCTATACAATCTGCAGGTAGTAAAATATGCAGTCCAAAATGGTAATCGATCAGCAGAAAGAAAGTTTGGAGTGAGTGAGAAACTTATAATGGACTGGCAAAAAGCAGAGGTTACTCTTACTGCAATGAAGAAAACGAAGAAAAACAAACTAATCTCTGGCTGAAAGCAAGATGGCCAGAGGTAGATGAACAAGTCCACAGAAGGGTGCTTAAAGAATGTGCTGCCAGGAGAGTCTTGTTGACGGTGCAGTTAGGTCTCCATGCCCTGGTAGTTGCCAAGGAGATGAATATTAATGATTTCTTGGTGCTACCGGTTTATGCAATGTAACTGCCTCTCTATCAGAGCATGAACATAGGTGTGCCAGAAACTGCTAGCAGATTTTCAAATCACGGTTAACAATTTCCATGAGTTAGAAAACAGGTAACTGAACACAACGTGTCACTAGATCATATTATCAATATGGACGAAATCTCCCTCATGTTTGACGTCCCCATGGGCTGATGTGTTGCAGAGAAAGGGCAGAAAAGTGTGAATATAGTGACAGCTGGTCATGAGAAATCACACTTCACAGTGCATGTTGTGGAGATGGATCGAAATTGCCACTGATGGTCATTTTCAAACAGAAAATTATGCTAAAAGATGAATTCCCCCCAACACAGTTGTGGTCATGAAAGAGAAAGGGTGGATGGATTAAGAAATCATGAACATCTGGCTTTGTGCTACACTGATGTGTCCTGATGGCTTCTTTTAAACATGTAAAGTCCTGCTTGTGATGGATAGTAAGTGAGCACACATAACGCCACTGTTCAAAGATAAAATAAAAGCTTGCAAATCCATACCTGCCATCATCCCTTGGGCTTAACCAAAGTACTCCAGGCTCTCAACAACTCAGTGAACTGGAGATGTAAGACAGCCTTGTGTCGCACGTGGGAGGAGTGGATGGTGAATGGATACCACAGCTTCACAGCAACCTGGAAGATGTGCCATGCAACTTTCCAGCAAGTGCTTGGATGGATCTACAAAGCATGAACTTCAGTGACAACTGAAACCATCCTGTTGTGATTCAGAAAGGCTGGAATAATTGCAACTGATGCTGAGTCTGATGAAATCCCAACAGAAGTGGAGACAGTGCTTCATCTTCCTCTGGTGTTGGCAGAGTTGTTCAGAAGCGACACAGAGGTTGAAGAAATCAATTAATTCAGTGATGTTGAATGCGATTGGTCAATTTACCAGTAACTTGCTTGTTGGACTCGCTGGCTTGTTATGTTAATTCAGCCTGTTCAGCATCCCAGGTATGTTCTGTGTGTTATTGTGTTATTTCTTATTAAATGTATGTTCTTGGATTTTGTGAAATACGACTTATACTCCAGAGTGACTTATAGTCCGGAAAATACAGTAACTGACCAACATAGGTCCTTGATTATGAAGTGGAAAGGACATGTTATTTTACACATAAAAATCTTAAAAGTGTGGAATGCATTTAAATTCAACCCCACCCAGTCACTGTTCTAGGGTTGTTTGTGGTTTGCTTTTGGCTTTTCATACTCCTCGGTTTGGTGGTACTTCTGGGCTGCATGGGTGTAGTTTCTTTCCTGGCTGCTGTTTTACATCTGAGAGACAATAGATAATCAGCCCACTTGCTTACAAGACTTGGAGAAAAGCCCATTCACCACTGCATTATCAATGTGAGTGATAATCTTTCTTTCTAGCCCTCTGTGTAGTTTGTATTTAAGCAACCTATCTTTGTGTCTCCTTGTTCTCCGAGAAACCAGTTTGAATCTTACCTTGGCCCTCTCTGGAACTCTTTGAAAATTTCACTTTAAGCTTCAAAGTAATAACTAGCAACTGATCAGGAATATTTTCCAAACCTTATCGATTTTCCTTGTTTTCCAGGCCTTTACCAATCCACCTAACATGTTGCTGTCACCACAATGTTTTACCATAAGAATGATGTGTTAAGTATGATGCACTTAGTTTCTCACACCACACTTTAAATTATTTGCAAAATATTGAAAATGATGTATCCTTTTCCATCTTCTTCACAATAATGTTCAATGTTATGTTGGTCTATCACATCAAAGTTCAAAGAATATAAACATGTTTGCAATACTCTGTTTGATGCAAAAAATAAAAAACTCACATTAATCATAAGCCATGGAGAAAAAATTCTTTTAGGCATAGCCTTTCTAAAATGTGTGTTTTCTGTTTAACATCAATTTCTGGTGCTTCAAGGTTAAGAAGTTTTTTATTACCTTATTACCAGAGGTGGGTAGTAACTACTTATATTAACTGAGTTACATTAGGCTGAATAATAAAAAAAAAGTACTTAGATATAGTTTTATTGCACCATACTTTTTGCTGTTACTTGAGTAATATTATTTTGTAGTAATGCTAATTTTTCTCAAATACCATTTCTGGCTACTCCATCCATCTCTTGTTACTTCACTGAATGAAAAACGAGGATCTTTTGACTAAAATTGCACCAGATACAAACCTATGCAGTTGTGTTAAAGTGAAACTTCTTCCATGTGCACAAGCAAGTACTTCTCCTCTTACTTGAGTACAATTTTTGGCCACTCTACCTATCTCTGCTAATGAGACAAAATATTGAATGGCACTGAATTATTTAAAAATAAGACCCACAGAGCTTAAAAATATTAATGATTTTTTATATGTCTTTTTTAACAGCTTTTAATCTGAGGCTTTTATGAATATTTCCTGAATAATATCCATGTGGAAAAATATGATTTTGTTTGTCGACACAAGGCAAAACCAGACAATATTGTTCTGTCTTCCATTTTGTATTAAGGTCTCATAAAAAATGTTGCTTTCATACTCATTTGTTTTTACATTAACTTTTGATATTCACTATATTCATTTCACAAGGTGAGAACATCTGATCCTATTTCAGCTCTTACAAGATAAATGGTGGGCTTTATAGAGGACAGGTCACTTGTCCATTAAAGATCCAACACAGGTAGAACATGCAAACACAACACAAAAAGGAGGAAACAGCCAATATTCAAACTGGAGACCAACTTGCTGCAATGTAAAAAAGCTTGCCTTGAAATTAGGAATTTAAGAAGAGGTTTTATCAACTTTAAAGTGGAAGTGTTTAATTTAGAGGTTGGACCCTTTTCCTTATCAGTGCTTATGGAGGCTGGAGGGAAAAACCTGAATTGGACAGCAATAACAGAGGCATTGATTTTGTGTCTGTGTTACCATGAAGTGTACACTTCTGCTCATGATTATTAATAGGGTGGTTTGATATGGAGGTAAAGAAGCGTCGGACTGATGGCTATGTGTGCCAACAAAGCAAGGCTAAAGGTGGACTAACAGATATTTAGGTTTTCTGTTTCTTTTCACCTTATCTCTCACAGTGCCAAGCTTTCAGCCCTTTGCCTTGATTGGATAAACCTTTCTACATACCACAGACATGTGTGTGTATATATATATATATATATATATATATATATATATATATATATATATATATATATATATATATATATATATATATATATAATTACATTTGCTTGAATAAGTCATAAGCAAGCATTCACACACTAGAAAGGTTCTCAACAAGTCTTTGAGTCTTCACAGCCCCGTTGGATCTTTGTTGATAAACTTAAACACACCCAGAAATGCCATTGCCATCCAGTAAAATTTATATATTTTTAAAAATATATATACAGCCACTCCAGGCATGTTACAAACAACGACGATATCTGAGCCAGGCAGAAATTTCTCAGTGCACCTCATGCAAGCCATGCAACAACAATAGGTCTTCTTAAGAAGTTTATTAATCTGTGTCCTGTATATTAGCTTCTTCATGTGAAGCATTATCTAGTTGAAGGGTCCAAAACCATGAAGTTGGTTTTCCAACTTAAACGAAAAACAAGAAGATTTTAAAAACAGTTTAGTCGATTTATTTATTCAGAGAAATAATTGTACCTAAAGGGGGGGGTTCGCTTATACCAACATCCCTTTTTCTGCATACATTAAGGTCTTCTAAGAGCTTTGTGAAGTTACCACAGTGAGGCCAAATATCACAAGGCGTACTTCAGAAATAGTGTCTTCAGAGAAGCTGGTGTGTGGCTAATAACAATGTGTAAATCATTTGTCAGGTAAGGACACTGTCAGTCACTCCATCATGTTCTGAGCTATCTTCAGGTTCAAATCAAGACACAGCTGTTAGCTGTCTCTATCTGAAGTTTCAGCAGCAACACACTGAATTTTAATTAAAGGAGGAATGAGACACCAGCTTCTGGTACTATTAAGAAATGTCATTCATTGATAAAATATGGACATTGGTCCAACAGTTAGAGAAAGTAATTTGGGAAAGTAGTTTATTAGCCCTCTACCCTTTTAGCCAGATTTGACCTTGTGAGCCCCTGTACCAGAGGACCAGCTGCAATCCATGATTCATTTAACACCTTCTGGGCTTCCAGAAGCACTCGAAGCACATACACTGTTGATTAAACACTTTGTGAGAGAATTCATATTTAAAGCATAGGCACATGAAAATTAATGATAACCAGTCATGCAGCAAAACACCATGCAGAAGAGCAATGATGAGCAATTTATGAAAGATTCACTTGAATTTACAATTTATTCTGTAATCACAATGTTTCCTCCATATACAGCATAATGTTATGCACATTTGCGAGTGGGTGGAATTATAAAGGATATGAGTAGGCTACTCACAAAGTGATATAAATGTCATTACAGTGCATTCAAGCAAATCTAGCACAGGGAACTAGAGATTAGCCGCTGGGTGGGAACACTCCACATATACCCATAAGAGGCTGACAGCATCACTGAGTGACTAAACGGGTGATTGAACAAACTCTACCGAAGTTTTTGTGTGGTCCTGTGTATAAATCCTATCTATGGGTATATCCTTGAACTCTGCCACAGAGGAGATCTGTAATGCCCAAAGCCCTGGGAGAAAAAAAAGAAAAAAATTAAAAAAGTTCTGTAGATACATAGCTGCAAAAATAATGTTGCAATTTCTTTGTTTAACTATTTCTGTTTATGTTCTTGTGCCTTTTCTGTCAACTTTCAAGCTTTGTATGCTCTGGAAAATGTCTGCAGTTTCTCTTGTAGCTTGTAGTTGCAAGAACATTGCAGATCTTGAGCTCACTGTAATAAAGCATCATTACAGTTTACATTACATCTATTTTGATAGAAGCCATCAGTCATGTTGGGTTCAAGGGTTGTACATCAGGTCTTTGGTTTATGGTCATGCTCCTATATCAAACACACTGCTCCCCATCTGCATTGCACCTCCCTCAAATGTCAGTTTACATCTGGCTAGCTGACAGCTCTGTTTATCATACTGAAAAACTCTACACCTGTGTCAGTTCTTCAAAAAACAAGTTGTCTTAAACTCTTGAAAGGATTGCAGTGAATGCATTCTAACTTTCCGTTACTACTGTACAAGAAACTGTGTTTACACGTCACATTATTTTTACTACAGAGATCAGTATCATAAGATGTTAAAAAGAAGGCACAGAAAACACTTTGCATTAGCTCTTCTCTTCACTTGAGAATTTGGCATCAATTTGTTGAGGAATTAACATCAACTTTGTCTGTTTGATTAAATATTCACATGCCTGGGTCTTACTGGGTCTTAATACCTACATATGCTATGCATGAGCTTCTGACTGTGAATTGCAAATAGCCCCCATAGTGTTTTGCTACAATTAGGCTTTGAGAAGAATATTTGAAAAGCTAATGAATTCGTTTTGATCTTTTAAGATTGGACATTGCAGGGTGCAATCATGCAGAATAGCAATTCCATGTATTTATATGTGCAAGTTTTTCTGGTATGTTTGCTGCTGCAAATATGGCTTAATGGGGTTCTAACCATAGTTTAGCAGCTACTGCATGAGCCCAACTGTACATACACTGATAATCTAGTCTTATGTGCAGTATACCTGTGAGTTATTTCTTTTTCTAAATATTTTATGAACTATTTGAGCAACAAGAACAGATAGATCAGATAAGATGAATGATGTTATAAAAAGTAGGATGAAAAATTCATTTACACACAATATTCCTTCTTAAAACAAGTTAGCAATAATACATAAAAATACAGAAAAGGGACAACAATTTCCAAAGAGTTTTGCCCTTTTTTTTATCCTTTTAGTTGTTTGAAAAACTGTTTTTTTTTCAATTAAATGTTTGTGAGTATCAAAGTAATTTAAATATCAAGGATAACCTAACTAAGCACTAAATGCAGCATTGAAAAGACAATTTGATTTATTAAGGTAATAAGTAACCCAAACCAACCTTGCCCCAATGTGGAAATATAATTGCACACTTTGTTACATCATAAATAAACTTTGATTCACCACAAATATTTAGAATGCTGAGTTCAGGTTTGATAACTGTCTGACTTATAGAATCAAGGACTCGCATAAATAGATCTTGTCAAAAATCATGAAGTAGGTTAGGGTTAAGGTTTCCATTCAAAATGCAGATAATATACTGTAGACATTTTGTGTTATTTCAGTTCAAATTATCCACTGTCTTCTCCATATTTAGCTTTGGATGTTGATGTAACACGTCCAGGGGGAAAATCCAGACACCCCTTTCTAGGGGATCACAAGGCATTCTTAGGCCAGAAAGAAAATATATCCCAGGGTCTTCTTCCATAGGGATATACCTGGAGGGATCCTGACCTAAACTGATTCTTTTCGTTCCTGAGCTGCAGTGGACCTATTCCAAACTTCCCTTGGATGATGGAATTAATCACCTTATAAAAATACCTTGTAAAAATCCTGAGCTTTTCTACTTTTTTGTCACATTATTCCACAAAACTCTGTGTATACTCTGTCTTACCGGGACATTACTGCAACAGGTTTGTCCACCTGGAAAGTTGCAAGCAGACAGCTGAAGAGTCCTCTCACTTTAGTGGTGATTAATGTATTTAGGACTAAAACAGAACAGCAGCAGCTGTCTATTGATTTACTAATCCTGCCTAATCCATCTTCTGTTCCTGAACATGAGCCAACATAGAGCATTTTTCAGTGGGAGAACATGAGATGGACAGAAACAGTGTTTCCACAGAAGCAGTAGGAAGACAGGGAATAAATTACTTACCAACTAGATTTCAATTAGTATTCGTCTCAGTTAAGCGTTTAAAAGCAGTTATTGTAAAATGTGGATAGATGTTGGTCATGTCTGCCTCCACATGAACATAAGTATATAAATACAACCAGTTATTGCACAAGTTTACTTGTGAAGATGAAATTTCAGTGACTTTGACAGTAAGACATTTTTATGTTAGTTACAATTCATAAACCTATCTTTAAACCTTTCTTTTACCTGAATTTGAAAAAAATCTAAGCAATTTAACATTTCTTTTCAAACTACTCAGACCAGAGAACCTTAAAACAAAGAGGAAGATTGCCGAGTTGTTTTACACTGCTAGTTTACTGTCTCCATTAATCGCTCCTCCTGCTCTGCCTCCCATTCTCCTGCTACAATATTATATTTCATATGTCTGGAACTAGGCCATTTACGTTTCTAAGAATATATTTTATAAATGAAAGAGATAAAATTATAGAAACTTTGGGGATGACTTGTTTTCTTGTATTATGCAGTGATGCCATTTCATTGACCTTTGACTTATTTCCTTTTTACTGGTTGGCCAGGCCCTTAACATTTACATGTTGTTAAAGGATGCAGCTGAATTATGGCAATAAGGTGCATATCATATTACTGAAAAGCTGATACATGTCAAGTGTTAATGTCTTGCAATTTGATGATGATTAGTTTCAGCAAATGGAAACTTTAAATTTAGTTTCTCAGAAAATTTAAATATCACATAAAGCAATCAAACTTATTTAGAAGACCAAAATGTTGGGTTATGGCCATGCTATGGCCTATCCAATCAAGGGAAAAGCTAAAAACACTTCCAGCAGCCAGTCAATGACACTCTCCATGAGGAGGATAAGCAACAAATTCTCAATAATTAAGAAGTTAGCTGTTCAGAGGGTGCTGTATCCAGTCATATTAATCAAAAATTTGTTTGAAAGGAAAAAGTGTGGGAAAGAAAGGTGTGCAAGCCACAGGAATAACCACAGCCTTGAGAGGATTGTAAAGTCCATTCAAGAATTTAAGGGAGATTCACAAGGAGTGAACTGTAGCTCCAGTGAGTTCTTCAGGAGTCACCACACACACACACACACACACACACACACACATATTCAAGACATGGGCCACACCAGTCACATGGCTTTTGTTAAGCCCAGGGGTGGGCTGAGGTTGAAATTCAGCCCTGGAGCTTGGTTTAGAGAGGCCTTTTATCTGCTCGCACACCAGACGAAAGTGGAACCAAAAGAACTTTATTTGCGGTATAAACACAGTATGTTTTTTCAACAATCAAAACTACTGTGTGTCTGTATTTAATAACAAAATTAAAAATAAAAATCTGTCAACAAAAGTTTATGGAACAACAGCTTATAAAAATCAAAGCAAATATTAGGAAACAAAAAACAACCTCCAAAGCTATACATATACAGGAAACAAAAGGAAATTATTATAACTTTCATCTACATAACGATAAATAGATTATAGAATCTTATCTCTCAAGACCACAGCAACTTGGTCAAAACCCTGGCTTTTTAACAGCTGAAAACATAAAAAATGATACATTTTCCCTCAAACATATACATTTTAGCTATAAATCATGAGAAACTTATACATAAGTTTCTCTTGACAAATTTGTCAAATTAGTTTTGTCCAGCGTGAGTCTTCATGTTCGTGATCAAAGAGAAAGATTTGACTTCTTACACACCTTGAACACATTTGTGGACATGAACAAGATGATTAAAATCAATCTCTACCATCAAGTAAATCAGTATGCACAAGACTCACTCTGGATGAAATTCATTTATAGCTCTGTCAGGAGAATGAATTAAATATGTTTGAAGGGAAATTAACAATTTTTAGACAATTTCAATGTCAAACAGGCGAAGTTTGGACCACAATCCTTTTTGATCTGAAGAGGTTAAAATAATACTAATCAAAAGCATAACGCCAACCCAATCCCCCTCACTGCACCTGTACCTGGTGCTTGTTAGTGGTTCCTACTCCACTCTCCTGCTTCTCCGCGTCCTTCTCCTCTCCTTCTTCATCCATCTCTCCCTAGTCTGCTTCCTCCTCCTCTGACTGGCATTATCCTTTCCCTCCTTTTCTAACCCCACGACTACAGCTGACATGGTCCTTGTCTGCTACTTAACAACGACAATGATAAACTTTATGGCACTTTTGCAAAGAATTCATACTGTTAGAAGACAAATACAATATAAGGATCAACTTAAGGAAAGTGTTACACAAACAGGAAGTGACTAATTGACAATTTGTAATTTTCTTGAGCTGGTAAAAAAAGCTATATATTAATAAAAAGAACAGGACAACTAGATGCATATTCTGTATAATTACATATTAGCTCCCCTTACTATGCTAAATATCAGACTGACCCAGTTTACTGTGCACCTGTGGCATTGAAGACTGTGCTGCTGAGCTTTATGGGGTAAAAAACAAACAAACAAACAAAAAACCACATTCCAACCATCATCCAGTTTGGCCTGGATCAGCAGACCAGCTGTTCTGGAAACCTCCTGAACCTCTTGATGGCCAACCCCCCTCTGGTTAAGCCACTCTTGAACTGGAGATGACAGCATTGTCCAACCTGGACTAAGGAGAAAAAGTACTGGACTGCTGCTCAGTGATTTAAAGTCCTCTTTTCAGATGAGAGTAAATTTCACATTTTATCTATAAATCAGCTTCCAGAGTTTAAAGGGAGATTGGAGAAGCACAGAATTTAAGTTCCTCCAGGTCATGTGTAACAGTTATAAAGACAGTGAGGATTTAAGAAACCAGGTCATCTACTGGTGCTGGTACACTGTGTTCTATCAAGTCTAAAGTCAAAGTTGTCTAGCTGTAAACTGTCGAACATTTCACACCTTTTCTCCTCCTGATGAGCTTTATGGATATGCTGATTTCATTTTTTTTGCAGGACTTAGCACCTGCCCACACTCCAAAAATGCCAAAACCTGGGTCAATGACCACTGTGCTTGAAGGTCAGCAAACCAAACTGACCCAAATTTCATGGAGAATCTGTGGAGTATTGTCAAGAAGAAGACAAGATACACCAGACCCAACAATGCAGACAAGCTAAAGGCTGTTATAAAAGAAACCTGCTCTACTTTAAAGCTGTAGTTTGTAACTTTCATAAAAAATGGGTTTTTTTTAAACATTTTTTAAAATGGTCACCATGTCGTGACAGATAATCTGTGAAAAAAACCAAGCTCCTCCACCTCCTCCCAGTTCTACTATTGCCTCCTGAAATGCACTGCTCCAGGTCAAAAACAACCAATCAGAGCCAGAAGGAAGGTCTTAGCACTGCCAATCACACGTGTGTACGCACTCCTAAATAAGCCAATGGTGAAGAAACAGCTTACCATTACAGGAAAACTGTTTATCCACCATCATTGCTGGCCATGCTAACTAGCCTGAGGATTCTTGGCAAGCTCCGTCATGGGAGACTAGTTGTAGTGTAGCAGAGAGCAGGGAAGAGGGTGTGAGCAGCGTGTACACAAGCGGGATTGATAGTGCTAAGACCCTCCTTCTGGCTCTGATTGGTTGTTTCTGACCAAGTGGTGTATTTCTGCAGATAGCAGTGGGAGCACTGGGAGAAGGTAGAGGAGCTCGGTTTTTTCACAGATTATCTGTCTCATACTATGTTGTCATGACATAGTGACAGTTTTAACAAATATGTTAATAAATATTTTTTAAAAAGTTCAGCAGAGCCAGAGGCTGATTGTGTGTATGCCACCAAGCATTAATGCAATAGTACAGCAGAAAGGAGCCCTAACCAAGAACTGTGTACATACTTTCCAGCTCGGCAACATTTCTGTATTAAAGAGGATTTTTTTTATTGGTTTTATGTAATATTCTATTTCTCCAAAAGACATAATTATGTTTTTTCATCAGGCATTAATGAAAGTAATTAGGCACAAATTAAGAAAGAAACACTTGAAATATAACTTTACGTGTATGTTGAATCTAGACAAGTTTCACTTTGTGAATTGAATTATTGAAATAAACATGACTTTTTGATAATATTCTTATGTACTGACAAACAAGAAAGCAGTATGTTCCAGATGTAGCCTTAAAATACACTCACAGGTGAGCCTCCAATTAACTTAAATGTGTCAGTTAACCTATAGTTGTGGAAGAAAACCCAAAAGGTTTGACCCAAGTCATACAGTTTAAAAGACAATTATCCCTAATACTGACCAACTGTATGTAAACTTTTAAATTTGAAAAAATGACAGAAAACTCTCTAAAAAATGTTCTCGCTAAGTTTTCTGTCATTTAGCAAATAGAAATAAGTTTGGTAATTCTAACTGACCCAAAATGTTTGGTCTGATTTAACTTCAGACAGTGAGAAAAAATGTGTATGTTTCTTTTTTTGGTGTATATAAATATATGGTTTCAGCTGTAAGTATCTCAATATTAAACCCCTCTAACTTTTAGTAGATTTTATCTGATATCGTAATCAAGAGGAATATTGCAATATCACAATTTATATCTCATCGAAAAGACCATTTAAATTTGTTTTATATCAGTGCAGGTAAACTGAATGGTTACAATTAGGTTATACAAGTAGGTTGATGTGGGTTTAAGGGGATTTTTTTTTACATACAGAATTGGGGTTCATTGAGGACAGCTGCGTTTAAACATAAAATCATTTGCAATGGGTTAACTGACATCAAAGCAGTCACACTTTAGCTATTTCCGCACCACTGCAGATATATCCTTTATGTCAATAATACTGAACACACAGCATGTATTTTCCCCACATAAAAAACACAGCTGCAGCACAAAAAAAAATCAGTGGTTCCTATGACACATAAAGTGACACAACATAATCTTTCCTTGAGCTAAAGCCGCAAAACTAGATTTAGTGCTGTCAAAAAGCAAAAGGCCATATTTACGTATCTACACTGTAAACATGTTTTGCATTGTCGAACAATAATCATTTTATGTTCAGAAAAAAAAAGTTTTTTAAGCTTTTTTTGAAAATAAAAAAATAACTGCAAATCTTTACTCTTTGAAATTAAGAAGTAAGAAAACCTACTAAAGAAGGTACCTATTATTTTCTCAGAATAAATCAAGAAATACCACAAAGTAATTCATGTTATATATAGTTCAAGGTCTTTCTATTTATTTATTTTTTTAATAGCAATTATAAGACTGACACTATGTTATGGACAATGCTTTCATTTAAGATTACGTTCACACTGCAGGTCTTATGCTGCGTTCAGACCGAACACGATTTGAGCAACAGGAGCATCTGGTTTACATGCAAAGTCTATGGAGGACATGCATCTAAGGCTGTAAAGAAGCCTCGTGACGGATTTCGTGTGTCAAGTGAGGCACATAGAGCATGTCGAGCGTTCGACGCGCATCCAGCGTGGCAAACACTGGATTGGAGATAATAGAGACTCCGCTATGTGACACAGTGGCGCATTTTCCGACGGGATGGAAGGACCAAGAGTCCCTCTGCGACTAGTCGGGCTATCACTACAGAGACAGGGATAGAAAGGACATTGTGTGGTTGAGGCTTAGCCAAGAGTCAGGATCTTGGGTCAAAACATTGTTACCACGGTAAATATTTCCCCCCATTTGGGCTAGCCAAATCCGTCCAGCACAACATTGAGGAACTACTAGTTTCACACTAAAGAATTCATTTATTTATTCAGAGGAAATGTGCAGTAGGCGGTGAAAGATTCCATGCGTAGGAGTTAAGTCAAAAGGCTTCTCCCGATGCACATCTTTCCACATTTTGCTCCGACGTGCATCCAGAGTGATTTTGACGCTTGATTAAAGCATCTGACTTTAAAGTGTACAAGTATCCAACTTGAGGTGTCGGACACCTTTTTGATACGTGAGATGCATTTGGTCTGAATGCAGCATTAATGCTCAATTTAATTTTTTTTTTTTTTTTTTTTTTTTTTTTTTTTTTTTTTTTTTTGCATGGTTGTTCACATTTTCAAATATAAGTGACTTGTATGTGATCTCCTGTGTGAACTGCGTGAAAGTGTCCTGCATGCCCAGTAGAGGACCCAATAACATCACACCTTGTGAGCATGCTCAGTGTTTGCGGAAGTAAGTATGGATGGTAATGGTGGAGCAAATGTTGAGATTTTAAAGTTGCTATCCAACCTGAGCCAGCACATAAACAACTCTCTCCATTGACTGCTCTCTGCATTATCGTCTGCCATGATTGTTTGTTTTTCTTCCCATTTCTGCATATGAGGATGCAGAATAACGATGCTTGTCAAGCATCAATGACATACAGGTCGGATGAATTCAACCTGGGCATACAGACACAGGTCACATTTGAAAAGATTAGCTACATATCGGATTAAGGACCACATATCCATACAGGTTGTACATTTTTAATTAACCAACTCAGTTGCACATTTCTCTGGACTGGAGTATTTTTTACAACTACACAGTATTTATGTTGAAATTTTGCCTTACTATACAGTATACAGTATTTTTTTGTTGTTTATTTTTTCTATATATATTTTATATTCTTTGTGTGAGTCTGTTTTCTGTTATTGCCTGTCACTGCCGCTTTGCTGTTGTTGCACACAAATTTCATTACCGTGGGACAATAAAGGATATTTCTATTCTATTCTATTCTATTCTATTCTATTCTATATCCATGTGGCATGGGTTGCATTTGTAAAAATCGGATCTGTGTTGTTCAGACTGTCATGAAAAGATCAGATACAGATCACAGGGGAAATAAAATGGATTTGGGTCACTTCAGGTTGCAGTGTGAACATGGCCTACTTGACTCATATTGGAATTTGACAGAAAAAAAAAAATAGTCATGTCCGCTGGATAAAACAGAATAAAAAACATTGTATGAAAAACAATTAAATAAATAAAACAGGGAAAAATTCACACTGAAAGTATTTGAAAAAAATCCAATCCATATTACAGTAGATTTAAATTCAATACAATCCAGTTTATATACATAGCAATGATTCACAACAAATGTAATCACAATGCACTTTACAAGACAAATCGATCAAGCTGAAATACACAAATATATAGTCAATTCAGTTCAGTCATACAGACAAATTAAAAATCAGTTTAATAAATTATAATTCAATAGTCCTTAAACAATGCAGCCGGGCTCAGTTTATTATACCAGTTTGTAAAAAGTGAGGAAATCCCACATGAATGAATGAATTAATTAATGTTTTTCTCAAAATCCCCAGAGCCAGACTTATCAAAACCCCAAACAATTTATGTATGAAATCTTGCACTGGAAGTAATTTTGTAATTTATAAGTTATTTTTTAATGAATATTAACCTATGACTCCCTGTGTCACTGATGTACAAGTAAATATAACAAAAACAATCCACCTTGCTGAACATCAATCTCGTTCTGTAAGCATAACAATCCCCAAATCCCATTTACAAGCTCTGGGTTGACCTCAAGAGAACAGTGCATAAGAAAAAAAAACAGGACTTTGGACAATCCAGTGCAAATGTGCAAAGAGGAAGAATGGTCAAATAGCCTTCTTGCTACAACTTTGTGAAATGTTACAGAAGAAGACGAACTGCTGTCCTTTTGGCAAAATTAGCATTCAAGTTTGCAAGAAACTGTACTTTGGCCTAGTGTTTGATCCTCCTCCTACAGAATAAATATGCAAACTAAAACTTGGATTTTCCCTATTTTTTTTTACTGTGTAAGACTTTGCTGCAAAAATAAAACGGTGCATTTGTGTTAAAGTTTTTTGCCTGGGGTTTCTATATGTGTGGAGGCTGCTGAATATAAAATAAAAACTCTCTGTTGTTCTATAGCAACTTTATTACTTGCTATGGTACTTGTGTCCCTCCCTTGTCTCAGCTCAGTCAGATAACTTTCAGTTGTGTGGATTTCTGTCTGTAATATTGAAATGACTGTTTTAGCTGGAGGTTTGAATTACAGTCACACTTACCTATGAATAAAAATGACCTGTTTTATAAGAAATGAAAGAAGTATGAGCAGGGATGTATTCTACATAAAGTGAAGAACTATTGGTTGTTAGGGTCTGTGTGAGTGTCTGTGTTTGTGTGGGTGTGTGTGTGCGATCTCTTCTGAACAGAAGATCTTTGTTGGAGATGTACTCAACCTGCTGCTACCTGCACACCTGACAGCAATAGGCGTAATGTTTGGCTGAGACTTTTTAGGAGCTGGCAGACAACCATTCGGCGCCTGATGCTTAACCATCACAGGCAGAGTCAAGCCAACTTCTGAGCTTACCTTCCTAAGAGTTTCTTGTTTCTCATGTCTGCTCCATTCCTAGACTTACCTCTCACTCTTTGCACCTCGCAGGTTGGATTCTGGTGGTTCTTACACCTCACTGCCTCCAATCCTCAAATCCTCTGCCTTCAGCCAACTTCCGCCTGCCCGCTCTCTGACTTACCCTGTTCAGGAAAGAAACGGATCACACATAGTTGAACCTGTACAGAATTTTTCCTCCATGGATCCTACTCCTCCCTCCACACTGAAATCTCTCCATCAAACCGTAAGATCAAACCTACCATCCAATTCTCTGTGCCATCCTCTAACCACTCCTCTCTCCTTCTCCAGATACCTCTGAGAAAGCCAGATAACTGAACTGTCATTATTTTGCATATTTCACCTTGCCCTGTAAATAAATCTTTTACCTTTTCAAGAACTGCCTCACACTCTGAGTCTGCATGTGGGTCAGGAAAATTCCTGAAATCATGACAAAGAGAGGGAACACTCACAAATGGCCTTAGAAAAGAACTGCATCGTTTCTTATTTGGAACATCCTAGGGTTTAGCACAAAAGTATCAGTATTAGGTTTAGTACCCCAATTACAAGTCTTTTCATTTCACTTGGTAGCTGCTCATGCAGGAAGAGGGTAAAATTGTAACACTATACACCCTATGGCACCTATGAAGGAGGAAGAGTCTGTCTCTTGAGAGAGGCAGGTGTGACAGTTTAGCAGCAAGCTGTGAAAGTTGCAATAAATGGCTGTTATGGCCTACAGTTTGTCATAGAGTAAGTGCAACAGCTCCTTGAGAATGAAGCAGAGCTCCCAAACCCTGTTTACCTTCGTGACAGATAATAACCCTGAAGCTTGCTACAAGTACACCCTGGAGCTCAAGAGGAATTTTTCCTGTACTTCTCAAATACAGCCTGGAGGCTGAAACGGGTTGTTTCTTACACTAAGTGATGCTACCATTGTAAAACCTGTTTAATTAATCTCTTCAACATTGTTTTGTACTGCCATTTACTAAACAGAAGCTATTTCATAAGCCCTAAATTCTTACCAATACATGACATAAACACTACAGTCACAAATAGCTAAAAGAAGTCCCCTGTACTATTGCGAAACATAATTTTGTGTACATCAGTGTAATAAAGTTAAATCGCACCAATCATTACAGAGATGTAACAATTGTGATATTGATTTTCATTGCTATTTCTCAGTTCATTATAGAAGGGATACAGAACAGCTGGATTGAAGACTACATCTCCTTTGATGATGCTTGAATTTTTCTGTGCAGTCAGTCCACACCAGGTGGTACTGTGTATTCAAGTAGAGTGCAAAGCAGCTGTAAGTCTAGGTATGTGTTGAAATATGGTCAGTGTAAAACTATACAAGATGTTTTTTTCAGAAAAGCAAAAAATGAGAAAAAAAATCCATTTTATATGAGCATGGGTCAATTCTTGGACTATTACATTAATTCAATATTAAATTGGTCATTTTATATTCTACTTGTGGCTGTCTGGATTTTCTCTGTGTGTCTGAGCTTTCTCCCAAAAGACAAGCATTTTACGTTAAGTCATTATCAGCAAGAATTGATTTTTTTTTACCTCCCAGTATTCTTCCTATAATCAAACTTCAGCCTGTATTCCCAATGCCAGCCCTGGTGACTTTGTAGGATAAGAGGATATAAAACAAAATGGTGCTGGATAGTCCTTGCATTCATCGGTTTAAATAATATCTTTAACGCTCAAGACCAGTGTGGAATTCAGGCAGAACAATACAGCAAGCTCACGAGATGAAGTGATACATGATAATGGGTCCATTTTTTTTGTTTTGTTTTCAATATTAGAAAGGACAGTCTATCAAATCTAATGAGTGTACATATTTTGCAGTTTTTATCCCTGTCTAATATAAATGCTTCCTTTTAGCATTTTCACAAATAGAATAAAGATTTCATAAGTCTCAATCTGGATTTAAAAGAATCTCTATCTTAGAATGATCAAGTACAGATTTAGTCAGTCTAAGTAATAATCTAAAATTCTAAAAATAATCTAAAAATAAAAATAATCTAGAGCTTCTAAAATGCAGTCTAGAATCAAAAAACAAACAAACTATGAAATGTCCTTTTTGTTTAGCATCAATAGAAACCTGTGTTGAAGACACCATTTTTTTCCATGAGTAATGAGTAACTACTCCATGTATACTCTCTGTAAACAAATAATTTATATCCTGTCCGCTCCTCCTTCCAACTACCTTTTACCAACAAGTATTGAGAGTTCAGCCACACAAATAGTTTATAAATGATGATATAGATAATTATATATACATACAGCATTTCAAGCTTAAAGCATTCAACTTCACAATAAGGGAACATTATACTTGCTTACTTTTTTTTTCACCAGACAAGGTCACGTAGTCACAGTGTGTTTTATGTGGAAAAGTCAAAATCATGCTCATAAAGCATGATATGCTGGCCACCAGAGGTGAGGACTCAAGTCACATGACTTAGACTCGAGTCACACTCAATTCATTAATATCATGACTTGACTTGAAAAAATGTTCAGAGACTTGTGACTCCACTTGGACTTTTACATCAATGACTTGGGACTTGAATTGGACTTGAACCTGTTTACTTGAAAAGACTTGATATTTTACCCAAAATCTAAAGTTTAAAACTGACACAATTTAAAAAGTGCAGCCGTGGCCGCAGAGCTGATCTGTAACACATGAACAAGCGCTGGGCCGGTGGACCAGCTGAGCTGACAACGAAGAGCGGATATCAGAAACACTTGTCCCAATAAGCTACCAGAACAAACAGTTGCGCTTATTAAAAACTAAACATTCACAAAATAAGAAATGGCTTGTCCCTATTAGTGCCACATAAATTAAATCTTCATTTGTCTCTGGCATCCAGCAGAGAGATGCGCAGTGCAGCGGCTCTGGTTCATCATCTCATTCCTCCAGAACATTACATGTCAATCACTGTCACTATAAGCAACATTAAATAACTCTGCAATAGCCGCGAAGATGGAGCAGTGAAAGCAAAGTACAAAGCATAAAGGTGGTGCTGAAAAGTTGAGAGATAGAAAAAAGAAAGTCCTGCAGGAGAGTGCATCAACAAATGTAAAAACTTCTGACCTGTTTGGTGGGCCTTCCCATAGTTCTGGGTCTGGTTTTTCCACCAGACATGAAAGGTCAGATGACACTGCCTGCAGCAGCTTCAGCGAGGTTAGCATATATTATATTTCTAACTTGAAAATATTTTTGTTGATATGGCATGTTTTTTACATAACCCTTTACACATTAACAATAGTAATATCTTGCATAGACTGTGGCTGAGGATGACCCAGTTGAGCCAAGAGAAAGCCAGACGGACCAAAGCTTAAATTTTGATATGGGGAAAGGAGAAGAGCTGCCTGAAGAGCATGTACAAAAACAAAGGCAAAGCACTATGGTTAGAATAACACTAATCTTTACTCAATAAGTCATGTACTAAAACCAAATAGTCAAATTAAATAAATTAGAATACTGTTGAAAAGAAAAATATTATACTGAAGAGAAGAAAAACTTGATTCACTAAGTGAGATACATTATATAGATTAATTACACTCAGACTGATGTATTCAAGCATTTTTTTTTTCTGGTAATGTGATATTTTTCTGCTTACAGTAATGAAAACATGATATTTAAGGTTAGAATACTATATTCAACCATTTAAAAAAAAAACAATTTAACAAAGAAATGTGGCCTTAATGAAAAGTATATTTAATACCTGCTTAAACGTTGCTATTTTGGACATCATGAAAAATTACATTGATCATCTCAGAATAAAAATCATCACATTATCAATGTAACTACGTATGTGTATATCTATCTATCTATCTATCTATCTATCTATCTATCTATATATATATATATATATATATATATATATATATATATATATATATATATATATATATATATATATATATATATATATACGCAGATAGTTGTTTTCAGTTTCAGATGAGCATTTGCACATTGCAGTTAGAACTGAAAGGCTCGCTAGTAATTACAATGTAGGCCCAGTGTCAATTACGAGATGCGCCTTTTTCCCCAGACAACATGCATCTGTGTCTTTAAGTCACTTCAAACATTTTAAAGTGTTCTTGTCTGTCAAAGTTGGCAAGAATGATTGCTGCTGAGAGTGCGTGTTGTTTATTTGTCTTTGCTTTTGACAGAAGTGGAAAGATTACATATATCCTTGCAAAGCTTTTTTGCTTGGTAACATTTGGTTATACAGGGTGTAGAAAAACAATTTATGCCTCCTTTATAAATGCATTTCTTTGATTTTTACATGCTGAGAGTTTTGTACAGCTTTAACAAAATAACAAGCAAATGCTTTACACTTTTGATATGCTTCAGCAAGTTTAAATAAAACAATAAAATGTATATTGTTCCAGTATTTTCAGCTTGACTGAAGCCCTTTTCCCAAAGATTGCAGCAAATCAGGTTATCCATGGATTATTGCACAGATTGATTTGTCTTCAACCATAAGGTTGGTAGTTTGATCCCAAGTGCTGCACACATCAATGTATTGAGTTGCATTGTTCCCAATAGGCTCATTAGTGTGACTAGAGAAAAAGTGCTCCAGATATAGAGTGCAAAATCTAGACAGTAAGTTACTTCTGATTGTGCCTGAAAGACTAAATGAAACCAGATATGAAATATAATTACGGGTTAAATATTGACTCTTCTGGATATACCACGTCAGTACAATATGTTTTAAGGAACAGAGCAATTAATTATGAGAAATAATACAGTTGTCAAAATTCATAGATAACACTTTAACCTTCGTTGTCATATAAAGTGCTTGCCATAATACTTTATTCTCCCAATGAACATCCTCTGTCTGGGTCTTTAGTGTCCAAGGTAGTGCTGTGTTAGTGTAGCCTCAGGCTCAAATGTCACCTCAGCAGTACATCAAATTGAGTGACAAGTGTTGGTCCAAGTTACAGACCTGAGGGGACAAAAAAAAGCATTCTCAGTCTGCTTTATTGCCTCAAGGTGAAAGGTTGCATATTGTAGCCTTCAGATATTTAAGTGCTGTCTTTCTTGATGTTTGAAACCTTTGAATTAAAATCAGGAAGTAGTCATATTAGTAGCTCATGTTGTTTTACTGCAGTATAATGCAATCACTTGTAAGAGTAAAGTGGGTCAAGCCTGTAAAAGTGTTGCTAAAGAAAAAAGTTCAGAAGAAACTGTTTTGTCAAAAATTACTTTAACCAAATTTTTGTACTGCATGAATTTCCACATGATTGCACTGATATTTGCTAATACATGCTGTAGACATACATTTGTAGTTTTAATTTAGTTTCATTCAGTCTTTTATCAATCTTATTACCACCTTCCACATCTGCCGCAAAAATAAATGTGATGCATTTCATGTTAATGCCCACTTTCTAATAGATTTTAAGTGTCTGCATCAGTGCTTGAGAAGTTGTTTTTCTGGGAGCTTAATTTTACTATCATTAAATAAGAGTGAATCACCACTTATACACTATGTAGACATTTTATTCATTAAAGCCACTCTTCACTGAGAATAATTAAACTGATAATGATGGCACTTTGTAATCTGCAAACTGAAAGTAAGGCCTTATCTTTTTAAGAAGGAACATTTTAATGAAATCACTAAGTGGTGCCAGATCAATCAAAGTCTGCACTTTATGGAAATGTTACTTTAGAATTGTAATATGTCATTATTGATGTGGCAAAAATATATTTTGTATCTAATGTGTTATAAAATCAATGTAAATCTGAGTTATCTAACATTTTGTCATCATAATTATCATTTTATAGTAACTCTGTTTGGAATGGGTTTTTTTTCCCAGTACTGTGATAAAGTCGCTGCATGCTATTGAAGAGACTTTAGGCCAAAGCTAAGATCTTATTAAAACTAAAAAAAAAAAAAATTGTGTTGATGTAAGAACTCATTTTGCTCGTGACGTTTCACGAACAGCAGCTTTAACCAATGTTGCTAGATTTTGATCTTAAAGTGAGACAACAATCTGGATGGGGTCAGTATTAAAAATAGTTGGATGAATAAAATAAGGAAATAATAGCACTGTGTGGGAAGGGAAAAAAAAACAATGATGCTGATTAGTTGGATTGATAAATAGTGTGCAACATTCACAATAACAACTTGTGCAGATGGGAGTTACAGAAGATCTAGTTTCAGATATCCAAAGTTAGTTGCTATCATTCTTAAAGCGTAACTAACTTCCAAATCAACTTTTTTTTGCTGATAAACTGTCTAAATAGCTTAGTTATGGTTCTATCTTTATGTTTCTGTGCGGATTTTGACATTTTCATGTACATTTGTTTAGTTCTGTAAAATTTTGCCAAAAACCCTCTCAGTGCTGGCCTCCTTAGGTAAAATGGTGCCTAAGTAGTTGAATTTTCCTATTGATTACAGCGGTACAACTCGGTACAACTCACTCAGACACATGGCTTTGCCCGGAAGCAAGTCAGGAGATGGCTTACCCACTCTGCTCATCCCCACACTTGTCTGTTGTCAGGGGTGGGGTTTCACTTCCACAGGGGGTGTTAGTTAAACTTCAGAAAGTGGTAAACTCCTGGCGGCTCATCAACAAAAAGGCAAACCATCACATTCACATTAAACATGTGAAACAATTATTGATTGTACAGCTAATCCTGACTGACAAATTTTGGATTTCTCAGAAAAATACGATGAACTCTAATACAGTTTAATGTCATCTGCATAGATACAATATTTTATGGTTAGATCAGAAATGTTAGTGAGATGGCATTCCTACTTTCAAGCATTAACTTTAGCTGTGATTTCTGCACATAATTTTTGATGATATATTGAAAGTGCACTATAAAAAATACAAACATATTAAAAAAAAAAAAAAAATCTCTTGAAATGACTTTACAACCCAAAGCTCTGTAGCCAGTCTATTACCACCCAAAGAAAAAAAAAAAAAAAAAAAAAAAAATCCTTAAGTTTAATTCCAAAATACACATTGAAATAACACTGTGGTGTTATAAGAGCTCTTTTTGCACATATTAGAAAAAAAGGTCTGCCTCATGTCAAAGTTAAACATTACATAAATATTAAGACTTGCAGTTTTAGCAACAGAACATTAAATAGTAGTGGCATAATTGGCTAGAGTAATCCTTTGTCTGTAACAAATATCATATAGGAAATAAAAACACCTACAGCAATTTCTATCTTAAAAAATTGCTTGTACAAATAATTTTCCCAATTAAAAATGACGGAAATTAAAATAATTCATTTCAACATTATACCACATTGCTTTATTATTTGTCATTTACACCTTGACAGATACAGTAACAAAAAAAAAAATCTTTTTGGGGTGCTCTCCCTCTTCAGACATTTTGCAGTGGACCCACTATGTAAAACAACCTCAACAAATGTTGACAGCAACCCTTACATCACTGCGTTTAAAATCAAAAGAAGCACTCACATCACAAACTCAAGGCTTGAAGTAAAGAAAAAAACGGTTCATAGACTTGAATCTGCCTGTGTTTCTTAATGTCACAAAAATGTGTCATGATGACATAGTTACAGCACACATTTATGGCTGCATGACACAACAGCTCTGTTTGGATGATGTTCTGCTTAAAGCTTTGCACTTTTTACCCCAATGGACACCCCTCTTTGATAGCTATTGAAGTAACCAATTCTATTTCCATCACAGTTGGCTTCTTTGCTTATATTGTGACAAATAAAAAAGAAATAGAGAAAACACACAACAGCAGACATATAACATGTAGCAACAACACATGGAGCCCGCTGGCTAAACAAAACCATGGGATGCGTGAGATGCATGCGGTGGCCTGCATTGCAGTGAAATTGCAGTGAAAGGTGGCTTGTGCGACTGTTGTTGTACTCCCGCTCATCTGTGTGCAGCGGGAAATCTGTGTTCTCCTGTGTCTTATTTAGACATTCTTCAGTATTTAAAAAGATAAACTATTTCTAGAAGACTCAGAAAGTGCAATTGTGCCACAAATTACTACATGCCGTCTTTAAAATTTGGATCATGCATACCTTTTGAATGTCCAAAAACATATATCCCCAGAATTAGAGCATATAGTTGGTGATAATGCAGAAACTGTTAAACACCTAAGTTTATACATAATCAGTCCAAATCCTTACTATCATTCACTTAAGTTTCTAATTTGCAGAAAATAATATTTATTAGTTTATGTATTAGAAATACCTGCTAAGTGAATAATTAACATCCTACAGTCTTATTACAGTCTTTTTTTGGTGACTCTACATTTCTTACAGAAGACCCACTTAGTTAACACTTGTTATGTGATAACATGGTGAGAAATCTGCGGCTTCAATTCCAGCTTCCTCCTGTCAAATGGTGATGTGACCCTGGGCAAGGCACTTGATTCTAAGTTACCCATTGATCTGTGTATTGGTGAATGAATGTGAGTGTGTGTGTTTGTGAGTGTGATAAGGTTAATATGGCTCTACTGTAAATTTCATAGTCAAAATGACAAGAAAAATGCTATATAAATTCAGTCCATTTACGATATACTTAACCTTTCATACATGTTGTTGTGCTGGGCTATTTAATGCCTTCTGTACCAAACACAATTTCTTAAAGTTTACACTTGATACATATGTATGTATGTATGTATGTATGTATGTATGTATGTATGTATGTATGTATGTATGTATATGAGTGATCTTTATTTAACCAGGAAATAAAACTCACTGAGATTAAAAATCTCTTTTACAAGAGTTTCCTGGGCTATACAACAGCAAAACAAGATAAAACCAGGACAATTTCAACCTTTAAAATATAAAGTGAAAGGATGGGAAATTCTTACCTTGTCTTGATTTATTTATGTCTTGTAATGTAACACAGCTGAAACACAAGAATAGAGTAGGGTCCATCTTCCCATCAACTCTGACCAGTTTCCCTCTTCTGCTAAAGAGAAGCATAACCACACCATTATATTGCAGCCATATATATATATATATATATATATATATATATATATATATTTTTTTTTTTTTTTTGTAGTTTAACAATAGTGCTTTATTTTTCCTTTTTGAAATGATCAGCTGAACAGTGATCTGTCAGAACTTCAGTGCTTGAGAAGGTTTGTTATAGCCTAACCCTGCTTTAAGTACCTCCACAACTTTTTCCCTGACCTGTTTGTTGTAATCTTTGATCTTCATGATGCTTCCAAACAAACACTGAATCCTAAGTGAATTTTTAAAACAGTGCCTAATTTTACTTCCAATTTACAATCATGCTCTTCTGTGTTGTGGTCTCAAAAAAAGTGCCATATATTCATTGATTACTCTAAAAAGAATAAAATCTTTTAAAATATGATCGAATGAGTACTAAAACTCTCTATTTTTATTTACCCATTCTTTATGTCACAAAGAAGATTAAAAATCAAATTATTCAAAGGAACAAGGGTCTCAAAATACAGTATCTATTAAAACTCCCTGCAACATATTTAAAGAGTATATTACCTCTGTTGACAGTTCTTTTAAAAGTATTGTCACTACTGCTGATCTCACCAGCAGAAATAGAAACAGAAAATGAGAAGTATATGCTAACTGCTGGCTATTTGCTGTATGTTGCAAATTACTATTTTGTGTTCTTGATATTACAGCTCATTAGACATAATGACTTAATAATTACCTTCCTGCTATGTGCTTACTATGGTTGTGATATGTGAGAAACTATCATCAATTTGCTTGCCATAGAGATGACCATTAAAGTCTTATGACAAAAGTTGAAAGTCAAATAGCTTATTGCTTTTGTTGAAGTAAGAAGCACCTGTGTCCTCTGTAAGTTACCAACACCTGATCAACAGGTCTGTTGTTAGTGACTATACAGCAATTTGCTCTTCTCCTGGTGAACTGCTAAGTTTGATCTTTGAAGATCACACATCATCTCTCAAACTAGACCTAGTAGGACATTTTTGCTATGCCATATGCAAAAGTGTAGAGACTTAGACTTGAGGTGCTGCTTTCTAAATGGTGCATGCTCTGCTGCAACAGCATGGACCACACACAGCAAATGTGAAGATACCATACACTTGAACTACTGCTACACATTAGAAGAGATCAGCATGGTTTTCTATGTTTGTGTCTTTTTACAATGTATTCCTCAAACAAGTTGCTTTGGTTAATCACTGCGCTAGCAATCACTGCATTAGCTCCATGTTTTCTAAAGGATTTATTTTAAAATTCTGGTATGGATTTATGAAGCACTGTATGGGCAGAGATACATTCTGAGTTGCTTGTCAGCTATAAACTACGTAGACCCCTCACATCACCAGAGACCTGCTTATTCAGTGTTTGCAGAACCAGAGTTAAACATGCAGAGGCAGCATTTGGTCTGTTCCTCAGCTCTGAAACGAACTCCCCGAAGCCTAAAATGTGCAGAACCTGTTGATTCCTATCATGGCCTTGGAAGAGGTTTCTTCATGCAGATTTGAGTGTGGCAATACACACAGATGATTAACTATTTGGTGCCTCCCTTTTGTGGAAAGCCTATTGGACCAGCTGTGGGACACCAGACCAATCACAGCAGTAGACACACTTACACCTTTAAATGGCTCTGAGAAGGATTGATTCACTGGGCAGCTTTGGACTAAACAGGTTAGTCAGTTTATCTTAGAAAGGTATTTTGGGTTATTGAAGCTCAAATTGCAAGTCCACACTTTCAGGAGAAAACGGTTACCCTAGAAAGGTGACCCCCATTCTGTTTCCTCACATCAGCACCAACATGATGATGGCCTTCCCTGAGATTGGTCTTGTTTGCACCCCACCCTCACACAGGACAAATGATGGGAAATCTTATTGTATGTTGAGCAAGATTGCATGGCAGATTCATGAGCAAAACCAGGCTATTTGTTAATCAAAGAACAAATTGGCAGCGTGACATCAACACATGATGACAGGCAAAAACAGGGTGATTGGACAAAGGAGTGTGAAAATAATGGAGTATAGTTATACTAGGAAAGGTGATTACATAGTGAACACAGATGAGGTAATTAGAGAACAAGAACGATGTGTTGAACTGAAGATATAAAATCAAGGGCAACTGAGCTTATTTGGACACCATGGCAGGACATACAAAACTGTTTTAAAACATAAAAGTAATGTAGCAATTCTAAATTTTAAACCAAATATCACTAAAGACACAGAAACCTGAATAGTACAACATAAATATCAGCAGTGTTGTTTCAACATAATAACTTCTTTTAGTTTTCTATAACTCAAACACATGCTCACACTGAGAGCAAGAGAGATAAATTCAGTAAAGTTTTAGGTACTTAAGCAGAAGACAACTGGACTTCAATAGATTTAGACTCAAATCCAGTATTTATCCAATGCAGTAAACAATGACTCATTGTTCTACTATTTAAAAAAAATTTGTTTTCTTGTTGCTCTTAAACCTAAAAAAAAAATTAGATTGCTTTGTGATTATTGTTTATGTTTACTGTTTACTGTGATAACTGACTGCTGAGAAGGTCGATTCTCAGATTCACATCTTCTGCTCTGTAACACAGTGATTCATAAAGACCAACAAACACTTGAGACTAGTATAAGTGTTCCATTATTACATCCTGGTTTATAGTTGGAGGCGTATAATAACAATTTCATATATATTTATTGAATATGAATTGCTGTATTTGGAAACTTCATCTTTTTAAAACTTATAGGCATCTATCGATCTCCAAAAGGAAAATGTCCTCTCCGTAACCTCATGCACACATTCTAAAAATGATTTGCTGTTGCAAATGACTGCAAAAATTGTAACCACAGTAGGGTATTTTTTCTTGTTTAATTTAAAAGAATCAAAGATTCACATTCTTTGTTATCTTCTAAGACTTTTTCCATTAAATATGTGACTTCACACGAATTGTTATACAGAGGAAACATTCAACCAAGGTTAAATTCATAAAAAATCATTCTAATTTATATTGCACTGATGATGATAAAAGTCTTATGACATATTGTTTACAAATGTTATATTGTAATTTATAGTTTTAATAATGAGATATTAAAAAGTAGTTATGACTCAGTGTAGATTATTAAATTAAATCCTTCCCTCATGTCTAAGAGCACTGCCCCATACAGTATCTAAATCTCCTCAGCCACTGTACAGAGTGGGATAACAAGTCACCTTTTCTACTGCCCTGCATAAACGGACAGTGGATGAGTTTACCACACATCGTCCAGAAATATACTCAGCAGGGAGAAAGGAGGTAGGGGTAGGTAGGAGGAGCTGGGTAGGAGGTATCTGCTCCCTGCAAGCTCCAAACCTCTACTAGCTTACCACAAAATGTCTATCTGGGTAGGGATTGAGCCTGGAAATTTGGGTCATGGCAGATTTAAATGTAATACATTTTGACACATTGAGAACCTTGAACTGCTTTATAATGGCTGGTTGTGGTTCTGCTAAAGGGTCAAGGATAGGTTCTTCAAAACTATTAGTGTTTTCACACCACTTAGCATATACATATGCCTCCGTTTATGCTCTGGATCCATCTGTGGAATAAGTCACATTCTGATGTGTTATCCTTTTGCATGTCATGGCAAAGCAGTTAATGTCAGTGACACAATCATCAGGGTAAATCTGATGAGACATTGTCAACATTACAAGTCTGTCAAGCTCATCCAAGATTGTGTGGTGGAATGGAGGCAGACACACCACTACACTTTTTCAAGAAAAGTGTTTCTGGCAACACCAAAGCACTGTGCTTTACACAAAGCATATCAGTTATGTCATCATGTGATAAAGTTCCACTCATTTATCCATGTAAAATATTGACAATTTCAGCACCATATTCAATTAGTAGGAGAAAGAATATTCAAGCAACAATCTATCTTATCTAACAGAAAAACTAAGCTTTGGTTGAATTGGTAATAAAAGCAGAATATGACGGTTTACATACAATGGATTTTTGTCCAACATTATCTGTAGATTACAGGCTTCAAGCAGAAGAAGAATCAGACAGACGGAGGTCTGGATAAAGCAAATGAGCTGAACACATTCTTTAACAGGTTCCGTTCAGGAACAAACTCACCATCCTCCCCTCCAGCCCTCAGCCAAACAGACATCCCACCCTCCTTTGACCCACAGCTTTCCTGTCACACTTCAAAGTTTTAAGTTATGTTTGATATACACAGCATTTTTATAACAACTGAGGGTAACATAGTTACTTGATTGTGCTATAAAATGTCCCTATGTGCCCGGAAAAATACATAAGACATCACCATTAAATCTACCACAAGATTAAAAAGTATGCAACAGACTCCATACTGTCAGTATTTGTTAAACAAAAAGAAAACAAAAATTGAAAAACTGTAACAAGAGCTGGAACTGCCAGATGATTAAAATCAAACACACTTATTAAATTAATAATCAGCCTTTGTGACGACTTCTAGAGAAGTAAAAGTTTTGGTAGTTTGCTGGTATAGAGAATACTACAAAGCCAAGGAGAATACCCTGCTAAGGATAAAGTGTGAAATATGATTTTTTTTTTTCCCCTCCTCTTACCTAATGTGGTATCTTTCTTTTCTAATGAAAGGGCAGCGCCTCTCGTGAAGGCTGCAGGGCCTCTGTCACCCATCTCCCCATGTCTTACGTCATGTTGTCTGTTTGTCCTGGATGGGTTGTACTGGAATTGTAATTTCCCCTCGGGGATAAATAAAGTACTATTGAATTGAATTGAATAGACATCAACAATTACCTTAAAGGTTTTCTTGCAGCTAGATAAATGTGGCAACATATTTTGTTGCTGAGGTTTGTTTGAATATTAAAGAATAGTGTGAATATACAGAATCAATAAGTATCTGTCACATTGCTTGAAATTGAAGCAGCACACCTCTTCCTGTGTCTATTCCAGTTTTAGCTCAGAGATGCACCACAAATGCATGTTAAGCAGACAAACATGCTGCCAGTATACTTGCATGCATAAGAATCCATGCTGTTATTAGGTCAATTTGTTAACAATCACTTTTTTAAGTCTTATTAAAACACACAATATAGGACAATAATCATTCTCAGCCAGTTCCTGTTATCTATGTAATCATAAATGACAGTGCTTAGGAGCATGTTAGAAATGTTACTGATACTCTGGGAGACCACTTGCTGTTTATTAAGCAGGTATTGATAAGAAAAATGATCAGTTCAGATAACAACAAAGTTTTTAAACTTAAAGACACCAAAGAAAATGGTAAATAACTACTTTGGTAAATAACTACAAAACTCTAATCTCACATATCCAAAATTACAGCAAATGACTTACCCATTCAGGTCGCCCTAGTGGTTGACTACACATTTGGCTAAATCATCCCCGTTGTTGTTACTCATACAACTCATGTATTTTTTTTTTTTTTTTCAAAACCAGTGAACTGTTTAGCTAGTGTCAAAATCATACTGTTAGGTCAAAAATACACAAAACATTGGAAAGAGCAGCATAATGGGGAGATGTCATTTGTAGGTAGGTTTTAAGGTTTTAAGACATATTTCAAACAATGTAAAGTCCATCACTTTAAGTAGGGAGATTATTTGCAACAAAAAAAACATTTGAGACTTTTGCCAAATTAACAGTAGTGGACATCCCAGCAAACCCACCCCAAACTCACACTTGAAAATCTCTCAGAGAAACTTACAAATCCTTTTAGCTTCATCTCAGACTCTACAGGCCTCAGTTAGCATACTGAAAAATGCACAACTGTAAGAAAAAGAAAGAAAAAGTTGTTTGACCATTAAGTACAGTTCTATGTTTAGAGAAAACCAAATGCAATATATTATCAGAAGCACCTCATACAAACTCCCAAGCATGGTGGTGGAAGGGTGATAATTTGTGTTTCCATAGCAACAGGACCTGGGCGTCAACAGTCTTTAAGTTGGTCATGAAGACTCTGTAGTCTTTTTGCTGAACCTGGGTCATGATCCAGGGCAATGATCCTAAACACAGCAGCAAATGTATTTTAAGATTGGTTAAAACAGAAGAGAACCAAAGTGGTGCAAATTCCCAGTCAATATATAGGGCTGGACGGTAGAGCAGATGTAAACACAGATGCCTGACAGCCAGAAGTTACTGGATTTAAATAACTTTCTGGGGTCTATTTTTTTGTGGCGTTTCCATGCTCTGACCATGAATGGGTGGGTTCTAGCTGGTTGCTACAGCTATCTGCCACAGTCCAACAATATGCATGTTACGTTTATTCGGCACCCCAAATTGCCAGCATGGTTGTTTGTCTTGTGTAAATCTTTGTTTCCCTGTGGTGAATTGATAACCTGTCCATAGTTTACCTTGCCCATTGGCACCAGACCCTGTCCGCTGGATGGATGGATGGATGGATGGATGGTTTGTTGGTTGGTTAACAATAGTATTGTCAAAAAATGGTGTTGAAATAAAATAAACATTTCAGCGACAAGTCCAGCTGGTACCATCATTACAGGATGCATATATTTACAACATTTGTTTTCACAAAATAATGCCAATCATTACAAATGAGATGCATTTACAATATCTCTGAGAACATCAATCAGCTTCTCTGCCATCTTTTCTAAAGAGCATCATCTTCATGACACTTCTGAAAGCATGCACCGGAATCACACTATATAACAACACCAGTTAAAGTGCTTGTTGAGCATGTTTAAAGTGCACTGACCAGTGCAGCCTCATCAATTAATTTCCCCATGGCAACTTCACATTTTGGGTGTATGGAGTACAAGGCTTGTAAAACTGTCGGCTCTTATATCAGTCCTATTGAGAATCCTTAAATTATTACTCTTTCATTATCAGAGTGAAATTCAGTGGACAAGAAGTACAGTCTGGCTAATAACATCCAAACCAGAATATCTTTGACACAAAATATGTAAAATGAAATCAGCTCAGTAAACAACAAACCTAAACCTTTTTGCATAAAAATAAAACTGGACATGTTGAATGGCATTTATATAGCATTTTTTTGCCGTGATAGTTATCTTTGAGGCTTCACACTTGAGGAGTTAGCACTGTTGCCTTGGAGCTAAGAAGTCTTGATTTGAAGCACAGCTCAGGGTCTTCTGCATGAAGTTTGCATGTTCTGCTTGGTGCTGCTAGGTGCTCAAGCTTCGTCTTGCAGTACAGAATCATGCTTTTTAGGTTGCCCACACTATACCAGTCCCGATCATATCAGCTCTTTCTGCAACCCTGCACAAATAACTGGCTACAGACAATGGATCAATGGATGAATGATTGTGGAATTAATTACAAATTTTCTCATATACAGGTCATCTGCTCAAGTCAGAATAATTTAAAAACATGCTGGAGTTGAAGTTAGAGTTCTTATCCATCATTAGTAATTTGCATTTGCATGAAATGACAAGCTATCAGTTATTGTGAGGTTTCTTCCAGTTCATATTTCTGTTTCAGAATTATACTATAGGAAGATTCAGCACTCGGAAAATTTTTTTATTGGCTTTCCTGCTATTCACAATCAGTAATTATTTGTGTTTGATACAGGGGGGAGTTCCTGCTGTGTGTGGAAAAGAACCAAATTTAAGTACACGTATTTTAAAACAATGAAAAAGTTATTTCAGAGTTGGCATTTTGAAGTGTTATTAGCATCTTCTATCAGCGATACCATGTCTGGTAAATGAACCAGTCTCTGTGTTCTGTCGGATGCAGACCCTTACCTTAAAGCTGCAGTATGTAACTTTTATAAACAATGTTTTTTTTTTACATATTTGTTAAAACTGTCACTATGCCGTGGTAGTATAACATGAGACAAATAATCAGTGAAAAAATTGAGCTCCACTCTTTTTTCCCTGCCATCTGCAGAAATACACTGCTCTCGGTCAGAAACAACCAATCAGAGCCAGGAGGAGTGTACACACTGCTACATCCTTCCCCTTGCTCTCCGCTAGGTTACAGCTAGTTACCCACTGAGCCTGCTATGAATGCTCAGGCTTTTAATCATGGCCACCGATGACAGTAAATAAACAGTTTTCCTGGGGAGTAAGTTGTTTTTCTGCCATTAACGCATTGAGAAGCGCGTATACTAGTGTGACTGACAGCGCTAAGACCTTCCTCTTGGCTCTGATTGGTTGTCTCTGACCAGGAGTGGTGTATTTCTGCAAATGGCAACAGGACCACATGGACAATGCAGAAAAGCTTGAATTTTTCACAGGTTATCACAGCAACTTTAATTTTTTTTTTATCATTTTGCCTTCCTGGTGTCTGAAGAAAGTCTCACTCTCTCTCACTTTCCCACAGCCTGCATGAACCACGGACATGTAATAGAATGTACAGTTCCATTTTTAATAAATTCTTACATCTCTTTGCGTCCTCTGACTTAATTTTTTTCATTTGGCTGATACTGAAAATAAATGAGACCTCTTTGTTCATAACAACTTCCAGATTGAGCAGTGCTGTATTAAAGTGACCTGGTATGCATTGTGCATTCACTGATTGGAAAAAAAATTAAATTTCCGCTTCTAAATGGCTGATAACAGGTCAGGGCTAATCAAGCTGTTATCATCTGATTCTAAAGTTATCTGTACTTAAAAGAACAGATATGAATAGTGGTATGAATAGTGGTATAGTGAACAGAGATGAATAGTGGTATTCAAAATGAAAATCTGAGGCTTCATTGTTTTCAGCCAAATATACTTATTTAAAAGTGTTTTTCACTCAGTATTTTGCTGCGATGTCTGCAGAGTGAAAACATTACTCACTTTTGTGATATAAACCCCTGCTAACCTGTAGAGTCCTTCATACCAGTATTCTCAGAAAGCATGATCTCATTGTTGGCCACTAGATCCAAGTTGAAATGTCTGTTACTTAATCTGTTCACCTAAGGGAACAAATGCCTGGAAGAAAAGTCGCCTCCTTGGGAAGTTGCTGTGCCTGTCTACCATGTGAGATTTAAATCTGCTCTACCTTGTTTACAGCTCCATCACTGATACAGCTGCTGCACTGCCTCTCCTTTGAAAATATTTGCTAAAAGGGTCTGAACACGATTGGAGTTAATTAAAGCTGGCAACGTGCTGCCCTGATACGTATGCATGTTTGAGTAATCAGATGCCGATCCTGAATGACTGCGGTAAAACGAGCCTTTTGTAATGTTTTCCTCTGAGCAATTTGGTGTCAATTGTTTATGCATCTCCTTTCAAGACGGGACGTGAACAGATGTGCAGCGAAATATGACTCTTTCAGACTGAAGGGAAATTCTCAGCACATTCCCACCATATTATACATACCAATAGAAAACACATGGGTAGTTGAGGCAGCCACAAAAGTGTTTTGATGATTTATTAATTGATGAAAAAAACACTTTGATTTATATTTATTTATTATTACTGTCTCGGGGTGTGTGTTTTCTTAGGATTCAGTGACTGACATGCCTCTGCCAGCCCTTCTCAGTCATATATTGTCTTGGCTTTGAAGGCAAGCTGTCATGCATGCTTGATCATAGGCATGGGCAGAAACTCAGAAGTCCCGCAATCTTGGCAGAGGAGACCTATACATTTTCTGCAAGTGGTGAATTGCTTTACTGCTTTATGAAAACATTGATCCCACAACTCTCCTGTGTTTGCAAGGAATATTTGTTAAAGGCCAAACACATCTCCAGAAACAGGCCAACAATGGGAGGGGGGTTCACTCAACATCTGCTCCCATCAAGTGAGGGTTCCCTGGAGATATCACTCACTGAATCCCTTACTGCTTTGCTATCTTTTTTTCTAAGCATTCTTTCCACTATTTACTTTATGAGGACATGATGAAAGAGTGGGTTGTCCTGGTAACGAGGGCGGAAAAATTCACTGACAGAGACAAACATTTAGTAACATCTTGGGACCTGCCCAGCCCCTGCCTAGATGTCATTGCTCTGGACAGATCTGTCCAAAGCCTATTATCATGCCATCATTGTTGTGGAGTCTGTCCCACAACAGTATTCAATTAATAAACCTGTCTCCCTAAAAGTAAAACAGAATGTAACACAGTTTAGTAACTTCTTGAAACACAAACTTAACTGTCAACAGCACACACTCATATTTTGGGTGTTAGAGCTTTCCACTTGCACATGTTGCAACATGTTAGGACAGTTTTCATTGAAAACGTACAAAGAAAATGAGCAACTAAAACAGTCCACATTCCTTGACAAGGTGTTGGAGGACTTGGAAAACTTTTTTCTTAATTAAGATTTACTGTTCTTTTTTATTTTGAGGCTTACCACTTTGTTACAAGGGAATCTAAAACATTGTATTTTGATTGTTTTATTGAGAGTTTCTGCTTGACAAATCTCATCAAAATTGCAACATATAATGCGTGCCACAACAGTTTTACTTATTTATTTCTCCATCCGGAGTCCATGGTTTATGGTACCAAATGGAAGACCAGAAAGTGGGGACCTGGTCTCCAGCACAACTCTTCCTGGGGGATTCCTAACCACTCTTGAACAAAGTGTGTGATTTAATTCATTCAGTGAAACCCAGTCTTACATTACATAACTAAACTTGACGAACCTTTTGAAGTTGATGTATCTGAGGCATCATTATTAGTGACCCAAAATATCTCAACCAACAGCCCTCTGCAAGCAGTAGGAGTTTACATGCTTGCTCAACACCATGAATAGGAAGAATCTGAGCTCATAGTTACTCTTCTGGTCCTTGATGTATGATTCAAGCTGCATTACAACTAAATTGTGGTATAGGCCCATATGCAAGGCAGCCACCAATGTAAACCAGGATTATTACCTAATATTATAATGGATCTGATTCTCACAATGGCTTTGCCTTAGACTGGAGCATTCTTGCCAAAGTTAGATTTCCAAAAGTAAATCGGTCTGTTTCGCTGCAAAACTTGTTAATCATCATCACATTGTTAAGCAGAGTGAGAGAGAGAGTGTGTGTGTGGGTGTGTGTGTGTGCATGTGTGCGTGCGTGAGAGGGAGAGTGAGTTTTACTGCAGGACCAGGGCAAGTGAACATATTTTCTTTAACTCTGATGTCAGCTAATTACAAGTTTGTACGATATTTTTGCATAGACACCTTGTGGGGTTAATAATTAAATATACAATCTGATACATTTTTAACTTCAGTTTGTTCTTTTATTTTTGAATGAATCAGTTAAAAGGTTGCAGACATTTCAGATCCCAGGTGAATGGACAGGGAGACAGATTTCAACAACTTGCTTTAACAATAAAATGAGTAAACAGCAGGGCAGCGATGTTGCATTGACAGCCCTCATCTGAATTCAGTCATGATTACATTCATGAATTCATGGTAAAACTTTGTCTTTTCTTAAACAGCAGATTTCACAAAGATATACCAAATGAGTACATTATAGCACAATATCAACTTACTGTTACATCAGCAATTTCAAACTTGTAGCATAATGTCAGTTTTTGATGGTCATTTCAAACATGTGAATTACTCACTAGTGACCGGAGGAAATCCTTTGAAAGCTGATAATGGAGAGTTTATAACCTGACTGTTGTGGCAAAACAAATTAACTTTAATAATTTATGAAAAACAATGTGTGGCACAAACATGCCAACACACATGAAAGAACAACACCGGCACACAAGCTCTCCAGACCTATTTAGAAAACAGAGATGGTCTAAAAACATTCCTAAACTAGTTTTGCTAAAGTTAACACTCACGTGAGTTATACTAAAACCGTTCACAATCAACACATTTTCCAAACACCCCAAGATAAAACATCTAAAACATCTCCCGATCATGTTGGCAATCAAGTTCATTATTCGCTAGTTTTCTTTTTTAACTTTGAACTCAACTATTTTAACAGGAGAAATGACTAAACAGAAGGATGGCAATGTTGTTGCATTGTTAGCTCTTATCTAAATAAACACAAGGAGCTTAAAGGGGCAGTATTATCTGTTTTCCATGCACATAGAATCATTTTATAGCACAATCAAGTGCTGTCAATCAACTATGTTACCTTCAGTTGTTACAAAAATGCTGTATATATCAAATATGACTTAAAAGGAATTTGACTTTGTAATTTAACGCCTTAAAATTGGGCCTCTGTCTCTTTAAGAAAGTCCTGCTCTTTCTGAAATTCCGCCTTCAGGAAGTCATCACAACAGCTAATCCTTTAATGTTTTCATCAGCGTTTTACTGAGTAGAAGCTCGTATAATGAGCTCAACAGATGCACAGTTCCTCCGGGTGTTTGCTAATTGCTGCTGGCTAGTCTGGAGGAGGGAATAACATTATAACATGATGTAAAGCTCAAAAAAGTTGAGTTTACATAATGCTACCCCTGTAATCTCCACAGAAAAGATATGCTACCTGTATCATTCCAGTATCAGTATCACTACCATCTATTAACCTGTATGTATTACTGAACAGTATTGTTGGACAGTGTCATGATCCCTTCTTTTGGACTTTATTTCTGTCATTTCTTTGTATTGATTTCTTATTTTCCCTCTGTTAGTTCAGATATTTTTAGATTATGTTTAATTGTTATTCTGTTTCTTATTTTGATTAGATCAGTCTTGTTTTTGTTTTTCTTTAGTTCAGTCTTCTCTTAGTTATTCTAGTTTATTATTATTCCTTGTGTTTAGTTATCCTCTGTTAGCTTCTTTTTTTTCCTTACTCTCCTGTTTACTCTCCCTAGCCCCCTGTTGCCATTCTCTCGCTCTCTCTCTCCTCGGTCACCCCTTAGCTCTTTCCTCACACCTGCAAACTGTGAGCCAGTCAGCCCCAGTCCATTGTTCCAGGATTCACACTCCCAGTATTTAAGCTCCTTTCTTGCTCCCACTCCTTGCTGGTTCCTCCTGTTACTTACCCATTTTCTTCCCTGTCATGCTCTGCTCTTTTTGCTCCATGGATTCCCTGTGACTTTATAAGTTTTTGTTCACCATTTTTATTAAATGTACAAATCTACTCGCCACCTCTGCCATCTCTGTATTTGGGTCCACAACAACCAACCACCAAATATGACAGACAGATGTCATTGCTCCTGAACAGGCTGATGTGCAACATAAAATTACAACTGATTTTTTTTTTTTTTTTTTTTTTTTTACCACATTTTGAGTAGACATCTTTTACAATGTGACAGTCTCTATTCACTTAATAGATATTATCTCCTTGAACATGTCAGTCCATCTGTTTGTGGCTGAAGGGCAACTGCAACTTGATATAAAAATAAAATGCTAGTCCCTCCAGTCTTGCTGGAGTTCATAGGTGTGTTTGTGTCTGCTTGTGTTTAATACAATCTGCTGTGTGAATCCAATGGAGAAATCAAGTAGACTGCATATGCAAAACTAAAAGTGGATGAGATTATACTGCTTTATTGATAGCATCCTATATCTGTAAAAAGGAGGAAGATGAAAGTGTAGGTGAAAGTGGACTAGGGGACCCGCACTCTAAAGCATCACTCCTGGAATTCTTTGCTGGTGTTCACAACTTGGTGGATACTTGATTTAGCTACCATTCTGACCACTTCTGGAAGTTTAAACCTTAAAAAATGGAACATTTTAAGACAAGCCTTGGCTGTGAGGTCCCAAAATTGCCCAGTGAGGGCAAGATCCTGTTGCTTGCTGTGCATGCACCATGCAGTAATTGAGTGAGGATGAGTAGGCAGACTCACTCATGCACCTGTCCATCAGCTTTTAGGCTAAGCTGTATATTCACACTGAAACCTGCATGTGGGCAATACAGAAGAAAAGTAGATCAGCATACTTACTAAGTAATAAAAATGAAACAGCATTTGAGAATTAAACCGTTGAATGCAACATTCCTTAGAAACAATTATGTTATTCAAGAAAACGTCTCTTCAAGAATGTCTTTAAACGCCATAATTTCCTCCCTTTTTTTCACACATTTCCAAATTGCACATTCAGTCATTAAGACAGGATCTTTATTTGCAAAACCCACCAAATGTAAATTGGTTTTCCAGACTGTCTGTCTTATTGACTGTCTGATTTGTCTGATGTCAGCCTGGTGAAACATAATATTAGACCCGGCATAGAAACAATATAAATTAAATGCTGAAAGAGAACAGTGGGACCAGAGGAAAAGGATGTGCTCTTTCAAGGTCTGTTTTCATTATCCACAATGTAAGGCTGAAATTAGTAAGGTACAAGTCTGAGATAAAATTGCTTCTTTGCAGAAAAAATCTTTATCCTTCACATGTAATACTATTGTGTAGAACATAAATCTTGTGAATGGTTTTGCCACTAAATTTAACTGAGTTTATGTGGTAGATAATTTTATTTACTTTTGGTAAATCTGTTACATTTTAATGCTAACAGAGTGCTAAAAATTTCTTTAACTTTTACAGATTTATAAAGACATTTAGCATCAATCACCACTAACATACTCAAGTTACTACATTTACATATTATAGTGATTAGTCAATGTTCAAGCTATACATGGACCTCATTTAAACATAAATCAGTGTTATATCTGTATGTGATCTGAGCTTGTAATTCAAATAAAATTATTTTAAAGTCAGCAAAAATCACAGAAAAAAAAGTTTGAAATACATTGCTCTATGTGAAATGAATCCGTTTCACTTTTTCAATTCAATTAATGCCTTTTTTATTTTAGAAAAACTGTATTTGCAATGGCACACTTGGTAGCACTGTTTTTTTTTGCAGCAAGAAGGTTCTGATTTCTAATCCCAGCCTTGGTATCTTTCTGCATAGAGTTTATATATTCTCCTCAATCATGTGTAGGTTCTCTCTGGGTACTCCAGCTTCCTCCCACAGTCCAAAAACGAGACTGTTAAGTTAATTGGGCTTATGTACCATGGTACATACAAATTTTAACCCCAAGAATGATTTTGCCCTTAACCAAGAAACAGCTCCCTTAACTAAACTTGTCTTAACTGACAATGATTCTATTATTTTAAATATTAACTTAGGTTTAAAAATAATATTAAGAAACAAATTTTTGATTCCTCTGCCACCAGAGCTAACAGGATATATCAGGTTGTATTCTTATGTATCGCACATGAAAAAATGTAGCTTGTAAAACTACTTCTTATTTTCACCTAAATTAGGGTGACCATATTTTAATTACCAAAAAAGAGGACGCTTGGCCCAGTCCTGAAACACTTCAATTATACTCTGTTTACTTAAGCACTTTATATTCAAAGTGTGCCTTCTCTCTGTGGTTAGAATAATTATTTAAATAACAAGCTTCAGAAAGGCTTTCATGAGTCAACAAGTACAAAAATAACCTTAAAATTTCTGGAAATGAGAATAATTTGATAAGTAATTACTACTGATTCATGATATATCAGTATCAACATTGGTATCGGCCAATGTTAGTCATTTTTTAACATATTGGTATCAGCCCAATCAGTAAAACTGGGGTGATATTAATAATTGATGTTTATTTCAATTTTGTTGCCATTTCAGTATGTGTTTCATGTACATGATATAGGTAAGTATTGGTAAATACTGCCATAACAGCAGCTGCACTCCGCACCATTATTGTACTTTGCAAACATTAGTTGCAGTGTTGGCAGTCTGCTGTCAGTTCCATCTATGAACAGATAAGAATGGGTAAGACTTAGCTTATGCTTGACGCATGTACATTCCATGTGAAATTCTCTGAAGAGCCTAAAAGCCACGTGTAGCTCCAGAGCTGCAGATTGCAGATCCCTAAGGTAGGGCTACAATTAATCTATGACAGGCTAAAACAAATTTTTCTTTTCACAGTTAATAAAATTAGACACATTTGTGCATTTTTATTTCTTAGTTTAGTATCTGCATTTTTTAGAGTTTCAGTTGATTTATGAATTCTGTTAACTCCTATGTGTGGTGGACCTAACCTTTTCATTATCTTAGCAAATACACTTACAAAACTGACTACCTCTACAATGATAATTTGACACCTGTGTAGTACATAATCAAGCTTTATAAAAGGTCAGAACCATAAAAGAGATTCCTGAATGGTATTTTAGGGAGATGTTGGCTATTTGTGTCTGTTTACCAATAGTACACTTTATTTCTACACCATAAAAACTAGTTTTGGAGGATATTAAACATTATATATCAAAATACGTTTAGGTTTTATTAGAGCATGCTAATTCATATGAAGAGTGTTCTGTAATTATTAAAGTCAGCAACATATGTCTCCTTTTTTAACTTATAGTAAATAGTTTGACTAAAATGTAAGTGAGGAAAGACAGTACGACTAACATACAGGCTCCATTACTAATGCCTATTTCAACATACAAAAAGAAGATATTAATTGCAATTCAGAATGGTCAGATTATTACTTTTTAACCGATTCCTTTTATGTGCGAATCACAAACTAATTCTTGTTTATTTATTTTTTTACATGGAAGACAAACCAGATTAGGAAATTTTCTTAATAATTGGCTTGTGTGTTACTGATTTAGATGAATTAGTAGATCTTAATATACCCTCTTTTAGCTGATAAAATCACACAGTTTCTAAACAGACATATTACCTTATAATTCAAGCTTTAATGAGCAGTGCAAATTACTTTGAAGGTATTAATTTGTGGAAAAAGGTTACATTTTAACATTGGAGAAAATCATGAAAAGATTTTGTACATTCAGCATTCAGAACAACTTGTAAAATGACTGAGATGATAAAAAAACAAACAAAAAAAAAAAAACAAAAACAAAAAAAAACCCAGAAGAGGCTATAATTTGACTGAGTATTTTGTTTGTTAAAGTGTATTTACCAGCACATTTCCTTCAGGTGAAGCATTGGTGCTGTGCAAACTGAGATGAAGTGAGGAGTGCTATGTAATGTTGCTTGACGGACAGCGGTAATGGATAATAAATCCTGGATTCAGGTGCTGTTTGATCATAAATCACACTCAAGACTGTTTGCCAGAGTCAAATCTATCAGACTGCAGTTCAACAGGGAGCAGCACGGGAGAAGTAGGAATAGATCCAATTTTGCAAAATAATTTGTCTCCTAAAGTCATATCAGTATTCAGCAGAAAAGCTTAAAAATATATCTAATATTACTAGAAACAATTTTTTAACAAGATAAACCTGACCAGCTGATAGCTAAGATTAAAATAGGTCGACATAAAAGTAAAGCATGTGCTGAGCACTGAACTTTGTGATTAGGAAGCTGCATTAAATATCCCCCTCTTTAATTTTGGTCCTTTTGATTTATTCTTTTGTGCCTGTCACAAGCGAGGGGAGTCTAGGGAATCAGTATATATCATTCTCTTCCTGGCAGAAACACAAGCTGAGGAAAGTATTTGAAATGTTTGCTAATATGCTGTTTTGCTGCTTGTTTCGTTTACTGCAAGGTCATCATAAAGATAAAAATAATCCCCCCGTGACGAATTTGTTTTCAAAAGGTTTCACTCTCCTTCTCCATCATCACAGGGAAATGCTGCTCGATAGTGCTGACTCTGAGAGAATTCTTTGATCGGGGCCTGATGTATCACCCTGTCTTTGCTGTAATTCAAATGCCTTCACCACTTCTTTTGGAAGGAATGTGGTAGTATGAAATGTTTTCTTAGGGACATTCTATGCTTTGATGTCTTAGATGTTGTTCTGAGTTCTTTTGTGACCTCCTGGATGAGTCATTTACATGCTCTTGATTTTATTTTGACACAGCTGATCATAACATACAAACTAAAAGATTGGACAAAAAGGTGGGACTGTCTGGTGTTTTTCTAAACTGGTTCAGATCTTATTTGGCAGACAGGGACTAATTTGTGTCATTTGAAAATTAATAGTGAGATTCCTCATGGGGCCATTCTTGGACTACTTTAATCTATCATATGATTCCCCTAGCTCAGAGCTCAGACTATAGAGTACCACAACATTTCCTACCATGTGTGGTGACAACACAATGTCCTTGAGATATAAAGTATGCTTACTGAGTCAGTGCACCCATAACACAAAGAAGTAGAATAATTAGAATTTTCTCCAGTACTGCAAAACTAGTGTATGTCTTTGTTTTCAGTGGGTTAGAGTTCTGCAACAGTGTCTATATAATATGGAGCTAAGTCTCAATATTCATAAATGCACCGAAAGAGATTCACAAATGCACAGAATGATTCACATGTGCACAGAACAAAATTTACACTTGTATTTTTGATGCAAGCACAAATATATCTTGATTTACAAACTGCTTCTGGTCTGTGGACTTTGCTGCATTTGTGTGTGAATTTTGAGACTCAACCCACAAATGTCTTTTTTTTTTTTTTTTAACAGGGAATGATCTGCAACCAATCAGATATCTTACTTGTTTCAGCCAGTCCTAAGAATGCACCCCATGTGGGAGTATAACTTATGTATAAGCCATTAACACATTCCAACAGCGCTGTAGCCATGTCGAAATACAGACAATTTAGACCTTAAAAATGGCTTCTGGCAGTGACAGCAGAGTGGTAAGTGAAATATCTAACTTAACATATTTTGCTACTTATCCGTATGTTATGAGAAGTTTTTTAATTATTACTGTTAATTGGTTTAGTTGTGCAGCTATCAAAACAACCTGATAGCTGCACTCACTTAGCTGTGCTACTGAGCTATGTTAGCACTTCCTTTTGGTCAGTTATGACCAAAGTAATAGTGTCATAGGTAATGAGAAAATGTTGATCTCATTATTGTGTGTGCAGTAAGAACCTGTTTGTTAATCCAAAACAGACAAGATACATCAAGCTGAGAGACATTTCTAAGAGTTTAGGCTGTTTTAGTGTCTTATCACTCATCAGATCTTGAGGGTTTAGGTTCAGTTTGGAGCAGATGTCTAAGCTTGAGGCTTACACTGAGTGACCAAAATCAGGCAAGGTGTAAATGCCTGTACATGCTTAAAGACAATCAAAGCCAAAAGCTAAGGGATGCTAAATATGGAATGTGTGTGCCTGTGGAAAAGACTGTCTTTAAAGTTGGAGCCAAATGTTGGGGAATGCCAAATATAGTACTGTGTATGTGCTGTCTGGGGGTCTATAAAAGAGGATGTATTTAAAGATCAACAGGGATTCTTTCTGCATAAGACTTCTCCAGGTTGGTGCATAAATCTATAATTTCTGATATGGACCTGGTTGAAATAAAATCCTCTTTCGTTCAGCAAAGTCTGTGTCAATAGAGTTTTTTCCTGGAGCATTCTCACATTAACAGTTTAAAAGTGACCAACCATCACACACAACACTGTTTGTGACAGTGTATCAGTGACTTTCAATTACCTGAATATAAATTTTGTTTTAACATGGGCATGAACACAATTTATCCTGTGGCAGTATGGATCAAAAATAATAATAAAAAAAAAACTTCACAAAAAACCTGATTAGAAAATAATCCAGATCCATGTTTGGCAAACAGCAAAATTTTAGCACAGAATAAACCTAATGTCTCCCTTCTGCTAAATAAATTAGGCTTCTTATCTATAATTCTTGATGAAAAGAAGGACATCTTTTTAAAGTTGCTTCAAAGCAGGAGTACTGAATACAAGCCTGTGCTTTTTGCTGATCAATACATTGATGAGTCTGCTTCCTCTTTAACAGCTGGTTGATAAAGGTCAGCAAAGCACAAACATTTGCATTGTACCATAATGGGGATGAACCGATAAACATTTAAAATTACAAAAAAGCTTCCATAATATTTCTTCAATCTGAAATACAAAAATTCACCAACTTTGATAAATAAAAGTTTTAAATGCAATGATAACAAGCCAAACTCAGAAAACATGTTTTTTACTTTTATATAATTTGTATGTATTGTGTGTTGTAATTGAGATTCACAACACAGTGGCAGGTGTGGGTTGTGACAAACCATATCAAACCTAAAAAAAAACACAGGTTTTCAAGTCCACATAACAAAATGCATAAGTATACCATGGAAGCTCAGTTTTATAAATTCTTTAGATTGGAAATCTAATTTTTTTTTATCATCATTTGCCCTCAACATTTAGGCATCTTTGTAAACACAAAACTATTATTATTTATAAGTTAGGACAATAATTAGATGCTCATATTTTTCTTTGAAAAATTCCAGGTTTAAATATTTATGTAGCATCTCCTCGCAATTATTAAATGAAATTATCTGACATCCTGTCTATTTAGGATCATCTTCACAACAGCAGTGTGGAAGATGGATGTTTGGAATGTCATGATTTATCCCTGACACCTGTTCTGTAGGAGCAGTTTTTCAATTGTACAGTTTTTCTGTGAAGTAATGTAAACCACTGAGTGGTTGATAATAATTCCATAACTTAATAAGGACATCACGTCATAATGTGAACTTAAAATAAAATACACAGAATACAAAATTATTAAAAATATTAATTAATTATTAATGTTAACTAAATGTACAGCATTAGATAAAGGCTACAAATCAAACTAGCATTCAGCTGAGATAAACAAAGATAAGAGAAAGTAAAACATATACCTTGTTAGCTGCTTGTCATAAAAAGAGGTCCTTAAAGCCTTAAAGATTACTCTGGTTCAACAACAAAAGTGCTGCATATCTGTGTTTACAGACTGGGTGATGTCTGTTGCCTTTGTGGGATCATGCATGATTACAGCATCAGCTTCCCATGAGAAGAACTTATATAATTTTGTTCCAAAATAAAATCAAAATGCATTTCAATTTAAATGTAGAACATATGACATGCTATTGTTTATGTATTTGTTCACAGAACTTACTAAATTAACTAATGCTGTGTAAATACTTAAACAACATTCTTAACAAAAAAATAAATCTACTTCTGATATCCATGAGTAAGTAAATTCCTCTTCATTTAGGTGTTTCTTTAGTGTGCCTTCAGGGAGCTTGTGGATGCCTATCCAAACGCAACAAACAGAGCAAAACCAATCTTGGGGGCAGTGCTATATACCTCAAATGCATTCGATGAAGGAATTAAGAAAAAAAAAAGAAGAGATGACAGAAATAATGGAACTTCTCTATCCAAATATGCTGCAATTTAGTAGCTACACAGACCACCACCATCTATTGTATGTCTCTTTTTATGTCTTTGTCACCATTTTTGTGATTTTCCTCTGAATTCAGAAGCTAACTCAGAACTGCTCTCTGTTGGCTAAATCAGAATCAGCTTTACTCAACAAGTTTGTGCACACACAGAAGGAATTCCATTTAGTTCTCAAAGAAAACATTTAACATTTAATTATATAAAAAAGGCAAAAATAAATGATAGAAGTTTTATCTCTTTCTTGTAAAAAAAATAAACCTATCCACCTTATTGCTTAACAACCACGCCAACATAATAAGCACATTGAAAGCATGAGTACAGTGACAATGTTAGTGATGGATAAAACAGTATTTACATCCTTTAACAAAGCATAAATGTTCCTTAATTCTGATTAGTCAAGTCTTAGTCAAAAATTATGAAGTGCAGAGGGCTGGTTTTTTTTTTTTTTTTACCCAAAGCAGACAGAAAACATTAAAAAATATATTTTGCAGACATTGCAGATAAGTAGCTTTAACTGGAATGCTTTAAAAGTGTTTAGAAAAGAAACTCTACTCAAATCAACTCAACCAGTCTTAATTGTTTAGCAGTTTTTACTAAGAAGTGCAGCCCTAAATACTTTTCAGAGCAAAAAAAGGGAACATGTAAGTAAACCATATTTTTACTTATGTTACCATATGTTACCATACCCTGAACATCCTTTTCATGAGACTATCATTGGAAAACAGAGTCTCTTCAGTCAAAGGCTTCTTCAGATTGGTTGTAAAACGGACCGTGACAGGAGATCTTTCCTGTCCACAGCCATCACAATCTATAATAACCCCTTCACTAAATGAGTTGCATCAACATTTAATTTCCCTTTGGGATAAATAAAGTATTTTTGAATTGAATTTGAGTTGAATTGAATTTACCAGGTTTAACAGTCAAAGAGTAGTATTTACAAAAGCACCATACAGAGAACAGTAATATTAAGATAAACAGAACTGAAAGCAGATCTACCTACATGGTTGACATGAAATGGATTAGATGTGATCTTTACTGTCAGTACTATTCCTATTCTGTCCACAGCATTTATGATTTAACATCATACTTTTGTTGACTGTCACCTAGCAACAGAGGCTTCTCAGGGTTACACATCTTCAAAACTCACTATAACCTTCACTAAATCTTTTATGTTCTCACATGTAACTTTAGTCAACTTCAGAACAATTTTATATCAAAAGTTCTCTGAAATAATGTTTCTCTTTTTAATAAGTTTTTACTCAAGAGCTTTAGAGCCAACATTACATTTTTATTTCTTTTGGAACGCACTGGCCTAGATAGTTTATATATATATATATATATATATATATATATATATATATATATATATATATATATATATATATATATATATATATATATATATATATATATATATATATATATATATATTTATCTCCCTTTTTATTTCTCAGAGATTCCAAGAAAAAAAAAAAAGGTCCAAAAACTTAATCACAAATTCTGAGCCCCTACAATATTTTCTGTGGAAAAAGCTCATTTGGACCTCATTACATCAGATGATAAATAAGCCTATCTTGTACGAATTGTACCTAACACTTTTGAAGCCGTTGGACATTTCATAAAACCTGTCCTCTTTTAATGTTTTATTTGTTTTACATTAATACTTTATATTAAAAGGCAATACAAAGTAGTGATCTATCAAGCGACAAACACCGCCGGAAATGTGACTGTGTCAGAGAGCATGGAGAAGCAAGTGAAAGAGCCTCCTTATATATCCACAGTTCTCCTGCTGGCAGTGAGTCAGATTCAAACCAGGTATGCTCAGTCATTGAGCACAGGCTGAATTAATCCTGCTACACTTGCATTTTCACTAAAACTAGTAAAGTAGAATATATCACATGAGTGATGTGGCTCTAATGTAAAGCACTTTGAGTGGTCAGAATGGCCAGAAAAGTGCAATATAAGTTTAGTCCATTTACCATTTACTTAAAAGTCCACTATCAAAATTTAAATTCCCTGAATGTTCACCAGTGTTGGTTTTCCCCGCATTGATCATTAGGTGGTTCTACTGACACCAGTCCACAAAATCTTGAGTCCACTGTCTGTAGTGTGAATCATCCTCACCTGTGATGAGACCAACTATGGGACCCTTTTACTACAGACCAGCCTGTCGGAGACACACCCCTGTGTCCTCACATACTGTGGTCGGCCAGTGAGGTAGTCCAGTATCCACTGGGACATGTGGTGGTCTACTCCTGACAGCTCCAGCTTGTCCCTAAGAACCAATCTGGTGTGAACTTTCAAAAGTCACATTAAAAATACAATTCTTCCAAAAATGTTGATTTGATGTTTATTTTTCACTTTATAGTGGTCACACATTAAAGAAAAGAAAACAATTATCTGTTGCTACTCACTTTTTTTGTTCTTCAACTTCCTCTGTATCTGTTGGTCTTTTAGGGCAGAACATGGTAACATGTGACATAGACCCATCTGTGTAGAACAGATGAAACTATAATCCATGTTGACTTTTGCTTAGGTAAGCCTCACTCCACTTTCAAAGACAAACAACAGTAACAAGAAAGCAACACTTGTATGGCAAGGAGACACTGATGTCAGCTTTGCCGTACGGACATATTGCAAAGGCAAGGCCTCTGAGCAGGTCATTGCATTGAAGTAAACAGTTTTCAATCTCTTCTGACTTTAGACAAAATAGCTCCCTGAGATGTGCCACACTGCAGGAAATGAAACATTGTGCTTACATCTTAGGTTGTCAAAGATAACATACACCTTCAAATCATTTTTTGTTGTACTTGGTATTTCAAAGCCCAGGTGCACAAGTCTCACTGGATGTCTTACAAGAAGCTTTTGGCTCCTTTTTCAATGTTGCTGTTTTCCACAAATCCATATCAGTCACAATAAGAACATCTCACAGGCAAACAAGGTCACAGCAAAATCAAAGATCAAAAGAAATGTTTGTTATCAAGTCAGTTATATTTCACTAGCTCATGTAGATTGATTGAGAAAGCACACACCTTTTTGTGATCTGATTTGTTAAAAAAGATAGATGTTATTTCAAATTTTTCTGTAGCTAATAATGTTAAACATAGACTTAGTTACATTGAGCACATTTAGTCACATAGATCTGGTTTGCCTACTGTTAGATGTACAGTGGAGTAGTGACAGACTGCACTGCATGACCTTTCAGGTTTAAGATTTACATCTCTAAAACCACAAGGAGTACTGCCACAATATCCACAATCACTGGCTAAGGAATTTTGAGCTCAGTGAACAACCAACCAAAAGTGCTTGTGATCAAAACTTTAGTCGAGCAGCTGTGCTGCAGCGGCTTCGCAGAACTTGTGGTACTGTCAGTAATGCATTCCAGTGGACCTGACAACATAGTTACTCGGCACTTATCACCGAGAAACATCCCAACAAGAGGGAGATAAGGGACCAGAGTTCTGTCCTCATTTTCCAGTTCATTTTTCATTTCCCCCTGCCACCCTCTTCTCCCCCCCCCTCTTTTTCTTCTTAACTTTCCTTTTCACCAGTGCCGTGGTGGATTGTTAAATTTTCCCCTAGCTATCATCCTCTATGAGTTGGCTGAATTTTTCACACAGCTTTTGGCTTGAGATCAGTGAAGCACCTTGGGGTGAGAACGAAATATAGAACTGGTACAGAGAGACAGACACAACCTCCCGCAGCAATCCTCTCCCAAGCAATTTTGATAGCAAGGGTAGCAGTGTGGCTTATTCCCCCTGTAATACACTTTAAGGCCGTAAGCTTGTTCCCTGCACAGTAAAGAGCACTTTCCTCCCCTCTGCTTGATTTTCTTCTGACAGGCAGACAAAAAGCCATCCAATCTCCACTTTGGATGATTATGCTGCTTTTGACCATGACCTCATTATCTATGTGGCATTTTAGTGAAAAAATTCAAACATCATCTTATTGTAGGTAGCTTGGATACTTCTTCTTTTGCTGTCAAAAGGGAAGGCAAGAAAATCAAAAGAGCTAGGAGCAGAACACTGACAGTGGTGTTGAAAGAAGGTGAACAAAGTTTATGATGAGTGAATCTTACACTGCTCTGTACACTAGGCTGATTTTGATTTAATTTACTTTTGTGGTGATGTTGTGATCTTGTTTTATTTTGTTTTGTCTGTACTTAAAACATCAGGCAATGTCCTATGCCTGTATGAGTGCCGTCAAGTGGTCGAATTATTACTAGCTGAAATAATCAGATAGATTAGATTACCATCAATTGAAGTGTAAAGCATTTGGGATGCCAAGTTGAGGAAATTTTAATCACTGCAGGAAGAACATCTGGATAGCGTGGCATAACACTGATAAATTATGGTTTTGTGCTATTGCTGCAACATCTGAGTACGACTTGTGTAAATTCAACAGCAGAAATGCATGTGTCAAGTAAAGCATCTCAGGTCTTATCCTTAGTAACACCAGTGACATTTTGGAAAACTGAGGAATAAGAAACAGACATAGAGGCCTACTTTGAACATGCTCACTCTTGCTTTCTGCTTTAACAATTGTATAAAACAGTGGAGTCATTTTATAGGTTATTCCACAACTGTCTCACCTTCTATTAAACATCAAATGTAAGCTGAAGAAGTTAGAAAATGGTATACAGTGTCAAAGAAAATATGTACTATGATTGTTTTGGGAGAATGTTTCAACTAGAACAGCTTTACCCAAGCTAAGAATATTATTCTGTAGTTACTGTTGACATTATTGCCACCTGCAGGCATAGTATATGTATCTCATTGTTTCAGATACATCATATAAAAAGTTTATTTTCAAAAACAGAATAAAAAACCCATCCATTCACCCATTTTCCGTATCCCTTTGTCCATGAGGGTAGCAGGGGGTACACCCTGGACAGGTCAATAGGTTGCCAGTCCAGCACAGTGCAATACAGAAACACACATGACAAACAACCATGCATGCACGTATTTATACCTAAAAGAGGTATAAATACGGCAGAGAGACCAGTTGTCATAACAGCCATTATGTTGGATGAAGTGGAAACCGGAGTAACCAAAGAGAACTCACGCTTACATGAGGAAAACATGCAAACTCTATGTAAACTCCACCCAGAAGGTTTTTCCTGCAAGGAAACAATGCTACCAACTGCACCACCATGCAGCCCAGAATATAAAAAAACCCCATACATTTAAAATAACATCCTGTGTACCTCAAAGTTACCTCTGCATGGTCCAGAATTTTTTTGACATGTGGAGTAGCCACACTTATCAGGTAATCATGCTGTGTATGCTGTATGTTGTGTACAAAAAAAAATGCATCTTTATATGTAATCAAAATGCATACCAGATACGCAATAGTGTAATGGGTTTTAGAAACCAAAACCAAACAAAAAGCAAGGATATGTGTTTGATGTTAGAATCAGCTTTCCAAAGGTATTCACAAGAAAAATAATCCACACTGTGACACTTTGTAGTAAGAAAAGAAATCTTTGCGAAACAAAGGGAAAACAACATTTTATAATTTACATAAGCACATCTCTCCTTGTCAAGAACCAAATAACTAATTACCAGTGATACCTTTACAAAAAAACCTCATAAAAGTGCTGTTCTTATGTAGTTGGCTCAGCTTCTAGTGAGGAATGGGTTACAGAGAGGATGTTTTTGTTTCAAAAAGAAGCTTTAAATTTGTGAAGCTGAATGCAAATGAATGCCTTTGAAGTACGGCGATCTTAGGAAATTAAGAAACTCAGCTCTCTTCTTTGTATGTACAAAACTGCAGAGCTGTAAAAGTTGCCCAAAAAAAGAAGCCAGGAGGAAGTGACTTAAGGGCCTGTTTTGATAATGGTCAAAGACAACAAATGCCATCTTATTTCATCAACTGCTTAAGTCCAAGCTGAAAAAAGGGGGAAGACTAGGTAAGTGGCGTCAGTTCTTTTTTTGTATTAAGAAGCATATTTTTTGTTATTGAAGAGGAGCCTCTATCAGGGATGTGCAGGCAATTACACTAAATGCTCCCATGCATGAAATCCCAGCTGGTTGTTATTGATAAATTTCCAAACACCTCCAAAGACTTTTCAAATTACCTCACTCCCTTATTAAAACTTTACTCATGCATTTCATTTTTCTCTAACCTTCTCCACCCACCATCCACCACCACCGCCTCCCATTCTCTCCATTTCTAAGAGTGTTTGTTTGATAATGAAGGGAGCAAAAAAACAACAGGAAAATATGCTCAATAAAAAGGAGAGGATGGGGGCACGGTGGGGAGATAATAGTAAAAACACAGAAAAAGAGAAAAAAGAGAGTGCAGCAAAGAATGGAGGAGCTCTGGGCATATGAACAAACAGCATCTATCTCCAGCTAGAGTGCTGATGGACAGGGCTTCATTAGTAGCAGAGAAACTATAAACCAAGCATATTTTGAGTCTTCTCTATATTCAAGCCACATAGCTCTGCATTAGCACAAGTCATTTCTCTTTACATGGCTGAATGAGATTCCCTTCAGAACCATCCGAAGGTCAAATAAATAAGGAAATCTCGAGTTGCTTTTCTAAAAAAGAAAAAAAAAAAAAGTATCAAGGATAGATTTACTTATTTGAAGTGACAGCTTAATTTAACTGAGTGGAACCGTACGAATAACATAAATGCAAATGAATAAGTAAGAGGATAACTTGAATTATTTAATTCCACTAGAGCAAAACATCCTTCAGCATGTGAAGTGTGTTTAGACCTGTTAAAACCACCCTGGTCTTTCGTTTTGAGCTCCAAACATTACATTTTCACAATAAAAAGATGACAAAATGGTTTTATCAGCTCTTTTGAACTCTTGTTTCAATAGGCCATTCATCTAGGCTGGCATGGTACAAATGTGTCTTTCCTCTCTCCAAACACTGAAGACCTCTGATTGCAAGAGATCTGCGCCATGGTTTTAAACGACCATCTGGCTATTCCCTGGCTTTGTTTGACATCCGTTGAAGAACAGACCACAGCGCATGCTGTCTTTGCTCTTGAACCCGTTTTGGCACCCCATCGTGGCCTGGCAGATAAGACAATCCCACCAATGAACACATTTGAATGTAAACATAGCTCCATGCAAAGGCTTTTGTAAATAAAGACACCCTTCAAACTGTGAAAGGCCTTTATTGGAGCATAATTAATCATCTCATGGGCCCAGAGATTAATAGCAAGGAAAAATTAAATGCATTTTTACACACTTCTGGGACTAAATCTGTGCAAAAATACCCCAGGGAAAAATAATTAAAGGTGCAATATGATTAAAATAAATGGCTTAGTATGTTGTTGGGCTCTTAAATATTTACAGGGAGTAAATATTTATCTGCAATATCATAGGGGACACACAGACCCCAGCCATCAGAGTTACTTTAGAGAAAAGCACATTTCACCCTGATGGATGTGAACTTTTTCCCCTGAAAGCATAATAATGGCATAGCTTTGATGTCAGAGTACTCGGTTGATGCAGCAAAATGCGACATAAAACAGGAAACCCATTTTAAACACTTCATATATGTGTCACAAAGATGTAGTGTGCTCACAAGGCCCTGCTGGTGATAAATTAGACATCCCTCCCATGTGCCCTTGTTGCAGTTCTTTAAGTGGACACAGCTATAAAGTAAATGCAGAGTAAGACCCCCTAGACCTTAACTCCGATGTACAGACCACTGGAGGCCTAACATACCAGCACAAACCGCGGAAGTGGGAGCAAGCGATCCTTTTGCTACTCATTCAGACAAGGAGGCAGGCTGCCACTTCTGGTTTGTATGTTTACTAAAGTGATGCTGAATTTGTATGCACCGTCTGTCTTGAGTCATGGTGTGGCATGACAAAGCACAGGTGAAAAAAGAAGGAACTGACTCACAAAAAGCCAGATCTCCTTGGATGCAGCAATAGTCATTGGCTGTCACTGAAGCAAAATGATTTCTCTTCTTGCAAAGGGTTAGGGGCGAGAAAACACTGCGATTGTCTAGACATTTAAGGTTGCGCATGCGTCTGTTGTGCACAATAAACTCAAACATAACAAGCACAATAGGCTTTTTTAACCTTAATTTACTGGCTGAGTTCACTAAGAACATATTCCCATTCATTGTGACAATGCAGGGGATCAGAAGCAGCGAGAATGGGAGTAGCACAGCTGCGTTGCTGGAGGCAGAAATTGATTTTTCTACCAGAGGCAAAACACCTGTGGCTCTAATTACAGAACAGGATTTTCAGCTTTTGATGGTGAAGACAAGGACAATGTTTACTAATATTGCAGTATTGATATTGTACTGCACACAGAACTGCATTCCCAACATGTAGCAGATGCACTTCATAAACTTCCTTCAGCATTTTCCCATATCTTTTTCTTGCTTTCCTTAGCTTGCAGTCTAAAGGAAATATTTTTGTATTTGATAGTGAATCTGATTCCCACATGACCTCTGAGTCTTACTTTGTTGGTGCAATTTAAAAAATCTTGGTAACAGCAAGAGTATGAAAGGATATTCATAAAATGTTGAAATGAATGGTAAAGTTGAAATTTGAAGTTTTACCTCTGTCAACACACTTCAGCTTATTTGCATGGCTGATGACAAATATATCTCATTTTTACATTTGGGTGGATTTTGAAAATAATGGAGAACTCTGAGGTTTAGAAATCCATAACAGAACCTATCACTTACAAATTGATAAGTCTTGTAAAAGTTTTTCAATAGCCTTTGAGCTTACAACCATAAATTTATTGTACTTTACTGGGATTTCATGTCATAGATCAACACACAGTACTGTAAAATGCTACATGGTTTTCCAATTTGTTTTATGTAAAAGAAAGTTTTGAAAAAAAAGTGGAGTGTGCATCCGTATTTAGGTCCCTTTACTCTGACACCCATGAATAAAATGCAGTAGAACACATAAGTAGGTTTTCTGGGAACATCCCACTGGGAGAAAGAATATACCCAGAATATGCCAGAGACTATATAAGTCCTTTCTGGCCCTGGGACACCTTGGGATCCCCCAGGACGGACGGACGGATGGATGGATGGAACATACTGGCAGGATTAAGTTATAAAAGAATGTCTCAAGCTAAATGACAAGTTAAACGGCACTCTTTAATCCATCCAGAAACAGAGTATAGCACACCTTCATATTCATTAAGACATGGCTGTATTTGAATGGTATACGTGCCCTGATCAGATGAAAGCATATTTGAACCTTATGGCTGGCATGAAAAATGTTATGTGTAGAAGACAACTAATAATGTACATATCTCTGAACATGCTATCCCCACTGGAAAATTCAGTGGTGGCAGCATCGCGCTGTGGGGATGGAATTTTTTTTTCAACAGGAACAGGAAAGTCGATTGGAGGTGATGAGAAGATGGATTGTGCTAATGGCACACTATTAACAATTAAACGTTTACAGGGCTGTATCATTTATTGCAGTTGTGGTTCAGTAAAAGTATGTAATCAAAAAATGAACAGGGAAACCTGTTTAACCTCTTTCCCTTACTGTAAAATTTGAGGAAATGTAAACATATGCATAAATATAAACATATGCAGTGAGTTATTAAAGGAGGATCCTTGTCTTTCAACATGAACTGACTGACCAACAGAATGCACTTTGTTTTACACAGATCCATTTTAAGAATGCCCTTTCCTACCCAGCAAATAATACCACCTAGATACTTGATGTTGCTTATCTAAATGCATTTGCCTTTTGTTGCCATGAACACAATATCTTATGCTTACTTCAAAACACAGAAAAATTGAATGTCTGGATGAATCCTTGTGTCAGTGATTGAAGTTACAGCTGCTAATGTGTTGTTAATTTGCTGAGGTGGAAATAATTACACAGCACCACTTGTGATCATATTGCCTATTAAGTTTGAAGGGCGCAAGTGCAAGAAGCAGATGTAACGCAGGATGTTCATGTACATGATTTTTGTGCATACACTTTTCACGATAAGGTCTACATATCCCCCAGCACCACCCACCATATCATCACCTGATCAAGACTTTTGTTGAATACTGTAAAGGAGCTACTGGATCTCTAACTGGAACTTTTTGAAACTCCCTGGAAGATTAAACATCCTTTCATTTGACACCAAGTGTTATCTGACACAACGGTCCAAAATCAGATGCCTATGAGAAAGATGTAATATTCACAGAAAACAGATTTCTGTTCAGTCAATTTAACACAAACCAGGTATACTGTTATGGTAGCTGTCAGATGAAGTGAATAACACTGGTAATCTCTCCACAATGGTACTTCTTAGTAATGAGGATAGGTTAGGCAGCAAGTCAACATTTGTCCTCAAAGTTGATGTGCTAGATGCAGTTAAAATGAGCCATTTTAAGGATTTAAGCAAGTTTGACAAGGGCTCAGTTGTGATGGGTGTTTCTGGTTCTGCAGGCTCATTGCTGCACTTTAGGAGAGAAGGCCTGCCCTTGTGGTCTGAGCCAACACTTAAACTACAGTAGCTCAGACTGTGAATTGAAACACAAATTAAAAAGCTGTCTGAATAAACATTGCATCTCAGTATGTTGAACATAGGAATGCATAGCAAAGACCAATTAGGGTTAGGGTTGTGCACATCTGGGCTGTGATTAATATGATATGTATCTTGATAAACTGACCATAATCTGATCAATTGCAAATACAAAGATTAAAAAAAAAACAATTTGCCACAATAAAATTATTCTGTGTGTCACAATGCAGTTTAATTTTGTGGTTTTGAGGTGAACAAGGTGTAATGTGATATGATAAAGCAAAGAAATAATACAATAGAATAGAGTAAACAGAATTAATTAAAAGGGCAGTATTATGTAAAATCAACTTTTTTGAGCTTTACATCATGTCATAATGTTATTCCCTCATCAAAAACATACCTGGAGTGTTACCTTGATTCTTTCATGCATGTTTGAGAAATCCTTTGTTCTCCTGAGGCAGGCATTCAGCTGTGCAAAATGCCTGGATGGACCTAGCTCCCCCTTCGAAACCCAGCTCCTCCTCAGAGTTACAGTTTTTAAGCTTCCAAGCTTCCACCTCTCAGAGCACCCCTCCCCTGCAATTTTCCACTCAGCTCTTCCAGACAACCCTGCAGCAATTAGCAAACACCTGGTGGAACTGCACACCTACTGAGCTTATTATATGAGTTACTTCTCAGTGAAACACTAGTAAAAACATTAAAGGGTTAGCTGTTGCGATGACTTCCTGGAGGTGGAGTTTCAGAAAGAGCAGGGCTTTCTTAAAGAGACAGAGACCCAATTTTAAGGCAGTAAATTATGAAGTCAAATTTCTTTTAGGTCGTGTTTGATATACACAGCACTTTTATAACAACTGAAGGTAACATAGTTACTTGATAGTGCTATAAAATGATTCTATGTGGCTTGGAAACATATAATACTGCCCATTTAATAAAACAGCATTCTTTCCCAAATAATTCTGGTGTGTTTTTATAAAACTTGAATTACAACTGACAAGGACTTGTGCAACAATAAAAAACCTCCAGGGAGTAGATTTGCTTAACATCAATTCAGCAACTCAGTAAAGAGCAGAATGCATTTTATGTTTCATGAACAACAACAAAAAAATTTTTACAGGGGTTCTTTTTTTACATGTTGCTTTAATTAACTTCTCAAACATTCAGTGGTTTTGTAAACTAATACCAATATCAGGTATAAGGGTATATTGTAATGACAGTAAGTAGGTAGTTCAGCTTTAAGCACTGGGAAACATTCATAGTAACACTCTAAAAGTTTAATATGTATAACAACTGCGATGGCATGTGTAAATATCTTTATAAAAGTGGAGATGATAGGCAGGACTGCATGAGAAAAGTTGGAATACCTTGCTGTAGGAGCTCATTGTCCAACACAAGTCCAAACATGAGGCAGGTAAAGCTGGGACTGTGGCAAACATCCACATTTACAGTATGTCCCATCTCAAGTGTGTAACAAAGTTAGATGTGTCAATTTATGGTTAGCTGGTGTGTGCATCCTCCACCATCTTTGTGATATGCACCTTACCCATACTCTACCTTCTTAGAAATGCTAGTTGTCATCTTCTCTTTAGCAGAGAGGGCAAGTGAGCATAAGAACTAGACCCAAATGTAGCCTTGTCTGATGAATAACATATTTTTAAATCACGTGGATGACCGCTTACATATGGATTGCTTGGTGACATGTATTCCCCAGAACACATGGCACCAAGATACAAAATAGGAAGAAGACAAACTGGACGGAAGCAGTGTAATGCTTTGGGTAATGTTCTACTGGAAAATATTAGGAACTGCCATTCGTGTGAATTGTACTTAGCAGTACGTAGCAGACAATGTAAAGCCTTTTTGCTAACCTTAAGGGGTCTAGTGGAGTCCATGCCTCAATAGGTAGGGTTGTTGTGGCAAAAAAGTGGAAGTAATACACTATCAGCCAGGCTGTTATAATATCATGCCTGATCAAAAGTGGCCTTTTGATTGCTCTCCCTATGAATATAATGAATAAATATTTCCCATTTTCTTTCTGTTGTTGACATTAGTATTCATTATGGGATCAATGTACCTGCTTTTAATGAGGTTCACATTTTACTTTATTCCCAGAAACACTTCTTTTTCTTGATTGATTCTAATTATTTAATGTTATATCAAATGAATGTCTGTGACAAAAATATTGCAGTGTAAATTTTTGCAAATTTAACAGTACATGTGTTTAGCTTTTATTTATAGGGTTGGCAAATTATTTAAGATTAGATCTGATAACCGTTATTGGCATAAACTTCAAATGTGTTTCAAGCGAGATATTATGCAAAATCAACTTTTTTGAGATTCATATCATGTTATAATGCCATTCCCTCATCAAACACATACCCAGAATGTTGCTTTGATTCATTCATGCATGTTTGAGAAATCATTGGACCTCTTGTGGTATTTCGACATTTGGAGGTGCCTTAACACCTGCTCATACAATGCATCACCTATTTCCCCAAAGTTCCGCCTTAGAGCTTCAGTCCCCAGCTGAGGTCCCACCTTACAGAGCACCCTGCTCCGCACCTCTCCCACACAGCTCCACCAGACTAGTGGGAGCAACAATTAGCAAATACCTAGTTGAACTGCACGTCTGCTGAGCTTGTCGTGCAAACTAAAATGCTCATAAGAATGGTTGTAAACGATATCAATGGACAACATTGAGAAGGACTGCTGTGAAGACGTGCTAAAGGGGGAGTCTCGGAAAAACTAGGAGGTTCTTAAAGAGACAGAGGCCAGTTTCAAGGCATCAGATACGGATATGATGTGAAGTCAAATTTATTTTGTTTTTGATATATACAACATTTACATAACAACATAAATTAACATAGTTACTTGATTGTGGTACAAAATGCCTGGAAAATATATAATTACCCCCCCATATTCCCTCATACTCCCGAGACTCAAAGACACTGTGAATATGAACACTGTTGTCATTCAACAGACAACTCCCATTAGGATAGAAATGTTTCAATGCAGGATAAAGGTAATCCCTCAAAACAGCTTGTATTGATTTATAGTGACTCTTCTCTCTTAAGGGGGACACATGAACCTGTGCTGGTAAAATGCTCCAAACAGCGTAATGGAGCTATCAAATCTGCTCAACGTAGGGGTCAGGGGTTGAAGCAGCATGCAGATGTTACTTTAATAACCATTCTTACAGAGATCATATCTATTTGAGATCTCTCTTTGACTGAAGCTATTCTGATTCAAAACCATAAATTCCTTTGATCGTTCATCAGGTATAGTTTGTATACCTGACAATATAATATGATGTGCTTGTCAAACAGTTGGAAATTCAGAGAAATCTTCAACTACAAATCAGTCACAAACAAAAAAGACAAGATACCAGATACCTTTGAAGATTAAACAGACATTTGAATGTTCTGGGACTGTGAATTGAATACTCTTTATCTTTGAAGTTTTATACTGTGCAACAAAGGCAGCACTAAATGCCTTGTGCAGCTGTTTGCAGATTCAGTGATGGCCCCTGGGATAGTGGCCTTCTTCAAATGTACTTCCAACTTAAACAACCTGGGGAATGCCTCATTAGGTGATAAAAGAAAAGGTTCAGTGGTGAAGACAATCATCCCGGTCACCTTTAGCTCTGGGAACTGTTACATCATCATCCAAAAAAAGTATCTACATGGGTAAAAAGAAAGCATCACAAATGGTTAGAATTACTACCCTTTTTCATGAGGAGGCTTAACATTAAAAAATAGTTTTTCTACTCTCTTATGATTGATTCAAAAGTATTTTAACTATTATTTGCCCATTTTCTTCACATGTTGTTGATTTTGCCGTGGATCAGAAACCAAATCACCAAATGGGACTCAGCTCCACTCAGCTTCTGAAAAGTGTTCTGTCATTTACTTTGAGTTAGGCCTTGTCTGGTAAGAAAAACCTTGTCAGGCTGAAATCGCTCACTTTTCTACTTCACTCTGGCCCTTCTTGAGATAAAGACTCCAAAGTCAACTTGCCCTCCACTGATCACTGACTCTAAGACACTTTTATCCTCACTCAAGTGACCAGGATTCTAAACCTTGCTCCTTCTTTCAACCCCACAAAAAACAGATAAAAGCTTAACTTCTGGATTAAGTGGTGCACTGAGCCTAACTCTGCAAAGTGGACATATTCACAATCAAAAAAATCTGCAGTAGAAAGAAAGGTTGACACAAAGCGCTAGTTATAAAGATGTGATGATGCTATAAATGCATACCTCTGAGAAATGCCACTGGTTTCATCTGACAATTTGTTGGTGTGACCTGAAAAATATCTCAGAAACTAACAGATGGCATCAAACGTTCTGTGCACATTCAAGTTCCCATCGGGGGACTAACGTATTGATTTTTGTGACCCAGACTGTCCTCAAAAGCCACTTCAGTTTAAACTTAGGCTATTCTGGTTTCATCATGTCTAGTTGCTTCCACAGTTGACTCATAAATATTGTCTTCTATTCTAAGTCCTCTGAGGCAAACTCAATACATACAGAGAACAGGAACATAAATATTCTAGATCTTGCCTTTGGACAGTCACAATTGGACACTTTTACTAAAGCTTTTGACCCGTGGGAAGGGTTCAGTTGTAAAGGATGAATTTTAGGCAGGAGCCAATTACAATTTAAAGCAAAGCTCATGCTGAAAGCTATCCAGAAGATTCTAAAGCTTAACCCTTGTAGGTTTTAAAATGGCTGACTAGAATAATCACATAAGGTATAACGTTTTATAGAACAAAACAATTAGTAAAAATGGTTTAGAGATAGTTATTAATCTTTAGCAATCATGTGCTTGGTAAATTCACATCTGATGACTTAATATCAGTCAGCAGGAGAGGGATTGATAATCTGTCTCTTCCTGAGAAATCCAAAATGGACATCAAGTCCAGGGCTGTAACCCTCTGTGATTTATTCACCAAAAAGTTATGCTTTGCACCTCTAACAGCCAACAACAGCATTCTCTGCTCTCTCTTTAAAAGCAGCCAAGAATGCATGTGCATACTCCATATATGTTTACTCGTGGGCACAGGTGGAAGCAGAGCAACATGAGGGAGGCTGAAGTTTGTGGTTAAACCTGAATGATAACTGAGAATGGGCTGACGGTTTTTACAGTAACAAGGGTTCCTCAAATAACTGTGTCTGTTTCCCTTTACTGAATGGAGTTATGGAAGTTAATCCTGAAGCATGCAACAGTTTTGACCCATAAAGGAAGCCTCTCTGTTTGTGTTGACCATAATTTGTAGAATGAAACAATGAAAGTTAAAAGAAAGAAAATTTGTGATGGTGAGATGCAAACAAACTGAGGAAGATGGAGGGAAGGTTTAAAAGAATTAAAAGTTCTTTATATATGGATTGAAAATATTAAAATTGGTCAAAGCCTTTCTGCTGCCAGAAAACTGCAAGCAAGGGCAGTACTGTAGTCTTAAGGTGTAGAGTTCATTTCCTCCTGTTGATCCAGACCTTTTGTGCAGGTGTGAATAAACTCAAGTGAACCCTGGTGCAGACCAAACAACTAGAGTTAGACCCACTTTTTGAGTTGGTCTCGGTCCGCTTCCAAATGAACCCTGGTGCGTTTGGCTTCTGGTATGAATTACAGACCAGGCTGGATCCCCTGGATTCGAACCAACAAAAGGAAATATATGCGTTTTTGGACTTAATGAGCCACCATTGCTGGGCATTATGGTAAAAATGAGCCCTTCAGTGTTACAAACACTACTACTGATTGTACTGAAATTGTACCTGATTCGCAGTTTTCTGCTTCCTAATGCTGCTTCCAGCATGTTGTGGGTCAGGGATGCAGAGCATCTCGTCTCATTCAGCTTGCAGCACACATTTGCTGAAGTTGTTCCAAAATTAGAAATATCACAGCATGAAACCTGACATTCAAAATGGTATTGAAGTTTTAATAACAGCATAAATGTGCAGCAAGCAGAACTTCTAAAGTTTGTTTTTTCCAGGTCTGTGCTCTATCCTACCCTTGTCATTTCTTTCCAATGGGAGAAATGATCAAGTCAAATCAAATCAAGTCATGTTTATTTGTATAGCATATTTCAGCAGCAAGGCAGTTCAAAGTACTTTACATCATAAAAACATCAATCAAGCATACATCAAAATCATAATCATCGAGCAAGTATACAGCAAAATTATAAAAAGCATTATTCATCAAAATCATTAAGTAAATATCAATGCATCAAAATCATAAAGATCATCAAGCAAATATAATTTGAAAATATTGATCAATGTTGCACTTACTACCAGTCAAAGGCAGCTCTAAACAGGTGGGTTTTTAGCCTTGATTTAAAGTAACTCAGTGTGTTGGCTGTTTTGCAGTTTTCTGGAAGTTTGTTCCAGAGTAGTGGAGCATAAACTATGGGATGCCACCAGGGACATTAATCAGAATTAACTTCCATATACACATATGAAATTAAACTCTTCCACATACTATACTGAAAACCTTACACAAAGACTAGTGAAAAGCTGTCACATAAACTCGTGAAAACATTTACCTCTCATATAACCTACTGAAAAGCTCTCATACAAAGTAGTGAGAACTGTTCATATAGACTAGTGAAAAGCTCTACCTTTCATACAAACTAGTGAAAAGCATTCATACACACTCATCAAATATTTGCTGATTTCAGTTGAAAACGAAGGCATTTCAGTGAAATTCTTCATTTCAAACCCTTGGCTGAAGTGGCGTTGGTAGTTCCAGTGTCCAGTGTAGCAAAGAGCACATAATCAACCACCAGATCAACATCAAAACCCTGAGACTTTTGATTAAGTGCAAGCAGTTCATGTAGACCATTTGTGAGGTTATATACATTGAGGCCACTATAGATGAATAACTCATAATATAAGTGCAATCATTTAATTTCATTGTTTATGTGCAGTTATTGGGACAACAGTCAGTGTTTTTCTTTTTTCTTTTTTTTTTTTTTTGTCACTGCGGAGAAAAAGTTACATATATTTATCTGCTTGATATGTAATGGCATGATGTGGATTCTCTGTTCAGCTTGTGGAATATCATTTAAACTAAATGAAAATTAAATAATTGAATGAATATTTCATTATTGTCATTTAATAACTGAAAAAATAGATTATGACTGGATATTTCTGATGCCGTCTGAAATGAAGGCTTGCCGTAAATTCAACCTGACAGACTCTCTCCTGCTTACCTGCATTATACATCACTGGGTCCAAGCCTCTGGTGCTGCCAATTAGCGTCCAAGATTTCAGATATAAGGCTCACAATCCATGGTTCCACTTGCTCGCCAGCCAACCTTTATGTTTGCTCATGCTTGTTGGTTCACTGTCCTCATGTCTGATTTTGATTCAGAAGAATCCCTCAGATCGCCGAGGGATGATCCCGGTCCTCCCTTCCCTGCTCCTTTCCATAGAAGTGCTCGGCTCGCTTCCCATCCTACTCCCCCTTCTCCTTCAACTTTCCTCCAGTCCAGAGGTGTTCAGCCTGGCATCGGTCTCGCGCTTGCCCAGCTCACCACCCTAGCTGCACTCCTGCCTTCAGGTGACTCCTCTTCTTCTCCTCCTCCCCCTGTTTGTGTTTCTGACAAGAGATCCCGAAAGTCCTCGCCCTCTCCAGACAAGCACTGTCGGGGCCATCCTTGCTCCTCCTGTGCCGCTGCTCCAGTTCCCGGGCCTTCTTCTGCCAAGGCTCACCACGTTGCACTTGCTTCAGTGGCTTCGCCGTCGGTTTCGGTCGACGGGGCCGCACCTTCCTCATATCTTAATCCGCCATCGGTCCTACCCTTTGCAGACACCCAACAGCATTCATCAGCCCTCATCACTTCCATGGATGCTCCTCGACCTTTCTGCTCCTCATTCTTGCCCTCACCCCAGTATAAACTTCCCTATTCCAAAGACCCCCTTCTCTCTTTTCTATGCTTCAGTTGATCATGCCATCTCCCTCATTAAAGTCGCCGGGCGGGTTGCATGGCTCACCAAAGCCAATACCACCGAAGCTTTTAAGGTCAAGCCCGTCCATCCTTCCTAGTGGCACCTGCTCGGGGCCAATTGGGAATGCTCTTTCTATTTTGCCGTCAGGCTAACTTTCAGCTGTCGTAGCAGACCCAGCCTGTTTAACACCCTGTCAGAGGCGCTTTGCTGGGTCCTCCTTAACATTCTCAGGCTCCCTGCTGTGCTACAACTGCTTGATGACTTCCTTTTAGTGGTTGCCCCAACTTTTCCTCCGTGTTGGCATGCCCCTCTCTGATAAGAAGACTGTGGGTTCGGCCACTCGGTTGGAATTTCTGGGCAACATCTTGGATTCAGTCTCCATGGGCGCTTCTCTTCCTGTGGATAAGCTGTCCCGCATCCAGGAGATCTCTCACGCTCATGTGTCTTCCACCTCTCTCTAAAAGCGCCAGCTCCTCTCCCTGCTAGGTCACCTCAACTGTGCCTTGCGCATCAGTCCCCAGGGTCAGTCTTTTATTTCTCTCCTGCTCGACCTGGCTAATTTGGTTCCCTCCTTGCTATACCAAGTTTCCCTAGATGAGGCCTGCCACTTGGACCTTGTGTTCTGGTCCAAATTACTGTCGGACTGGAATGGCATTTCTTTTTTCTACAATGATGTCGACTCATTGCAGTTTTTTGCAGACACTGCCCCATCCTCAAGTTTTGGGGGGTTCTTTCAGGGTAAATGGAAGTGGCCACATTCATTACCTCAGTCTGAGTTCTTAGCTTTTTACAAAATGATTCCCATTAACATAGCTTGCTGCCTTTGGGGACGTTTTTGGAAGAGGAAGTACATCTCCACCTTGTGTGACAATGCTGCCACAGTCGAGGCCATCAATTATGCCCTTTATCCGTAGCATAACCTGGCACCTCCTGATCAAGTCGGGAAAGCCAATAAGTTGGTGGTGTATTTCAGAAGGCGTAGACCTACCTCCCCGACACTGGTGAACATCCAGGGAGTGAACATTGAGATTGTGGACTCTTGTAAGTACCTGGGTGTTCACCTGAATAAGAAACTAGAGTGGACTCATAACCCAGATGCTCTTTACAGGAAGGGTCAGAGCAGATTCTGTCTGTTGAGGAGGCTGTGGTTCTTGGACTGCAGGGGGCACATCTGACGACCTTTTTTGACTCATCAGCCATCTTCTATGTTGTTGTCTGTTGGAGCACCAGCTGATGTACAGCTGAGAGGAAGCGGTTCAATAAGTTCATTGGGAAGGCCAGCTCTGTGCTAGGATGCTTCCTCAACCCAGTGCAGGTGGTGCGAGACAGAAGGACTCTAGCTAAAATAACTTCACTGGTGGATAATGTCTCCCACCCTAGTCACAAAGCTGTTGCTGAACTGCAGAGCTCCTTCAGTAACAGACTGCTGCATCCTAGGTGCATAAAGGAGTGTTATTATAGATTCTTCCTCCCAGCCTGTGGTGGACTGGCATATGGGACTACCGGGGAATTCCTTGGTGGGCTGATGGGTTCGTGGGTCAAAGGTTTAACCCATGGAGTCATGCCCTCTAGTCACACTGGACACTCTTGTTTTGCAGTGCCACTATGCCTCAAACTATGCCATATCAAATGCCTTCTCTTCCTCTCCTCTGCTCCAGTCAGGCATATCTGTTCAGCGTGCTGCCGTGGAGTGGACTTGTAAACAGATGAGCAAGCGGAATATGATTTTGGGGCCCCTCTTCCCGTTAAAGGGGTCATGACAACAAATGTAATTTTTTTTTTTTGGTTTTGGGGGTATAATATGATCTGTTGTGCACAGATGAGGCAATGTAAATGTCAAGAGTTGATATCAAAAGCCCTGCTCATAGGTGGTCAGCTTTGATTCTTTAATCAAAAACGGATGAATCAGAGAACAGTTTATCTTTCTATGTAGGTTATCTTTCTACATAATTCATATTCTCCAATTAGAGCAAACCATCAAGCAAACAACCTTCTCCTTCCTCTTCCCACCTCTCCCCAGCTGATACACTGGTTAATTGAAGGGCTAAGTCACGCTAGCATGTCTGGCTACTCCACTTGAGAAGATGATGGCTACTAAAAAGGGGAGCTGTTATGGCCGAGAGTGCTCAAAAATGGCTGGAAATTTCCACTTACTTCGGAAGGATGAGAGAATCATAGAAAAGTGGCTGAAGTCCATTTATGGGGAAGTACCACGCAAATATAACTCCAATTTGAGACGATGTTCATTTTACTGAAGAGTTTCCCAAATATGGTTGTAGCCAATCAGAGTAAAATTAACTAGGTAGAGCCACATATCATTACCGTACCTAACCCTTTTACTGAATAGGGAAAACTGGCCTGCCAAAAAAAAAACCCCTACAAAAATGTGATGTTATTTTTTAAATGAAATTCTTTGGAGAACTAACATATGCAGCAATATCAACTACATGAAATAATTTATACAGTGATGTCACCACTCCTTTAAGAACATCACCACCAATAACAGCGTTTCAGTATAGATTTGGTGGAATCTGGGAGAGGGGGCCAAGTTTAATTGACCAAGCTTAAAATCAGTCACTGATAATTGGTTGTTATTTGCTGAGATGTATTTATGTACAAACCAAGCTCAAACACAAAGATTAAACTCATAGGATCAGACTGTAGCTATATGGTAACATAACAACCAAACTATGAAAATGATTCTTTGCACTTTTATAAATTAACTTGACAATCAAATCTTAAATTTAAATGTGAACCAATTTAAAATCATTCAATTTATCTCTGCTGAAACTACTAAATTTAATTTAATAGTATTCCTGTTCTCAATAAATGAATGTTAAAATTCTGGATTTATGGTCTATGTTAAAATTCAAGCATTTATGGGGAGGCCCTGAAGATCTGGGGGGTCAACACAGATGCTTAGTTTGCTTTGCTTTGGGCCTGCTTTGTTGTCATGTCATTCCTCTGTGGAACATTACCTGTCAATCTCTGACACTATAAGCAACATTAAAGCTGCAATATGTAATTTTTATAAAAAATTATGTTTTTTACATGTTTGTTAAAACTCTCACTGTGTCTTGACAGTACAGTATGAGACAGATAATTTATTGAAAATTCGAGCTCCTCTGCCTTCTCCCAGTGCTAACTGCAGAAATACACCCCTCGGTCAGAAACAAGCAATAAGAATCAGCAGGAGGGTCTTCACACTGTCAATCATGAAGGACAGACAACACGTGAATTTCAGGTGAGCTGAAGGTGAGAGAAAATAGTCGCACCCCTTTTTGTGAGCTTCGAGATTTGTGTGACAATTATGTGATGATGTGTAAAAGAGCTTGTCATTCAATCTTACCTGTCACGCTAATTTAAAATTAACTAAACAGGTGAAAAGATTACTCAGAAGGTCACTACATTACATTTTTCTGCTGTAGGCAATTAATTGTCACAGCTACACTGAAGAAATTGCTTCTGAGCAAACCTAGAAAATATAGTAATGATGACAAAGAAGGGAAAGTTTGGTTATTTTAACCAAAGGTTTGTGGAAGGAAGAATAATTTTGAAGCTGTTTCCATCTGAGTGTTGTTTGTTTCTCCCTCTGTTTTCACTTTTATATTCTGTAGTGGGTTATAGTTGAATTGATGTAAAACATGCTGGCCTGGGAGCTCAATCTATATTTGAATAAGATATCCCAAATTATGCTGTTTTTATCTCAGCAGGTTCAGGGTATTGCAAATTCCAAAAACCCTGTTGCGAATTTTACATCTGAGTCTAAGTGATGGATTGAAAATCCTCTCAAAAATAGGTATTAAGAAACCTCTGAATATGTGTTCACTAGTGTTTATGACACTATCAACAAAGTACAGCTTCTTAGTAATTTAGGTTGCAGGGGCAGCAGTGAAAAATGTGTTAACTGCATAAGCTTGCAAGTGAAAGGAAATTTAGCCGTCACGACTCCAGCTCCTCATGAAAGCAAACAAAAGTTTTCTCCTGACAAGCATGTGATGTTTCACAAGGTTTTAGATGTCAGAGAGTATCAGTTGACATATAATTATAAAACTATTCTGTCATCAAACTGTGTCATCTGCTCAGAATACTGTTGACAGGGAACGATAACAGTGACTGTGGAGACATGTCATATTTGCAGATCTTTATTTTCCTGAAAGCTTCAAATGTGAAATCAGCACATGACAGCTACTGGTTAGGTTTACAGTTCTCTTTTCATAATGTGGGCTGTGTTATTTTGGAGCCCTGGGAGGCTAATTAATTATTGTTGGGATGTGGCCAGAGGCATAAATCCAAGAGTGTTGCTCTCGCCTCAAGATAGATGACCTTTGTTTCTTTGCAGTGACCTGGCATAGTGTATAGACGAGTGTTTTTCAAAGGCTGTGTCACAACCTACCCTGGGGTCATAGGCGAGTTTGAATATGTTGCCAAGATATAAAAAAATGTGAGAAAATTAGTCTATGAAGTCAGCCTATGAAACAGAATTCAAATTGGAATACTTAAATGAGGAGAAATTGTGAGGCACCTTTTAAACAGACAAGAATTAAGGAATTCACATAAGATTGTAATATATTTATTTTAATTTTGGTATACTTAGGAAAGTACTTAAAATAAATTTATTTATTTATTTATACTATAGCAAAGAATACCTAAACACAAGAAATAAATAAACATAATTAAACTAGAATAACTAAGAAAAGACTGAACTAAAGTAAAACAGAAACAAGGCTGATCTTATAAAAATAAGAAGCTAAGGAGCACAGGATAACAGTAATCAAAACTAGAATCAAAAGAATCAAACCCCAAAACAACCCAGGTTCTGACAAAAAATAAATAAATTTAAAATAAAAGTAACAAAAACATTTTCTTAATTTATACTTGACTTTTTAAAGTTGATTAGTGTCTTGGAACTTCTTATTACTAATCAATAACTTTCTGTTTCCCTTCATTTCTTTTCGCCACTGGCCACTTGGCTAGACAAGGACCCATATTCACCCTGCTAAAAAAGGGCCATCCTTCTCACAACACAGTGAGGAATAAAGTTCAGAAAGTCAAACAAATCTCCAAAGCTCAGTGTTTGAGAATTCTAGCAAAGAATGGCTTCTTCAGATTATCAGTTCTTGAGGACAAGCATTAGATGCTATCTATATGCTACCTGGTTGTTTGGGAGTGGCTCCAAAGAAAAAGAAATCTCTACCAGCAGAAATGTAAAGATGTAGAGTTAGCAAACTCTGAGACTTTAATTACAATGGTACAGTTTGGTCAGATGAAGCCAGGATTCAGCTTTTTGGGAGCAAGCACTACAAGGATGGAAAAATAGCTCATGCCTACTGTTAAATATATAGAGGATGTGTGATACTGTGGACCAGTTTCTCTTCCAAAGGCCATGTGAACTTTGTCATAATGCATCATTTTGTTAGAGAGCATCATAGACCCTTTTGAATTTGCAGGAGTTTTTAAATACCTACTCAGCGCCTTCGGGCAGTAAATTGAAAGTGTGTCATCATTTTTTCATAACGCCGGATATTTGTAAAGATCCAAAAATTAAGGCAGAATAAACACAGAAATGTTTCATCAGACACAAAATAAACATTCTTTCATCGCAATCCCAGTCCCAGACCTAAATCCTATAGAAGTGCTGTGGTTAAGACATAGAGAAGAGGGCATAAGAGAGAACCAAACACTCTGGGTGACCTACAGAGAACTGTGAAAAGAGAAATTGTCATTGATTCCTCTCTCTGTATCCTCCAACCTAATTAAATGACATAGGAGATGACTAAAAGATTTATTTTTCCATACTTGTCATTATATGAGCGTAAAAGAATCACGCTAATAGGACTATTAATTTAAGTAATAAAAACAAACAAGGTTGTCCCCAACAACAGTTATTTACTGTTTTAGCTCTTATCTGAATCAACCATGGGAGCTGTTGTGTCCATTAACCACTGAATTCAGAAAATAAAAAGATATTTCATAAAACAATAAATAGATAGAGTAGATATAAATAGATTTATCAATTTGTATGGTGATCCCTGGGGTAAAAAGCATGCTCTGTCATCAGTGATTGCTTTACTCCTTTCACCTCCAAATTGAGAAAGTACTTTGACAAAGTACCATGTCAAATATAATTGTTCTTTTACATCTTTCTGTTTGTGTGTTAGTGATGGGAAGTTCGGCTCTTTTTAGAGAGCTGTCTCTTGTGGCACAGCTCCCAAAGAAGAGCTGGCTGTTTTGGCTTCTAAAGGGCTCTTGATTAATTATCATCTGTAGCCTCATATTTTAGCTTAACTTGGCAAATATGAATGTTTTGTAAGGTAATAAATCCTGATGCATTCAGTGTTTTATGAGACGCCTTATACTTGCTTAATTTTATGTATTTTTTTCCATTACCAAAGCAGACATTCTTACTTTTGTGTAAGATTTTAATCAAACTTTTAATTATTATTTAACCCAAAAACAAATGAATAAAAACACTGAAAGCAAATCTACCTAACAGAACAATAATACTTTATTATTATACTATATAACATTGTTAAATGACAGCCAGATGCTGCTTAGTTTGCAAGTATCAGTTATATTTATAGGTTTTTGTAATGCACTCTCCTCATCGCTGTCTACTGACTGAGAGAACAGACAGATTCTCTGGCTGATTGTCACATCTGTCCCTCTCTCTGTTTTCACATAATGGTATGATCCCATATTCTCAATGTGATTGGCCACAAGGCTGTCATGCTACCAGTCAAAACAAAGTTCTACCATGAGCAAGGCTGAGTCACTGAGAGTGAGAGCTGAGCAATGAAAGGAAAAAAAGAGGGGAGCTGGGTCTCACTCAGTGGGAGTTGGCTCTTCTGATTCACTACAATGCATCAAATCTTTGAGCCGATGCTTTTGCGCATCACTATTGTATGTGCTGCCCCACAGATGACTTGAGTGAAATATTTTGTCATAACTTGTTATTAACTCTTTGCCTGTTCCAGCCAGGGGCGGACAGGCATAAGGGGCTACTGGGGAAATCCCCAGCGGGCTGCTGGCTTAGTGGGCTGGTGGTTCAGCCTGTGAACCACCGGCCCTGTGCAGCCCTACAGCCCTGCACAGACGCAGGGCAAACGCAACAGCCAGAGGTGTGCGATACTGCATATTTTGGTATCGATCCGATACCAAGTAAATACATGACCAATATCGGCGATACCGATAGCAATACCAATACATGTTATTTAAGTATGATATATCATCAGACTTCTGACCTTCAGCCATTTTTGTGGTTTTTCTTTTGAATTACAACCCAGGACAAAATATAGATAAAGTTTATAGGTGTCTTCAAAACACTTTAATAACATATTTACATGATAAACAGAAACAGAAAAACAAAATAAAATTATGTGCATTGTTTTCTAAATAAACAAAAAAAATATAGTTTGAGAAGAGATCAAAGCAAAATCATTTTTTTATGGTAGAGTTGAGAAACTATAATACAAAATAAAATAAAATTTCAAAAGAGAATCTGAAACTAAAGTCAGTCTTACAATCTTATAATCTTAAAGTCTATCTTACAATGCTAGTATCAATCCAATATTGATACTGACTTGGTATCGATATTATCGATATTTTAGATCAATCTGCCCACCTCTCGTGACAGCAAGTACACAAGAGGCGACAGGTTCTGGGGCGCTGATGCTTTGCTGGGCCATTGTGCCCCAAACTATGCCTTATCAAATGGCTTCTCTTCCACTCCAGTCAGGCAGATCAGCTCTGCAGCTGTGCGCAGTGCCGTTTGTCTCTAGGCATCCAGCAGAGAGATGCGCAGTGCAGCGGCTCTGGTTCATCATCTCATTCCTCCAGAACATTACATGTCAATCACTGTCACTATAAGCAACATTAAATAACTCTGCAATAGCCACGAAGATGGAGCAGTGAAAGCAAAGTACAAAGCATAAAGGTAGCGCTGAAAAGTTGAGAGATAGAAAAAAGAAAGTCCTGCAGGAGAGTGCATCAACAAATGTAAAAACTTCTGACCTGTTTGGTGGGCCTTCCCATAGTTCTGGGTCTGGTTTTTCCACCAGACATGAAAGGTCAAGATGACACTGCCTGCAGCAGCTTCAGCAAGGTTAGCATATATTAAATTTCTAATTTGAAAATATTTTTGTTGATTTTTTTTTTTTTTTTTTTTTTTTACGTGGGCCAGTCTGTTAGGAACTCCCGGGCCACTTTTTCTCCCCAGTCCGCTTCTCGTTCCAGCCACTTTATTAAAGATAAACAACTCTAATGAATTGAAGGGCAATTCAAAGGAATCCTTTGAAAGCTCTGATCAATTATATGGAGATCTAGCCATGTGTTGCTGTTAGAACCACTTTATGTAATCAGAATTCTTGTGATCATTGGTGGACACTTCAGTGTGATTATACAAAAGCTTACAAATGGATGATATTTGTTTAGGGTGTTTTTTAGAAGTGCACTTGTAATTTAAAGAGGATAGCGTGCTGGGACTCCTCGAGTCATGTGGTTTAATTGTTTGAGAAACAAAGCATATACACTGCAGGAAAACATCACAGCTTTTAACTTCCTCTGCAGAGGATGGTCCTTGGTTTTTCATGCTCCTGCAACCAGAACCTGACCTTTAAACCTCTTGCCTTCCTTCAGTCTAATAGCTATGCAATAAAAAAGGACTAGAGAAAGGACGTGGGTGTGATAAAGAAAGGAGCAAAAAGGGTAACAAAGAACCCCCTGGAAATCTCATATGTGGGGGATTAACTCAGTCTTTCTAAGAGCTAAGGAAGTGCCACATTTTTATTGATGAGATATATTAAAAGCATTTATTCTCCTTTCCTTCAGCTAAGGTTGTAAATTCAGGACTGTAAGACTGAGAGACAGTATTTCATTTATTTCTTCTAAATTGTAAACATATAAAATGCTAAAATGAATTTTCATGTTACCTACATTTTTAATAGAAGGATTTTCAGTAGTTACCCTCTCTGACTGTTGGACATCTTCTGTTTGTCACTGAAATCATCTGTCCGGTTGTTGTTCTTACTGAACAGTCTGGGACAAATTCCAGTTTCAAGAGACACCTTTCAAATTCTATTTTCTGTTTTGTTTTGTTTTTTTGTTTGTTTTTTTTTTGTTCAAAAACCTAAAGATACTCTCTCAGGCACAATAACTGCAGGAGATAGTCTTTTTTACAGGAAACGATCTGCAGTTGGTTGTCAAAATATTGACAGATCAATTATTTACAGGTTGCTCAGTTCATTGAGGGATGCATTTCCAAATGTATCAAGTAAATAATTTGACAATGCAGGTATGGTATAAACAAACTGTCTATGACTTTTTTAAAGCTTTATGTTGCAAGATATAATATAAAATAGATTATTTAAATGTGACAGGGTCCAAAACTGTGGCCTTTATTTTATTAGGAATGGGCCAATATGTTGAATCTCTTTTATCTCCTCTGTCTTTTTGCACTGTGCACAGTTAAGCCCTAAATTATTCATATACCTGGAGAATTTAGATTTTAAATCATTTTCATTCAACCAAGAAGCTTGTTTATAATAGGAAATGAAACAGGCATCTCTCACAACCCAACAAAGCAATGTAAAAAGAGTAATATTTCTATTTTTATTTCTATTTTATAAGAAAATAGGATGACAAAAGTATTTTAAGGCTACTTTTCCTAGATACTTGTGAAAAAAATCTTTGGTGGTATTACAGTAATCGAATCCTTCTCATAACTACGTTTTACATGGTTCCACAGGTATTTTGAGGATTTACCATAGGTGATAAGCTCCAAGTCTTTTAGGTCTTTAACTCCCTCCACAGCTTCTCTATCAGATTTGCATTGGGACCATTCTAAAATGTTAATGTAACTTCAAGTCACAAGAAAGATGATGGAAAAATTAAAAGATTACTTTAAATCTAAATCTTCTTCTAAAACTTTGGGGCTCAATTATTCATACAGTGCCTTGAAAAAAATAGAGTGAACTGCATAGATCTTGATCCAGGCTGCTGATTCTGTTAGTTTGCTTGATGTTCTTTAATTATTTTTAGGTTGTGTTTGCTTGCTCCTATTCCACACTATATTACCAGCTGAAGCCTCAAGAGCAGTTTTTCAAGCCTTCTAAGTAATTGATCTATTGCTTGATCCCGCACCCCACACATTCTCCTTATTGGGCTTAACCTGAGGGTAATTCAAGGTGATGAAAGAATTATCAGCATTCTGAACACATTTACCAACACGGGAGAAAGAACACTAGATAAAGAAATGTATTTTCTTAAATTTCTAATATATACTTTCTAGTTCATGTTAATTAATTCAATGATTCTAGCAACAATAGGTTAAACAATAAAATGTCAAGATGGGCAGCATCATAAGACAATTCAACTAAGGGCTAATACAACTGAATATTTGTGATATTGGTGAGTGATGATGAAACTACCAGTTGCATGAAAGCATTTGCAAGAATTTATTTTAAAAAGTTGCCAAGTGACAAGGTAAATACGAACATGGTTTTTAAATGTTCCCAAGTGACTAGAGGATATAAATTAACATTTTATAAAAATTGAAAAACAATATAAAGTTGTAAATGTAAAATTACTGGGTCTCAAACTTGCATTTGAATACCAGTATAATAGTCATTACAATTTTTTTGCTCCTACAATATTTTTTTTTCCCCACAAACTTTTGGTGCCAGGTAAGGTTTATCCATTTTTCTATTCTGTCCTGAGACAGTACATGAAACCATACAAGTAAAAGAACGTGTTCTTTGACCATGGCTAGTTATGTATTCCTTAGACTTTAGGCCCGGCGCCAAGGACGGCTGCTCCTAAATAACGGTATTGACCAGTCAACTGCTCTCAGAAGACAAAGCAGGTTATGAGAGCATCTACAAGAAACAAAGGGAAATTGAAGTGTTCCTGTAGTCTTTTTCAAGATTGCACTCTGTCCAAAGCACCTCAGATACCTCACTGTCAGAATCAAGCCTACACACCTGCAGTGGACTTTTACTGTAAATGTATTTTCTCACACCTAAACAGTGTTCCAACTCATCAAACCCACATATCTACCTGGGAAAAGATGTCAGTCGAAATTACATATCTCACTGTTATTTTTTTTTTCAAACACTTACATAACCAAAACAAAAAAAGTCACACTAAATCTATTTTGAACCACCTGCATGTTTGTTTATATCACACATATACACTGCTCACAAAATTAAAGGGAACACCAAAATAACACATCCTAGATAAATAATCTCATCGAAAAACTTTATCAACACACTGGAATTGATTGAGAAGAAAATAACACAAAATGTAATCAATGTAAATCAAAATTATTACACCATGGAGATCTGGATTTAGATTCATACTCAATATGAAAGTAGAAAACAACATGACAGGCTGATTCAACGTCAGTGCATATTCCTCAAGAAAGTCTAAATGAGGCTCAGTCGTGTGTGTGTGGCCTCTGCGTGCCTGTATAACCTCCTGACAACGCCTGGGCATACTCCTGATGAGACGGCGGATGTTTTCCTGAGGGATCTCTTCCCAGACCTGGATTAGAGCATCAGTTAGTTCCTGAACAGTCTGTGGTGCGACGTGGTGTTGGTGGATTGACCGAAACATGATGTCCGAGATGTGTTCAATTGGATTCAGGTCTGGGGAACGGGCAGGCCAGTCCATAACATCAATGCCCTCATCATGCAGGAACTGCTGACACGCTTCAGCCACATGAGGCCTGGCTTTGTCATGCATAAGAAGGAACCCAGGGCACACTGCACCAGCATATGGTCTCACAATGGGTCTGAGAATCTCATCCCGGTACCTTATGGCAGTCAGGGCACCTCTGGCTAGCACATGGAAGACTGTGCAGCCATCCAAAGAAATGCGTCCCCACACCATGACTCACCCATCACCAAACCGCTCATGCTGGAGGATGTTGGAGGCAGCATAGTGTTCTCCATGGTGTCTCCAGACTCTGTCAAATCTGTCACATGAGCTCAGTGTGAACCTGCTTTCACCAGGAAGAGCACAGGGCACCAATGGCGAATCTGCCAATTTTGGTGTTCCCTAGCAAACGCCAGTCATTCTGCACGATGTTGGGCTGTAAGCACATGTGGACATCAGGCCTTCATACCACCCTCATGGAGTCTGTTTCTGACAGTTTGAGTGGAAACATGAACATTAGTGGCCTGATGGAGCTCATTTTGTAGGACCCTGCCAGTGGACCTCCTATTCCTCCTTGCACAAAGGACGAGCTAGAGGTCCTGCTGCTGGGTTTTAGCCCTCCCACGGCCCCCTCCATGTCTCCTGGTGAACTGGCCTATCTCCTGGTACCTATTCCATGCTGTAGACACTGTGCTGAGATACATATCAAATTTTCTTGCCACCGCTCACATTGATGTTCCGTCTTGGATTAACTGCACTGCTTGAGCAACTTCAGTGGGCTGTAAAAACCGCTTCATGATGCCTCTATGCGTGACAGCATTGACAACATGAAAAAGTGACCGGCCAGTGCACGTTCTATGAAGAAGAGAGAAATGTATTTTTCATCAACACTTGTCATGGAAGTGTTCACACTCACCACCATATGGGCCGCTGTTAAACAGTAAAAATTTAACAGCAACGTTTTGGTTTAATTTGCCTGTTATAGAGGAAAAAAAATGGATATTAATTTTTAAAAGTCACATTTTCACAATGTTTTTCATAATTTATAAATGTCAGAGTTCCAAACTAAATATTTAATTTTCAAACTAAATATTTATTTTCCAAACTACATATTTAGCTCACACCTAATATTTAGCTTGCTAACTATTTAGCAAGAGAGCAAAATGTTTAGTTTGTTAACTAAATATTTTGTTTGGCAGCTAAATATTTAGCTTGCTACCTAAATATTTAGCTAGGACCTGAAGCTCTGAAGCTCTGGAGCTTTGGGGAAATAGGGAGTGCATTGCAGAAGCAGGCGTAAAGACACTCTCGAATGGCTGCCACAGGAGATTCAAGGATTCCTCAAACAGGCATGATTGAGTCAAAGCAGCACTCTAAGTATGTTTTGATGAGGGAATGGTAATATAATATGATATAAAGGTCAAAGAAGTCAATTTTGCATAATATTCCCCTTTAACTGCAAGTGTATTGTAAACTGAAAGATGGGCTATAGGTCATTATATATTCAGAAGTCGCCACTGTTATTTGTTTTTTGGGTAAGTAAATTGAATTCCTTTGTATTTTTAGATCTTAATTTATTTAAGATTAATTAGTACTTTTTTAAAAAAAGAATAAACTTATAATAATATCCCATGATTTTCTTTATTGCGATTAATGAGCCTTCAGGGATATTGTTTGATTGTATTTCTTTGAGAAGTTGGGAAGCATACTATGTTCAGTGTACTGGCTATACAGTTCTTCCTTGCCCCTGTGCTGCTTGTTACTGCTCCAGATATCCCCTAGATATGGCACCCCACTCAGGCACCGAGCAACAAAAATACAATAATAGGTTTTAAAGTCATGTGCAGCATCCTCCGTTTTTTATACACTATAAAACATTTGAGCCACATTTAGTTGTGTCGACTAACTCCTAGACTTTTAGTAAAAAAAGTCTTGCAAGTTTTAGATTTTGAACTTCAATATGTGAGTTTATGAAAGATAGCCTTATAATGGTAAGTTGTGTTAACTTTTTATTAATTCTGTCATATCTCCAAGAGTTGAGTAAACTTGGGTTTTTAAGTCAGCACTTAAAAAACTGAAAAAAGAAAAAGGCAAGAGTAGGAACTATTTTTTTTTAGAACTATTTTTCTTTGTGCTTAGTGGCATGTTTTTGTATCCTGTGTTGCACCGTGAGTGAGATTGGAAGTGTGTTATAGTGTGAAATGATTATTTTAATGCAACCAACAGTTTGCAATGGTTGAGGACAACATCTTTTCACATTGCTTAAGCCCTGCTTAAAATAAATACTTTTGAGTAGAATTCAGAGCAATATTTAGTATAATGCATAATTGGATATTTTGTTCATGGAAGTTGAATCAAGAATTTAAATTTTTCTAACTTAAAATAAGTAGGTATTTTGACTTCATAATGTGAGTGAAAATGATACAGAAATGTGTATTTGTCCAACTAGGAAAGGGCAGTTTTCTTGTATAATGTGAAATAATGATTTGGTTTAAATCACAGTATAAAGTTATAACAACTCACATTTCAAGATTAATGAGCTATCAGAACTTAAAAAATTCAATGATTACACAACTTGGCCCTTGTTGTTAAAACAATTTGATGAACTTTATTTTCAGAGTTAAAACCAAAACAATTTTCTAGTTGACTTTACAAACATTTTTAAGTTAAACCACCTTCAAATGTTTTGCAGTGTATGAAAGCAGCCGAGGGATTTAGAAGGGCTCTGTGGTGACCTCAGTCTGCCTGTAAGTCACCATAGCAGGGAAAACCACTTGTGACAAAAAAAAAAAACAAACAAAAAAAAAAAAAAAAACAAACAAAACAAAACGATATTTAAAACACTAAAAATCTGGCAGAATTCAGGTAGATGTAATTTCCATTCCATGTTTTCCCAGCATTGCTGCTCAGAAAACCATGGGTGTCAGCATTCCAATTTCTCTAAATAACACTGGAGTACTTATTAGTAAGCCATAAAGTGATTGTGCAAGTCTTACTTTTTTTCCATATTATCAGTCCATGTTTTACCTGTGCAGGTTTAATTGCACTAAAGTGATAAAGCTGTCAAAATGTTTTTAGGAACACTGTCACACCATTCAAACTCTATGCTGTTGTCCATTTACAATTAGGTTTCTCATAATAGCCTGTGGTTTGGCCCTTACTTAAAGATAATGCAAAGCATGTAGTGAATGGAGGAGAAGTTAAAATATCAAAATGCAATCAGAAGGCAGCTGCAGTAATATGCTCTCTCATTTATTTTGCTCAGATGTGGTGGAAAAAAAACATTAAAAGCTAATAATCATGGCCAAACACACACAAGAATCATTTGGAGAGATCATTTATTGATTCAACACAATCTGCAAACACCAGCAGGCATTTTGTACGAAAAAAGAGCAGAGAAAAGAATATTTATGGTAAAAGAACTAATTTTCTTATTTGATAAAACTGTAAGCTCACAGACAGCAGCTGGGCTCGCCATGTAATCTGGCTATTCTGTGCTTGAGTTATCTGTCCAAGCTGTAGAATAATGTGTGTGTTGTCCTTACCATATAAATTTGGACTGTTGCTTCCTTTTTAGCCAAGATTTCCATCATTTTGTAGTACTGGGGCAAAAAGGCTTTCCAACAGTGAGTTTTTTTTTGGGGGGGGGGGTTTGCCAGTGAAGAGAAACTTGTCGTCTTTACCTGTGTACTTCTTCTGAGCTCAACCAGTTTTTCCTGCATAGATAATCTATGTAGTAAAGCTACCCTTTTTCTGTGTTGCCAATTAGAGGACAAATATGCACTTAACATATTTCTACTAAAAAATATCAACTTTATCAAAGCCACCATCTGTTTGTGGTCTGCAGCCTTAGAGAGACTCACAAACTTAAAACACCTCCTGTAACATACATGTTATCATCCATATATTTGCCACACCTTCCTTTTTTATTGGACTTCACTCATAATGTTACTTTTGTTTCAGAAAAGAGTATTTTAAAATTACTTTTCTTTTTAAAACAGCTATGGAAAGGCCAGTTGTGATTGCTTTATGTTTTATACTTTGACATTTTTTGATTTTCTGTCTTTAAAACATCATTATACTGTATATCTATTTAAAATAATTTGTTATCTAATAATTACACAGCATTGCTTTTCTGCTAAGAAAATCCCTGTATCTTCATCTAACACAATAACAGTATAACTGACATCATTGCTATATTCAATGTTCAGACATTCAGACAATTGATGAAACTTTTTTTAAAAGTTTTATTTGTGTTGGTGTGCTACAACAGATCAATAAATTATTACCTCCTAGTCTTCTAAATCTTCTTGAGTTTCTTTAGCAGCCAAGTAGAGATTTTTATTTGCTTTTCTGACAAACTCATAGTAGTTCTGCAAAAGTTATTTAATTCAAGACCTCTAAATTGACCTCTGCTGTTAGTTAAAATGTCATTTCTTAATTATGTGATGAACTGAGGATACAGCTTGCCGAAAACTACTCAGTCATATACTTATGGCCTTTTCCTGCTTTGTGGATTTTAATTATTTTAACTTTAAATGTGCCAAGCAGCTGCATGAAGGCATGCATGGGTGATGTTTGCTCCAACAGTGTTATTAATCAGGTAAACTGGTTATATTAGACAGACAAACAAACAGACTGTTAGGTTGCAAAACTGTGTGCAGGAGGTGGTTGGTGTGGTGGTGTGCTGTTGCTTGTTTTTCTCCTTGCCTCTCACAGGGTGGCAGGCTGGATTGGTTTCAGATGAGACCCATTACTTCAATCAGTAGTGGCTTTAAGAAGGAGCAGATTCCCTCAGCCAGACGCCAGATGGTTTTTGCACCTAGAGCGGTAACAGGCCAATTTAACAATCCTCAGTGACTTTTTTCCCCAGAAGTTTCTTCTCGACTTTAATCTGAGTTTTTCATTCTCCGCTTTTCAAGCTCAGAATTCACCATGGAGAGGACTTACCTTTGTAACTCGCTCCCGAATCTCCACACTCAGATTTCAGTCTGACGATCCGTTTCGGTGGTCACTTCGCTGCTCCTTCTACAGCTCACCTGGATGATCCACAGAACCACCGGCGCATAGCTTGTCCGCAGCCTGTCCACCCTCCACCTCCAAGCAACCTGAATGAAACGCGTCTCTATTCCCTGACGCCACCATCCTCTGCCAACCAACTTTCCCCCCTCTGGCTCCACTGACGTCTCTCGACTGTAAGCCTCCTGAAACTATATCATTGCAATCTTCCACCATCTATACTTACCTGCCTAATGGATCACCATTCTTCCAGTGCTTTCCTCTGCCTGGTTCTCCACAGCAGCCCTGGTTCCCTGCAGCAGTCCCAGTAACTTCTCCCCAATCTTGCACGTTTAAAGTAAAAACTGTTAAATCTGCATCCATCTTTGTGGTTGTGCCTACCTACGAGTCCATTAAACTATCATTATGACACAAATAGATTCTCATGTGCAGTCTTAATGTCTGCACTATAACTGCTAGAGGGTTTTGTAACTTGCACACAACATATGTTATTTTGGACATATGCTGAAATGAACTAATACATTTGTTTTGCTCAGGGGAAAGTCTCAAATTAACCCAGAATGCTAGTCAGATGGCTTCATCCAAACACTGTCACACATTGCTTTAATATATCATTTCGGTAGATGTTCTTGGATTGTACTGTTATTCCATCCTGCAGTATATATACAGAAGCATACACTTTACAAAGACAGACTGTACAAAGATGAAAGCACAGAAAGGTCAAGAAGTTCAAGCTTGCTGCTGTGGAGCCCCCACAAGGCCTTGTGAGATGTACACGTTTGTTAAACAATACATTTATACATGTGGAAAAAATTGTTGGTTCCACTCTGTTAATGACTGAAAAGCTCACAACAGTCACTGAAATAACTTGAAAATGACAAAAGTAAAAACAGATAAAAATGTCCTGAAAATGAACTACTAAAAATCAGACATTCCTTTTGTGGTTCAACAGAATCATTAAAAAAAAACAGTGAAATAGGCTTGGATAAAAATATTATTTTGTTGTGCAACCCTTTAAGGCAATCACTGTAATCAAATGATTTCTGTAACTGTCAGGACCTGTTCACAGGTATTTTGGTCCTCTGCTTGTGGGCAAACTGACCCAGTTGTCTCAGGTTTGAAGGGTACATTCTCCAGACAGCTTGTTTCAGTTCCTTCCATAAATGTGCAAAAGAATTTAGATCAGGGCTCATAGAAGGCCAGTTCAGAATAGTCAAAGTTTTTGCACTTAGCCATTCATGGGTGTGTTTAGCTGTGTGCTTGTTTTTTTAGTCATTATCCTGTTGGAAGATCTTGACCTGTGACTGAGACCATGAGACCAAGCGTTCTCACACAAGGCAGCACATTTCTCTCCAGAATTCCTTGACAGCATTGAGAATTTATCATACTGTGCACAGATTCAAGACACCCTGTGTCAGATGAAGCAAAGTAGCCCCAGAACATAACTGAGCCTCCTTCATGTTTCACAGTAGGGACAATCTTTTCTTGGTATGCTTCATTTTTGTGTCTGAGAACATAGAGCTGATGTGCCTTGCCAAAAAGTTCAAGTTTAGTCTCATCTGTCCAAAGAACATTCTCCCAGAAGCCATGTGGCTTGTTAATATGCATTGTAGCAAATTTCATTCTTGCTATTTTATGATTTGTTTTCCTCCTTGGTTGTTTCCCATGAAGTCCACTCAAACAGTCAGGAATGAACAACAATGATGTACCTCGATCTTGGAGTTCTTCTTTAATTTCTTTGGAGGTTGTTCTGGACTCTTTGAGTACCATTCTTATTATCCTTACCTTCAATTTTTCCTGTGGCTACGGCCAGGGAGGTTGGCTACAATCCTGTGGACTTTAAACTTCTGAATAATATGTGCAGCTGTCATCAAAGGAGCATGAAGCTGCTTGAAGATGGTCTTATACCCTTTACCTTTAATATGCTTTTCTATATTTATTTTTTTAATCTCCTGGGACAACTCTCTCTTTTGCTTCCATATTCAGTAGGGTACACACCATGCCACCAAACAGCACATTTACTACTTGTCAGCCTTGAACTCAAGGCCCCTTTTCAACCTTCAAATGTTCAAGCAAGAATTCCTACTTCAGGGGGCATAGTTGTATTTTGCACTTGTAACTTTGCAAATCTGACTTCTGAGTACAAAAAGAATGCAGTTTAAGGCATGCAACATTTATGATTTGTAATATTTCCAGTAAGTTAGGGATTTTTTTCCCAACCAAATAAAAGGTGGATATATTAAAAAAAAAAAAAAAAAATCATCATCAGTCAATCAAATACCTATTTATTACAATACTTTACACTTTCATGTACTTATCTAAATCACTTTTATCAATTAACCTGTCTTAATCAGTTTATCTTCAAGAAAATGTTTCCATAACTTACCCTTGAAATAGAGCTGAAAAAATGTACAAGTTCAAACTTACAAAGGATAATCAATCACTTTTCAGATCAAAATCAACCAAGCTAACACAGAATTCACACAGTAGGAGATTTTAATGAAAATCATTTTAGAAGAGCACTTGAATTTTTAAAAGCTGAAACAACTTGTTCTATTTTACAGTGTAAAAATTGGTAAACTGGCATCAACAAATCAGTTTTTAAAGCAGAAGGCAGAGACCAGTGAACTTATGCTCAGTCTCTCTTTGTTTAATATAATAGTTTTTACTTCACTGTGTCACAAGCACAGTCTTCTCTGTTGCCTTAATAATAGATCATATAAAGACTTGTGCTGTCCTGTTGCTCTGCGTTGTTGTCAGACTAGTTCAGGTCATACATCTTCTATCTGTCTTCAGATTAGCTCAATATGCAGCTTCTCACCTTTATATGACTGACAGGTGTCAGCGTCTGCTTGCTTATAATTAGAGTCAGTAGGATGCAGCAGGTTCTTATCACACCTCCCAGTAAAATCTTCTGCGAGATGCTGACACTCTTTCTGTTTGAAATAACTAAAGCATCTTTTGATCTTCGAATACAAGGCAGAGTAAATCTGAAGCCTAAGAGAAGAAAGGTAAGAATAAAGTTACAAACTCAAGGTTTGACTGGTACAGAGTAGTTGCTGAAAGCAATATTTTTTTAGCTGCTATCACAAGCATATTAGGCTCTCATTTTTATTTGAAATGTAAATGTAAACATTGTGAAAGTTAATGAAATGTTCCCCCCAAAGCAATGAAAAAAGCTAAAGCTTTTGTCATTTAAAGGCCTTTAAAGTATCAAATTGTCTTTGTTAGATGTTGGTAAAGGGAATTCAAAGGAAAATTCAAGGAACAAAGGCTCACATTTGCTGTTGCTACCATAAAAAGAAGATGAAATAGCAAACCAAGCTAAACTAAGCTGGAAATAACATATAGTGGATATTTTCAGCCAAATACATTTATTGTGTGGCTGAACACTGTCTTTGTTTGCTTTCTTACACTTTAGTACAAGAAAGGTGTGATAGTATACACGTTTATGACTGGTGTTGTAACAGCACATTCCCCTGAGGCGGCCATGTACCATTGTGCTGACTGTTTGGCCCACGGATCACGACACAAACAAAGCGTGGCCTGTCCTTGTGCTCCGTAATCCAAGAAACGACATCAGGATCCTATTCCATCAACAAGCCTCCCTTCCAAAGAGGTCGGGACAAATGTTTTCTTCTCCTTGTAGCCTCCTTGGTAGAGGCAATAAAAGCCTGCACAACAAACTACACAGCATATTAAACTTGTCCTCATTATTGCTTAAAGAATAAAAGAGAACCACAATTCCATCTATCTCTTTTATTGCAATTTGAAATGCAAGCTGCCGGGTCATTTTTTCACATCATGCAAATACACATAATAGAACTTGTGAAATATTTAGATGAAAGGGAGCTCGCTGGATGGAGAAAGCAAAATACAAGGCTTTGAAGGAGAAAGAGGATTGTTGTATCAACAGTGATGTGGAATTGTTTGTTCTGCACTTATAATTTAAATAAAGTTTACTTTAACAAAGAGTTGTTCAGTTGTTTTGTTTAAATGTGGTTATATCCTCAGAATGTTTTCTTGGTTTAAACAATCTTAAAAAATGGAGGGTGAGGGAAAATCTGTATGTATATAGATTGAAACAAGATAATGAAAAATGCTGGGTGGTTATTATTATTTTGAAAAAGAATACTACTGTTACACACACACATTAATGAAAATACTTCCATTATCTTCAACTCCACAAGTCTCTATAAACAGATACTTGCAGATAGCCCATGGCATCTGCAGCAGCATCAGAGTGTGCAACTTGAATGTGTTCTGCCAGCTAATACCATTAAATGTGATGAACTAGTGATCATTTTACTTATGCCCATATGAAATATCTGAATGAAGTCGACAACTGTGAACTGTGTTTTCTGGCTATGATGGAAACTCAGTTAATTTATTCACATCAAGCCAAAGTTGGCCTAAAACTGCAGGGCTGCTGATTAAAAATGGATGCAGGCAACTGTAACAATATATTTAGATCATAACACACTTCAAAGCCAAATCTGGGAATAAATAAAAGGTTTATGTGACTTTAAATTGTGCTAAAGATGTACTGAATGTTAAAAAGAAACTGATGACTCATCACTTATTTTCCATTCAATCAGTTTTTATTTATAGAGCCTTTTTATGCATTTAAATGTAACACAAAGCTGTTTACATATGGTCAAAAAAAAAGAAATAAGTATGCAAACAATTAACAATAACACTAAAAAAGAGAAAATAAGTAATTAAATATAATTTTTAGATAAATGTGTCATCATAAAAAATCTAGAAGAGAGAAAATATTATTGCAGCCATAACTGTAATAGGATAAGACCAGAGACAGGTAAACAACATAAAAACATCAAAATTATAAAACACTGAAACATGGAATTTAACCACAAAAAACATAAAACTAAAATATTTTACTTCTGATTAAATATAAAATAGTTAGATGAAAGGCTTGACAAAAAAAGATTAATTTAAGTAACATCATAAAAATCACTTTTGTGTGATAGTAAGATCGTCACTTTCACTTTGCTGCTGTTGCACAGAAATTCCACCATTGTGGGACAATAAAGGATATTTCTATTCTATTCTATTCTGTAAAATAGAAATTAAAATGTCATAGAATGAAACAAGAATTATAGTAACCTTAAATTTTGATGAGGACATACACTTGTGTTGCACTCAACAAGTACATTGTACCATGAAGATTTTATAACTCTTTTTCTGGGTATAGTTGTAATATAAGATTTAAGCTGTAGAATAGTCATTGTTTACTAAGGTTTATCAAGATAACACGTTTAGTGCGACCTACCTGATATATTTGTCAGGGTAGCCTGCTTTGTTATGTTTGAGGATATTTTGTGTTATAAGTACAGAATTCAAGATAAACGCCTGGTACTCAGAAAAAGAAAAAAACAATTAAGAGTAATGTAAGTTTCAAATTCGAATCAGAAAGTTCAGCTTAAAGGCTAGTTGTGAGTCTGTGTTCTACCTTTAAATCAGTCTGAAATAATTTTGTTGTTTTGTTAATCATAAGAATTTTGTAAAATTCACTTAAAATGTATGCATGTTTTGAGTTGATTTTTTCCCCAGGTGGACATTGTTAAACATCTGCATCAGAGAGTATATGCCTATTGATTTGAAATAGGTATATATACATGATGTTCAAGCTGTGCCTGTAATAAATCTCACATTACTCAGGCAGCTGGTGGTTCCATATGCTGCACAAGGTGCCCTTTTTTTCCACTTGAGTTCCTTCTCCCCAAAATATCTGCACATTTTTTAATATTTTTAATGGTGAATTTGACCACGTTCAGTGTAACTAATATAGCGGTGATAGTGAAACAAAAGCAGGTCGATATTTATATGTTTCATTTACTTCTAAAGTCAAAACTAGTACTAGCAATGTCAAACAAACCAACAAACCATCGCGCTTCCAAGATTAAAACAAACAAAAAAAAAAAAACAGTTATCTAATTGCTATGTGTCAGTGGCCAGGCTAACCAATTTTAGGTAATTGTGTTGTAACTTTTTTTTGTTTTCGTGTCAGTCATCATTAAGTTTTATATGTCAGGTGGCATATCTCTAGGAGTCACTGGGGGAAACGCAGGATACATTGTGGACAGGTTGCCAGTCCCTCACAGCTCAACACAGAGACATACAGGATAAGCAACCGTCCACGTACACACTCACAGCTAAAGACAATTTAGAGAGACCAATTCACCCAACAGTCATGTTTTAGGACTGTGGAATGAAGTGGGAGTACACAGAGAGAACCCACACATCCACAACATGCTAATTTCATACAGAAAGACCCCTGGCAGGGATTCAAACCCAGGACCTTCTTACTAAAAGGCAACAGTGTCACACTGATACACATAAATATTTTCTCTTAATTTATTTTTCATGAAGTGATTAAATTAAGAAATCTAATTAACATTCAAAAGAAATTTATATTAAAATTAGACACAGCAATATATTTTTAAATCCCTCTTTGCTTCTTGTGCTAAAGTACATTAAACTGTTGCTGTATCTCACTTACTACGCCCTAACATCTGACTGGTTAACCTGCACAGCAACTCAGGTGCAGACCAATATGTTCTCCTATAGTGCCAGTCCTATTGAATGATTTTGATCATAATATGACAAAATAAATAACAATTTAAACAAAAAAAAAAAATACTTTTTTATTTAATGTAAAGAAAGAATAATTTATTTGATGCATACAGATCCAGTTACATTATAATTTTTCCATTTATAAATATCCCTTTTGTACCTTATAAATGTCTGGAATTGTGTCACTTTTGGCTTTCCATACATGTTGGGTGGTCTAAATTGTTCAAATGTGTTACATGTTTAGATTTGAGCTTCAATTGCCAAGGACCAAACCTTCCTTTGGCAGTTCAGGTTCTACAGCAGTATCTTCATTCCATTCTTGGCTGCTCACATTCAGCCCAGATCCTGTGTGCAGCAGTGAGGTTGAGCCTGGTTGTAACATCAATCTACAGAAAGTTATGAAACTGCACAACCATTAATATTTACCAGCTTCCAAATGTTACCTATCAGACCTGTTCTAGTAATAACTTTTACTACTAGTACTGCTCAGTCTGTTAGCACCATTAGAGCAGAGGACACAGAGATGAAAAAGAGGTACAGTTGTAGGTGAAAGTGGATTGGAGAGTGAATCTATGGCTTGAGGTGTTCTCCTCAGGTACACAGACCTGGTACCATTTCTTTATATCACAATGATTGAGGCTGCCTGACCCAGAGTGAAGGGAAAGGTTGAAGCTGTGTATTTTCCTCTCTCTGTCTGTAGCGCACCAAGCTCTTTTTTTTTTTTTTTTTTTTTTTTTTTTTTTTTACTACACTGGAGCGACTTTTTGAACTCAAAGTCAGAGGTTGTGTCAACAACCAAACCATTTTTGCGCTTGGGATTGGGAGGTTTTTCAACAGTACTATAAGGACAATTACAAAGAAACAATCAATGAAAATGGTTTCATGTAACTTAAATAATAATCCTACATTTTTATTCACAAACATCTGAAAACATTCTGAAAAAAAATTTATTGACCATAATTTTATGGTTGGAGGGCCCAGTTCTAGGTCAATGTTGTTGTTTAAGGATTTTTATAAAGACTGGAGACATTTGAGAATAAAAAAGGTTGAAATCATGTTTTACTTATTTTAATATTTAGACAGTCTAGTATACTAGATGTACTTAAAAGCACCATAAATGCACAGCTGATGAGAATATCCCTCTATGGGCTACGTACCTTGTTTGTGTTGAAAAATGCGTACGCTGACATAACGTTTTGGTTCAGTCCAACTTTCCTTCTCCACTGTATCTGCAGGAGAATCCTCAATGTTCATAAACAGCAAATCTGTTTGTTTTGGTGCTACTTTTTAAGGTTGCACTGCATGTGTATGTATACATGTGGTATATACAAAACTTGTACCAAACATATACCTGCCTACTTACATGTCCGTTGGTTGGTTTGATTTTGCTGGTAATGGAATTTAAGGGAAATATCACAAAAGAAAAATGTGAGTAAATGTTGGAAAATGATAAAAACCTTTAGCCAAATGCCCTTATTTGGGTTTTAATGGATGACATTGCTTGCACTAGCTGTTGTGTCTGAATGGCAGTTTTCGTGATATAGTAACAACCACAAACAATTTTGAAGACCTTTAAATCCTCTATGGGTAATATTGGAAAACAAATTCCTTCCACTGCTCAGGACATAGTCATTGCCACATAGATTACTGCCTCACTAGATTAATTTCATGTTGCTTCTGCTTACACACAGATCAATAATATTGCCAAGGAGTCGTCCTCTACCATGTCCTTGATATTCTGCAGCGTAAATGACTTACAGAAATCTTGTAAATTGTCTCCCAATACCAGAGGAGGTGTAAAATAATGTTAACTCTTCATAATAAAAAAGGCCATTAAATCGTCACTTCAAACACTGAGTACAAACAGGCAACTTTTTGCATGCTGATTAGCAGGGTTCATCAAAAATGCACACTGGGTTTCACACTACTGTATACAGTCATATGCAATGAACTGGAATATTATTTGAAAGTTCATTTATTTCACTAACTCAACTCACTAAGTGAAACACATTATATAGATTAATTATACATAGACTGATGTTTTTAAGCCTTCAGTTCTTTTAATTATGATATTTTTCTGCTTATAGCTACTGAAGACAAAAATTAGGATTAAAATATTACATCAGACCAAAAAAATCATTTTTAATACAGAAATGTGGGATTAATGAAAAGTATTTTTAATACCTACTTAAAGGTCATTCCCATAAGGCATTTTAATCTGACAAACAAGCCTCATCAAAATACATGTTCTAATTGGTGAATATGTACCACACTGTAAAGATCTGTGAAACTCAAGAGGATATACCAATGCATTTCACTCATTACTTTAAATAAAATATGCTTCTTCATAATATCAACATGACTCTTCCTGCACTGTTGTTGTTGTTATTATTATTATTATTATTATTATTATTATTATTATTATTATTATTATTATTATTATTATTATTATCTTTGTTCTGTATTTTAATTATGCAAACTAAACTAAACTAAAAAAAAAAAAAAACTAAACACTGAACTTCGACCACAGGAAGTGAAGGACAGAGTTGTCCCAGGAGATTAGAAAGAAAATTGTAGAAAAGCATGTTAAAGGTTAAAAGACCATCTCCAAACAACTTCATGCTCCTTTGACTGCAGCTGCACATATTATTCAGAAGTTTAAAGTCCACAGGATGTAGCCAACCTCCCTGGCCGTAGCCACAGGAAAAATTGAAGGTAAGGATAATAGGAATGGTACTCAGAGTCCAGAACAACCTCCAAAGAAATTAAAGGAGAACTCCAAGATCAAGGTTCATCATTGTCGTTCATTCCTGACTGTTTGAGCCAAAGTGAACTTCATGGGAGACAACCAAGGAGGAAAACAAATCATAAAAAAGCAAGAATGAAATTTGCTACAATGCATATTAACAAGCCGCAAGGCTTCTGGGAGAATGTTCTTTGGACAGATGAAACAAAACTTGAACTTTTTGGCAAGGCACATCAGCTCTATGTTCTCAGACACAAAAATGAAGCATATCAAGAAAAGAAGATTGTCTGTACTGTGAAACATGAAGGAGGCTCAGTTATGTTCAGGGGCTGCTTTGCTGCATCTGACACAGGGTGTCTTGAATCTGTGCACAGTATGATAAATTCTCAATAATGTCAAGGCATTCTGAAGTTAAATGTGCTGCCTAGTGTCAGAAAGCTTGGGCGTAGTTGCAGGTCATGGGTATTCCAACAGGAGAAGGCACCCTGAGACAACTGGACCAGTGGGCCAAAATACCTGTGGACAGGTGCAAAAGACTCATTGACAGCTACAGAATTCATCTGATTGCAGTGACTGCCTCAACAGGTTGCACCTCAAAATATTAAGTTACAGTTACTATTATTTTTGTCCAGGCCTGTTTCATTAGTTGTTGTTTTTTTTTTTTTTAATGGTTCTGTTGAGCCACAATTTAAAACCAGTTTCTAATTTTTATTGGTTGATTTTCAATACATTTTTATTCATTATTACTCTTGTCATTTTGAAGTTATTTCAGTGACCATTGTGGGATTTGTGGTCATTTACAGAGGGGTACCATCTACAGAGGTTTGCCGTTTTACAATGTTTTGAGTCTTTGTTTAGAAGGTATTTATTCAGGGTTTATTATTTCAATCTGGAGAGACTCACACAAAGAAAAGAGCACCAGTTAGAAAGATTTAATTTGACTTGAAGTTCTTTGGCACTCGGACTTAGACCCCAACAGAAGGCGTGCATAGTGTGAATTGCCACAAGTATAGATGAACAGCTTGGGGCGAAGATTAAGGTTGTCTTTCCCCCAGGGCCCAGACACTGGTGGTGGAGTGGAGATCGGGAAGGAGGATAACCTGGAGAAGCCTGGGAGGACAAGGGCGGAGATGGGGAGGAGGCGGGTCAAAGCACAGCTGGGAAGCAAGTGGGTTCCTGGATGACATGCCTTATTTACGGACTTGAGTGATGATTGGCTACAGCTGGGTGAGGACTGGGTGCTGGTTGGCTGTGGTGGTAAAGCTGCAGTTGAATGGTGCAGGTAGGTTGGAGAGAGTCTCCTAGTCTGAATTTATGCCTTAGGATCCATTTGTCCAGCTTTCTAAATTCATTGAATCAAAACAACTGCTTGCTCTTAATCAGAATTATATGAATGTGGACAGATTATGAAATATAACAGATTGAAACTCTGCACTTCGTAGGCTACGTACTAGAAAGAAACCAATAATGTACTCATCTTCTTAATTTGTTTGTAAATGTCATAAAACATAATTTGGCTTTTTCTTACCAAAGGTAATACAAAATCAAGGAGAAAAAGGGCAGGAGACTAAATTCAAATTTATATATTTGCATGCTTTACTTCTCCATCAGCGAAGAAAATGACATTGTTAAATTTAATTTCATAATTATTCTTTGGAGTAAAACAAGAGTGAATTTGTTGTCTTTCCTGCTTTATGACTGAGCCTTAAATCTTGAGTCTTAGCGTATTCATGTCTTTGCATCCAAACTCAAAATATAATTTGAACAGCTGGAGCTTTATGGAGAGGATATTTTTTACATCGCCTCAGCAAGAGTGGTGGAGAGAAGTAGAATCCAGATTGGGAGCCAGGGGAGGATTGGCCATCTGGTGAAGTGGGAGTATTCCTGGTTCACTGGGAGGTGCAAGTTCATTAAATCCTCAGAGCCTATCATTCCCCATGAGCCAGTTCAGTTTTATTAGCAAGTATTGTTGTGTGACATGAATCATTTCAAATTGAGGGTGCTGTGCATAAATCTAAGTAACTAGTGCCTTTTAGGCACTGTCAGATGAACCAGAATTAAAACTGAACAATGATATGAACGAGGAGGTAAATTCTGTGACAGCAGCAAATTTCTTGATATCAATACATTAACTTTATTTTGGATGACCTGTTTGTCATGATCATGAAAGCACTTAATATTGTGAACTGCATAGTTCATCTAATTAAAGTATATATCGTTTTCTGATAATGTTTTAACATTCATTCTGAAGATACAAGTAGAACTATAAGACCATCTTGGTAAAATGCTCCATACTGAGGGAGAATTTCCAGAACATGTGGCTTAGTGAATGCATTTCAAATACATATTGTCTTTGCACATACAGTCTTTGCTTATTTCTATGGTTTTGGTCAGTTTAAAATCAAATGACCAGAGTTGACTGAAGATCTTTTATTTGGAATTTCTTAGACAGACTATAAAATTATAAATCAGATGTTTTTTGTGCTTGTAATGGACTGGCGACCCTGTTCAGGGTGAACCCCGTCTTTTGCCCTGTGACCACTGGAGATAGGCATCAGCCCCACCATGACCCTGCAAGGATAAGTGGGTATAGAAAATGGATTGATGTATTTTTTTTTTGCCTTTCCCATTCCATAAGCTCATCACCTTTTAGCATTTGAATTATGAAAGAAGATATAATTTGTGAGTCATTGCAGAAACCTGCTTTAATGAAAGATCCCAAATCCAGCAAGTTCTCCCTCACCTGTGGCAATGAGTTTAACATAACAGTAATTATAATTGGTCACTTGTTTAAGACTAACCTAATACTATTTCAAAGTTATTGTGTTTCTGCAGAGCTCCTGCTAAAAGTGATGTCTAGAGACTGAAAAAGGAAGGGGTAATTAATTAAATAATGAGCTGTGATGGTTGCCTGGGTGCTACTCATGATGCTGCAAGATCATCAACCTTCATCAGATTTAATCATTACTAGTTATAATCAATGAGGTTTCATTCCACAACTGTGATACAAAATTCTCTATAACTGGAACATATTTCTGGATCCCCAAGACAATGAACAAAGGTAAGACACATTTTTTGATGACGATCCTTCACACTAGTTGCATTTTTTTTTTTCCAAAAATATAATTTGGTTATTTACTGTATGAACAGCTTCATTAACAGATTATATGTCCTTGTGCAAAAAAAAAAAAAAAAAAAAAAAAAAAAAAAAAAAAAAAAAAAAAAAAGTATCCCTTTGGTTTAATATTGATCAAATTTGTGTCTAATAGAGGGTGCACACATTTATTTTTAATTTCTTAATTAAGAAACAAAATTGGGAAATGTCCAGAGCAAAGGTAAGCATAAGAATTGATCATAACACTTTTTACCAACAACTATGAGTTACTAAAAAATAAACCACTGCAGCTATTGTTTGTGAGATGTTTCTGTCATGTGATATAGAATCATATAATGTTTACCACATTTACCCTGGAAACACTCTGATGAGGTTTATGCTGGAACAGTTTAATTTCTTTTCAAATTACTTTAACTTTAATAAGATTATTTTGAAATCCAAATGTTGGATTTTTGTGTTGATAAGTAAAGAAACAAAAGGAGATTTTTAAAAAGCTGGCAAAAGTATTGGCAGTAATATATGGATATTTAAAGTAAAACAAGAAGAACTGTTCTTTAAAAAATCAAACTTTAGTCTCTCTCTTAAAAGTTAACAAAAGTTTTTCGCTTTTTGTCACATTACCACAATAAACATTGTATTTGGGGGATTTTATCTGATAGACCAAGACAGTATAGTGGATAATTGCGGGGAAAGAATAAAAGAATATTTTTTCACATACAAAAATCTGGTAACTGTGGTGTGCATTTGTATGCAGCCTTCTTTATTTTGATGTGTCTAAATAAAATCCAGTCCAACCAATTTCCTTCAGAAATTGTCTAATTAGTAAATAGAGTTTACGAGTCATGTTTTAATCTCTGTATAAATGCTGTTGTTCTGTAAAAACTTTTAAGGTTTGAGAAAGAACATTACTACAAAAAACCATCAAGAACAAGAAACACATCAAACAGGTTAGGAATATAGTTGTGTTCAAAGCAGAAACTAGAAAACATTATGCCAAGCTTGAAACTTCTCATAGACCACTGTTCCATCGCAAAACTGTAAATTTATGAAGATTTTGTCATTTTACCAAGAACTTTATTCAGAGCCAAGAGACACATGTTTGCTATAGAGGATCTGCAGAGCTCCACAGCTCATATAGGAGAATCTGTCAAGAAAAGAAACATAAATTGTAGACTCCACAAATCACAGAGTCGCAAGAAAAGGGTCATTGTTGAAAGAAAGCAATAAGATCTTCTAGTTAAGCCATAAATCAGGTATTGGACACAATAAACATATGGAAGAAGCTAATGTTAATAAGTTGACACCAAAATTTAACGCTTCCTTTAACAGTCACCTAATTACAATATAATTACTAAGTACATAGTAATTACAGAGTATTACGTTGTAATTTTGTAATATTAATAGTTACATGGTAATAATAGTTTAAAATCTATGAAACAAGCCTGGTTTTCTTTTACAATACAGTTTCACTTTACTTATAGGGTAATCTGTTGTGTTTTAATTGGTAATAATGCAATATTTTACTGGTGTTACTGAACTCACAGGTTGGATACAAACATACGATACTGCATGAGTTACATGATAATAACTGTTTAAAATCTACCAAACAAGCCTGGCTTTCTTTTACAGTACAGTTTCCCTTTACTAACTGGGTAATATGTCATGTTTTATTTGGTAATTACACAGTACTTTATTGCTGCTAGTTTTTGAACAGGTTAAATGAAACCTGTACAGCAAGAGTTACATGATAATAACTGTTTAAAAATCACAAAATCCTTATCCTTGTCTCCTTAAATTTAATAGCAGTACTTACCTGGTAATATGTGGGAATTTACCGCATAACTCGTTGGTAAATATTTGGTAATTTAGGCACAATTAAACAGTAATTTGATTTTAATTACCTTCTAAAAGTAAATTTAATTACAAAGTAATACACTGTAATATATGTAATATACATATCTTACTATGTACTTACTTGGTAATTACATTGGCAGCACTCACCTGGTAATATGTGGGAATTTACTGCAAAAGCCGTTGGTAAATATTGGGGATTTAGGCACTGTTAAATAGTAATTTGATGGTAATTACCCAGTAAAATTAGTTTTAATTACAAAGTAATACACTGTAACTTGCTATGTACTTACCTGGTAATTGCACTGTAATTTAGGGACTGTAAAAGGCGCCGTTACCAATTTAGCTTGACCACAGCAGTTCACTTTTTCCACATTTTGTTATGTTATATTCTTATTCTAAATTGTGTTAAATCAATTGCCTTCCTCAAAATTCTACACACAAATATCTGATTATGACAATATGAGTGTTTTGCTAATTTAGTTTAAAAAAATAACATCTATGTAAGTATTTCCAGCCTTTGCTTAATACTTTGTTGATCCACCTTTGGCAGCAATTACAGCCTCAAGTCTTTTTGAATATGATCCCACAAGCTCAGCTCACCTAACTTCACCTATTGGCCAGCTCTAGGAAGAGTCCTGCTGGTTCTAAGTTTTTTTTCATTTACCAGTGATAGAGGCCACTGATCTCATCGGGACCCTCAAAGCAGCATTAATATTTCTATAATCTTCCCCTGGTTTGTGCCTCAAGACAATCCTGTCTCAGAGGTCTACAGACAAGTCCTTTGATTTCATTCTTGGTGATTCCATTCTGACATGCACTGTCAACTGTGGAACCTTATATAAAGTTGTGTGACTTTTCAAATCAGGTTCAGTCAACTGAATTTACCATAGGTGGACTCCATTTAAGTTGTGGAAACATATCAAAGATGATCAGTGGAAACAGTTCAATTTTGAGCTTCGTCAACAAAGTATTAGGCAAAGGCTGTGAATACTTATGTAAATACAGTTTTTGAAATAAAGTTGCAGCACTCAAAAACAATTTCCACATTGTTATAACGGGGTATTTGTGTGTAGAATTTTGAGGAAAGAGACTAATTTAATACAATTTGGAATAAGGTAGTAACATAAAATATGGAAAAAGTGAAGCGCTGATAATACTTTCTGGAGGCACTGTACAGGTAAAATTCTGTGTGTGGTGGAAAAAATAACAATTAATATCACTCTTATTTACATAACCTACTTGGCATATTCAAACTGACCAGTTCCTTCTGGGCTCCTACTATGGTGCTTATTTTTTTTTTTTTTTTTTTTTTTTTTTTTTTGTCAGTGAGTACTTGTGGCACCACACAGTGAAACCACACTAAATTGTGTCTTGATCGTTAAAGCCAAGCAATTGTATTATAACTGTAGCTGGATTATAGCTCAGTCTCTTTGTAAAAAAAAAAAAAAGATTCCGGATGTTTGGACGCCTGGTAATGCATGAGTAGTGTGGAAAATGACTAACAAAGAGAGCTCAATTAACCTTAAGTTCCACCCTCACTAGTCTAGATCAACACAACAAGTATCATTCAAATGCGTTGATCCAGTTTCAGAAAAAAAATAATCACTTGGGAATCTGTAACTGAATAATTTTAATAACTGAACCACTTTAATTTGAGTGTTTCTGCATTTTAGCTGCAACCCACAAGCTCAGTCACAGTATTAGGACTGCTTTCAGTGCTGTGAAGCAAAGAAACACTGACAACTGTATACAAGTCAGGAAAAATTTCAGTCACAGAAAAAATTACATATGTATTGATTTTATTGAATGTGAGGATTTGCTTGTCTCTTCTGTCTCTTATAGAACTAGAGGGAGGTAAGAAAAAACTTGTAATCCTAACTTTAAGTACAAGCACTGCATGCATTCATAACAAGTACCACATGATGTATTTTACAACACATTTATTCTGTTTATGGGATTAATTAAAATCTAGCTAAACCCCCCCCCAACATTAGGAAAACCACTGGGAATACTTCACTTTCTCATTGTCAACTAAAGTACAATGATGAACAATGTAGGCATTCTGCTCATTCAGTCATCCGTCTTCACAGACTGGCCACGAATCAAGTTAAATTGCTCTGTGCCCCTTACCAGCACGAATATGGAACACTGATGGGATTCACAGAAAGTGAGACAAAAAAGCAAGAATAAAAATGCCAGTATGTGGGCATGCATTCATGGTAACAGTTAGAAGGTGCAACCTAAATCGGGTCTTCCCTTTTATTGACAAACAGTAATTCACAACTACTATCCAAAAATCATTCCTTAAGGTAGCTTATGAATAAGCAATTAAAAACAGAAAAGACACTCTGATAGGATGTATTTGTAAGTTTCTGGCTGCATCTGAAGAATGATTCCTTTTGTTTGAACAATGTACATTGATACCTTTGATATTTTTCACAAAACAACCAATACATTTTATTGGAATTCCAGACAAAAGACCAAGACAAAGTATAATTGTAATGTGGAAAGCTTTTAGTAGTTTAAAACTAAAACTGCATATCACACTGAACATACTATTACCACCATAAAACATGTAGTTTTCCTTCTTCAGGATGGCCAAGGAAACTGGTTGGGGTTAATGGAAAGATGGATGGAGCTAGATGCGGGGCAATCCTGGAAGAAAGAAACATTTTGAGGCTGCGAGATTTGAGACTGGGGCAGAAGTTCACCTTTCAGCAGAACAGTGTACCCAAATATGCAGCCAAAGCTAAAATGGAACCATGCAGAGCACATAATATAAGACAAGTTTTTAAAATGTACCGGCGAGTGTTTTCAGTGGCGCATGGTGAGCTGTCTGACATCAGACAAAATGGATCAGGAGAGCAACACAGCAGACAAATAAGAACGCAGAAGACCCAGGATCAGTTTCATAGTTCTTTATCCTTCAGTCTTCTCCTGACACTAATATGGTGGAACATTATCTTTCCTATTGTGATTTTAGTACAATATTGTGGTTTGATTGATTGCTTAAGATGTTGAGCTTAAATGATCATTTATCTAACATGCAACCGTATTAACCAATATCAATATGTGTCAATTTCATGAACAAACCATGCTAATAAATTAACAGTAAATAAATAAATGTTGTGAAGAGAAAATGTTTTTTTAAATATTTGTACATTTCCTAGATTTAAAAAGCTTGTAGAGCTTTCTATGTAATTTAGAAATGGTGATATTTTTAAGGAATACGGTGTACAGTGATCATTTCAGAAAATTTATCATTTTATTTTATTGAAGATGTTCAACTTTATGGATGATCAGACTTCTGATCAAGTCATAAGTCAGGCAGCAGACAAATGCTGTTTAATTTAATTACCAGTTTGTTCAAACTTTATGTGACCAGAAGTTTGTGGTAATTTTTTTGAACCCCCCCCCCCAAAAAAAAAAAAAACAAACAAACAAAAAAAAACTTTTAGGAGTAGTTTTACTACAAGATACTTTTTACTTATACTTGGATAAAAATTCTGGCTCCTCTACCCACTGAGTAACTTCACTGAATGAAGAACAAACATGTTCTAACCAAAACTGCACTAGACACAGACGTGCAGCGCCTACTCATACTTTTGTGTATATATATATATATATATATATATATATATATATATATATATATATATATATATATATATATATATATATATATATATATGTATGTGTATATATATTTTGTATTAGTTTTTAAAATACCAGAATTTACACATAACTTTATATTTTTGGCTGTCTGATGAAATAATTTTATGATCGGTTACTCAGTACTTGAGTAGCCATTTTTCCCAAATACTTTTTTTTTTTTAACTTTTACCTAATTAAAGCTTAAAGGTGGGGAGGTGTGGGGGTGCTCTGTGAGGCGAAAGCTCAGCTGAAAACTTCAGCTCCAAAGTGGAGCTTTGGGTAAATAGGTGGTGCATTGTATGATCAGGTATTTAGGGACCCCCAAGAGGTTGCCACGGGAGATTCAAGGATTTGTCAAAGGTGCATGAATGACTCAAAGCAACACTCCAGGTATGTTTTTGATGAGGGAGTGACAATATGACATTATATAAAGCTCAAAAAAGTCGATTTTGCGCAATATACCCCCTTCAAGTAATTTTTTTGGATGGCTACTCTTTATTGCTATTTGAGTAAAAATGAATTTAAGTTGTACTACTCTTACTGGAATACAGTTTCTGGGTACTTTCACCCACCTGTCTGTATGAATGAATGAATTAATTAATTAATTACTCCTTTACAAAAAACACCAGCATAAAATAAAGCATACCACTGCTCCAGGCACTCCACCCTATGGGAATGTGGCAGTCTTTCAGGATCTTTCATTCTCAGGGCCTTCTCGTATATTAAGGCAGACTTGGGGGAGGGTCTCTTTAAAAAGGTTCGCCTTGGGCCCCAAAATGGCTAAGTCTGCCACTGAACAAAGCATGGACTCAGGAGGAGCTAAATACAAATGCATACCACACTTCTAATTAGTTAACTAAAGTTCTAAAGGAGAATAATTATACTGTATTTTTCATTTAAAAGGACTCCCTTCATCATCCATTTGGTCCTCCACATTTTCATTTCCTCTTGTCATTTCTGCATTGTCTTCTATTTTAATGCACTCCGGTTCAAACTGAAAGGGCTGAATGTTACTTATTGCTAAAAAAATACTGTTCTGGCTGGACAGAGCTGGCTTTGTAGCAATTAGCATAAGTCGTCTACCCAAAATGCATTACAGCGTAAACAACATGGCAATGTCCATGTGACAGCTAAACAGCCTACAGTACAGTGTTTTTACATCTAAAATAAATGTTTTTCAAATAACATTTATTGTTGCAACTAATCGGGTCTCCCTTGAAGATTTTTGCAGTCCTGAATTTATTCATGGCCCCTGTATAATTCTGAATTCCAGAAATGGCACCTTTTTATGCGTGTGAAGAAATCCCAAAGGTATCTTCATCTATGGTATGGTTCATTCATCAAGCATGGACTTGAAGTAGTTAAACCAACTGCATTTACCCTTTTTTTATTTATTTATTTTTTATTTTTTTTACCAAGACTGTGACACTTTTTGGTTCATACTGGCACCTCTGATAATACAAAAGTTAAAAAAAGAAACATTTGATAAATCTTATATTTCAGATATGCCATGTAAGAGTGCATAGGAATCAAGATGATTACATTGACATCTTTAACTTAGACTCATATCCTATATTTAAATTACAAAAAAGTTTTTTTCTGAGTTTATATTCAAAAGTTGTTTTAAATTTTCAATTTTAAATATATTAACTTTTACAGCAACTTTTATTTTTAATGGCTTTCCCCATTGGAAACTGAAGATAAACTTTTAAAGTTAGTTCTAACTCAGGATTCCATGAGAAGATCCTGCTTGTTTCAGGGACAAAGTTGAAATTCCCAGGTCTATTACATCTTTTTTGGTGAGGTAAAACTGTAAAGGCGATTAGCTCCAACCTCCCAAAGGATCACCTCCATGATGATAACATATGGTTATTGTTTGTTATGTTCCCAGTGTTCAGCTGACAGTTAAAAAAAAATTACTCAGTGGCTCCTTAACATAGACAGAGACATATGCTGTGCAATTTAATCTCACAGTATCAAAAAACAGTTTAACTCAGCTGTTACTGAATCAAAGTCCCTTCTGAGACTTTGATGAAAAGTTTTAATTGGCTTCATTATGGGCAAGCTGTGTGTCTCCCGAGTACTTTCTTCAATCAAAATCTGAACTTGTAAAATGCATAAAGGCCCACATATTGATCCTGTTGGGTTCCTCTCTAATTCCTTTGATAACACTAGAGCGGCCTTGTTATTAAACTGTTTAAGTGTTCCTTTTTCCCTATATTTCTATTTGCTTACAGATAGTATTGGCCTGCCAGCTTGGCACACAACAGTCTAAGTGTTTAGGGACCTTGTTTCATGTGATTTGCAAGGGTAGCTGAAGGTAATGTAAAGTCTAAATCCCTCTTCAGTTACATTTGTCAGATTGGAAAATCATAAACCTGATAGCTTGTAGCATTTTGAGTTTGACTTATAGATTGAAGGTAACATGTTTGACCACAGTGAGGCAAAGCATATTTTTTTATTTTTGTTCATCTTAACATTCTATGAATTTACATATCACTATAAAGGTCAATGTATATTAATTCAGCTGCCTGTTGTCTATGCATATGAACTTGACTTTTTACTCTTAATGATCTATGAAACATTTTTATTACAATGAATCTGTCATCCAACCAGCATTTTCTAACCTCTTGAATGAGAAAAAAAAGTTATTTTGGAATATCTATTTTCTCTGTACAAATCCAGCTAGGCACAATCCATATAAAGGCTATCATATAATAACAGCCATTCATAAGTATTTTAGAATGTTCAAATTTCTCCAGTCATTTCATTTGTTTTCAATTAATTTGGAGAGTAATAAAGAATTTGTAAAGCTGCTTTATCACGTTTATTACTTATACTTTACAGTTTATTTTTAAACACGCTCACTTTCTTGTGATGATTTTTTATTAACTTATTGTTCTTTTGTCTTGTTAAATCAGTAAGTATAAAATATTCAGAAGCAACAGCTGTTCAAACAAAATGTTCTTGTTAGTTTTCAGCTGCTACTGATGGGAGTTTTTAGAATCAAACTATGTTCCATTGAAGTCAAAGTGGTGTTGGTTAGTACAGGAGTTGTATTTCTTGTTTTTTTTTTCAGCTTTGTTTTCATAGGGCTGGATGTTGTCCAAACTGGCAACATCATACAATCAGAATATATCACTAGCAGCATTTCAATCAAAGTGTGTCAAAAGCTGTGAGCTTCTTTGTAAAGATTTTCAGGTCAGAGACAATCATTGAACCACACTCACACATTGCCTACAGAGCAAATTGCTCATTTTGAATGCAGTGTTCTTTTTAGATAAATTAGTTTTTAATGTCTAAATAACCTTACAAAGTTCCCAAGTCAAACACCAGAGAGATCTAGATTTAATTGATCTATAGCTGTGGATGTTTATTGTTTCCTAGAGTTTAGTAGGCAGACAGATACTAATAGATGTTTTGATTTTCATGGTTGACACTTTCTTGGTATGGGTGTGTAGACTACTCAGTAGCTATAAAAAGTAGCCTGTACAAATATGTTCTTCACAATGAAATATTAGTTAAAATCTGTTTTTATAAAGGTATGAAAAAACAAAACTGACTTTAATTTAAACTATACTGCATGTCCATACAACTGCTTTCAAACATACTTCCCAGAAGCCTGTTGTAACATCATGAACCTATTCTCTTGTCTCAAACTACTTTTTCAGACCTCAATAATACCTTTCATTTTAGTCAGAATTACCTTATTACTAATCATAGTTGAAATTAGATATGAAATTGAATTTCTATTCATAAAGTTATATTTTTGATCCCCCAACTGAGAGTGCTGAGAGCATCCTATCAGAGTCCTATCTTTGTGAATAATGTGGTCTTTTTTGGCATCTTCAACCCAAGACCTTCAAGATGCATGGAAGGGGTTCAGCCATGCTTATCCAAAAGGAATCAGTTGAGGCGGTTTGGTAATATGATTAAGATGCCTCCTAATATGTCACATAGGGAGGATATCCAGGTGAAGACACAAACATGCAGGAGGAACAATATTTACCTCCTGGTCTGGGAGAATGAGCTGGAGAGTGTTACCATTCCTCCTGGATATGTGACCCCCATGACCCAATTTTGTATAAGTGTAAGAAAATGGATCGATGGATGGATGGATGGATGAATATTTGCGAGGGTAGAATTAATGGATGACTGGAAAAGCAGTTTTTTTTTTTATTTAAATATGAACAAATTATATAAATTAGCTCTTACAATTCAACCCACTTTTTTCAAATTTTCTCCATTTATAAAACTTTGCCTGTAACTTCTCAAAAAAGCTGTAAATATAGAAAGAGGAAGAGAGTGAGATGAAATGACATGCAGCAAAGGTCATGGATGAAAAAAAAGCTGCGGTCATGTAGTATGTGTCAAAACTGCTAGAGTAACCACATGTCCAAATGTAGCTGTTAAATAGAGCAGAAAAGTTGGTTTTAAAGTGGATGACATCTCTAAGCGGAAAAGAAATGAAATCTCCCCAGAGACAACGTCAGTTACTTTTCTGATAATTAAACATTAAATTCACGCCCAAATGACCTTTAAAAAAAGTAACAAAATCTTTGTAAGATCTATCCTTCTGCATGACAATAGTGAAAGAGCTTCAAACAGTCTGAAAATATGTAGCTTTGAAACTGACATTTAAAGCCAAGTACGATAGACACACACAAATATTTGAGTAAAATTAATGAACAATATAGAGTACAACAAACAGGCATCAGTTTCTTTTTAGTTAGTATTTTAGTATGCAAAATGTCATATTTAAAAACTTCGGGAACTAGCAATTGCCTGAAGATGCTGGGATATATTGATTTTTCTCACAGCTAGGCAGCTGCTCTCATTGCAAGTAAAATGTTTTTTCTTCGCAAAGCTATTTTGTTTTCACCTTTTGGAAGGAATATTGGTTCATGTTTATTTGGAAGATTTAGGGAAGTGCAGAAAGGGCAAAAAATACATTTCTAGTTTTTTCTTTGACTAAATAATTTACTTTTTTGGTTAAAATGACCAAGTCAAAGACTGGTTTCAAAAAGCTCTTTTTTATGTTTGTTGGGCTCAGGCATGGAAGGAACAAAAAGGACTGAACTACATACAAAACAAAAGAAACTGGTGAAAAAATCTGAATCCCAGCATGCACAGCATTAAATCGTTTTCATGTACAGCTCCAAGGAGGGAGGAGTCACAGTTGGGATATCAATGACATAATAAATCCACAAAACTCTGCTTACGACATAATTTCACTGCCTATGTCTGGATGTCACTGGCTGAGAAAAAGATGTTTTCGGAGAACATTTGGATCCAAAATATATTACAGACCGCAGTTTGCATATCGATTACTTTACCTCAGGCTCAAAATAAGCTTTGACCTGACTTCTCTGAGCTGCTGCAGAAAAGAGTCTTAAAAAATTATAGATTCTCCAAGAAGAGACAGAATCTGTAACCACATAACTACAAAGTGGTTTCCCCTCTACTGCCCTGGGAGGAGACAGCATAGGAACCGAAGCTTTGCACAGCTGTGCCAATCCGAGGATAACGCTGCTGCTTCTACAGGGGGTAAAATAAGTATTGAACATATCACAATTTTTCATAGTAAACATATTTCTAAAGGTGCTGTTGACATGAAATTTTCATCAGGTGTTGGTAACAACCCAAGTAATCCATATATAGAAAGAAACAAAAAGAAATAGGTTCAGAAATAAAGTTATGTTTAAGAAAGTGAAATTAAATGATAGGGAAAAAATATTGAACACAGGCAGAAAAGGGAGGTGGAAAAGGGTACGGAAAGCAAAGACATTAGCTGAAATCAATCAGTGATCAGAAAGTCATCCTGCCCCTTGTCAGTGCAAATGAATATCAGCTGGTTCAGTCCAAACTGATAGTCTATAAAAAGGTGTGTCATTAGCAGGGTGTTACACAAGGAATATCTCATGATGGGTAAAAGCACACAACTCTCTTAAGACCGTCGTAACCTTATGGTTGCAAAACATTCTGATGGCAATGATTACAGAAAGATTTCTAAACTTCTGAACGCTCCAGTGAACACTGTTGGAGCCATAATACAAAAGCAGAAAGAACATTATTTGACCATAAACCGGCCACAAGCAGGTGCTCCTCACAAGATTTCTGACAGAGGAGTGAGAAAAGTTATCAGATGAGTTGTCCAAGAGCCAAGGACAACTTGTGGAGAGCTTCAGAAAGACCTGGAATTAGCAGGTACAATTGCTTCAAAGAAAACAATAAGCAATGCCCTCAACAGCCATGGCCTGTATGCACGCTCACCATGAAAGACTCCATTTCTGAAAAGAAATGCATATGGAAGCTTATTTAAAGTTTGTTGCACAAAATTTAGAAAAGCCTGTAAAATACTGGGAGAACATAGTCTGGTCAGATGAGCGCAAAACTGAACTCTTTGGATGCCATAACACACACCATGTTTGGGGGACAAAACGCACTACACATCACCCTAAAAACACCATACCAACAGTGAAGTTTGGAGGTGGGAACATCATGGTGTGGGGCTGTTTTTCTGCATATGGTATTGGCAAACTTCATGTAACTGAAGGGAGGATGAATGGAAAAATACAGAGTCTTGAGAAAAGACTGTAATCTATCAGAATGATGAAGATGAAGTGATTGTGAACATTTCAGCAAGGCAATGAACCCAAACATAGAGCCAAGGAAACTCCTAGCTTTAGAGAAAGAAAATAAAGCCTCCAGAATGCCCCAGCCAATCACCTGACTTGAATACAATTGAAAATCTATGGAAAGAACTAAAAATAAGAGTTCATGGAAGATACCCACAGAACCTTCAAGATTTAAAGAGTGTGTGGAAGAATGGGCCAAAATCACACCTGAGCGATGCATGCGAGTAGTTTCTCCATACAGGAGGTGTCTAGAAGCTGTCATTACCAACAAAGGCTTTTTGTACAAAGTATTAAATATCAGCCAGCATGTTCAATACTTTTTCCCTTTGTTATTTTACATTATTACGCATTACTTAATTTCTGAACTTATTAGGCCTGAGCAGCGAAAGCGCTGCGAAGGCCTATTGTAATCATGGTCTTTTTTATTATGCTTCCATCAAATGAATTGGCTTTTTGGAGGTCTAAACAAATCTGAAAACTCACCAAACTTGGTGGATGCATCAGGCCTATGTGAAAATGATGTGTTTTAAGGGTGTCACAAAAATCGCAACAGAAACAGCTCAATAGCACCCCCCGGCAACTTTCAAAATACCCTCCGCATTGACCGTACTTTATTGTAGAGGCATTAAAATTGGTACACTTGTACAACTCCCCAAGACCTACAGAAAACCCTCTTGCACCCATGCTCTCCACCAAACAGGAAGTCAACCATCTTGGATTGAAGTTCCGATTTTGACCCCATCTTGGCCATTCATAGCCTCCACATTTGATCGAACCTAGAGATTTCGATCAATCAGTTTCAGACTTGGTCAGTTTGCTCATAACTTAAAATTGGTACACTTGTACAACTCCCCAACTTTAATGTTGGATTAAAAGTTATTTAAATGGTGAGTTTTTGAGCATGCTGAAGGAGCGTGGCAGACCTCAAAGTTTGACATCTCGCCATTAAACACGAAACTCTTGTATCTCTTACATGAAAACCAAGACACCAAACCTTCTGGGGTTGATCCAAATTCAATCTACTACAATATTCAATGTCAAATCATGACATCACTGAAGCCATGTCATGCTCCCTGAGAACAGGAAGTGCAATGTTTTACTTTGAAAGGTCCATTTCTCACCCCCTTCACCTAATCAGGATGATCTTGTGTGAGAAGACAGATAACAAGTTGGTCTCACTGGCTTTCAAGCACAAAGAGTTTTTGCTTGAGGGAGTGGCCATGGCGGCATGGTGAAGTCAGACATCTCGCCATTGCCATACATTTGGCTCTAAATTCCCCTGATTTGAGTAAAGCTGCACCAAACTCTCTATGATTGATCCTAATCCACCTCGCAACAGGAATCCACCCTGATATTTGGTGGGCATGGCCTATTTACTCCACAGCAGCCCCTAGAAATCTTTAAAAAATTAGCCCCAAGCCATACTTTGATGGACAATCATGAATTTTGGTACACATATGTATCTTGTCAGGACCTACAAAAAAAAAAAAAAAAAAAAAAAAAAAAGTCTCTTGGAGCCTTGGTCCAAACTCAACAGGAAGTCGGCCATTTTGAATCAAAGTCACCATTTTGTCTTTTTTACACACGTTGTAGCTGAGCGAACCCCTCCTACAGCTTTTAACATAAAGACTTCAGAATCACAGTGCAGTCTTGAGACATTGAAGATCAAAAGTTATCAAAAGCTTTTTTCTGCATAAAAGCAGGGGGTGAAGCCAAGCCTCAAAATCTGACACTTCGTCATAAAACATGAAGGTAGAATAACTTCCACATACAAGGTTACAGCTCTATAACACTTTCTGTGTGTCATAACAGACTAGCACTAATCACATTCACATGGTCAATTTGTGACATTACCTTAGCCCTGCCCTCTTCCAACAGGAAGTAACCTGTTTTGCTGTTAGATGTCTCCCTTTTTCTCTTTTATTCATACAGATTTAAACCAGTGTCTGATGACAGTTCAACATGATGGTGAAATCCTTCTCTCAACACTGGCTGGTGGCTGGATGTGCATGTGGGTGTGGTAGAAGGGCAGATTTCAATCCCTCACCGTTTGCATACGGTTAGCGCCAAATCACACATGCATCATCCGATTTGCACTAAACTGGATATAAATGACCTTTGTTAACCTCTAAAGAGACCAATAGAATTATATTGGAATTTGACTCCAGAGCGCCCCTAGATAATTCTAAAAGCTATATCTCCCTGATACATCATTCAATCTGCACCAGATTTTTTTGTGGATCATCTGGGGCACTGCTTGAGACACTGGTGTGGTACATTAATGACATCACTGGATATAAATGACCTTTGTTATCCACCACCTGGTGGACGGAAACAGTGTGAGAGCGTTGACGATGTCCTGCGGAAACCGTAAGGTCAGAGTGGCACTGAGCTGCGAGGGTCGCCAGACACTGCTTGCAGCTTTAATTTGTTTTGGTTTCTTTCTATGTATGGATTACTTTGGTTTTTAACAACACCTGGTGAAAATTTCTTGTCAATAGGATCTTTAGAAATATGTTTACTATGAAAATTGTGATGTGTTCAATACTTATTGATGTGTTCAATACTTATACTTATTTTATGTTTTATGTTCACCCATCATTCAATTCATTGGCACATCGGACAAACTTCCCATTCATAAGAATGGTTTAAATAAGAGGCTGTCTCTTGGCAGGGAAGGTTAGTTTAGGGTACTGAGTTCTGTTTACATGCTTATGTGTTCACAGGTCACTGAGTCTGAGGTATCTATTTGTTTTATAAAGTTGACAGCAGGTAAAGAGTCACTTTACTCCTGCAGCGTGAGCTTACTGTGTTTTATCTGTTTTCTTTTCATCTCCTCTCATTAACCTGCATAACATCATGCATAACCTGCATTACATCATGTTATAATATTATTCCCTCATCAAAAACATACCTAAAGTGTTCTCTTGATTCTTTCATGCATGTTTGAGAAATCCTTTAATCTCCCGTGGAAGCCGTTCAGCTGTGCAAAATGCCTGGCTGGACCTATCACTGCTTTCGAGGTGCAGCTCCTTCTCAGAGCTGCAGCTTCTAAGCTTCCAAGCTTCCTCCTCTCAGAGCAACCCTCCCCTGCGATTTCCCACTCAGCTCCTCCAGACTACCATGCAGTAATTAGCAAAAACCTGGTGGAAATCCACACCTATTGAGCTCATTATACTAGCTATTTCTCAGTGCAATGCTGGTAAAAACGTTGTCAAGGGCTAGCTGTTGTGATGACTTCCTGGGGGCAGAGTTTCAGAAAGAGCAGGACATTCTTAAAGAGACAGAGGCCCAATTTTAAGGCAACAATTAAAGTCAAATTTCTTTTAAGTCATATTCAATATATATAGCATTTTTGTAACAATGGAAGGTAACATAGTTACTTGATTGTGCTATAAAATGATTCTATGTGCCTGGAAAACACATAATACTGCCCCTTAAAAGGGGTTGCTAAATAGCGCTACACCACTAGTTTCGTTGTTGCTAAGATGACCCGCTAATTCCAGATATGACATCATCACACCTGCCTGTTGGGCAAATTATGAGTCTATCCATTTTCAGCCTCCATCTTGGTAGTCCAACACCCCAATCAATTAATCACTGTGACAACTATTTAATACAACATTGAGAATCAGATGTCCAAATGTAATTGATTTCTAATTCAGCAAACATTTTGGACATTTCTGTATTAAATATTGTTTTATTTTTCCTTCTGATTTGCATTGTGAACTGGTTGAACACATTCCAATTGCTGTTCGTAATTTATTTTACAGCTGATTTGGCCTAATTTCAAACTCCTCAAGACTAACCTTGGTTTTTAAAGATACATATTCACACTGAGCTGTGATATACCTGTATCATTTTATTGGTTTTATTCTTATTTCTTCCTTTTTCTTTTTACTATGTTTTGCTAGTAGTTTATTAGTTTTCATTATTTTTTTTCATGTTTACTTAGTAGTTTAGTGGAATGTTACAAGCCTTGTTAAAGAGTGTGAAGTTGAAGTGTTTTGTTAATAATTTCATATATTTTGTAGAGAAGTTGTTTGCGTTTATTCTGTATATGTCTGAATGGCCTGCTGTTTGAGAACACCAGTGTGCGAATTCACTCCATCTATTGTTCTATAATACCACGACTTTCCAGACAGGTATTCATAAAACAAAAATTTGCAGATACTGAGAGCTATTTGGCTATTAATTATCGGGTGGTAATTTTGATCTAAATTACAGAATTTGTTAAGAATTGCATTTAGAACTTATTCATAGTTATTTATAGTCAAACCAAACCTACTGTTGTACAACATGTTGCACCAGTGATTCCTTTAATAACTGTCTTAAATATATGTGTGTTAAACTGGACTTTATTTCCTCTTGAAGCATGAAGCAAATCTGTTGGGAAAGTTGCAAGCAGAACCCCAAGGCATATGCCTCATAGCTTAAAGTAGGACACTTTCAAAACTTTGAATTTCTTTTTTCCACATAATGTATAATTCAGGACGCTGCATCTGTTTGTCAGTCTATTGTGAAGGGTGGTCAGGTCAGCAGGGATGATTTTAATGAAAAAAATACCCACCAGTCTGTGGGTATTCATAAAAAGTTCTATGATGTATTGTAGCAGTTATATCAATGAACATTCATTAGGGCATTTCACAAAAAAGTGTAATTTCCCCTATTTTTACCAGCTATTTTGCACCTATGTGTTTTAACACCTTATGTGTTTTATTACTACACTGGATCCATTAAGCAGATTGCACTATATAGATGCAGAAGCTTATCAAGTCTTGTTGAAAAGAGCAATAAAAGAGGTAACAAATTCACTTTTTATAGAATGCTTTACCTTAACCTCATGAATAACAATGTGCCATGTTAAAAAAAATTATTTCTTCTGCAATCAAATAATCTTTTGAAAACTTGTAAACTTGCAAATTGTGCCCATATGCTACATTTGGTCAATTAGTATTTGTATTAATACAGTATCAAAGAAGAAAAAAACCCTTTTTGTTTACTTCAATTTCACCTTTGAAAGATATAATGGATTACAACAGGGAGATTTATTTCTTGTCAAATCCTATGATATTTCTTAAACTCCTCTGACTTTCTGCCTTTTTAACTCTTATGCATGAACAGTATAACTTATCAAGAGCACTTATCTTGCTAAATCTAACCCTTAATATGCCACAGACAAACATTACCTTTGCTGGAACTTAAATTACTCTAAAACCATTTGAATATTGTTTGCCATTAAAAGTAGTTATAATTTAGCAATTCTGCCTCTGACTAGACCACCTATTATGACATGAGAGGTAATTATTTTTTTGTTGTTGTTTTTGTAAATCACTGAAACATGAGGTCCATTTTCAAGAGAATATAAACTATGATAATAGTGAAAATTCTGAAATAGTGATTTTAAGTTTTTATACATTATTAGGTTTATTTGAAATTCCTTCAGCACATTCACCCATTGGTCCCTGGCAGCGTTAATGATGTCTAGCCCTTTAAATGGTAAATTACCTGCATTTGTATAACACTTTATCAAGAGGAATCCAAAGCACTTTACACTACATTGAGTCATTCACCAGTTCATATACTATAAAATTCAATACATTATTCTTTTTCTCAAATCTCTTTCTTACCTCAAAATAAAATCTGACCACTGAAGCATTAGATTCAACCAAAGTATAAAAGCTATTTTCAATTTTACAAAGGCCTGACCATTGACTTTTCTAACTTCCACATTAATGACACAGTTTATTTACTATTAATTAGGATTAATTCATCTGGTCCAGTGATTATATCTGCAATATTCCAAGCACTATTCTCTTCTGGAACAGTAAATTACTGTTTTCTATGCAAGCTTTGTATTTGATTAACACGTTTATCTTGGGAACATGCAATTATGAAGCCTCCATTAGCTCTCCATTGTTTCCCCTTATTGAAATGGATTTTTCTCCTAACCACTCATGGTGGTGGCCTTAATTTAATCTGGATGGTGAGGTAGTATGAAAACATCAAAGGTCTCTGAGGCAGCACCTTGCTCTAAGTAAAGCCTTGCTAACTCTCTTTTTAAAATAAATGCCCCCTCCACATAATTGGGGACTAAAGCTCCAGCTCATGCTCACTCCATTTTTTGCCCGAACCTCCCTTGTGAAAACAAATCCTCCATTCCTCCAGCCACATTACTGCATAGTCACTGCGCCAGAATCCCCATGGCAACAGACATGTGCAACAGTCTGCCCTTCCCTCTCCTTCCCCTCCAACCGTTGAATTTTTTTTTTCTCTCTGAGAAACTCACCAAGCTTCAGAGAACAAATGTACACCATCATCCACAATGATCTACAGAAGAAGGATGCGGTGGAAGGGAGAAAAAATGTCTTTCATAATAATGTGTCAACTCAAAAATCTCTTTTAGTTCAGCTGGTTGCTACTGGCAACTGCAGAAACAGAGGACATGGAGTAAAGAGCAGCAAGAATTGGGAACAGGCATCAAGTCAGTGGTATACAGTATATACACCATGACAATTTCTGTTTGAGAAAACAAAACTGAACAGTAGCAGGATGTGAACAACTTTTAATTACTACTAGGACGATATCCCTGTGCACTGATACATGTTAATTTTCTCTTTCTTTATTCTGTTCACCAGTTCTGTCATGTAGCTGCACACTGTCTGGCTGTTTGCTCCATGCACTCTTCCCTCATTGTGTTTGTTCTTAGTCTGACCTTCACTATAACTATATTGTGAATTGGGGTTACTCTGAGAATAGAAGTCAGTCTGACCAGCAAACCCCTATTTCCTGACAAGGTACCTCATCACTGTAAAAAAAGACAGATCATATTTCATTCCACTTCTTGGAGTTATCTACTCTCACTGATTGCCTTGAATGGACATGGAGAACAGTTAACCTTCCATTCAAACCCACTTCCCATCTCCTTCCCTTTAACTCAATGTTTTGCTCAGGGGTGGAAGTAATGAATTACAAATACTCACATTACTGGAATTAAGTAGATTTTTTGGAGTACTTGTACTTTTATGAGTATTTTTTTCAAGTGTGTAATTTTACTAATACTTAAGTACCATGTAATCTACTTCGCTACTTTGGAAATCAGAAGTCGCTACTGAGTACACCCACAGTTTGAAATAATATTTACAAGAAACGCAAGAAGACTGTATTTTTGCCTTTATTCATTTTTGACTGACAAAGAGCCTAAACAGGCCTCCAGTCATTAAGTGGCAGCAGTGTTCAAATTAATCAACAGGCTGCTTACTCGAGCCAATAGAAGAAGTAGCCTACTCAGATACGGTGTAAACAGCAGCACAGAGACCTCAAACCTTTAAAAATACATCAGCATATTTCCTGCCCACAGCCATCACAATCTATAATAACTCCTTGATTAAATGAGTAACATCAACATTTAATTTCCCTTTGGGATAAATAAACCATTTTTGAATTGAATTGAATCAAAGAAGAAGCGAGATCATTCAATATCAGTAAGAGATACAGATGTTCTAATCCACAGTGGTTGCACAAAGTTGTATGAGACACTGAAATAACCCAGGTCATTACCCTTACAAACTGAACTGCTTTGAATTGAATAATGTAAGGCATACTATGTTATGTGGGGAGAGGAAAATCCATACCTTGTGTTATTTTTCTTCTCTGTTTTGGTAAAATCAAAACAAAAAAGTATAGTCAAGTCATGTTTATTTGTATAGCACATTTCAGCAGCAACACAGTTCAAAGTGCTTCACATCATAAAAACATCAATCAAGTATACAGCAAAACCATTAAGCAAATATCAATGCATCAAAATCATAAAAATAATCAAGCAAACATCATCAAGCAAATATGGTTCAAAAATATTGATCAATGCTCCACTTTCTACTAATCAAAGGCAGCTCTAAATAGTTGGGTTTGTAGCCTTGATTTAAAGGAACTTGGTCTGTCGACTGTTTTGCTGTTTTCTGGATGTGTTTGTTTTGTGGTGCATAAAAACTGAAAGCTGCTTCTCCATGTTTTGTTTTGGTTCTGGGGATGCAGAGTAGACTAGAATCAGAAGACCTGAGTGGTCTTGATACAATGTCAACAGGTCCTTAATGTAATTTGGTGCTACGCCATTCAGAGATTTATAAACTAACAGAAGTATTTTAGTATAAAGTATACAATAAAGTATAGAAAAGAAAACAAAGTATAGAAAAATTACACTAAGGACATTTTTGTAAAAAGCAAAGTAGGAATTTTGTTTGTTAAAAAAAATGGCAAAAATGTTTTTGAACTAGTATATAGCTTTTAAACATTTTTTGTGCAAAATTTGCAATAATATTGCTTATATTTCAGCTTATCAGAAGAGATGAGAAGTACATAGCATTTTGCACTCACATTAAATAGGCTTTGTCTATTTCCTGACCTTTTTCTGTGAGCTACATTTACTTGCTTAAGACAGAGTATTAGGGCCAGACTATGTTTTTTTTGTTGTTGTTTGTCTTGAATAATACAAAGTACTTTTCTCAAAAACTACTCAGGGTATTAATTACTTTTTAACCAATGAGTGTTGTATTGCATTGTCAATAACAGGCATTCAATTTGATTTACATGTATAAAATATCTATGTTGAAAGCATATTTCTCAGACAAAAATGTTTGGTACCAAAGAATTTGGTAAAATGAGCAGTGAGGACAAAGTCACAATCACTACCTGGTTTTAAAGATGATAGATATCAGTGGCTATTCCTCTAAATGGATCCATAATCCATTTGTTCAAATTTAAGCATGGTAAAGAAACTTTATTTGCTTACCAACACAGTGTGAGGTGCCAATCTCATTTTGAAGTGCATTTGTGACTTAGATGGGTGGACACATTTGTACACATTAGCCATGCAATTAAAGTAAATCAGGGGCCAGAATGTTCCAAGTATTTTGGGGAAGCTTGATTAACACAATATACAATATGAGAGAAATCCCAAATGCATATCTTTCAAATGTGCAAAACTCTTTATTAAGATCAATAATTCAAATAATCCAACCAATTGATAATAAAGATGGTGTGGTTTCTTTTGAATTGGTACTTCTGAGATAAGCATCCTCTGATATGAATATTAGCTCAGCTACTCTTCTGTCTTTTACTGACACCAAACTGCAGGTGGGGAGAGATATAGGAGAACATGTAAAAGACACACTTCAGGAAATACAAACCAGGAGGTTATTATGTGTTTACTTTCCCACTTTACTTATTAGCTGAGTTTCATTTATGCATCATTCTGTCGTTTTTGCTTTTACTTAAATTGGCTCAAAAACTGATTTTCATGCTCTTTAAAGCTTCTTCAGAAACAGTTCCAGATACCATTATAAGATGCAAAAGCAGCTATTTAGAAGAGGGCTAATTTGGTACTATATATGAATTACAAGGCAAGTAAATATTTGTATCATGAAGCTAACAAATGCATTTAAACTATTTTAATTCCAATGCTAATTTGTTTGATCTTTTAAATGTTCTGAATCTGGAAGGGTTCAAATATAGTAATCACCCTCTCTTCACCTTCACTAAACAACCAATATTACTATTTATATTTTAACTCTGTATATTTCAACTAAAAACATTTAATTTTGTGATAGAGAGATTATGTGACTGAGACCAAAATTGACTGATAGCTTAATGCCCTTGAATGTGGCATTATTCTGTTGTATCTCCTCATCTTTTTTTTTTCTTTTAGCTGTTCAGACTGATATACAGGTGCTAGGGTCATCAAGTTGTGATGTCCAATTCAAAGTGATAAAAAGGCAAACACTTTAACTCTCATTAGTAGCAGCACTGGATTACTTAAATTAGTGCACAAGCACTTCTGACATTAAAGGTGTATGGCCTGACACCTGAGCGATTCCTAAATACCATCAGTCTAACACCCACTGACGCCTATATCAGTAACAGACATAACTGTTTTACCCCATCCTGCTCTGCATGTTCCTTAAACTTTTTTTTCTTACAAAATGCACCCCTTCAGGGTACTTCTGTCCTTTGAAAAAAGGGAGATCATAGCCATACACGTCATTTACAGTCCATGACTGTCTTCACATGTCATCTGTTTGCCATGTCAATGTTGCTATTTGACAGCAATTTCTGGTTCATCGCAGGAAAATGTCAAACTATCTGACATTGTAAAAGGTCACTCAGGAGCAGTTTTGGGTGTTTTATTATTGCTGCCTCTTTTCGCCAATATCAATCCAGCCACAAATAGTTGTGATGGTGGTGCATGGGGTGAAAAAGAAAATCTCCAGTGAATTAGGCCAAAAGAGGTCTTACAGCTGAGTGTCAATGTGTCATCGTTGGCCATATGGGATTGAGGTCACTGTCTATGAGGCAGAAAAGTTAGAGCAGTACTGAAGGCTTTTTATTGTTTTTTTTTCTCTTTAAAATGTGGTTGGTGTGGTTTTTTTTGTTGTTTTTTTGACAGAGGATGATCACAGCTCACAGTTGCTGAATTCACAGTACCCGTGCAAGACTTCATGAGTACACAACACGCAAGCAAGCACACAGATGTGTGAAATTCTACCTTGATTTACCTTAAGAGTGATTTAGGGGGAGAATTATAAAAAGAAAAAATATATTTTAGCATGATTCAACCTCATTACAGCTGCTCCACAAAGATTCTTTGTTAATGTTGTAAATGTTCCAATTTGAATGCAACCAAAATGCTTTTTGCCCCAGACACTCTTATTTAGTCATTTGAGACAACTTGTGACTCACAATGACAAAAAGAGAAGGAGGAGAATTAAGTAACAAAAAAGCAAATGAGAAGCCAGGCTGAAATTCAATTCTCCAATGACGCCTAATCTTCCCCAGCAAGGGACTGCTTTGTGCCAACAGGGGTCCATTGCAGCTGCATCTATGAGCATGTCTGGGACCATCTCTTCCACATTACTTGTAAATTGAAGGCAGCAGGAACCCTGGGCATCCTGTAAACCGTCTTTGGAGACTTCAGTTTTCCGCTCTCTCTCTTTTCATCTTGCTAATTGGTTATCTATCCTCATTTTATCCTTTTCTTTGGTATTCAGAGGGCAAACCTGTCTTAATTTGTCTGGGCTCTCTCTGATGGTAAAAGCAAAATATCTCTTCATCTATGTCACCACTTCTTGACAGCAATATAGAACTTCACCCCCAGGAAAGTGTAGGGCAATGTTTAAAAAAGAAACAACATCCCAGTTTTGTCCTTGCACCTTCATTATTAACTTCTTGAATCACCCCTGCTGTCATTTCTGAACTGAACCATCCCATTTAATCATTAGAGTCAGTTTCAATTTGCTGCCTTGAACAGTGTCACAAATGTTGTCTAATGAGTATCACAAGACTTTACAATTTAATTTACCAACATATCAACTCAGGCTTTTTGGTATGCAGAAGATTTCTCGTCTCCCCATTCTCATTAGTCAGACTGCATGTGATATGACTAAGCTTCAAATAGCTGTCATAAGGGCGTTAATTCAGGCCTGGTTTCAGCTTTCAATGTTCTCATTACTACTGTTCCTTAAATAATGTACCAAGGATTAACCAGCTTGCTGTGTACATTATGTCTACAATTTTTAAACTTCAGCTGAATTTAATTACCAAAAGATTTTCTCTGTGAACATCTTAGTCCAGTTCTTGAAAATAGAGCTTTTGCATACATTTCTAAAAACTATTTTTGACCTTATGTTTTAAAACTCCTACCTAGAATGGTGAATGGTAAAGAGCCTGTACTTGTATAGCGCTTTATCAAATCCAATTTTTTTTTCTTCCTCCCTCCTATAGATTGTTGACTATAATGATAGGCTTGACTGTAGGTGCAGGTCTGATGGAGCTAATTAGTAGGACTGGGCTAAATCTAAGGCTGTCTTCCTGTAGATGAGTTAACATGTGAGTATCAGATTCAACAGCATGTGGGAAATATTTGTGATATTAAGGAATTTAGATTACATTTGACCATTTCCTGTTTACAATCTCAAAATACTGCAGGGATTTATATGAATTAATAAAAAGAGTCAGAAAAACATCATTCAAAATTTGCAGTGATGATTATTAACTCTTCATAACATCCAAACATTTGTGCAGTTCTTTATTTCAATGTTGTACTTAGAGTATCTTATCAAAAATAATTACTTTGAAAGTGATGCATGTGATACAATGACAGGGGTTACAGGAGTGATAGTGATAAGAATCTGTCCTGTAACCAGTGGGTTGTTGGTTCCAAACCCCACTCTCTCTGTCTCAGTTGTGTCCTTGGGCAAGACACTTCATCCAGCTTAATTGCTGGTGGTGATCAGATGGCCCAGTGGCGCTGGTGCATAGCAGCCTGGTTTCTGTCAGATTGCCCCAGAGCAGCTGTGGCTACAATGTATTAGCTCACCACCATCAGCGTGTGAATGTGTGTGTGAATGGGTGAAAGACTGAATCTAGTGTAAAGCACTTTGGGGTCCTCTGGAGTAGATAAAGTGCTATACAAGAACAGGCCATTTACCATACAGCTAACTGTAATTATGGTAATGTGGTCACTACTATTTGAACCTTGACTTTTCGAATGAAGAGCTTCTTGTCTGAGAAAAGAGAGACCAAAATTGCATTTTACTTTTGTAACTTCACCTGCGCTGCTAGTCTAATACTGTACTACAACATTAATCACACAAGAACCCACATGAACACATAAAGCTGCAGTTTACAGATGTTTCAGTCTGATTTATATCTGTTTTTTACTCCCCCTCCAGTGATAAATCCAAGTTCTGTTTTGGCATTTGTTATCTTGATTATAGACTGGGGGATTATAATTGAATATTTATTGCTCCTAGTCTATGCACAACTCAACATTAATCATTTCTCTTTTATTCCAGGCCATCTTTTATCTTCCTACATAAATGAGAGTTAATCCCAAAATCCCTGTTGAGAGCACATAGTCATTTCTGCCATTTCTGCCATTGGCTACTTCTATCAGGTGTTGAACCTAAGCATTGCAATTCATGAGCAATACTTCAACTAAAGTCTGTGGTTTAAAATTTAGACTTGATAATAGAAGAAAAAAACAACAACAACAAAAAACAATCTTGGTCTGTATTGCATCCAGAATGTCCTAAAACATCTGATCTTAATAGGGACCTTGTTAATCGTGCAACTCCAATAATCTGGCCCACATTTGTATGCATGGAAAGAAAATTAATCGTACTCCCAAACAAATGAACTTAAAGGTAGAACTTTAGAAAATGGGAGTAAAATCACTTCATCAGTGGCCTTGACCTCTGGAGATCAATCCTACAGGGGTCACACTGTCCCCCACAAGATTTAGCAAATCTGCTAGATGTGCCAGCACTGCAATCCTAAATGAAAATATGAAACTGAGAAAGAATTTACAATGCCAAGAGTTGTACAGTTTTGAATGGATCAGATAAAATTAACTGATCATAATTATGTCCAAATGCTCCACAATAATGCATTTTCTAATTTCTCTATTTAACATACTAAGTAAGGGTGTCTGATAATTAACATTTTAACCAAGACAGAAATAGATTGCAAGCATTCATGGGTTTATCTTAAAATCTTATCTAGAATTAAATACAATAAATAATACATTAAAATAATTACACAATAATAATGCTGCTTGAAAATTGTCAGTGTTGTTTAATAATTAATGATTTTTTTCAAAAAGAATATGATGGCATTTCAATGTACAAAAGTTTTTAGATATAAAGTTTTGATATGTAATTCAGTTTATGAGTTGCACTTGAATGCATTGTAGAAGCACAGCTAGTGGAAATATGCCTTGCGACAGACCGGACAGACTCCCCTCCACACAGTGCTGGTGTGTGGTCGCAGGTTTGCTGCTACAAAGACTTTAAAATTTTAGGATGGAACACAGAATTTTGCACATAAATCCTCAGAATGTAATTTCTTATTGCAGCAGTAAAATCTCACACAGCAAATGTTAGAAAAATCCTACCTTTCATTTGCCATTTTTTCCCCATTTATTTAATGGGGGAAAAAAACTGCAATGTTATGTAAATTAAGTAAATAGCCATTTTTAACTAAACCACTGCTGGCACAGTTATTGACAACCCTGCATTTGAAAGCTTTATGATACCCCTTTTTTACACTAGGACAATAACAGTAGGTCCTATTGGAGATAACATCTCATGGTTGTAATGGGGACCTGGTGAACCCAAGATGTCACTGCTGCAATTCTCTAACATTGAACCTTGGAGAGGTTTTTTTTAAAATTCCTTTAACATCCTTCTTATGTGCATGTGTCAAGATAAAATTCTATTCTTGTCACGCCTTGTGGCCCATGGCTAAAACAAAATGGACTTTTGTGTCATGGCAAATATTTCCCTAAATGGAAAAAAATTATTGAGTACTAGATCGGAGTTCTTAGACACTTGGAAGTTTGAACAACTTCAAAAGGTAAACTGAAAAAAAAAATATTTGAGCTAAACTGATAGGAATTCCAAGGGGTGCTATAATATATGTTTTTAATTGTTAGCATGGGATTTTCTCTTCTGAATACATGTACTTAAATGAAAAGTTTTGAATTTTCTCATTTTTTCAGTGTGAGATTATGTCTCACATCCAGTTGAATTTAGTAGAAAGCTTTAATGTGAGTGTGTGGTTGCTTTCAGTATGAACATGGTACCTTAACTGCTATAATATCACCAAGAGAGGCTATGTGGATATTTGCTGCCTCAGATGGGCCTTGGAACAAAGAACAGTGTTTTGTTTTTTTTGTTTTTTTTCCAGGCTGTCCCTGATCTGACACATTGTCTAAAAGCATCTGTTCCCTGATAAATGATTCCATTTTTCCTCCAATGTTTGGGATTTTCCTGCCTTATAAATTTCTCTTCTACTTCAAATAAATCAAAAAAATGTAAGGTGGTTTATCAAACTTGAATGACCCAAAACACAACATGCCTGCAGGGTGAATCCTCCACTTTTCAAGATGTTTATTATTGCGCTTAGTCTATGAAGGACTGTAGTTAATTAGGTAGTTTCCCAGTTTCAAATTAAAACTGCACAGCTTTGTTATTTCATGCAGATATAAATTAGAATGAACGTTTAACAGTATCAATCAGGGCTGCCATTGAGATTTATTGCACCGGTGGCACACTTTCTAAAGAAAGTGAAAGAGGCTGGCTGATGTAAACCATTCTGATTGCCAAGAGCTCCCCTTCCCCCCTCCTTTCTCCTTCCCTCCCTCAACACATCCCCACTACCACCCACACACACGGACACTCATAGATAAAAAGGAAAAATCTTTTTTTACCCTGAGCTGAGTTGATACTTTTTTTTTTTTTTTTTTTTTTTTTTTGGTTTGGTACATGAGGTTTCTATTAATTCCAGACTGCCAGTAATTTCTTATTTTGCCCAAAACCAAAGACAGTTTACTTTAATTTAGACAAGAGCAGACAATGCAAAAGTAGAAAAATATCTATACAAGTGCATCTCAACAAGGTAGAATATATCATATCCAGAAAAACTCAAAAAGTGAAACTCATATATAGATTTATTGCACACAGTGTTTATTTATGTTAAATTTGATTATGAGTTCTAGCTCATGGAAACCAAATTAATTTTCTTGGTAAATTAAAATATCGCATAAGACCAATTAAAAAATACAGAAATGTTATCTTATGTCATAGCTGAACACTGGCAATTCACAAACGGACATATTCAAGCATAAAAAATGAAAAGTTGAGTGGAAGGAAAAGGCAAGGTAGAAAATCCTGCACAAGCAATAGAACTGCAGCCATGACAGGATTTTGACATAAATCCCATTCAGTAGCTTGGGAGAGATTCATTAGGCATGGAAAGCTGCTGAGAATTAGAGGCTTGAAGCCATTACACACCGACGTATCCAGAACATGGACCACAACTGCTCCATTCCTTTTGTTAAGCCAGTCCTGAATCAGAGACGTCAGAAATGTTTTACCGGGGCTAAGAGAAAAAGTACTACAGTGTTGCTCGGTAGTCCAGACTCCCCTTTCCAGATTTCGGATTTTACATTGCACTCAGAAATCAAGTATCCCATGTCTGGAGGAAGAGTCAAGAGCCTCAGAATCCAAGCTATTTGAGGTCCAGTGTGGAGTTTATCCAGTCAGTGATGACTTGAGCAACCATGTCATCTGCAGATGTCGGTCCACTGTGTTTTCCTTGGTCTAAATCTTGTGTCGCTGTTGAATTTTAAAGTATCTCATGCTTTCTTGTCCTGACAAGTTTTAAGGAGATGCTGATTTGATTTTCCAGCAAGACTTAGGAACTGCCAACACTGGTGAAAGTACCTGTAATAATAACCAGTAACAACTGACTTGGCCCAAAGCTCATTGAGAATCTGGAAAAAGGAAGAGGAGAATGCAGAGCAGTTGACGGCTGCATGCTATGAAAGCAACCTGCACTTCCATTACACCTCAGCAGAGCCTCATTCTGATCACCCCACTCCACTGATGCAGTAATTCATGTAAAGGAGCTCTAATTAAGTATTGAGTGCAAATATTGTGCAGTACATGGTCATAGTTTTCAGTTGGCTGAAAAAAGATTACACTTTCTGAGAAACTGAAAATTATGGTTTTCTTTAGCTTTTAGTCATACTCATCTAAACTAACAAACAAATGCTGAAGATTTATTACCCTGTTTATAATAAATCTATATGACATATCAGTTTAATTTTTTAAAATAAATTACCATAACAAGTAATTAGGTAGTTAACTTCATGGGTAAATTCTAATTTATTAAGATGCAACAAATTAACTACAAATAGTAACAGCTTTTTTTAAAATGGGCTATTTTTAGATACTAAATAAAACTGTCGAAAATAACATTGGACTGCATCGACAGACTATAAAGTGAAACTGAGGTGGGTATAGAGCATAAGCTCTGATCATTCCTGTACAGTGAAACTGGAAATATGGTCATTTAAAGCTTGGACTTTACAACAGACTGACTTTCACTTGATTAACAAACTAGTGAAGAAGAACATCTGTTAGTAATTAACCTTCAGACCTCTATTCAAGCCCACAGAGCGGCATGCCTTGGTAGAGCTGGGTTATACTTCAGTTCTCTAAAACCTAGTTCCTGCCCCAATAAAAGACATACAGAAAACAGAATTCCACTGATGAATGTGTTTGTCTGATTCACACACAGAAAACTGACCAACATACACACAAAATCCAGAGTTTAGCATTTCAGAGATATGCTGTGACTTAAAGGGAATATGTTAAGAGAAGATGCAGATGTCCAGATTCTGATTATAAAGTATGATGACCAGTTAGCTATACTGGGTCTCCAATCTCGTTGGAGATGAAATCCTCTTTTTCACCTTACCTCTCGTTGCCATGGTGGACAGTTTTTTGCCAGGCTTATAAAGTGCATCTAAGTCTGCACCATTTCCGCCTGCCAGTTCAGAAAATGGTCCGTGTGTGCACATCTCTCTGGGAGAATGAAACAGCCTCACAAGCTCACAGCCTTTTTTTCCAACCTCATTCACTTTTCTGTGGTGAAGGTTACAGATGTAACATAATCTGGAGAGTTCTGTGCAATAGCATAAAGGTTTCTTGCGTGGGAGGAAGGGAAAAAAAAAAAGAATGTAGGCTGCTCTGCGTCTGTGGGTGGTGTACTCAGCTGCTATTGTGAAGTTGTGGACATTCAGAACTTGTTGGAAACGAGCGATTCAAAAGCAAAACGACTGTATGTTATAGAGAAAACCCCACATGGGAAAATGATAAATCATGTTCCTCCCCTACAGAAAGGACTGTGAACTGATCCTATAATAACAAAAAGAAGTGCCTATTGTCAAATAGGTGGATTTTCCTTGCCACATTATTGCATCAGAGCACAAGAAGTGTCAGCTATGCACACAGAGCAGCTTGGAGCAGACTTGTTTGAGCAGCTTGCAAAACCAAATGGTATAAGAATGGGACAACAGTGGCCCGCTGTCTGAATATTGTTATAGAAGACAAAAACGAAGCAGATTCAACATTCTGTTAACACGAGTAGGAGTGCGGAAATGAGCTGTCTCATGCTGCTGTGTGTTTCCCCTGTGAATCTTGGTGGGTGTTATCCAAGCAGCATTTATACCTGAACAAAAAATGCATCTCTTTGAGAGCTGAAGTGGAAAGAAGTAGATGCAGACTTTGCAGTGCCATTGAAACTATGTTTAGGTAAAATCACATAAGCTGTTTTGCCTCATTATAGTTCCAAAGAACTCATGAGCTCCATAATTCAAGTGGCTGCGGTGTGAAGGCACCTTAAGGTTGTCTGGATCTTGAACCCCATAAATCATTAAAATATTTTAGCTTCTGTTAGCGGTGAGGATGTATCTGAGTACTTTAACTTAGTTTCTGTATAGATTATTTTTCACAAATATGAAAGCCTAGAGGAAAGTAATGTTTCTAAAAGCATGAGGTGAGACGGGGCTTTTTAGCACTCTGTAAGGATTCCCACCCATCCCAATGTTCAACTTTGGTGACTTAAACTCTTTGACTGAAGCTCCAGGGTGGTTGTGAAGTGAGTGGTGGTTCTGCTGTCAGACATTTTAATAGTTTGACTGTAAAACCTTTCTATGTGCTCATCGTTCTCTGGGCATTTCATTGCAAAAAAGTAAAGAATTTGTTGAATGTAGAGCACAGGATGAATGTGTGTGATCAAGTGAAAAACCTTGTGTTGAATCTAGCTTTTAATTTTTTTTAAATAACATTTACCATTTATTGGCAGTACCCCATTTTTCACAAGCTGTTTGATACTTCCTTGTTTGACTCCTTTCATACAGTTCACTGTCATTGTCAGCTGAAGTTGTTGTGCTGTCAGGAGAAGTGGATATACTATTCTAATAAGGAGTTTATGTACACTCATCACTGACATGAATGACATGAAATCTGGGCTTCTAATTATTAATTAGAATCGTTCTTTTTCAGGGTGGACTGACAATACAACCGATTACTTTAAGAATTATTTTTGGAAAAAATTGGGTGCATATAAATATATTTTAATTTGTTGAGGTACTGCTTTAGAATGTATTTTAATCCACACAAAGTTTAAATCAGTGGACTCATACTGCAGTCCTCATGGGCCAGAGTCCTACAACTTTTAGATGTGTCCCTTGTCTGACACAGCTGATTTAAATGGCGAAACTGCTTCACTAGTTTGAGACCACTGGTTTAAATTGGAATTTGCTCACTACTAAATATTTTTCATATTTCAGCAGTCAACAGTGGCGTTATAACACAGTGGACATGCAGCTGTTTTGATGTTATTCCCAGTTATGATGGGAATAACATCAAAACAGCCGCAAAGTGATAGGCCATGTAAAAAGCACAGAGTGAATTCAGCATATTTGATATAAACAGCATTGTTGTAACACCTGAAGGTAACATAGTTACTTAATTGTGCTATAAAATTATTTTATGTGCCTTGAAAACATATAATACTGCCCCTTTAACAGTAGACGAAACAAGGCCCAAAGACATGGATAAGTGAATTTGATGTCAATGGACTTGACTGTCCTGAACATAGTCCTGACCTCAACACAAAAACCTTTGGGATTAATTGAAACAGGGAGTCTGAGCCAGGCCTTCTTATTTAACATCAGTGTCTGACTTCATAAATATGCTTCTGAAAAATGGTCAAAAATTCCCATAAACACACTCATAAACATTGTGGAAAGCTGCTCCAGAAAATATGACACTTTGACAGCTGTGAAGGGTGGACTGACATCACAGTTAACCCTATGGATTAAGAATAAGATAACACTGAAGTTCTTTTGGCAGTACGGTATATATACATAGACTTTACTAATATTTAGATACATATCCTTTACTATGCTGCATAGAAACAGCACCCCTTTTTTATCCTTTTTAAATTCTAGCAGCACATTTAACCAGCCTTTTCAGCAAAAATTGTAAAGTTTATGTGAATCAGTTGTTTCCCTGGCACAGACCTGACTTTCAAGCATAGTTTATAAATTTTAAACAAAATTCAAGTCAGGGCCATTCCAGAAAGCTTATGTTGGCCTGTTTTATCCATTCAAAAATCAGTTTTAAGATGTCTTTTTGAAAACTGTTCTTCTAAAACAACAAAATTTGTCCAAGCAACAGTTGTCTAGCTGTTGAGGTGAAGTTGCAGAATTTCAAGGTATAACACCTATTTGGTTATTACATCAAGAATCATTTGTATGAAACAGACCATGATTGATGATTGGTGCACTGTTTAATCTTGCTCTGATCTTAAAATATATTTCATTTACCCCAAAAGACAGTTGGTGTGTTGATTTGTGGGCAGGTGTAAATTTAAGTCAAGCTTGAAGATATTGGTTTTGGGATAAAGGTTTTTGTCTTGGTCAGCAGTTTCATAATATTCCACAGTATTCACAGTAAACAGTGACACTGGTGGTCCAGCAGTTTCTAGTTTATCATAGGCTTGTGCTTTGGTAAACTAATTTAACTTTATCTGATTGACTAGATGGTTAAAACTTAGTTGGGTCTTTGAAGAGGGGAAAAAGATGTCAAAATGAAGTACCCTACAACTTTGGAATGAACAGATCACTGACTTTAAGCTTCCAGAGCAGTCTTCCCAAAAATCATGTTCTATAATCAGCCTACGCTGCAAAACAACTGGTTCAAATGCATCATCGAAAGTCTCAAAGTAGAATGGCATTTAAGTCAATGATGTTCACGTGTCAATTTTTGACAGGAACTGTATATGCATACTTGCCCCTCCTGCCTCGCGTTGAGCGTTGATCCCTATAAGCAGAACATGAGGCTTTAAAATTTTCAAATGCTTAAAAATTATAAATTTATCAATGCATACAGTTTTTCCAGCAAAATTTTATATGTAATTTTATACTGTTTGAAAAAAATACCCAACAGTAAACCTGTCATCTCATTTTGTCTTGAAAAGTAACAGAACTAAAATCATTTTTAGAAGCAGCTGCAGTTCAAATAAAGGAAAATAAATCTGTGCTGAAATAATTAAGATTAGAATTATATTTTCAATAAAAAGTTAAGAAAAAGTTTCAATTGACCCTAATAATTTTCATTTGTCCCATTGTGGCTTACATACTCAACAAGCTGTGAAAATGAATTATAAAAAGGTTTTGAAGTGACAGAGACCAAACATCCCAGTACTCTGAGAAGCTCACACACATACAGACGTGTTCATTCACTACCACTGAAGAATACATAGCGCCTTTTGAAGCTCCGGGATGAAGCCTAAGTCTAAGCAGCATGCAGAGGCATGAATATAAATTATTAAAGACTTGTGGATTTTTCTCTCCTTTCACCTGAACAGTGTGATGTTGTGTAAAGATGTTTGCTGTGAATCATGGTCAATGAGACATGGCTGCTCCAATACAGCACTTTAAAATGCACTTTGATTCAGTTCATTTTGCAAAGTCTAACCACTACTTCTTCTGTCTCCTTACTTTGCTTACATTAGGTTGTAGCACAAGCAAAATCTGCATGAAATAAAAACATTGGTTGAGCTTTACCATGTAGTTTAAATTTCAGCTAATTTGCATCCCAATAATCATTGGGAAAGAGGGTTGTTACACCCTGCAAAGGTTGCCAGTGCATCGCAGGGCCAATAGAAACAATCCTGCGCATACATTTACATCTATAGGCATTGCTTTAAGTGGGAAAAAAATAAGTGCCAGTACTTACATTAATTTAAAAATATGGTACACAAACATGTGTAATATATATATTATTTTTATTATTTAGTATTAATTTATTATATTCATGCGCACCTGTAATCCTTCGTGCCACAATGCCTCATCATCTTCATCTGTTTTGCTGGATCTGCCACTCAAGCTCTTGATTTTTCGCTGTTCAGCACCATATTCTGTTTTCATGTGCTTTTTCACATCTCCTTTGCTCCGTGCTGTGTTCCGTTTTCTGTTCCTGAGTTTAGTCTCACTGTGTGCGAGAAGAGCACACGATTGCGAACCAAGAGTGAGCATGTGTGCTCTTTTTTTTTTTTTTCTTGTATCCTGGGAGATGCAGCGCTATATTTAGGAGCACATATTGATGGGGGAAATGCAGACTGACATAACATCTATTGCAACATCGGAAAAAGTCCTGGTAAGTGCTGCAAAAAAAAGTCCCAGTATGCTGAGGTGTAAAAGTTAGAAGTGGTGGTACTGCGTACCGACCCACTTAAAGCTAAAGCACTGTGTATAGGTGATTTAAAGTGAACAAGAAACCTAATAGTCATTGGACAGTGGAAGCAAACTTGTCCATACATGTCTATGCTAAGAACCTACACTACTTTTATGCCTGATCCTTAATCTACACACTGGTACAACCTGAAAAGTATGTACGGGGAAACATCCATCAGACATTCACAAGAAAATTCCCCTTGCATTAAATTTTAAAAAGGTCCAATGGGGCACTAGCAGATGCTCTGCACCTTGGATGACTTATCTTCAAACTAACAGAAGTTTGAAGATAAGTAAGATGAGCATTTCCAGTTTGCTCAGCAGATAGACTGCTAAAAAGTTATGGGATTGGTTAGTACAACTCTTTAGCAGCTTTTCTTGGAAACTGATGGTTGTAGTGTGGGGGAAAAAAACTCACCACATACCCTAACCCTGTTGATACAGATATATCAGGATTCTTTGGTGCAATTTTACACTTGCTAATAAAACAAGACAGAAAAAACTGATCAATCCCTATGTGTGGAAGAAGATTAGCAAGCTGTCATCATCTCACTTACTACTAACATGAGTTTTTGTCTTTTTAGCAATATTTTTAAAATGCAATGTCTGGCACTTTATACACACCCCGTGTACATTTTCACATTTTGTTAAGCTGCAACCAGAAACTTCAACATACTTTATGGCGAGTCTGATAGATCAAAACTTAGCAGAACATAATTGTGAAACGGAAGGGAAAGGATATATGCCAGTGCAACCCATTGCATTCAGAAGTCACTTAATTAGAAAATCGAGTCTACCTACATATAATATTGTCACAGCTGTTCTGTGAACAAATTTAAGATTTTTTTTAGAGAAGATTAATGAACAAATAGTATCATGAAGACTAAGGAACACCCTGGATGGGTCACTGATAATGTTTTTATGACTGTTTTTCAACAATGACTGTCTTTTTGCCATTTCTTTGCAATTGACAGATTTGGAGAGTGCACAACTAAAAGATGACAGATTATCCCACTGATCTGTGGATCTCTGCAGCTCCCTCAGAGTTACCACAGGCTGCTTGTTCAGGTTAAATTGAAGACCATGTATTGGTAAGTCTCCTGTTGTGCCATAATCTTTCTATTTTTGGGTGATGGATTGAACAGGGTACAGTAAAATGTTCAAGACTTGGGATATTACAAACAAAAACTTCGATGTATAATGGAAGAAAAACATTCTCATTAGAAACAGACCTCTTTTAGATGTTGAATTTACAACACTGAATCTCTGCAGTAGAATTTTTGCAGGCAAATATTTTGCGGGTAATTTTTGCTGGTGAAATTTTGAAGGTTAATTTCTGCATGTGAAGTTTTGCTGGTGAATTTAAAGTGCAAAAAATATTCTACATAATTGCACAGGATAAAATTATGAATTATACGTTATAAATTAAATGTCTAAAAAAAAATCTGTTTCTAATGAGACTATTTTTCTTCCGTAAGAATATTCTAAGATTTAAATATCTTACACAAAAGAGAGCCACAGCTCACGTGGATAACCTGTTGACAGCAAAACTTTTAGTTGTTTACTTTTAAAATCTAGCTCTTAGAAATGAGTGGCAAGAAGAAAACCTTAGTTGAAAGGTAGCCATAAAAAGTCACAAGTATGCCACAAGTCATGTAGAAAACTCCACTTTTAACATGCAAATCACTCTGAATGAGTGACTGAATTAATTAATGAAACACGGTGGTGGCAGCATCATGCTGTGTGGATGGTTTTCTTCAGCAGGGACTGGGAACTGGACAGAATTGATAGGAAGATGGATATAAATACAAGGGAATTATGGAAAATCAGTTAAAAGCTACAGCAGGCTTGAGACTAGATTGGAAGTTCATCTACCAGCTGGACGATGACCTAAAATATACAGGAAGAGCTGCAATGGAATGGTTAGATTAAGGCATATCCCTGCTTTAGACTAGCCCTCTCAATGTCCAGGTCTAAGTAATTCCAGGTCTGTGGGGCAGACCTAATTTAAAAAAAAACATGTTTCACAGATGCTCTCCATGCAATCAGATTGAGTTTCAGCGATTTGGATTGAAAAAAAAATCTGTTTATGTATATGCAAAGCTGAAAGGGACATACCTCAAAACACTTGCAGCAGAAATTGCAGCAGTAAGATGGTTCTTTAGATTGGGTTAATATAAAGAAATGGCTATCAAATTTGTATATTGATCTATGTTCAGAAATGTCTTTATATAATCTCTCCTGTAAATCCATGCTTTTATACATCGAAAAAAAATGGAAAAAAAGGTAACCAATCATACATTTGGCATAAAAAAAAACCTAATTACAGTGACTGCAGGTTATTCATGCTGCTTTTTATGATATCCTGTGGAATGGGCTCTTGTTATTTTGGCATCTGACAGCTGCCGAGATCACACAACACACATGATGCCTGCAGCAGAGAGTCAGTTCAACAGCATGCAGATACCCTCCAGTCATGACCCTATTTAGGTTGTTGTAGGTGCAGTGCTGCATGGCAGAAGCTGCTCGACAGGATTGGCTTGACTACCTTCAGCCATTCAGAGAAATAAAAAAAAAAAATTGTGATCTGGAAAGGCTTCAAGCCCAAAAAGAAAGGCAATAATAACCCCAATAAAAGAAGGAACAAGCCTTTTGGAGCATGCTGTACTCAGAGCTTCAAAGAGCAGTATGGCAACAGAACACATGAGGCAGCACATACAGCTTTTATTTCATTCTTTCCCGATGCAGAAATGTGGATATTTATCTTTCACTGTGAGGCCTGTGAACACAGGCTGCAACCTTGCTGGTCTAGTCACAAAATGCTGGAGCTCAAAGAAGTTACAGACTCAGTGGTTTGCCTGAGTGTATCTTAGAAGCTGTAGGGTATAATACATATTCTTGCATCAACATTTTGGGAAAAATTATATCAGACTTTTTGCATTTGTTTGTATTGTAGCACTTGTAATATAAAATAAAACTAAAGTCTGCAATATGTTATCTTTCTTATACATCTAATAACAGATGTCTGAGGTATATGCAACACAGGCAGTGGGGAGAGACATTGCACAACTACATGAACAGTGCCGGTTGTTTTTATATACTGACACTGTTAATAAAAGCTTTTGCACTAGCCATTGTTAACACATAAGAGGAGGCACTTCTCTGCTAGAAAATAACTCTGTATAAAACCAGAATTGATTCTTCACTTCAGAGGAACCAGTAGTATGTTGTTTTAAATAAATCAGGGGGTAACAGAGGTTTTCGTGAGCAGAATATGAGAGAAAAATGAGACAAAAACACTACAATGTTTAAAATAAAATGTTTTTGCCTTAATGACACTCAGTCTCCAATAACACTCAGTCTCTCAATATTTTTATTGTCAAAAATTTTGAAAACAATTAGGATTCAACCTCCTTTTTGTGAGGAAAAGTACAAAAATATTTATTACAAGAACTCTAACAGTCTAGTGAATTTAATGGCGGCACAAACTATTTCTATGATAAAAGCTCACCATTTTTCTTTGTTACCATAGTTTCATTAATTTTAAAGTAGCTGTTATTAGCTTCCAAAGTGCCCGTAGAATCAGAAATATGTTCAGTAACCTGATATTATTTAAAGCATATCAATGTAGCTCAAAACAATAGCAAAGTAATTTGAATGTTGGGGTTGTGCTGCACAAAAGTGCACAAAAAAAAATCTCAGAATGCAGAGGCTGACTTAGCTATCAGGGAAAGGTCTATAATTGCCTCAGGGCTCATAAAATACCAAATAAATTAATTGCATACATTTCATATTTTTCTTTCTGCTGTTTTATTGAATGTGTGCATTGAAAAAAGTACACTTTAGAATACCTTGCAAATGCTCTTACAAAATAAGTAGACCATTCAGATCCTCAAAAGATGGTGTGTTGTAGATTTTGACTTGTTATAACACTGACTTAAAGCTGCAATATGTCACTTTGCACCACTCCCAACCTAAGATTGGTTGTTTCTAGATTGTTTCCTGATTTGTTGTTTATAGATAGCACTGGGAACACTGGAAGAAGGCAGAGGAGCTCGAGTTTTTCACAGATTATCTGTCTCATACTATTTTTTCACGACATAGTGACAGTTTCAACAAATCTGTAGAAAAATATTTTTTATAAAAGTTGCATACTGGAGCTTCAAAGAGATAGTTCTGGATTTTTATTTAACATCTGTAGATAACTCTCATACCTTGTTTGTACAGTATACTAGTACATCTGTCTTACCTGATACAGTTTGCTAAAGTTAATAAGCCGAGGTCAAAGGAGAATTCCCCAGTCTCAAAAATTTAATTTTTTTTTAATGCAAACTGTATTTTATGGGCTTTTAATCCGTTGTCATGTATTAGTTGGTTACTTAATGGCTATGTTTTCAGGACTTATTTCGCACAGTAGATTATTTGTGGCACACCAACACCAACCCTGATTCCTGTTTAAATATTAATCAGCTTTTGTATAAGTAACTTCCCCATCCACACTTGAAGAGAGTTTAAATGTTCATCAATTAGCAATGGCATAAATTGTTATAATGTTTTTGAGACTAGAGTTGTGTTTAAAACGTAGAAGACAGCTTTACTCTTTGCTCCTTTTGGGCAAGCAATCAGCTTTTGCCTCTAGGAACAATTACTCAGAATTTAGACTAAATGAAGAGGGCAAGAGGCCAATCTACTGCAGTTAAGATATCAACTTAACCTTTTCAAGAGCAAGAACCATATCACAACTATGTGAGTTTAAGGATTTATTGAAAAAATTAACAAGAGGATGCTGCTAAAGGGGACTGGATGTGATGATAGGGGTAAGGTCTTAGGAAGTTAATCTTTTCTTGACTCAAGGTAGGAACCTCCAGATGGAAAACACAACAAAAAAGTTTGGGTATGAGTGAACAGACAGGAAAGGCAGGATGATCAAATTAAAAGGTAGGAGAGGTGAGAGATAAAGGGATACTCGGCTAAGGGTATAGGAGGCTGGGGTCAAAAGAAAAAAAAAAAATAGGAAAGTTTTATCAAAGATTTGCCTGTCAATTGCTGACTGAAAAGGTTAGATCTGTCAGTAACTTATTTTACCAAAGCATGTATGTAAATACAGTTTACAGCATGGCGATATGATACAGTAGAATCCCTGTCCAAACTATTAACAGAAAATTAACAAAAAAACAGAAAAATAAATACAGTGGTCTAAATTGTGTGTGTTAGACAAGGGTAATGTACCTCCGGTGACAAGTTTTACTGTTTACTGTATATTTACAACTTCCAAATGATACAAGTTCAGCAGATAGAAAGTAATAATAAAAAAACAAAGGCTTATGAACAAAAAATAAGTCTCACTTTAATGTAAACTGTAGGTGACTCTCATTGTCTGCATCTTTGGATAAAACATGTTTGTTCTTTATTAATTGAAGTTACTAGCAGTGGGTAGAGTATCCAGAAATCTTACTCAAGTAAGAGTAGCAATACTTCATAATAATGTTACTCAAGGAAAAGTAAAAAGTACGATTAAGTAAAACTATCTCAAAAAGTACATTTCTTCCAAAAAGTTACTGAAGTAAATATAACTGAGTAAATGTAACTAGTTAAAACCCACTACTGCTCTTGGCAGTTTATATACACTCTCACATAAGTTTGTTCTCCTTGTATATTTATTGATATAACTATATTCTTCATCCCTGCTAGCACAGGGTGCAATATATGCAATACAAATATTTGAATGAGGACTAATACAGGTGGTGAGCTTATGTGTTCTTGTGTTTTGCAGATGACCGCCATCGTGATGCAAAGCCTCAACAGATTATTCCACAGTCAGTCACCTATGCATAGAGATGCTGACACTCAGCAGGAGGTTCAGGTACCGATGGATCACACCTACATATTAGGAGAAAAGATGAAGGATGCATGTGACAGAGAAACACAATATGGTGGAGAAGAACCCTTTGTCCATGCCCTCCTTAAGAATGACAGTAGCTGTGTATTGTACACAGCCCTTTTTTGATTATGTTAAATATCTGGAACAGTTCTATAAAGCACACTTTAAGATACATATAATGGATCAAATATTGATGACCATGATGAAGCTTAAGATGAATCAACTCCAGGGCCATCTTGCAGAATGCTTTGCTGTGTCCCAGAGGTTAATGAGCAGGATCCTCTCCCACTGGATAGACACAATGGAGGAGCACATGAGAATCTTCATTCCTCGGCTGCCACAGGAGACAATCCTTTTAATGCCTTTTCCATTTTGTAATAACATTTCAAGTATTGTATAAATATCTACTTGTTTTCAGACTAGTCAAATGTATTCAGATACAAAAACATAAAATTTACCTAGTGTCCAAATAAAATGTGTATTATTAAATTTTCCAATCTGTTTTAATTTTAATTGTTAATGTAATTTTATGTATTTTGTTACATTTTGATCGAGTGGATGTTGTCCTAACCACATATAAAAAACTGAAAAAGTGTATTTTATGTAAATAAACTGGTAAGAAGTTGCATTATTTCACTTATGGAATTTAATAACTCATGTAATTTGTTAACATTGGATGTAATTACAATAACTCAGTTTTAAAATGGTAAACATCACAAAAATTAAACATTTAACTCATGGCATTTGAGCCATGGGAGTTATTATGTACTCATTAATCACAATTACTATTAAAATGATAAAACATCAACTTCATGTGTAAAACTGAGCAGTAGCTATAAAAAGAAAAACAAGGAACTAGCCTAACACAGAGTCAGTGGAACAATTATTAATAGTTAGGTGTCAAAACAGACACAGGAAAGCTAGTGTCATGCATGTCCACACAGCACCTCAGCCTATTTACACACATGTACATATTTATGGCCCAGTGTGAGTCTAACTGACAAAAACTCATCTGCAATCTTTGGACCCAAACTTGTCCCTGAGTTCCAGTGACGCTGTTCATCTGTGCAGGAGAATCCAGTCAGACCTTTGGACATTGCAAAGATGCACCTATAACATTTTTAAACAGAACAATTACATATTTTTTATTGCATTACAGTCCTTGTTGTCACAGTTCTTACATAGAAAATATGGACAGTTTATAGTGACAACTTTAAGCTGTCCAAATTTTAAGTTGTTTTTTTTTTAAGACTTATTTTACCATTAACATTTTGATATCCAGTTGTTACGTTATGTCAGTCCCAAAAAATTAGCACTGCTTTCTGTGTTAAATAAACTGATTAGCCATCTAATCACAATGAGGTAACAGCGAGTATGTTATGGCACTGAACAGACCATTTATTAGGCCACCTTGGATAAGATTGCCACTGCGGGACTGTAGGTTGTCCACTGAACCATGACACAGGAGCACCTGGCCGGGGACGTCTCAGTAATGCCAGTTGATGTAGTCAGGATCCATGCAGAGTGAACGTTAGACTTGCTTTTGCTTGGTTAGACATTAGCCTTCATCTTCATGAATGCCAGGTCATCAATGTTATTACTTTTCAACTGTAGGGGCACTGATATGCCTCGTTCTTAATTGCGCATTGGAGAGTCATCCACACCAAGTGACAACACAAGTTAAAAGTTTCCTTGTACTTTAAATGAAGCAACTTCTGCATATCATTATCCCTCTCATGAAAAGCTTCAGGGTGTGGCACATTTTGATTGTTCAGTGATTGTTGGAAATGTAACCACTACATGGTTCATCAGTTTAGCTAAGCTGCTGTTAATTTGCCAAGGAAAGCAGTGAAACAGAAGTGCTGCACAAAAAAATGGAAGTTGAACCCATAATTACTTATGCGTTCGAAAATAAGGTGGACAGGCAACTTCTTATTGGAGCGGAGAGAAGTCACGTGTGGGGTACTTCAAGGTTCAATTATGGGACCCCTCCTATTTAACATCTACATGTTCCCATTAGTTCAGGTTATAACAATAAATAAAATTAGTTATCATAACTACACAGATGATGCACAGCTCTACATTACAATGTAAACAGTATAGGACTTCATATTTTTATTCATGAACTATCTGAATTGCATTTCCCAGCATTCATAGCACACCATTTTGTGGAGGCAGAAGGTTATATAAGGCTGGGGCAACCATAAATCAGTGGCAACACCACTGGGATGTCACACCCAATGGTGGCACAACAGCGCTATGTATGCTGTTTTCTAACCTGCTTGCCAGGAATCAGGACTTTTAAATTCTTCGAAGTGTTAACTGTGGTATTTCTAGAAAGCGGTTCATGTATCCCACTGTTCTGTGTTCTTTCTTTTGAGAAGTGAAAGTCTCTCGACATCTGCCTATCAAGGCCTACCAAAAGAACACTCTGCATCTGTCGACGAATGAGCCTTTTGGCTTCAACCAACGGTACCGCTGGTTCTCCAGAAAAACTTCAGCAGGGACATCAGCTCACTCACTCACTCAACTGCACGCTGGACAAGGACAAGTTTTTCTCTTTCATCATTTTTTTTTAATGGACTTCTGGACATTGCTTTGATCCGCATGGCTGATCGACCTTCAAACTAAGATTGTTTTGAACTGCTGAACCTCTGGGCTGGATTAGGTGTTTAAAATAAGACTTTTGTAATTCCAAAGCACATTAGAGGGGAAGTGTTATGGAGCTATGTGTTACTCATTTGCTTAATGCTTTGATTATATGCTGTGATATTTTTATGATATTTTGTTGCTGTGCAGATCTAAGATTGTCACACATCTGGATCCTGAATAATTGAGTTCAGCGCTGCTGATATTCATTGGCTTCTTCTCCAGTCAATCTCTTTTCCTCTCTGCCTCTTGCTCTTGCTTCTCACTTCTTTTCTTTTCTTGATCTCCCCATACATATCCATTTTGCAGTTGTCTAGGGCCCAAAGCCACATTTCTTTATCTAGTTTACAGTTAGCTTAAGCACATGGTCAAGTTTTATGACTCTTTGTTCCAAAGCGGAGGGTGGATCTGAATCTGGACATCATCCATAGAACCTGACATTAACTTTTGTTAGTTTATAAATTACAGAATGACTTAGCACCACAATACATTACAGACCTGTTGTTATTGTATCAACCTTCCAGACCACTCATATCTTCTGGTTCTTGTCTGCTCTGCATCCTCAGAACCAGAACCAAACACGGAGAAACGGCATTCAGTTTTTATGCTCCTCTAATCTGGAAAAAAATTTCCAGAAAACTGCAAAACAGCTGAAACATTGAGTTTCTTTAAATCAAGGTTAAAAACCCACCTCTTTAGAGCTGCCTTTGATTAGTCGTCCACCAGATGTCCCACCCCACTCACACAATCTGCTCCAAAGGTTTGAAACTGAAAAAAACAATTAACTTGAAAGTGTAAAAAAAAGTTCAGAAAGGCAAAAACAAATCTCAAAGAAAAAAAAACAGTCTGAAACAAAAAAGTATGAAGCTGCAACAAACATAAAAAAGATTAAAATATAAAAAAGTTTAATAAAAAATGAACTGAATTAAATCTTTATTCAAACAAAAACTTTCCCCGTAGTTTCAATTCTTTTTATTTAAAACACATTTTTGTGTTTCAGATCTCAACATCAAAATTTGACATTTGGTTTCAACATTACTTATGTTTTCAGTTTCAACTATTCTTTTTAATTTAGTTTGAAATATTTTGATGCTTGAAATTTGGTGTGAAAAAATGGAAAAAATTTAAGGTATATGAGTATTTTTCTAAGGCACTGTAAATGGTGGCTTTAATTTTCTAGTTTTGTGGCTTCCATATGTTTTTCATATTTTACATGGAAAGTCTTTGCTAAGGAATAGAACCATTTTGTCCACCTTTCTAAGGAAAAAGTAATCTTTATTCCTAAAAGGAGTCACAGTCCCTAAGTGCTTGTCATCTTTAATAAAATTAAACTTTGACAGGCTTCAACCACAGTTATCATCAGAAAAATAGTTGTTCTACCATATTTCTTAAGACATGAAATACCAGCCAGGCAAGATTGGCCAATTGATGAGCAGAACAGGATATACTTTCAGATCTTTTTTCTCCTGTATCTATTTCAAAGGGCCCTCTCAACACTGGCCGCTGTTCCAAACAGCATTTTGAGTGAATCATGCAGCAGTGCCTTTAGACTTCTGAGCGTTTAAATGCAGAGTGCAGAGTTTGAGCTGAAAAGTGCATTAGGCTCCTCTTCCTGCTGCCCCAAATGCTTTAAGCTGAACAATTTGACCTAAAGTGTAGAGCTTGGTGCGACCGATGACTTACTGTGAACCAAACTTTCTTACCTCATTTACCAACACCCAAAAGATGTCTTGAAACTCAGGATGAAAAATCTTAAGTTTGCTTTGGTATAGTGGTAGGCTGAGGTTTGGTGTATGCAGTCAATTTATTTATCAGTTTTACCACAGGAGAAGAGTAATTGTGTCATCAAGGGGGGATAATCAGTAGAGCGAAGCACATTAGAGGGGAAGTGTTATTGAGCTATGTGTTACTCATTCCTTTTACTTCCTAGGAAAACAATTACTGTGTTTCAGTAACCAATGATTGAGACAACATGCGCTCACAGTGTGTGTAATTGATGAGTACTGCTGCATGCAAAATAACTTGAATTAGCCTTTAAAGAGAATGCAGAGGATTTATTTTTGTTTGTTTCTCCAAGTTGGTGTTGGTCTCTAAAAATCCGTTTTCCTGCTCCAGACTTTGTTTCATCTGCTGAGACACCTGAGCTGCAAAACACTTTTGAAAGTAAACAGCAGAGCAATCTCACTATCAGTGCAGGTGAGAGGTACCATAACAACAATTCACTGATGCATGCTCAGCCTCTCTGCAGCTCATACAAAGCCCTGTTCCTGACACTCATACAAACACATAACTGTCTTTATACTACTGAGTCCTCATAAATTTGAATAATGAATAGAAAACATGTAAGACATAATATTAGAGTTTGGAACATTTTACACTGATTAATTTTCAGGTTTGAATGTATATACATGTTGCATTAAATGTGCCATGACCCTTTTGCTGGTCACTAACATGAGAATCACTTGTATTTGAAATATCTTCAGCTCATCAATTAAACCATAAGCAGGGTTTTGTCAAATTCAACTGCCCCTAGGGTTTCTGTCTTGATTATTTTGTTTAAATACTGTCCTGTATTACCTGTGCGTTATTTAAAATGTGCTTATTATGATAACAAATGTCTCACAAAAGAGTCTACAAAAGTACCACTGAAAAAGTGAAGTAAATCAGAAACATCAATGCAGTTTGTCCAGGAAAAAATGACACTCCTGTAAATATAGATTTTGGAATTGCTGTTCTGCCATTCTTAGGACAGTTTGTAATGAAGCCTAGGCATAAATTCAAACTGCGAGACTCTTTCCAGCCTTACCTTGTTTTTATTTATTGAGGTATAAACAAATTTAAACAAATCCCAACCAGTGAACATCCTGGGAGTGGACATTGAGATTGTGGACTCTTATAAGTACCTGGGTGTTCACCTGAACAATAAACTGGACTGAACTCATAACACTGATGCATTTTACAGGAAGGGTCAGAGCAGACTCTACCTGCTGAGGAGGCTGAGGTCTTTTGGAGTGCAGGGGTGCTCCTGAAGACCTTCTTTGACTCTGTAGTGACATCAGCCATCTTCTATGGGACTGTATGTTGGAGTAGCAGCTTATCTACAGCTGAGAGGAAGCAGTTATATAAGCTCATCAAGAAGGCCAGCTCTGTGCTTGGATGCCCCCTCAACCCAGTGCAGGTGGTGGGAAATAGAAGAACTCTGGCTAAAATAACAGCACTGATGGACAATGTCTCCCACCCCATGCATGAAGCTGTTGCTGAGCTGGAGAGCTCATTTAGTGACAGACTGCTGCATCCTAGGTGCACTAAGGAGTGTTACAGGAGATCCTTCCTCCCAGCAGCTGTTAGACTCTATAGCCATCATTGCTCCCAAGAAAATCAATGTTTAGTGTTTATATCCATACTTGGTACTATACATTATCACTAACTGTGAGTGGTTTGTATTGTTAATGCTCAGAGACATGCACAGCTAACTCAGTTGCACATTCCTCTGGACTGGAGTACTTTTTTTTTTTTTTACATCTTCACAGTATTCATGTTGAAACTTTGCCTTACTGCACAGTATTTTTTTTATTCATTATTCTGTTTTTTCTGTTTTTTACTCTGTTATTTTAAGCCTTATTTCATAAGGTCATGATTTTAAAAAGACAATATCATTAGTTGGCCAACAGTAGGGGTAATGGAGCCAGTGCCAGGACCTCACTCCGCCTCAGCCAGCTATCACTCCAGAATCCCTTTATATGGCTCGTCATCCATGGATCCACCTGGTTCCCAACCGTGCTTCGAGTAAGCAGGTGCACAACCCCATCATGTGGTCATATAATCTACCCTGCACCCCACTCCTTTCCCTTGAGGATCCCGGTCCTTCCACCCCTTATCGTACTCACAGAAGTACCCGCCTGGCTGCTGCGTGCTCAGATAATCCTTCCCTTCTATCACGGCTTGGATCCAGGGGAATCACTCCCAGCTCCAGCTCTGGTTCCCCCCCTAGGCCGCCTGCCTCGCTCTTCTTTTGCTTTCAGGGACTCCTCGCCATCCCCTCCTCCCTCATCTCAGCTTCCTCCAACCTTCTTCAGCAGCAATCAAGCCCAAAAAAATCCTCTGCTCCTCCCACCAAAACGCTGCAGGGGTCGTCCTTCCTCCGCCCCGGCTCCCACTTCTATCTTGCCCAAGTTTTCCTCTGCTCTGGCTCCAAATTGCTCTGCTGGCATTTTAAAGACTAAAATAAAAAAAATAAATTACTACAAATATATTCAAAATAACACATTTAGACAGAAGAAACACTTTTTCAAATCTTTTTTTCCCCAATATTACACTACATAAAATGAATACTTACAGCAGGTAATGTGTATATGTTAGAAAAGAGTAATGTTCTTCCAGCATGAATATACAGTGTTCACTGTATCTTATTGATCTCCAAGTGGCACAACAGGCTTAGGAGGCAGAAAAAAAGATTAGAACAACAAAGCTGGTGTAAAAACAAGAGATGTGTAGGTGTTTGTCTGTGTCCCATACATTTTTTTGTTAAAATACAGTACTTTGTAAATTAGAATATGTGTTTTGATGAGGCTTTTGAAAATAACTTTGAGTATGACCACATTTACACACACACACACACACACACACACACACACACACACACACACACACACACACACACACACACACACACACACTCCCTGGTTTGCTACCATGTTTTTAACACACACTGGCGTACAGGTTAAAGCAGGTACTTGTCAGAACACTGGCATTAGTGTGTGAACACTCATGCTTTTAAAGATGGCTCGGAAAAACACGTTACAGCATGTTAACAACAGATTAAACTGTTGTAGCGGCTAAAAAAAGTACAGGGGACAGAGGACACAGATGCGAGAAGTGCGGGTTGCAAATTGAGATAGGAATATTAGAAAGTTGTCCACTATGAGTTAAAAAAAAACCCAAAACCCAGTTAAAATAAGCAGCTTCTAGTCTAGGGTGGGCACGGCTGACTGTGTATGAGCAATGCCCTCCAATGTCTGCCAATGCAGCCGTGGCTAGGTCATTGTCTGTTTTGGAGACCCATTTGTGTCCAAGCTCTGACTTCCTGGTTGATGTCTTGAGATGCCTTGAATATTTTGTCTTTAATATCAACACACATTTTTTTTCTTTATCATGTGGCTTATTTTTTGAAGTGCACCATTCTCTCCCGCATCAAAACAGTCATCGCACATGATTCGGCCACCTTTGTACTTCTCAGTTGGGATGTTGTTCTCAGGATTTCAAGTTTCTGTTTTGATCTCCCTTAGATGACCTGGTAAAACTGCTTTATTCACCTTTATTTTTGCACTTCCTGCAGCTCAGGCTTAGATTGCTAAATATCTACCTACCTAAGCAGTGGGAATGACAGGAGGCTATAAAGCCAGCTCTTGCAGTTTGTCTCACTCTTTCCTTCTCCCTCAGAGTGACTGTTTCCCAACATGGTTGATGTTTTTGCTAAATGCATCCTTTTACAGCGTCTTGTACTTATAGTACATTTACGGTCATTTATACTGGTTGTTTCACCACTGCCCTGTACCACTACTCATTTTACATAATCTTACTGGATAGATGTTTTCCTATTAGCTATGAAATAAAAAAATGCAAAATGCATCGTCAATAGAAGACAAATACTGTGTGCTGCACCAAAATTTCTATTGTAAGAATATTTTCATTTGACAGTAATAATTGTGCCCTTATTAAAAACACAGCATTTCCATCTGCATCAACCACCTGTGCGGGTGGGCCAAATTTGTATCATTCTTGAATTGCAGTTGGAGGCTGCACAAAATCAGTCTAAGGGCTATAAATGGCCCCCAAGCCACACTTTGGTCACCCCTGTTATAGACAGTTTCTGTGCCCCCTGCTGGCTTGGTGTGGTAATTTGAGCATTTGCGGGGGATTCCCTCAAGCTGCTATGTAAGATATCATATTCTTTAAGACATATCAGGAGTATCATTGTCAAGGCAGCTTCAGTAAAACAAAAAAAAACAAACAAAAAAAAAAAACAAAAAAAAATGTTTTTAGTTAACCCTGTGATGGACTGCCGACCTTTCCAAGGTGTACTACTGCATCTCTCAACCAGTGATCACTGAATATAGGCACCAGATAGTTTGCTGTTTGAACATATACCGGAACTGAAGGATGTGAGGTACGAAGAGAGAAAAACGTCATAGTTAATACATGTAGTCCTAACTATTTATCTGTCTGCTAATCCATAACGCCGCAAAGTGAGGGAGAAAAAATAACCAGTTAAACAAAGTCAGTTAAACAAATATTTCCAGAGGGGTAAGAACTACTGAGCATTTACAATTAGCTTATATTTTAAAGAAGCAATATTATGTGTTTTCAAGACACATAGGGCCATTTTATAGCACAATCAAGTAGCCATGTTACCTTCAGTTGTTACAGAAATTCTGTATATATCAAATATGGATTAAAAGAAATTTGATTTCATAATTTAATGCCTTAAAATTGGACCTCTGTCTCTTTAAGAAAGTCCTGCTCTTTCTGAAACTCCGCCTTCAGGAAGTTATCACACCAGCTAACCCTTTAACAACGTTTTTATCAGTGTTGAGCTGGGAAGTAGCTCATATAATGAGCTCAATAGGTGTGCAGGTCCACCAGGTGTTTGCTAATTGATGCTGGCTAGTCTGAAGGGGCTGAGTGGGGAAGTTGTGAGGGAGGGTTACTCTGTGAGGTGAAAGCTCGGAACCTCAGAAACTGCAGCTCTAGGTAGGAGCTGTGCCTCGAAGGTGGCGCTAGATCCATCCAAGCATTTTGCACAGCTGCATGGTTGCCACAGGAGATTAAAGGATTTCTCAAACATGCATGAGAGAATAAAGGCAACACTCCAGGTATGTTTTTGATGTGGGAATAACATTATAACATGATGTAAAGCTCAAAAAGTTGCTTTTACATAATACTGCCCCTTTAAAATTAATCTTTCCCTTCATTTTAATGTTCAGAAATTTTGATACATCTATATTTACTCAAAACTATATGTTGTATAAAAGTTAAACCATAAAGGCTGCACTACCTTCAGAAGTGTCATCGAGTGAAAAAATATGCACGGCATATTATCTGTCAACATAATGTTATGCCTGCTGAGGCCTCTTCAGCACCAGTTTTTGCAGGGATGTAGTACTGCCAAACAATTATCCGACCAACTGGATACACAGGCATGGAGAATGAATCACAATTTTGGAATATGTTTATGGTATTATGCACTTAAAATCCGATCAAGAGGATGCAGCACTTATAAAAGTGACAGAGGACTCTTTTAAGAGATATTATATAACACAGCTACCAGCTGTCTCTTTATTCTCACTAAGTACTCAGTCATGTTATGAATGAATCCCCCATAGACCAAATAATCAGACATTTCTGGTTGAAGAGTTCAATAGTCATGGAAATCTGCATGTATTCATCATGGTCAGATGATGTCATATTATTTTAATGCTTTAACTGATGAATTTGAACTTCTCTTTTGCTGTAGTATATTGCCTATTCAACATAAAACTAATAATTTTTAAAACAAGAATCAGGTGAACAGATTTGAATTTATTGAGGATTTTTCTTCTGGAAGGCAATTCTAGAAGCTTATTATACCATGCTGGTATCTCTACAACTTCACCATTTTTCTATTATCACTAACTGTAAAAAGTTTTAGAGTATTTTTAATGCTCAGAGACATGCACATCTTGTGCATTCCTAATTAACCAACTTAGTTGCACATTCATCTGAACTGGAGTATTCTTATTTTTTACAATTACAGTGTTTATGTTGGAATTTTGCCTTACTGTACAGTATTTTTTCTTTTTTATTCTTTATTCTGTTTTTTATACACATTTTTATATTCTTTGTGTTTTTCTGTTACTGCCCACCACTACCACTTTGCTGCTGTTGCACAGAAATTTCCTCATCATGGGACAATAAAGGATATTTCTATTCTATTCTATTGCTAGCCTGCTTTATCCATTCGAAAACCAGTTTTAACTTGTGTGTGTGCAGGATACTTGTGATGCAAATTTTGAAGTTGTGAGATTTTATATGTAGTAGTCCTTTTTTCATTAATCCACACAGTTTGTGCTATTCATGATGCTTCCAACAAAATAGTTTATACATGACTGTTTCTAGGTTTGAAAGATCACCATATTGTTATTTACCATATGAAACAATTGTTATTAATAGCCAAAGCTATAACAAGTCAATATTAATTTAACTTGTCTAGATTTGTCAGTCAGAAAACATGCTGTTTCTGTGCATAACACAGAGAAACCTGTGTTTATTCTAACAACAAAGGTCTTAGCTTTCATTTTGTGAACAATTTGTCACAATTCTTGGGTGTTTGGGTTTTGGTTTGCATTTGAGTTTGTTTTTTGATCGTTTCCTTGTGATGTATTTATGTTCAGTTGCCATATTCTGTTCAGTTCTCTGTTCAATGTTGTTCAAATGGTGTTGCCTTGTGAATTAGTTTCTTTTTGTTTAGTTTCTTAGTTTATTCTTGTTCTGCTACCTCTGCATTTGAATTAAATTTATTAGAATATTGTCAGGGCCTTCCGTTTTTGTTCAAAGATCCTTTGAGTTTTAGTTCAACTCCCTCTATATTAATTAGTCTCCCAGCCTTCCTGTTTTCTCCTTACCACAGATGTACCACATTTCCTCTGATTAGTTCATTTGACTACTTTGTCTTTTCTACCTTTGCCTAAGCATATAAGCTTGCTGGTTTCCATTGTTCACTGCTGGATTCTTCTGTTATATTCTCCATTTACTACCCATGTTTCATGACCTGATCTCGCTACATTTTTACTGTAAGTTCTCTTATTTAATTAAAGTATTCTGTTTCAACTTCAGTTTTGCTCTGCATTTGGATCCTTTCCAACCAAAACCATCACAGATTTATTTCTGGTTTACAGCAGAAGTTTAATAATAAATTTTTAACTACACCATCTTCATGACCTGAGGCGAAAATAAAATCGGTGAAAGATCACATCTTGAGGGTTGCAAACTCTACAACTTCCGTGAAACAATATTTGAAGGAAAGTGATGTTTGGATGAAGGTTCAGTTTATGAATCCAGTGTCTTTGTTTTTTCTTTTTTGGGGGGGGGGGCGGTTTGTTTTTTTTTTACTAAAAATAAATATGTCCAACATGATCTTTGCAAGTCCAGTTAAGACTGAAGACATGCTAATATCTTAGAAATTTTTTTGTTTGTTTGTTTTGTTTTTGAATAACAAAATAAAGTACTTTGGTCAAACTAAAAGGTAAGAGGCAGAAGACACTCTAACACTTTGCTCTACTAAACCTAGATAAATGACAAGTCTAAAAAAGGGGGCGACATTCTTTTTGTAACACTTATCTTAATAAGAACAAGTAGATACTAACATACACCATCTAAGAACAGGCAGAAATATTCTGAGAAGAGGGAAATGACATGAGCAATGAACCCTCAGTGCCAGACATGGACAAAAATTTCCAAGTAGGACTAAATTACTGCTTGTTAAAATGGGTCAAGACATAATTTCACATGCACCCAGAATAAAGTGTCTCAGATCTTCATCTGAAAAAAAAAAAAAAAAAAAAAGTTCAAATATCTTTCTGCAGAGAAATAGGCTGGCTGTCAAAATCATTTAGAAAGTAAAATTCTGCTTAAAGGTCATTTACCTATGCTGATTATCAAACATCATACTGTAGTTAGCTCTGAATGTGAGTTCTTCTAAAAGGTCAAAACAAAGAAAAAAAATAAGGCTCAATTTTTGTTGCATCATCAATCAAAAATCGAAAATTAAGCAAATGTGTCTTCAGCACTCTTGTTTTCCAATGTTTCAATAAATAGCCCAACAACTGAATTTCATTACTTACAGCTTGGACAGTTTGTACTTTCAGACAGGTAGTAAAATATCTTCTAATGTTGTACTAACTGTTGCTTCTGAAAACCTATATCTTACTGACAAAAGTGCTTATTCCCCATGAACCTTTTCAGATTACTTCACTTTATGGCCATATCGACACTGTGATGTCAAGGGAAGTATATAAACCTTGGAGAAGGACCACTTCTTTCTCTTCTGCACCTGTCGTTCGTGAGGGCGACATCAGGGAGATATCACATCACAACCAAAATTATTAAACTGTAGGGTTGAATTCTTTTTGTGAATGAACTCATATTGGAGAGAAGTTGTTTATATTTATTGCATACATGTGTAGTGTCTCGCTGTTTGAAGAACACCAGTACTGGACTTCCCTTCATCTATTGTTATTTTAATACCTAAGCCTTATCAGGCAGGTATTTATAGAAAATAACTGAGACTGAACTATTTCACTGTTATTGTCCTTTTAATAAGGTGGTGCTCCAACTTGGTAATTTTGATCTAAACGACTAGTTTTATTAATAATTGCCCTAAGCAGTTATTCATAGCCAAACCAGAACCACCTGTTGCACAAATCTGGATTTCAGGAACGTGCACAAAACCTGGTGGAATATAAAAAGGGAATGTTAGCTCATTAAAGTCCACAGACTCTATGTAAATGCATTATTAGAAAATATGGTCTATACAACACCTCGAAGTCTTTCATTACATGGCTGCTCTAAATAAATTATACAGTATGTAGCCACCAGCAAGATGAAAACATATATGTTTATCTGCCCATTCAAAAGGTCTTTATCTTTTTTTTTTCCCTGATGTGGCCTATATAGAATTCATGATGCGAGAAAAACACCTGGATAAACATTCAAATTCATGAAGCAGTTTCATGGTTCCTGTGAAATTGATCTGAGTCTCGGACATACTGTTTCATCTCAAAAAGCAACAGTGTAATGCTGTCCGTATGAATGGTGCATAGAAATGAGTTATAGAATACCAGCATGGCCTTTGCTCTGCTCTCCTCATTACAGGTAAGAAAAGCTCAGAGATATAGTTTTGGATTATGCTAAATAGCTATGTGGCAGGAGTTCAGATGTGAAGACTGAAACCTCTGGAATAATCAAAAGTTTCTGAAAATACAATCTGCAGCTTCACATTTAACTAAGACTTACCATTAACCTATATTTCTTTCATTATGACCCGCAGTGGCTTTTGAATGTTCTTTTTTAATCAAACACTGTTACCTGCTTTTCCTTAGTTGACATATCATCCTGGTATTCAAGATCCCTGCACATTAAGTTTGTGTTGCTACTGAACGCAAGCTCTAAAGCTGCAAACAAGACCACAGGCTGTTAAGCTTATTGAAAGACAATAATGCATATGGTTTGATCATAAAGTTTAATTCCATTTGGCTGGCAGTCCGTGTCATTCTTTTTTAGTTTATGCTAATGTGTGCAAACCGGGTAGGCAGCCTTCCTACAACAAAGTTAAGATGAATAAAAAGTTTCAATTTTTTTTTAAAATCACATATTTGGCACTAAACAAAAGAAGCATACATGCAAAAACATGACAAAAAAATTATACTTTGCTATTTCTGTGCTATTCATTAGGTTTGGATTGTTATTTTAGTTCTATACTCCCCTCTCTCATGTAAAATGCATTCAGTAAGAAAAGGCTATTATTGTGAATATTTTATGAAGATTTCACCATGTGTATTCTCATCAGACTGCATCATCCATTCATTGGTTTACATAAAAAGATGACATGGATTACAATGTTCAATGCTCATTATGTGCTACCTCATCAGAGGGGAGCAGATGTTTGAACTAGCCAGCCAATCAGCTACACTGCTTGAGCTGCACTGAAACATTTACAAAATCAGCGTCAGCACTGGCACCCTGTTGGTAAGTGAACAGAGCAGTCCATTAAAGGTGTGCTGCTTTCTCTGTGCTCACGTTAACAAGCCATAAACACTGTGTGACACTACACCAGGCAGACTGCTTTCCGTAAGGGCACATCACAGTACACGAGGCAAAAACATTGCTCTGAAGATGACTGCAGATCTAAAGAGATTGTTTTGGATTATTCAAAGCAGGGTTCATGGGAGCTGGTATCAGCTCCAATACAAAACCAATGCAGCTGACATCAATAGACAAACAAAAAAGTCCACCAAACCACATACCTCTTAATTCGCTTAGTTGACTATATATGTACAATATCTATCTATTGATCCATCCATCCATCGTCCTGGTTTTTTTTTCAGGTCTCTGAGTTATCTCTTTGTTATTGGTCATGTATATCAGCTGTTAGCCTTCCAATGCTATGAGAATTTCTTGACTTTGCTAAACTCATTGCAGAATGAAATCTTTATACAAGTAATGCAACTGCTGCTGGACACATTGTCATAGAATGTCACTTCAAAAAAATATGAACCATCCCTTCAAAGAGTTTTGTAAGTAACTTTGTTATGATGAAGTTAGTTCTGTTAAGGTGTTTGAAGGATTCGAAATGGCAAAATATAAACTTGTAGCAGTGTGAAGTTCCATGTGATACATAAAAAGTCTATAAAATACCATGACAGTTTTTTTTTTTTTTTTTTTTTTTTTTTTTTTTCTTTTAAGGTTTCCTTTTGGACCACATTCAGTCTCCAGCCCACAGAACACTGTAGGTGTGTTGAATGTGGGGAGTTGAAGCTATTTTTGCACTAAACCCAAGTGTGAGGCCAGGTCAGACAGACAAACTGTGTTTGGTTTTATTAAGGCAGATTAAGTTATATGGCATTTCTTACCATATTTTACATTTTTAAAATCTGATCACTGAGGGGAAACCTGCCATTGAACAGAGCTGCATGGTCAGTGTCATATTCAGCAATTAGCCAGAGCCAAAAGGCAAAAAACTTTTCAGAGTTTTCTTCCAAACAAACCATGCAAGTTGAGTTATGCTGCTGTATGCAGATACTGTTAGCTAAATGATGTCTAGTTAATCCATGTCAGTATATTATGTTAAGCTAGTTAACTAATATTGTTACATATTTTACATCCCCTGGAAGTTAGTTAATGCCAGGAATAAATTCAACCTTCCTGTACAGAAGTTGTACTCACTATTGCTTTCCACATTTTGAAAAGTAATATTTATTCTTACAATAAAAAGAGTAGAGTCAGGAAGGCGACATTAGACCAGAAGCAGCAGCAAGATTATGATGGTGCAGGGTCTTCTCAGGTAAGGAGGGATTAGAACTTTCTGAGAAAAAGAGATCTATTGCAAGGAGAAACCAGGGAGGTATCAGTACAGGGTTTTCACAGACATTTCAAAAATAACTCTTGTTCACATTTCAAAAATATTTTTTGACTGTATTATAGGTAGCACAGGGAGAAGGCCATGTGTAGTTTATATTTAGAGATTTTTTTTTAGATATTGTTTGACTTCTGCATTATTGGTGTCCAAAAAGGCAGCAGATATTGATCATTCTATTTTTATTCATCTTGAATAATTTTGCACATCTGTGCTGTCACAGTTGACTGAAATGCCAGTGCGTTTCATGTTGTCATGTTCAATGTTCATATCATTACATTAAAATATGAGGCTTATTACCATGCTACCTGTCATTTCCATTCCACTTTGTGTGCCAACTTATAATTTGCATACAGGAACGATGTTCTGACTACTGCCCCTGTAGATGTTTGAGGGTAATTGTGTCAACTCAACCAGAGTTTGGCAGCTAAAACTTTAGATTTTGTTATAATATAGTTTAAAGAACTAGGCATTCCCCTGGTGACTATATGTGTTCTTAGGCACTAAGGAAAGGTGTGACTGAATACGAGAGAATGATAAATCACTCAATAGACCTCTGAAAAATTTGTCCCTTTCACTTATGAGATGACGATTATGCCCCTGGCTCAGCAGGTCTCCCCTCGGTGATCAGATCTACAGGTATAAAGGCCTTCAGCATGTATATGCTCATGGTGCGTTTAAAGATAGCTTGGAAAATTATGTTACCACATCTTAACAACTGAAAAAAAAGTGCAAGGGACAGAGGGCAGTGATACAGAAAGTGTTTTCTTTAAAATATTTTTTAGGCTATAGTGGCCTTTATTCAACAGTTAACAGACAGGAAATAGGGAGGAGAGAGAAGGGGAAGATATGCAGCAAAAAGCCAGAGACTGGAAATAGAACCCAGGATAACTGTGTTGAGGACTACAGCCTCTGCACATGGTGCACACACTCTATTAGCCACCCAGTGCTGATACGGGAAGTGTGGTTGACATGTTCCACATGTACCCCACCTTAATTAAGCTCATGACTGTATACACAGTATAAGCAAATCCTACAGCACATCTCAAAATTGTTTGCAAAAAATAAAAAAGGTGAATGTTGCTGTTTAGCGTCGAACATGCTTTTATCTTGTAGGTTTGGCTTTCAAGAGATATCATGAAAGAGGAAGTTAAATTAAAAGGAAGCTAAGAAGATTGGTCAAAATAAGCAGCATTGCTATGATTGGTCAGTAAGGAAAAAATTAAGAAAACATTAGGGTGATTGGTCAGATTTGCATAAAAGTTCCGATGATTGGTGAAAATTGCAAGTCTGTGCAAAATTTCCGAATAACGACTGAATTTGCATTAGGCTCATAGTTGCGATCACAACATCGCAACTTCCTGGAAGTACTGATAAGTTTACTTCATGTTGTCTTCATTTTACAGGTCTGATAATAATTAGGTTGGGATGTGGCTAGCTGCACTGCACCAAAAAATAGAGTTGGGGGAGGGTAGTTATTTTTTCACAAAGGCTAATTTGGTTAGGATTGTTTTTTTTTTTTTTATTATTTATTTTGTTTTTTTTCAGTAGCCTAAATTAAATTATAATTTGAAACATACTTTTGTGTCATTTAGTATATCTGACAAAGAAGCAACAGTGGCTCAAGTGGAAGGAGTTCATCCTGTAACTGGTGGGTTGCCGGTTCAAACCCCTATTCCATCTGTCTCAATCGTTGTGTCCTTGGGAAAGACACCTTGCCTTCTGGTGGTGATGGTCAGAGGGCCTGGTGACACTGGTGCATGGTGGCCTTGTGTCTGTCAGACTTCCCCAGGCCACCATTAGTGTGTGAATGTGCATGTGAATGACTGAATGTAGTGTATAGCACTTTATCAAGTTCAGAGGACCCCAAAGTGCGAAACAAATACAAGCCATTAACATTTAGGTAATACTATAACACAGTAGCTTGCCACCATCACCATGTGAATGTGTGCATAAATGGGTAAATGACTGAATGCAGTATGAAGCGCTTTGGGTTCCTCTGGACTTGATAAAGTGCTATGCAAGTACAGACCATTGAAAACCAGAAGAAATATATGGGGTAAGAACATTTTTTAAAAGCACTGTAGTCATGATCTTGTTTATCCTTTATTATGACTATGATAAATGCATCTTGCAGGACTGATAAAGAGTTTCATCAACTTGAAGATCAACTTTAGTGGATTTTTTTTGTAGTTGCAAAGTTTTTTGCCACTAACATACTAGTAAGTACACCATGAACAGTTAAAAAGTGTGATTCATAGCTTTATATATTAAAAATAAATAATTACTCATTTCAATTGTGACCAACCTGGTCTAGTTTTAATGTACAGTGCCTGCAGTCCCTTAGTAACATTTTTAATAGCCTATTTATTTTGCTCTGAAGTAACTCTTTTTTTATAATAATACCTCAAATTCACTATAAGTCATCAAGGTATGGTTTAAATAAAAATCCAGGGTTGGAGGCATTTGCAAGCTGTCATATTGGACTGGGTAGTGTTTTACATTATTTTAGACTTGATCTGAGTGTAAAAATCCTTGTTTTAATTGGTACAGTAGATGAAAGGCTACCACTGTCACCCAAGGCAATGTGGGTGCAGGTGAGCCCATGTAAAATTTTGAAATAGTTTTGAGTGAACTTGTTTAACACAGATGCGAGGTTGAGAAGAGTCTGTGACCATGTGTGTGCATGTGTTTGTGTGTGTTTTCAAAGTAAAGTGCTCCAGATTGCACTGTGATGTGTTATCCTTCCATTCTTATCCCTTATCTGTTTCCCTTAATCCAAAATAACCAAAATAACATAATTATTCACTTACAGGAAGTGATGGAAAAATCTGACTTCAAAGATTCAAAGGGTAGGGTGAATACTTTGGGCAATATAGTGTACTATAACTTTGACACTAGAAATGATGTTCAATCAAAAACACTGTTAATATGGTTAATCCTGGATCTTTCAGATGTTTTCTGAGGTATTATTACAAACCAGTATTTTCTTTGCTAAGTTGTCTGCGAGTTAAATACAGCAATAGATTCCTTAAGCTGCACTAAGCAAATTATTTTAGTCATTTAATTCATGACTTGCATGCAATAAAATTTAAGCTATTCTCCCTATTTTTTTCCAGCTGTTTAGTAATTCTTACTGAATGACTCATTGCAAACAAAGTTCTGACTCCCTGTAAATGACAATAATTGTTAGTTTTAACTTTTTTCATTTGATATGCTCCACATGATAAAAAAAAAAAAAAAAGAAAATACAGAAGGCTTTAGAAGTTCTCCTTTTCTCTAAAATTAAGTAAATAAAGCTAATTTCAGACATCCAGGGTAACCCTTATCTGACCCCATCAAAATGTTTCTGCTTTATTCTTTGCAGTTGTGACAGCACTGTGACAGTATATTAGATTGCAGATTTTTTTACCTTTAACATTTGCAATCATATGTTGGATGAAGTCGAATTATCAGACAAAAACCTAAGAGTTGGTGATGGTTAATTATGGCTTATGATCTGCTTTTCAAAGGATTCAGTCTGTGAATAAATAAAAACATGCTCAGTGAAAACTTTCCTGCTCCATAATTTCCCTTTCCCTTTTAAGGTGAAACAAACAAGTTTTTCTGATCAAAGTATCTGAGCAATAAAAACAAAGTTTGATCATCTCTACTACATTTTTCTGTTTCAGAAACTCTGCAGCCCCACCTCTTGGTCTGACATGTTTTATACTATTAACAGTACCAAAACACCCCAATGTTTCTGAAAGTTGAAGAGAACATTGCCTAAGCTGAAGCTGCGATCAGTGTTGAATGTCTTGCACTATAGAAGGATTTTTTTTTTTTTTTTTTTTTTTTTTTTTGACCTGGGTCCAAGCATGATGAAAGTAAGCACATTTTGTGAAATATCAGATTCCCTCAGGTTTTCACTATAGCCGCTTCTCCTCTAACCGGTTCTGCCTCAGTCCGCCCCTGCCAGATTCATCAACATTGGCAGATCGAGCGCAGCTTTGCGCTGCTGTTCTCCGATTTCGTACTCACTTCAGGGTTAGAACAAGCCGCGCCGAGTCGTGTATTGCGTGGAAGCAATTTGATTGACAGCTGACTGCATTAGTTGATTGGCCAGTGATAACATCTTTTGACTACATTACCTAAATGCAAATGGTTGCACGTTTAAAAAAAAAAACAAAAAAACAAAGCGCCTATATATATATATATATATATATATATATATATATATATATATATATATATATATATATATATATATATATATATATATAGTGAAATCAGCCGATCTTATTATTATTATTATTATTATTATTATTATTATTATTATTTTATTTTTATGTTATATTTGGGCCAGCAGTGAATTTCTGTAAGACACATTTAAATATCTGGGTTCATTTGAGTCCATCAGAACCTCAACCTCGAGGATCTCGATTGCTGGGTGTCGCTGCAAACGTCATCGGCGAGTCGTCCACAACTGGTGCGTGCTCATGGCCCGCCCGAGTTCCCATGTTCACGCCCATAATAGTGAGAAACAGACCGTAATGGAGACGCTCACAACTGGGGTAGAACCGAACCGCACATTAATCTGTTAGTGTGAAACTTGCCAGTGGAGAAACTGCTTATGTGATCCCTTAAATTTCTTATATGGACTTTTATTCCCAGAAGGTGAGAGATGAGGAGAGACAGCTGCAGTCGGGATTAAAACCCAGTTTTAGCCATAAAGTTGTGGTCATGTCATAATGTTTACAATATGCAACTAAAATATAATCATTTGGAAGTGAGAATTTTATTTTATTTCATAAATAAAGCCTGGGAGATGTGCCTAAAGGAACAATCACTACAAACAAAAAGCAGCACCTCATATTAAAAAAAAAACATTTTTGAAAACCTGAAGTATTAATTTCAATGAAATTTGAATTGAAAAGGATATACTTACCACAGGCAACTGCAAACAGACAATTAATTAAAATTAATTAATTAAAATCTATGTCAGTAAAATTTAACAGAAAATATGAGCTGTAAACTGATGTGATCCACAAATATATATTTACTAGTTACCAATCTCATAAGGTGTAGACTTTTTATCTGTAACTATGAGCCATCTGAATTCAAGAGAAATGATTTAGTCTAGATTTACCTGCACTACTAGCAGGAAAACATTTTCTCTTTTTTTTTAAATTAAATCCTAAACCTAATTAGGTTTTCCATTCAAGTACAACAGCAATTTACAAGAACCATTACACACAGGACAATAAATATTAAAAAGAAGTGGCTCGTTTTTTACACTGTTTAACTTGGTCTGACATGTTCTTACATTTTCAAGTACATGCATTCTTTCTGGATGAAAAAGTATCAGCCAACAAATGGCTGTGACTAATGTTTAAAAATATGTTTTTTGAATTTGTTTTGTACATGGTGAGGAAAAAAATTACAATAAACAAAAAGGAATTAAAAGGAATGCCTTCAAATAACATTTGGCACAATATGGACAGGAGGGATACTTTTGATTTATTGTGTAGGTTTCAATTTGGTTACTGCTAATTAACTGTGTCCCTTTCTGGGTCCACCTCACGTGCAAAGTCTAAATGAGGATGAAAAGGAATCAGTCTAGAGTGTGAAGTAAGGTGAAATAAATATGTCCCAGTTAATTTTAATAAATGTAAATGACATGATACTCTTTGTTTTTGTTCCTTTTCCACTTCATTTGTTCTGTTGGAGGCACCTGATGAATAATAAGTTTGTTTACCCAGTTTCTTTTGTCAGTGGAGAAGGCATCCCATAATAACACAGTCGAATTGTTGTTGTATTAATTTGGCAAACAAAGGCTGTTCATCTTTTCTTTATCTATCAAACTGTTAAACACCCAGGTGGGAATTAGAACCAAACAAAAGAATCTGATTCACCAGGTTAACAAGATATTTTGCCAGGTATTTCATTAATCTGATGTCATCATATTTTAAACTATAGCAATGCACAGAGCTCACTGCATTACCTCCATAGCAATTTGTCTCTTCAAATCATAGAAGGCAAAAAAAAAAGGATTTATACTTCCAAATAAGTTTATCAATAATCTGTCTTAATTTTTTTTGGTTAATATCTCACGTACACACACACTTTTACTGGCAATTTGGTTCTATAGTATCATTCCAAACTGTGCCTTTCAGTGGACTTAATGCTTCTTTAACCTTTTCACATTTTGTTACAACCACAAATTTCTGTGTATTTCATAAACATTTTATGTGGTAGACTAAAACAAAATATTTGCATAAATGTGAAGCATAAGAAAAAGGATACCTGGTTTTCAAAACTTTTATAAATAGGAATCTGAATCACATAAAATTCCAATGAAATATATTCATGTTTGTGGTTTTAATGTGACAAAATATGAGAAAGTTCAAGGTGTATGAATACTGTAGTTTCTCTTTTACTGTTCTGTATTATTCAGCTCTTTATGCCCAGCCTGTCTGTTTAGAAGGAGGAAAATGTCTTGATTGGTTGCAGTTTTGCCAAACATTTTCCAATTTTCAATTATAGATTGAAAAGTGAGATGTTCAAAGTTTTGTTATTGTTTCACAAGCTAACTTTGTTGTGTACATTTTGACAACTTTATCATTGACCTATCTGCTTTGTTCCTTGGTCTTCATGATACCGTTTGTTCACAAATGTTCTCTATGAAACCTATGATTCCTTCAAATAAACATCGGTGTTCATACTGTGTTTAAATCCCACACAGGTGGGCTTTATTTACTAACAGCTGGCTTCGGAAGGCAATTATTTGCTATGGATTTTATTCAGGAGGATACCAGAGTAAAGGGGATTGAGCATAAATATACACCACACTTTTCACATTTTATTTATAATAAACTTTATTTGAAAGCCATTTATAACAAATGTCAGGAAGCACACTGCGTATGAATACCTTGCAGAGCTCTTTATTTACAATGCTGTGGAAATTTATTTTGTTCTGAGATGCCCCCACCAAAGAAACAAAAGTTTTAAATACAGCTATTTTTTTTTTTTTTTTTTTTTTTTTTTTTTTTTTTTTTTTAGCTCCTGGCAAAACTCGTGTATGTTGATTTGTGCTAACACTCTTGCGAGGTTCTCAAGGAGTACTCATACGCTCCCCACAGTCCCACTCAGATACACGCTTTATCCTTCTTATCCTCAGCAAATCAATACCTACCTCAGCTACGTTGGGAATCAACCATCCACACACTTCAGCAATGAAGTGATGCTTCAGAAGCACAGAGCTGAAATCCTTGTTGAAAATATTTGCTTGCGTAAGCATGTTCTGTTACATCTTGGCGGTATTTGAGCTTCTGGAGCTTTTCAAGAACAGAACAACAAAGTAACTCATTGTAGTCACGATACATTATTAGTAGACTTGGCTGTATGTGCTTCCTCATTGCTGTGAGTGAATTTGTCTTTGAATACAACATATAGCCTCTTAAATTGACACATTTCTAACATGTTACTAAATTTACTGTGAAATTCCATATCAATCAAGCTCTTTATTAAACATAAATTTCTACATGTTGCATGTGTCAGGGAGGATAGTGATTAGTAGTGGCTTAGTGATCAACAATGTGGTTTCAGAGCAGGAGCCTTATTGTGTCATTTAAACGTCTTAAATCATTTTCTACATGTTTATATTTCACATGTTTTTGGCCTTACCTGCACAGCAATATATTTCCCAGGTTCTTGTAATCATGAGCACATGGATATTGATGTGGTATATCTCCAGGCACTTCATTTAAAATGAATGAAAACAGGCCTACAGCTTATACAGAGCTGCACAAACACTGCAGCCTCATTACAGACCAATTGTATGGTAATATACAAAAACTGTCTGAAGCAACGAAAAGTAACCATATAGATAGACAGACAGACAGACTGTGTATGCAGTTTAATGTAAATGCTATTTATGTCATCTTTTTATTTTAACATCATGTTAGCACTTGTTTTAACTCCACACAATTATGACATTTATAAAAGGCTTCTGCTAGTCATGTCATGGAAAGTTAACGTAGGGTTTAAATTCTGTCCTAGTCGCAAAGATTAATCAATGAAAAAGTGTAGGACTTCACTAATAACAAAGATGCTGTCTTGAAAGAATATTCAGGGAATGAAGAACCAGAGCAGTATGAGGCAAAGGGTTCCTGAACATGTGCAGCAACTGTCTGTTCCCCACATTCTGAATTGTGTGTGTGTTCTGGGATCAGGGGTGTGGAATTCAGAATGTACAACTGTGTCAGGATGAAGTACTTTGGCCAAGACATCTTTGTCTTGTTTTCCTTTTTGTCTTTGTTTAGATATTTGGCCACCTGCATATTAAATTTCATTACTGAATGAGTTCCCCCTCAAGTAGTCAGAAAATTATTAGCCACATTAGTTAGAAAGTCATGCCATCAGTTACACTTTCACTTTCAGTCATTCAGCATGAGTTGTTTGCATAGTGTAGTTTGAGAATAAATAATGTTATTTTGGAGTGTTTGCTGTCATATTTTGGTTGCACTATCATCAATTTTCAAGCAGCAATTTATATGTGTAGTATTCATGGCACGTGAGTGTGAGAGTTCCATGCCCCATGCTCATGCAGCATACTTTTTCAACATGTCCAAAAATTTCTGTTACAACCTGGCTTTGTTTGTGATCAGACTGTGAATACAGTCAAGTAGCATAGCAATACCAGAACATCATTTATCTATGCCACTGTGTTTCTATTGCTTTTGATATAAATGGCAGAAGGCTAATGTGATACTAAGTGTATAAAATTACAGGAGTATGTGACAGGCCTTGTTAAAAACCAAAAACAAACAAACAAAACCATACGTACATAAGTTCTATTTTTCCGTATTTAAACCATGAAGTAGCAAGTCCTTGAAAAGTGAAAGAAAATTATACATTGTTTCTACAAAACAAAAATCCGGATAATGTGGCATGCATTTTTTTTTTTTTTTTAATATTCAGAACCTTTGTAAAGATACCTCTAAGCGCAAACATAATTTTGAGGTACGAAAGTATTTTTTTTGGGGGGGGAGGGGGTATTTTTGTGATTACATTTCCTAGTTTATAGTTGAACTTTTTAAACCTAAATTGTGTTGATTCTGTGGGTGTGTACTTATCTTTCATATAAATTATTAGCCCTACTGTTTTCGCAGTTAATTGCAAGACAAGCTACTTCATCAGCAATTCATAATGGGTCAGATGTAACAAACATGCTTGGGGTTAGTTGTAACATTTTAATCAATACTACCACTTACCCTAAGATAAATTCGGTACAGTTCTGAATAAAATATATGTTATTTCAGCATGCCAGGCCCTGGAATATAAAAACTGACATGGGTGTGCCTCTAAATATTTTGGAGAAAGCATCAACAGATCAAGGGAGCAGGGAAAGTCAGTAAGATCTGTGGTAAAATTGTATGCCATATGTCATGTCACACTACAGATTCTGCAGAGCAAGAAACAAGCTTGAAGACAAGGGATCTAATAAACGTCCTCATATAGCATACAATTCTGGAAAGAAAGTGTTCACTGATGAACAATAGAAGTTTTTGACAGAGTATCTTAAAGAAGCTGCAAATGGATACTTTGGACTGCGTTCACAGGAGGTAGGCTAAGTACACTAGCATTGTGTAAGATAAGTTATGATAAACTGATAAGATACAATTATTACAATTTTAAACACACATCAATGGTTCATTGTTGAGGTTAGTTCACTGTTGCAGCTTTTATGTTTTTATAAATATTAAAAAATTATTAAAGCTTGAGGTTTTGTGGCACCACATTGCCTGCAGTGTTTTTGGAGCATAGTGTCAGACAAACAATTGGATGCATTCAGTTTATGTACATTTGCTAATTGTACACAAACTTGTAAAAAAAAAAAAAAAAAAAAAAAAAAAAAAAAGCTTTCAGTAGCTTAATATATTGTCAAAGTCCTTATTTTATGATGTTACAACTAGCAATGTATGTCATAACTGACCCTGACTATGGGGTAAATTGTAACATTTTGCTCTTTGTGTTTGAGACTAATACATGGATGTTCTATGTGAGGTACTGATCTGTGTGCTGGCACATTTACTAACCAACACTTGTATGTACTTTGTATCACAGTTTGAACTCACTGGATTAAAAGTGTAAAAATCAATGAACTTAGTTATTGAGAATGTAGATTTACAATGATTTCTTTCTTTTTATTTTCTTCAAACCAGTAAACAATGGATTTTATAATATGTCTGGCAATTTCATTTGTCTGTTATTTACACCCCTTCAATCTGTGAGTATTTCAAATCACACTATTGTGTAGACAAACTAAAACTGCTGCTTTGAGTTGGCATTATACCTTTAATATGTTGTAACACCTCTGCATTTAATATTCAAAACATCTGTTTGCTTCACATTGTATGTTTCTCTGCAGTCTTTGAAACAAAACAGCAGAACTACACAACATCATGTAAAAACAAACACATTGAAATCCAAGTAAAGGACATACGTTGGAAATCTCTTGATGGAACTATTCTGGCTGATGAAGAGGATTTAATTTTTCAACTGAAGTAAAAGCTTTGAGACAGGGCTGGGCTTTTATGTGACAATTTGAACATTTTTCCTCATATATCCTCATGACACATTTTTGATGTCTGGACTTTAAGTGTTGCAGAGGCCTTCTGAGTGGTGCTCTGAAATTATGAGTATTTGCTGTGAAAAATTACTATTTTGTGCAGATTTTGACTGAGTCATGCATTCAAGCTATTGAAAATTATTACATACACCAAAATGTATAATCAGACAGAATATCAACCTTTAAGGTTGGTATTCTTTACACAGGTCCAGTAATGCAGTTCATTTTGCTCTATAATGCTATTTTATTCATATGAGTTGGACATCCTAGTTTGACTGTGAACTGCAACCTCCACTTATATTTGAAAACACACTGTTCTGATCAAATCTAAAGTTGCTTCAGAAGTAGTCATTCCTCTGCCAACTAAAACTACTGATGCATTATTGTATTAATTACAGGGTAATAATGTATTTAAAATTTGGAAAAAGAATCGAAACATGAGAAACATGGAGGTTCAACATGCATGAAAAGAAACATAAATTAAATACTACAGTTAAAGGAAAATGTAATGCAGGATTTCATGTGGTGTGGCTTGTTATACTGTTGTGATCTGAGGTTTTGTTTTTTTGTTGCAGTTTTAAACTCTCCTTCTCTTCAGTCTTTAAAAACTCATGGAAGATGGGATTAACCCTTATAGAATAGATAAATTCATTACAAACCTTACTAGTTTAAAACTTGGTGGGTACTAATAAAGTGAAAATGTCCAAAAAAATTAAGATGGACCTAGCTTGTGATCAAATTACATGTGCTACAGCATCAGATATGCACAAAGACGATCCTAGAGTGTCCTTTTACTTTTTATCTACACCACTGAAATGCAAGGCAGATACACAATAGCATGATGGAAGTATTACAATGATCAACCACACATGAAAATTTTTGAACTTCCTTAAATTTGAAGAGCAGACTTGGATTTTCTTGTTTTTACTATACAATGCCTCCAAAACCTGTGTGTCAAATGAGCAGCTGTTCCTTCAGTGCACCTTTGAACTGATACTTAATAGCTCTAGGGATATAAGAGCGGATGTTTCGTGCCTATTATTAAAAGCCAGCGTCAACTACATTGCTGCTTTAATGCTTCTTTAATCTGTCTGGAATATTACTTTGTCCATCTTCAAAGGATGTTTTGTGTTTAATACAGCTATGACCCACATTAAATGATGCATTGTTTTCTTCTGTTTCTTTAGAACTGTTTCAGTTCTATTATCTCTGCTCCCTCTCCTTTGTCTTTTTCCAGAGGTAGGGACACTGATGTTCCTTTGTTTCTTCATGATTTTAAAACTGCCTTTACAAGTTGTCTACACAACACTGTTAGTTTGATAACAAATACACATCAACCAGATATGGTGGAAAAAACAACTATTCCCATTCTAAATTACAGTGGCTACATTAAGATTCTTCAGATATTGCCAATGCTAAACAATACTCTAAAAGAGAAAATAATTTAATTATTGTGTTAACATGAGTTGAGATGAAGGATATTGCTTTCATAATTTTATTAATATGCAACAGTACATTGTGCGCGCGCACACACACACACACACACACACACACACACACACACACACACACACACACACACACACGCACTCACACTCACATTTTTCAGTGATGTTGCAATTGTTATTATTATATTTGCATATGTTGTTTGTTGCTGTGGTTTCTCGGTTATGTTTTTTTTCTCTTTCTGCAGGTCTAACAGCAAACTTCAAGGGTGTTGACTTGTGTTCTCTCTATGCTTCTTTCTCTACTCTGCTCCTATCTCATTTTCCCTTTTAAACCTTTTCGACACCTTTCTCCCTTACTTTTCTCCTGTTTTTTCCATCTCCATGCCTGTTATATTTGAAATAAACCCAAAGTAATTTTGTAAAAAAGTTTCAAATATATGTATCAAGTGGAGCATAATGGCGAAAGCTGTAATGCTCTGCTTCTGTAAATAAATCTATTGGGTCTTAGCTTGACATTCAGACAACAATTCTGAGTGCCATAGTTCTGGACAGGACATGGTGTATTTATTTATTTATTTATTGAATAATGAGATAGTAACTGGTCAATCTATGGCCCACATCATATACACAAAGTGCTGCAGTGGCCAGTTTGAAGAATTATTTGATGGCCTTTTTTTGCAGCTTCTTTCTTCGCTTTGTTTTATTTAGGGTATAATCACATGAAATGGTCTTTGAACAAAAAAAATGCATTTTATGGTACTATGACCTTTGCAGATGTGCATAAGCAGTTACATCTGAAGCGTTGTTTGTTTTTGACCTTATTAGCAGGAAATTTTCATGTCAGAATTGTGGTGCAGTTGTTTTGACCTCCACTTGTGAATCAGAATGAGATCTTAAAACAGATCTTTTTTTATTATACAGCCTCTAGGAAAATGTTAATCACATTAAGCTCCCACAGTAAAACTGTTCACTTTAGGTGTTTGATCCAAACACATTGGCAGAAATGCCACAACCCAAAAAAAAAAACACTTGGTGTTGTACACAGGTGCCACATTATCAGAAGAATTTCCATTGTAACATTTTCAACTTGATTAAACTCTGTGCTACACTTTTCACAAACCCCAATGAAAGTCATTTATTAGGAGAGCTGATTGACTTACTACATTACAAATTAGGATTCCTTTCCTTTTCTCACCAGATGGAATGAGGGAACACTGGTTTTTGCAGCCATAGCTCACAATCATCACCAAATAAAAGATTACAGCTATCTATGGATTCCAGTCTGATTGCTATGATTTGCCTTTAGAGTGTTTCATTCAGATCTGGGCTGAGTGGCTGCAGTCTTCTGCAGCCGGCTGCCATGTCTCCCATATGTCACAGATTTATAATGATTTCATGCCCCAGTGAGTAGCTCATTGAAAAGAAATGTGTGTTCCCCATGATTTGTACGAGGCTTTCATTTTACTGATACAACGAGTAACGAATAGGCCCACTCACACCTTGTCATCGAATCAGTCTCCTTTGACTTAAACATTGGGATACTTAGCGGGGTTGCTCTTAAAAGGATTTCAATAACAACTGTAAAGAGGACAAATGAAAGGTTTCTTATTGCCACATACTGCAAAAAGGTAATTTCCAATTAACATCCAATGAAGTCATGTGAAAATTGTACAGTAAATGTATGAATTGTGCATTTCTTATTGGCTTGAATGATGAACATGCACACTGCATGACTATATATCATATATCTATATCTCCATGACTATGAGCTATATGATAGATTTATATGATCTGTATGACCATATCATGACTATATTGTCATGCAATGGCAGTGTATGCAGTATTAATATTGCAAAGTACTGTTTGGAATCCAATAATTTTTTGCCAATATATGCAGGAGTTCACGCTTTGCATGTCAATACAATACTCATATCATTGGAGTCTCACTGTAATAAATGCCAACTCCTCACACAGATTACAGTGCCCAAGATGCTAGTGGTCACAGAATGTTGAAAGCACAGCTTGAAAAAATGCATAGTAATCGAAGAGATGCTAACATTTCTGTCTGTAGTGGCTAATGGTGAGACAGGAACGGTATTCTAAAAGTGCTTTCAAACTGCTTGAGGCTTGTCTGTCCACATGTCACAGTTTCTTTTTCATACCGAGCACCCAGAATGCTGCCTGATAAAAACTTTAAAAGTTCAGGGGGCACGTCTTCAATAAGGAGTCTTCAGTAATGTAATCGAGTGTTTTTGGCTAGTCTGATGAGCCATCTTTATTAGTTAACCTGAAGGAGCAACTCAAGACTGAGTTCCTTTTTTACCTCCCAAAAATTATCTCAAACATATGTAGATAAGAGAGGGTGTTAAGTTTTTAGCACTCACCTTCATATCTGTTATAATAATAGCTTACACTACTTCACCAGACAAACTCACACTGCATACCGCTTTGCAAGACAGACAAAATGACAAGAAATATTGTACCAGTTTAATATCAAGCAATCTTGTGGCTTGATGTCTGGTACCCCCTATTACATACAGTTTTCTGGTTTTGATTTGTGAAGTATCCATTAACCTCCATTGAATTTTGAGCTTATAAAAAGAGGTAATAAGGATGAGTAATTCAGTGTAGAGCTGATGAAGTTTCTGTGTAGAGTGCTTTCAACTGCTTCATGAATACAGCTCACTCTGAGAAAGCCAGAGCTGCTCCTAATGCTGTATAAGTTAATTCATTTTTGTCCTCAAAACAGAGAACAGATGCTGTTTGAATAAAGGTTAATTGAGGGTGTTAAATAACAGAAAAAGTATTGTATGGATTTAGAACACCTGAAAGCTTTATTTTTCTGAGCTAAATGGTTTTGAGTTTAGTTATTCACTTTGGTTGTTGGTTTTCTCTTATCTCATATTTTTGATTGCTTCAATCAATTCTAATTTTTTGCATTTAAGATTATTTTAGTGTTTTGCCATGTTTAGCTGTTATTTTTCTGTTTTGTATTTTAAAGGGCTATTCTCTTGCTCAGCCCTTTGTATGCAAGTATAAATCCTGTGGTCTGATTAAACTAAAATTAGAGCACTTTTCCATGACTATGGTTACATTTGGAGAAAAAAGATGGAAAACACCGTGCCAACTATAAAGCACAATGGTAGCAGCATCATGTTTTGTCAGTGTTTTGCTGTTGGAGGGATTGGTACACATCACAAAATAACATGGCAGGTTTGACCTCAGTCAATCAGTTAAAAGGGCAGTTCTACCAAATTCTTAAAGAATGTATATAAACTTTTAAAAATCTCTCTATTATGGTGTTTCATAAATAAAAATAATTTAGGTAATTGTAACTGACCTTAAAACGTTGATGTCAGACAGTGGAGAAAAGACACCTATAGTCACTGGAGGGATATTTATTTAGACTTAGATTTTTTTCTCTTTTTTGTCGCTATTAAGGTTGACAAGCAAGATTCAGGAAGTTTTCATACAATTGGCACTATAGAAGATGATGCAAAACATGTTTGCCAAACTGGAACATTCACAAAGTCAGATTATACAAAGGCAAATCCAGTTCATTATTTCAAAGTGGACGCTAAGTACCCTTACAGGAGAGCAGTTAAACTGAGGGTCTGCATGTTTGGAACTGGAGGCAACAGGCCAAATGGTTTCATCCTTATTCAGTGACTGTGTGCTGGCGTGTTGGTTGCTAGTGGTTCTCTCTGCAGGCCAAAGGACCCCTGAGAGTAATTCACTGCTTCCTCTTGATTTGCATGTCATTTAAATGCTTAGTCATGTAGCGTTCGAGTTTCCTACATCACAACTCATATTTTTATAAACTTTCTGGTGCATCAGATATTCAAACTATTTTTTTCTTCTTCAATGAGGCATCTCACTGAAATTAAGAGTGAAATTTTAAGATTATTATGGCAATTATTGCTGCAAAGTGATAAACAATTTCAAATAAAAATATTTAAAAATAAATATAAACAATATTCCTACCTGATGAGAAAAATAAAGCGGCTGTTATAAAATGCCTCTTAATAATACAGCTTTTTACTTTTAGAAGTTAAAATCTATATATAATGAATATAGACAACATTTTATCCATTATAGATATTATTAACCAAAGATATAAATCACTAGGCTGAACTGAAGTCTACACTTTGAATGTTTTTAAAGAAAATTCTCTTTTTATTTTGACAGTGTTTGACAGTTATTTTACATTAAAATTTAGAAATTTTAATGTAAAATATATTGGTCACATGGTTTTCTGGAGCTTAAAAAAATTTCTCAAAGCATAAGAAAGATTTTAAAACTGCTGCAGTCTTCTTTATGGAAGTCAAGAATGGACATGTTATGCATAAACTTTTTTCTGATGTTTACCTCGAGATAACAAGTTATACCGATGGTTTTCTCGAGATAACAACTTAATTTCGAGAACACAAAGTTTGTTCTTCTCAAAATCATGAGATGATTGGTGTGTGTGTTAAACCTGATTCCATCACTCAAATGCATGCCACACCAGGGGGAGAGGACTTTTAAATGTAAGTCATGGAATGCATGTGTAATTCTGAGAATAATTCTGTGAATAGACCATAATGACACCTCGTCATTGGTCATATGATTAAACCATCAGGAAATTAACTCATTATCTCAAGAAAATGGCCATCGTTATTTCATGATAACAACATAATTATCTCATTATCTTGAGAAAACGGTATACGTTATGTTGTTATAACAACATAAATAACTCATTATCTCACGTTAACCATCAGGAAAATGAACATACAAGTATGACAGCTCTTGGCTTCCGTTCTTCTTAGCACTATTTAGCAGCCACAAAAATGAAAGTTTTGAAGTGTTGAGTAAGCTAACCCCTGTCTGAGTACCTTTGTGACAGATTTTATGTGGCTGGCTGTGACTAAAGAAAATTTGATTCAATTTGAAATTCCAGACTAAGCTCTCATTTTCCAAAGTATTACCGTGACTCGTAAGGAAATGCTTAGCTTCAGGAGCTAATCTACTGAGATTAAGCTATAGCTGCTATTGCCTAAAAATTTAGCATTTATCACAGCTGCTATCTGCTCCACATAAGTATCTTTCACAAAGTAAATAGTACTCATGATTTGGTGCCACAAACACAACCACACAGCACAAGTGTGAGGACTAAGTTTGTCTCTCTTCAAACACCTGATTTCTATGGACATCTGGTCTATTGATGTTTCAGATATGCCAGTAATTGTCCCTGTTTAGCCTATAAAGAAATGTTTTAATGACTTTACTTTTACAGTCCATACATCCTGTTCAATTTTAGCCTTAGTAAAGACATTAAAAATATGGCTTTGTTAGCTCAATTAATCAAACCTAATTACTTTTAAATGACATTAAGATATCAATGGGCATTTACATATTTAGATGGAAGAACAAACTATCTTTTTATGTCTCTAACATGACTCATTTGAAAGGTACCATTTTCATCAGCTTATCAGAAGCAGGAGGAGATGAAGGGGAATAGCTGCATACCAACTTGCCATTCTTGGCAACAATTTCTACCTAAGGAAAAACTGAGGACCAGCACCACCACAACCCTGAAAGGATAAAGTATGGATGGATGGATGGATGGAAAAACTAAGGTGTTCAACACGGCTATAAGAGGAAGCTAGTAATCATTGCTAACCAATTCAAAAAATGCTCAATAAGCTGTTTTGCTTATAAACCAAAAATATTGTGAAAGCAACTTAAATATGGAAACCGTATATATACTTTATGTTGTGTGATTTGAAATGTGTATACTGCACACTCTAAAAACAGCTTATTTCACTGAAATAATAGCTGTAGGCTGCTGGGACAGACATTGGGCAGTTTTAATCAAACATTGGCTCAAAAATTGCAACCCAGTTTGCCAGGTTAGAGACACTAAAGCCCCTTCTCCATTTTCAAGTCTCACTCTAGCTAGTCAATGTCTGGTTCAGTTGTAGCCAAGTTATGCATGTTTCCATTAGTGTGTGATCCTCACTGTTGTAGCTGTGAATATGGGCAGAAACCTGAGAATGTGGACAGGTCGTAAGTGTGTAGGAGCTGTGGTTGTCGCTCTGATGATGTTGTTTGCTTCGACACTCAGCAATGGAGAATCTCAAAGTTGTGGTTTTGATGGATATGACAGATATTTCATTCCGTCTTAAAGACAAACTGCCAAAAGTCTCAAGTCATTAAGATTAAAGCCTAAAATTTTGTTAGATCTCATCCTCCATCTGGGTGTTATCATGGTTGACTCAATAAATCCAGATATTTCATTTTGTCTTATAGAAATTCATTTGACAAGATGTGTGGAGAAAGTAGAATACATGGAACAAAAGCAATCTAAATGTGTCCAGAGATAAAAAATAACCAAATGAAAACATTAAAAACCATAAACACCATGAACAGTAAACAGACACACAAGAGAAAATATTTTCATTGTATGAGAGATGGTGACATGATTTTCCTCCAAGCTTATATGGTTATATTCCCTTCTCAACTTTTTGCTCCTTTTTAAACTTAGAATTCCTGTCACTTTAAACATCTCTGCACATCCCTGCTCAGAAAGTTACTTTCTTCCCAGAGTCACTTTCCTATATTTGTTTCCGACATTGTGATGCATTATTCTGCTCATGCTTCCCATAGGCTGCACTTTTACTGTTTAAAGTGAGCATTGCATTGTGAGCTGTGTTTAACTTTGGGATCAATTATCTTGAAAGGACTAGAAAACTCAGATAAAATATGTGCATTTATTGCTTTCAAATTTACTGAATAGCATATCAAACTATGCACACACAAAAAAGCTAAGAGTGATTGTTACATTATTACAGGGGAAAGAAAGCCAAGATTATTAAAGTGAAGTCTGTTTAACAATGTAACAGAGGAAGACCAGTGACCTGTAAGATGTAATTGTCTAACAAAACACAGTTCTTACAGAATCGAATGTGAAAGGTTGTCATTTCATTGTAAAAGAAACTACTTACAATTGACTACCGATGACTTGAAGAAGACAGCATAATTTCCCACAATTAGCTTTTGTGGAGGCAGACTGGCAGGAAAGAAGAGAAACATGACAGCAACTCCAAGAGAATAAAATGGCAGAAATGGAGAAAGTGACTGAAGTGAGCAGCAACATGTTGTCTTTAGGAAATAAATCAGCCCACATAAAGAAGAGCTTGAAAGTAAAGACATGATAGCAGAAGAAAAAAAGTTTGATTTAGTTTATATTGGCAGTACTGCTGATAGTCTTTGCTTTCTCTCATTATGAGGAAGTGCTAGGTAATTAGGGCAGAACAGTGAAAGCACTGTGAAGGCCTATTGTAATTCAAATGTTTATTATTCTCCCACAAAAATAAGTGACTTTTTAGAGGCCTAAACATATATAAAAACATTTGCACAAAATTCACCTCCTAGTGAAGTTTTAGTGTTTCAGTGGAATTAAAAAGGAGCGTGGCCAAATGGCTCTACAGTGACCCCTAAACTCAGCCAGGCCAACTGGTATCATGTACACAAATGAAATTTATTACACAGATAAACCCTCCAAAATAAGAAAAAAGCCTTTGTAGGTATGGCCTACAATCAACAGAAAGTCTAGGTCTAAATCACTAATAGATGCTTGGATTTGCTCCAAACTGGATATGAGTGATCTGTTGCCTCTTCACCACAGGCGTAGCTTTAACCGGTTCCTTCCCAGTATGCCCTAGCCAGACTCGTCTCCATTTGCAGATTCTGTGCGGGAGCTCCTCCCTGTTTTTTTTTGGAACCTCCTCAGAGGTGGTACAAGCCGGGTCAACCCGGGTATTGAGCGGAAGTGATTTGATTGGTAGCAGACTGCATTCATTGATTGGCCCATGTCGAGTGTATGCGCTGCTCAATGTACTAATGGCGAATAAACAACTTACCATTACAGAAAAACTGTTTATCTGCCATCAGTTATGCCTACCCTAATTAGGCTGAGTATTTACGACATCCGGTGTGGAGAACAAGCTTTAGCCTTGCAGAGAGCAAGGGGGAGACTGTGAGCAGCTGGTACACAAGGGTGATTGAAAGTGCTAAGACCCTCCTCCTGGCTCTGATTGGTTGTTTTTGACTGGGAGTGGTGAATTTCTGCAGATGGCTGTAGGACCACAGGGAGGAGGCAGAGGAGCTCGATTTTTCACACATTATTTGTCTCATAGTCACTGTCACTGTCACTGTGTCTCAAGACATAGTGACAGTTTTAACAAATTTGTAAAAAAAAAAAAAAAAACAAAACACACTGTTTATAAAAGTTACATACTGCAGCTTTAATGTGGCGATGCAGAGCACCTGCTGATGTGACACATGCCAGAGTGGAGCTGAGGTGTGAGGGGGTTCAATGCTCCTTGCAGCCTTAATTATTTATTATAATTTGTTGTGTGTTGTATTATGGCATTATCAGCTATTGTCCTCTCTTTGTGTTGAAATAAATTTCAAGGAAAAAAGATGAACAAAATACTTTTTTGAAACTATATAACCTCTTTTATAAACTCATACTGAGATCTGGATTTACAGTTTGAACACAAAACTGTTAACTGTTTTTCTTCATCAAACATACCACAAAAATAATGTACTTGTGGCTCCTCTGTTAAAAATGTTTTTTGAATATAATACACTCAAATGACATTTATTTATTGTTTAAAATAATCAATCATTTTTGTTGTAGTCGAAAAGCACTAGAATTGTCCTCTGCTTCCTCTTTAATCCAAAATTTACATTCATAGCTAAACTTCTGTCTTCTTTTTGTTCAAAGGCTTGTGTATTACATCAGTACAATAAAAAATGACCATGGGCTAAAGTAAAATGATTTCTCTGACTTTTATTTCCTGACTGGATAAAAGCTTTCTCATGTATGATACAGACTCAACAGAAGACGATCATTCATTATTTACTGTGGCCCACTCAAGATCTATGTGATTGTTAGATGTTAAAGCTTAAGCACTGTTTAGTGTTTCACATTTTGAATGTATAAAGTGTGAAAATGGATGGAGAATTATAATTATATATATAGTACAAATGAAATGCATCTAATTGTCACATTCAAGGGTGAAATTGCAAGCGTGAAGACCTTAATTATAGTACAGACTGAAATGAGTTCTTTCTGTTCCACTGTACTTGGCAGTGCTTTCGTCTTTCCATTTACTGAATAACTTGGCGAAGGAGGTTACCAGATCCTGCTGGTACTTAGGGAACAAAACCAATTTCCTCTCCAACCTCTTTACTTTATTTAGTTGAGACAGTACAAATCATTTTTTAATTTACTCATTTGTAAATTGTCCCCTTAGTTCGGAATTACTCTGGCTTTAAAAAGGGAGACAAAAAAGGAACATGAAATTTTAATTTCTTTGGGAAATGTTTGTATCTCACCACCTGAGAGAAGATTTTAAGTTTGATTACATGCCTGCTTCATTAGTTTGTGTTTTGTCCCGATCAGAACAAACTACTTTAAGAATAGGCACATGCTATGCTCAAATCCCATGCTAGGTTTCAGATTTTAATTCTAATTGTTTGCCAGTGTCGGCTTGCAGTACAGTAGAGGTTTGGGGCAATTGTTAGTACTAATGCAAAGCTATGTTTGGCAGTGCAAGATTTCAAGGTCTATGTTTTTCGTGAGTTAATTATTGGTTAATGAGTTTTCTTAATTTACTTAGAAGACTACTGGTTAGCTATTTGGATTTTCTTTTTTAAAAAAACCTTTGTATTCTAATAGAAAATATTTTTAGGACGCTGTGATTGAGCTCACGATTACTCAGGAGCGTGGCAGTTGTACTTCTGGACTGTGTGTGATTGATTACTGACGATATTCACTGAATATGTATTAGTCCTTCCACAATACCATAGCCAGGTTAAAAATACATTTAACAGTATGCCTCATGTCCAGTTGCACACAGGAAGAGAGGGTCTCCTGGATCGAGCAGTTTTTTTTGAGTGATCAGTGACTAATAAGTGGATTTTGACATTCACAGCATGTCATTATGGATTTCTGCCAAATTCTAGAACCTCATTTGAAGGAGGGAGCCCAAATCTACAAAGCAAATGCTCTTCAGCCTGGATTTTCTTTTACTAGCAGGACCTTACAGCAGGAGATCTGGGAAATGCAAATTTAAGACAGGAAACTGTGGGCATCAGGTTACTGAAGTACAGATGGATCTGCCTTGGATCAGCTGCAGGAATGTTTTAGAAAGTGTTTGACGTAATTTTGTTTGTGCAGTTCTGCAGAAAGTGGGGTTTAAGTTGCTCTTCTGCAGCATGATGAACAGATCTAGATCTAAATACTCTCTGGTATAGACAGAACCTCCTCCAGGACCTCTTTAAAATGTGACTGTTACGTACTTTATGTTATAGATAGTTCCCACACGACGTCACACTTCCTACATCCAGGTGCTCTGTCGTCATCTTGATAGTACGGAAGCAGCTTTCCACTTCATTGATTGCACGTAAGAGAACTGCAATGGTTGGAAATTGTTGGATTCAAAGGTGTAAAACCAAAGGCGATAAAACAGTAAAAAGACATTTTTATTACATCCCGTGAAGGTGAGCAAACTTTGCTACTTAGCATTGAGCATCAACGAGTGTGGCTGGCTGATATCCAGAGGAAATACAAGCTATCTAATGCAGCATGAATTTGCTTTGATTACTTTATTAGCGGTAAAGACATTTACAAATGTTTCTAAAAATAACCAAACAGTGACGCTGTCAGTCAGTCAATAGTGTATTGAACAGATTGCTGTAAAAATGTACTTTCTCTGCAAACCTGCTACATGCATGCTCAGTACAAGGGATTGCTGTAAAGTCAATGACACAAAGCAAGCGATTGTCTATAGTCACTATGTGCTCGTCCAGGAGGAGTGAATGCTGCAAGTCAATGACTCGATGCAATCTGCTGGGTTTCCTTTGATAGAAACTTTTAAAACTACTTTGAATAATTGAGTTTACTGTACTGTTTGACAACTAGGATCAATTTGAATGTATATGTATGACTGAATTGAAATGACTTTTTTGTAAAGTGCCTTGAGACTACATTTGTTGTGAATTGGTGCTATATAAATAAACTGAATTGAATTGAAACTGAATTAAACTTGTATGACAGACCTTTTTGCACAAAGTATGAAACATAAATATAAAATGTAGATATGCAAATATCCATTTCTTCTTGCTGCAACACCTTCGCTTGAATAAAAAAAATAAATCACTGGTGTACTTCAGTACAGTAATCATATGTACTTCAGGATATGCAATTACTGCTTATGTGACCATATTTACACTCACATGATGTTAATAAACAGTACTTGCTTAAATTTACATTCCAGTTTGTTTATTATGCGTCACACATAGCATTTCTGGGGTAACTTACTTGCGGTCCAGTTCTGCAGGAACTATCTATTAAAATAACTAGATATTAAACATTTGCAGAGACATAATTTATGCCAGGAACAATGTTTTCAATCTTTCAGCATGCTAATAATCCTGTCCTGTGGCACTTTCACATTAAAAGCTGAAAAAAATCTATAGTTTTTGCCATTTTTCACATTTTATTTTGTACACTAAGATTGACCAGAATACACACAGGTTCAAAGCTCAATTGTGAAACTTCTCTGATGATAAATTTCGTACATGATTATGGAGTCCCGTGAACATTTGGATACTTTGTGTGTGGCATTGAAATACTTAGGAATCTAAACAGTGTGTGCGGGGGTGGGGTGGAGTGTTAAGATATTTTTTAAATAACTGACCATCTTGAGCCTTATAGCATTTTTCCACCAAAATAGTTCAAGTGCAAAACAAGGGCTTGTGCCACAGAAATTAACTTCTTTCAAAATTGTGAATTGTGCTATGTGCCTAAACACTGTAACCATCTCAACCTGAAGATCAACAAAATTTCTAAAAACTACTGTGAGATAAATCAGTAAATAAAGCCTATTTTATAAAAAAGACTTAGCTGCATTGGGGAGTCCATTGCAGCCTTGCTGCAAGAACATACTGGGTTGAAATACTGGAGTTTGCCTTTTATTGTGGAGTTTGTATGTTTTCCCAAGGTATGAATTCTCTGGGCACTCTGACTTTCTCCCACAGTCCAAATATGATGGAGTTGCAACTTGTCCAGGGTGTGCCCCACCTCTTGTCCATTTACTGTTAGAGATGGCAGGACCAGCTCCATGCAACTATGTATAGAAAATCACACAAACCACCTGAAAACAGAGTAAGTCTGTTTGTTCAGATTATTGAACAAATCTTTGAGACTAAATTTTAACCCATCAGAAATACCCATCAGAAATCAGATGAGAAGGTTGGGATTATTGAGAGTATTCACAAGCAAGTCTGTTTTCATCACAAAGTTTGTAAATGAAGTGGATGAAATTAGAACGGCTGTTAAAATTAAACAAATACAATGATCTGTGTAGATAACGTGACAGTGACTTGAGATTCCGGTGCACTGCCGTTTTTATATGCAACTGGTTGATCTCCTGGGTTTACTCAGTTGATCCTGTTTTTTTCTACTTCTCCCACTGAAATAATAAGACTGTTGCAGCTTTGTGTCTGCAAACAGGATAAACTGTACAGATCGGAAATGGATATAGGTTGCTTAGTGACAAGGTAAGGTAAAATATCAACTGTTTTCTGTGGCTCAATTAATATGTGAAATAGTTACATGTCACAAAGCAATGGTAGCTTCTTGTAGCTGTGACCAGTGATGGCATGTGGAAACGGGGCCTCTTAGTTGTACTCTTCAACTGATTTCTTTAATATATGAGTTGCACTAATTCCTGTTATACGATCTGTGGAATTAGAAAGCAGCAGCCTAGTGGAAAAAAAGCCCCAACACATGCACGGTGAATCTGTTTGACAGTCTGTTTGCAATTCTTCTTGCTCATCAGACCACCCATCTTTGATCAGTAAACCTTGCAGCTACTCAACTCTCTTTGTTGCAAGCTTTATCATGCCCAGTTTTAGCAGTTATATAGGCACAACTGTGAATGACAGCATTAACTTCATAAGCAGTGATCATTTCAATTGCCTCTGTCCTTTAAGGCACTCTAAAATGGCCAGTATTTTCCCTGCCGTATTTCTGGTGTTGACATAGAAATATATCAGTTGCATCAGGAGTCACTGACTTTGTAGTGCTCACATGAAAATCCTTTCAGGTTCTAAGTGGCTAAAGGCTCCTAATCAAAGTTAAGTCATAGTATATGTCTAAGCCCAGAGGGTAATTTTTAAATCCATGAAGGCCAAAGATTCTGCTAAAAAAAATCTTCTGTATTTTTGCATTGAGTATTTGTTTTTCCTTCTGGCTGTAGGTAATTCCACTTTCATATAGTCTTTTCATTCAGCAGATCATATACTAGGTCTACTCCTGTTGTCAGGTGTGGTTTGTCCAGTGGTTACTCATGAAAGCTATTGGTCATTGTAGCATGTAAGACTTCTTGGCTACTGTAGCTTACTGATGCCATTCTACTTACCTTCTGTTATTCTACATATGTCGATTGTTATTCCAGAGACTATAAATCTATCTGTCTAAATACACATTTATTCTTATTGAGCATAAGCTGAGCCTACTCCATTTTCTACGCTACAGGCACGTCCTTGTTCTAAAATGCATTTGGTCAAAACAGTTCCTTGTAAAAATAGCTTGAAACTGCATCCAGATATGAAGATGATAGCGGTCTCCTCAGTCATTACCATTTTGATAACTATCTCTTTAAAGGGTCTCATTTAGTCTCTTGAATATGAGAATTCTCACTTATTGGCATTGTGGCTAGTATTGTGAGTCAACACTGGTCTCAAACTTTCTTACCTCTTCTCTCCTCTTCATCACCTTTAACAACAATCTGTAATGTATCCCCTCTTTATTACCCTACTGTGCATTGTACAAGTCTTATAAATCCCATGCAACCTTTGTCCTAGAACCACTTCACATATACTTAAAAAAAAAAACTAAAATAAGCTAAAATAAAATGTTGTGATTAGCAATTGACTGTAAAACTCTTTAAAGCAACAAACCAGACCTTCCTCTCAAACATCTGCTGAACAACAACACAGAAGGAAGCTTTAAGTGGCTTGTAGCCATCCTCATGGAAAATTACTCTAAGATTTGCGGCTATCCTTGGCATCAGGACTTGGCCCTTGCCCACATTACATTTGGCAGTATGAACAGATGCCAAGTTCTGCTGGAAAATGAAATCAGCATCTCCATAAAGCTCATCAGCAGAAGGAACATGAAGTGCTCAAAAACTTCCTGCTAGATGGCTATGTTGACTGTGGACTTCAGAAACACAGTAGACTAACAGCAGCAGATGACATGGCACCCCCAGAAAAATCTTACTGTGGAAACATCATACTGAACTTCAAGTAACATTGGATTTTGTGCCTTTCCGATTTTCCTCCAGGTTCTAGGACCTTGATTTGCAAACGAAATGCAAACTTTACTTTCATCTGAAAATAGGACTTTGGACCCACTGAGCAAAAGTCCACTCTATGACTCAGGAATGGCTTGACATGAGAAATGTGACATTTGTAGTCCATGTGTGGGATTTGTGTAATGGCTTGTGATGTGCTTACTCCAGCCTCAGTCCACTCATTGTGAAGCACCCCCAAATTCTTGGCAGCTTGACAATCCTCCTAAGACTGCAGTTATCCCTGTTGCCGGTGTACCTTTTTCTTCCTCATGTTTTCTTTCCACTCAACGTTCTCTGAATATACTTGGATACAACACACTGAATATACCTGTGAATAACCATCGTCTTTAGCAATTTCTTTTTGTGGCTTACTCTCCTTTTGAAGGGTGTCAATCACTTTCATCTGGTCATCTGCCAAGTCAGCAGTCTTCCCTGAGATTTTGTAGCCTACTGACCCAGACTGAGACACAATTTAGAGACCCAAGAAACATTTGCAGGGGTTTTTGAGTTAATTACCTGGTTAGTGTGTGACACCAGGAGCTTCCATTATTTACTTTTTTTTTTTACAATATTCTAAGTTTCTGAGACACTGAACTGTGGGTTTTGAAAACTTCTACTCTGTGAAATGAATCTGTATAATATACAAGTTTCACTTTCTGAAATGAGTGACCAAAAAAATCTAGAAATTTTTGTATGATCTTATATATATTTTAGATGTACTTGTAGTTTGAGAAAATTTGTGTATATTAATCTCACCTTCAAGACAGAAGACTCTTGGCCATAACCTTCTATATGCCAACATCACCTTCTAAATGCTGAATATATTTAGAAATTATTCCAAATCTATCCTGAAGTTTCATACTGATATTTTTCTTTGATAAAAAACACAGCAAAGTATGTCTACTAACATGATGACAGACAGCTACTGCCACCACCCAACCACCTTGTGATCAAGACATTATGCTACAGTTTTCTTTGATTCCTGATGAGCATACAACACCATAGTGTGTAGCAATTTCCAAACTTTTAAATAATTTCTTCCCATCTTGAATGTTTTTTGTGTATGTCAAGTGGAGCATTATAGCAGTTAAGGCTTCACTTAATGCAACACGTAAGGGGGAAAAAGAATAGAGGAAATAACATCACTGCACGATGCATTACTGGGCAAGATTTTCATTTGCACTGTTCTTTTTATCTAAATACAAATATGCTTGTCAAGAAATTATTCACACAAACACAAATAACACCACATCTGTTTGTGTCCTCTGGTGACCTAATATGCTGTAGAAGACTGCAAATATATTTTCTAAATCAATCTAGCATACACTACCAACATCAACTACTTGAAGAAATTATATATATACAGTTTTTTTTCACTGTAGTGATGTTATGCTGTATCTGTATTGATATCAGCCAATCCTGACTGTAAATATCTTATAGATGTATATATTCTCTTTAACTGTGAACTACAGCAAAATACCCTACAATAAGTAGTTGTTCACCCAAACATCTCAGATATCTGCTACTGGTCTCAATGTGTTCATGGCTATTTCAGTGCTTCCAGCTTTTAGGCAAATAGTAAGTCTAACTCCTGTGGGTTTTAAATTTATAGTACTTACAGCACAGTAGCAAAAGTCGTGAGTCATCCTTTATTCCTTTATATTTTGACTTACAGTCAGACCTAAGCAGTTATTCACTCAAAAGCATTGCATTGCTTAGGTCCCATGTGCTCAATTTTTTGGTAGTTTCTATTTTTTCAGGAGATAATTGTCAGATACAGTTTAGCTGGAATGTTTAGTATTTTATTATTTAAACTTTTTGTTTTTTCCTCTGCTTGTACAGATGCGGTTTTTAAGAACATATTACATTGTATGATGTCATAGGTAAAAAGTCTTGACATACTATTAGTGAAAAACAGCTGCCAGATACTAACAACTAATTTTTAGAAAGAAAGAATAGCAAGACTGAGATTAACAACATCAAGAGTTCCTAAAAGCATTCAAGAGACTTCTTTCAAGTAGTGATTTCAAACATACTGTAATTGTTCTGTCTCTGCAGCACTTCAATAACTAACTTAGCTTACGGCTTGACAAGGAGAAGCAATTCTCTACAATATGTTTTCAGTGGTGAATGAAATATTGAAAATTTTTCAACAGCTTTGTTTTTTTGTTTTTTTTTTTTTGTTTTTTTTTTACATTTGTAACACATGGGACTAACTGAATGGGCTTTATCAATCACTCCTTTCTGTAACAGTGTCTCTACCATCTCTTCTAAATTGCTGCCTGTGTATGTTCCTCCTTGCATATTAAGTCTGTTTCTGGCTTATCTGAAATGCTACAGCCTTAATTTGCCTATCCATCTGCTCTTCAGCTTTCAAGAGATCATGGACATGTGCTGAAGCCATCTAGAAAGTGAATGCTGATGACAGTATTTGTTCAACCTTTAATTGCAGTTTTCAGTCCACATAAAAGTTCACAAAGAACCCTAATAAATGTGCCAAGCTTTTGCTTCAACTTTTTCTGTTCACACAAGCACTTGTATCCAAAACTTTCTGAATAATTTAATTTTTTTTTTCTTTCACAAACATGAAACAGGAACAGCTTGAAAGAATTTCTTTTTTTCTCAGTTTGAACTTTGCTGTCCGCCTTCCTGAATAGCACAGCAAACTCGTAATATGTTAATTTGTCTTTATTTAGGCAAGTCTCAGGACATTACTTTAAATCGGTGTTTGCAGTACTGACTGTCACAACACCATTAGTTATTTCCTAAAAAAATATCATGCCAAAATATGATATAGTTCTGATCAGAGGTTTACATATAGTCATATATTTATTTAATTTCCCTTTGGGATAAATAAAGTATTTTTGAATTGGAACTGAATTGAATAAGTTGCCTAGGAACAGCATTTTTATAGATGATATTTTGGAACACTGTGAGAGCAACATTTATTTGTATGCTGATGATTCTGTCATCTTTGGACCCATGACATCTTTGAACAGGTCTGAGATAGCTGCAAAATAAACAAAGAGCTGGAACACATCAGGGAGTGGGCTGGTGTATGGAAGAACCTTTGGACCCAGGAAATGAAGGGCAATGATCCTTTCAAGAGAATTCAATCGCAACATGATCTTTTATTTGGGACCACAAAAGCCAATCTCAGTGAGAAGTTAGAGATTCTGGGTTTATGTTTTGACAGCAGACTCCAGTTATTCTGTCTGATATCTTCAACATGCAGGACAATGCCGCAAAGTATTATGTCGGCCTGCCAGAGTACTCAACCTGAAGAGCAGAGCTAAAACATCAGGAGTGTCGAAGAGTATTCCAGCCTTGCCCAGATGAATATTAGGCAGCTCAATGGCATTAAATAAGGGCATTACAGATCGTCAGTGTAGATGGGGATTCTACCCAGAAATATTTTGCTATCACTAAACCAAGTCATCTCAATAGGATATAACCCTCCCAACCCCCATTTCGAGACTGCATCAGAAGTTATTCAAATAAAGACTAAATGACCACCAAATAATCATCATAGGGATCCTAATTCCTTGAATGCAAGTTTGTAGCTTGTATCTACTATAGCTGGAATTCTTTTAAAAAAGTATATTATTATCATCATATTAATTTTCTATTTTAATATTATTCAAAAAATTGTCATTAAAGAGTGGACTGATAATAAATACAATGAAACCTTCTGTAGCCACCAGTGAGCCTCTGGCAGGATTCTGCTCGACCATTTGTATTGGCAGAATTGGTGGAATTAAGTTCAGTGTGTTTTGAGCTTAATTTATACATTGATTTATTGAGATTGCAGTTACTCCAGAATCTAAATGTCAGCCTGCTTTATCCTATCCAAAACTAGCTCTGATGTCTGCTTAGGATGAATGTGCTTTTGAAACACCCAATTGTGTAAATGTATCAAAAGGCTAGCACAAATACCATTGCCACTGAAACAGACCCTTTGCATAATGCTATGGAATAATTAATTACAGAAAACATTATGTGTTTAAAAAAAAAAAAAAAAACACATTTAATTACACTGTGCCCTGTATACCTGTATTCCATCTGAACTGGTGTATAAATAAGTGAATGTCAGATGTCAGGGTGCAAGTGAATGCAGTACATCATGTAGTGCTCCCCTTTCCTCATGTGTTTTGCTGGTAGCTGGGAGCAAGACAAGAGATTAGAGGGCAACAATCTAACAATAAATGACCATGTTATTTGAGTAAGCAGCACTCAAGTAAAAGAACATTTAGCACTGCCTTTGACTGTAAAATTCACAGATGATTATTACCACAAAGGTCCAACATTTAAAATCTAAAGCCAGAGAATATCGAAGGTGGAATGAGACATCTTGATGAGGAAAGAGGAAAACAACACCTCAACATATGTCAGTGTTGCTTTGCCAGCATGCTTTTAATTTAGAAAGTATTTCTGTTTTATTTTATGGCCATTTGGTTCAGACTGAGGGGCAAGATACTAAGAAAAAACTCTACTTGTTATGGATTCAAAAATCAAATTTTCACCAAAATGCTGTAGCTGTAAGGTAGGGCCGGCCCTTGCCACTTTGAGCTTGAAGTGTAAAGCTGCTGGTTTACTAGCCATAAGACATCTTGAAAATAACTGCATCTGGATTTGTATTGTTAGATGATCCGCTGTATAAAAGGAAAGCCACAACATTACAGTTTTCAGTAATTCAATAGAAATTACTGTACACCACCATAATCCAAATTTTGTTCATTTTGTTCATTGCTTCAATAGATCAAAATTTATCAACATTTTAAAACTTTGCTCAATGCATCAGATATTGGTATTTGATTCATTTTTGATTAATCAAGATTGATTAATTACAAAGCCCCTAATTAACTAGATTAATATTTCTATCATTAATCCTTACTGTTTAGTGGATCTGAATATCGGACAAAGTTTTGTTTCATTTGTTAATTAAGCCATCCATCCACTGTTGGACTTTAAGCAATAAGCAACCAGAAAAGCTACTAGGAAGTTCTGCTTCTGAGATGTTCAGAATCATCTGTCAGCTTATCACTCCCGGTTGTTCTCTAAAATCCTCTACATGTTTTCTATATGCAAAAGTTTCTTCTGTTGTAATCATGAATCTGTGCAGTCATAAATCAATCAAACCTTCTGTCTATCCATATGCCCACTGTTCATTTGGTCTCCTGTGTGCATCATTCAGAGTTTAACAACTCTTGTTGGCTGTTTAATGTCTGTGCCAAATATAGCTTCCATGCAAAAATTGGAACAAACAACTAAAGTAAAACCGTCAAGTTTATGTATCTCTGTGTCTGGCTGTGAGATGATATGTGAAATCACATGTCAGACTGTTTGATTCCCCCAAAGTGTAGGTGTATGAAATGTCTGAGAAATATACAGCATTTTATCATCTCCTCCTATGAAAGCATTGAAAAACTGCAAAAAAGCTAACAAAAAACACTGCAATGGCACATCTATGATCTCTTCGCCTCTGTTTGTGTTTTTTTTCCTTATATTTTCAAGTTGTTACTGTTGAAAGCCAAGACAGTTACAGACACATCTTAAATCTGTGCTTACAAAAGGTGACACCTGATGATGCAATGATTAGCAACAAATTTACAGACTAATTTTCTGTAGGAGCGCAGATACCTTCACCCACGTGTGTTCTCTTTAATGAGAACTCCACTGTGACAACAAAACTTTTCTTGAAAGGGCGAACAGGGAAACAAGGGGACGAAAAAGGAGGGAAGACTCAACCAGAGAGAGAGTAGCAGAGAGAGAGTATGAGAGATAGAGAGAGAGTAGAGAGAGAGAGCGAGAGAGATATAGATATATTATATATATTATATATATATATGTGGTGTGATGATATATATATATATATATATATTAGTATAGATTAATATATATATACTATATATATTAATATATATGGTATATATTACTTATATGATATAGTATATGTATATCTATATATATATATATATATATATATATATATATATATATAATATATATATATATATATATATATAGAGAGAGAGAGATGAGAAGGTGAGAGAGAGAGAGAGAGAGATATCTCAGAGGTTGTCAGAGCCAGTTAAACCCACTGTTTCAATATGTGTCATGGTGACAGAAAAAACACAGAAGCTATTTCTGTCTTATCTCTCACAAAATTAAATGAAACTAAAGAGACGGTGAGAAAATCTGAGGAGTCAGGGAACTTGAATCCATTACCCAGGCAGAAGTAACAAAGGTTGGTTAAAAGGCTCCAGGAGCTAGTGGATGATAAGCAAAAGACACTGAATGGCGTGGGGCTGTCAGGGTTGACAAGATTCTTTAAGATCCCAGGATGAACCAGGATTTAGCTTTTAGAGCTGTAGAAGACATTGGTGGACCATGGGCATGACAGTTGCCTTTACCTGCCAGACTCGTTCTAACTCTTCCCTGAGTCCTTGGTAGTCCTCCAGTTTCACATGTTCCTTTTTCCTGATGTTTCCATCATTGGGGATGGCCACATCAATCACCACGGCTGTCCTCTGCTGCTTATCAATGATCACAGTGTCCGGTTGGTTGGCTATGACCATTTTGAAGTCCCACAGGAGCCTCGCTGAGTTAGGAATCTCTAATTCATATTCTGCACGGATGTTTCTGTACACTATACCAGCCACTTGGTTATGGCATTCCATGTATTCCTTTCCTGCAAGTATCTTACACACTGCTGTGAGTTGCTGGATTGTTTCTGGGGCCTCTTTGCACAGCCTGCATCAGGGATCTTGCCTGGTATGGTAGAACTGGACCTCAATTGCTTTGGTGCTTAGGCCCTGCTCCTGTGGTCCCCTTATCAGTGCTTCTGTGCTGTCCTTCAGTCCAGTCATTTCCAGCCATTGAAAGGATATGGTTATATCAGTCACTTCAGCTATCTGTCAGTGCTACATACCATGAAGAGGTTTTTCCTCCCATGATGATTCCTTCAGCTCCTTGTCTTCCAGTTTCCATTGTCTGAGGCATTCACTGAGTGCTTCATCCCTTGGGGCCATCTTCCTGATGTATTCCTAGAGCTTGGATATTTCATCTTGGGTGGTGTTTCTGATGCTCACTAGGCTCACAAGGCCTCTGCCTCCTTTTGTGTGCTTCATGTATAGCCTTTGGATACCGGATTTGAGGTTGAATTAACAAGGCATAGTGAGCAGCTTTTGTTTTATATATATATATATATATATATATATATATATATATATATATATATATATATATATATATATATATATATATATAAAATATTGGAGCTGCTCGATACCAGGAGAGCTGGCTCCTCAATACTAGGAAAGCTGGAAATGCTGCTGCTTAGGCTCAACATTGCAATAAAGTTGTTTGCAGTTGACACACATTTCTTCTGTCTCCGAATTTTTCTCCATCATGCTGGCATCAAAGCTTTAGTGCAGTGTAACCATGGGTTTTTTTTGTTTGTTTTTTTGTTTTTTTGTTTTTTGTTTGTTTTTGTTTTTTTTAAATATCTGAAAGAAAATGGAGCTTCGGAAGCTGAAATACTTTGGCGCAATAGTATTTGACATACAACTGGCTGGCGTTTGCAAAGCAGTGCAATCCAGGAGCTGGATTTATATTTACTTGGCTCTGAGTGGTTGTACCCCCAAGAGCAGAAATAAGGAATACTGTAGATGTTTGCAATAGCTTCAGCAGAAGAGCTAAGACAGTTTCCCTTGCGTGTATTAATGGATATTAAGGTATATTTAGTGTTTAAACTATTAACATAGGCAGTTATAAGCATTTTTGAGGGGGTCTCAAATGGATTTGAGCTATTTGTGAACAGCTGTCATCCTTAACCCTCACGAAAATTGGGGGACCACTGTATCTTGGTTAATAAGATCTAGATTAGGTCTGGTAATTCAGGGCCTTAAGAGTCCATTCAACTGTCATAATATATTAATCAGCATAAAGCCTCTTAATGTATGGTCTTTAAAATGTAATACACCAAATTTTGCATCCAAGCAGTCTGTTGTAATTGCCGTGTTGCATATGGATATTGCAAATTTCAGTATGATTTAACATATTGTGTAATATATACCTACTATCAGATCTTTGTATTAGGTTTCACTAATAAAACTCAACATAAACATTATAACAGTACTGTGAAATACTTCAGAAACTATTGAGATGGACAGAAGTAGGTCCAGTCAGATGTGGTTAAGGACAAAAAAACATTCTCTCATATTTTGACTAAAAGAATGGGATCCCAGACCACAAGCATTTGAAATCAGTATACCCCATGTATAAAAGACTTGCCTGTGATGAAGTTTGTCACTCTTTGACCTCTATTGGCTGACTCTGATTTGCTTAGAGTGGAGTCAGCTAAGGTGGTTAAAGCATCTAATTAAAATTCCTTGTGGTCACTTCCCTTGAAGGTGTTTTGAACACATCCTTGGAGGAGATGGTAGGGATGACCCAGAATAGAGTGAAGCGATTAAATATCCACCTTGGCATATGAATGTCCCCAACAAGAGGAGGAAAAAGCCACTGAGCAGAGGAAAATCTTGCCTTATCTCTTTGGCCTGCTGGTTTTGCAATCCCATCTTGGATAGATGGAGGAGGTCGGACGGTAGGATGAATGGAAAAGTTAGATTTGCAAGAAAAGTTTCACATACAGGATTTGCAATTTTAGTTATTATTACTTCTGTTTCCATGTGGGTGTGTTAATATATGACTTTCTAAAGACTCCTCAAATTTTTGGTTTCCAAGAAGCAACTCATGCATTTGTTCGATGCATATTTTTAAAAAGGCTTGGCCATTTACTCTTGTAAACTTGTCGTGTCATATTAATAAACCAAACAGAAGGTTGATTTAGGGCATATACAAAGCATTCAACTGAAACTCCAATGACAAATTGCTACATCATAGGGGAAATAACTATGATGTGATTTGATGAGACAAAGATTATGAAGTAAAAGACTCAGTGAACCAGGACACACAGAGTGGCTATGGGCATCTGTCCTTATGGACGAGTAAAAGAACACGATGGGGAAAATATGCTCCAAAAGTATAGCTTTTGCTGTGAAACATACAGTGTTTGCTGATGATAAAATAAGTTATCAGAAACAGGCTCAGAATGCACCATAGCTGATGTTTTCTCTTATGTCTCAAAATAGAATGGAATCAAATTACTGTATTTTTTTGTGTGAAGAAAGTCTAGAAATAAAAAATGTCTGTCTTACCATTCAAAGGAACATTAAGTATTCAATGTGAGCTATGTGAAAGGTGCATGATACAAGCATGCTGTACACAGAGCTGGACTTATATAAGGGAATATTTTCTCCTGCTGGCTGAGTAAGTGACCTCATTAAAAGAGAGGGACATCCACAATCTATTTGCTTTCTACATGATAGTACACAATATCAACATAAAAATCTATCAGTCGGTAGACAGTTTAATATTCCCAGGATTATATACACACTGTCAAACTAGTTGGTCTGTCTGGGTTTGTCTCTGTTTACTATTATTATTACTGTAATGTTTCTGGAGAAGATGACTTTCTGTCCAGCTCTGATACGTAACATTCATAACATTCATAACATTATTTTTAAAGCTTTTCAGTTTTAGATTTTGATGCCTGCCTCTTAAAGGACCTCTGGTTTGTGTATTTGCTTGCATAACTCTGGGTTATTTCTTTGCTTTTTTCCCCCTCTACATCCTTTTAGCTCTTTATTTCTCTTAGAAGGTAAATATGATGAATCTCTTTACTATTGCTTTTTATATTTCTATTACTGTTGTGGGTCTAATCTCTGTTTGGGCCACTTGATTATTATCCCATATAAGAGTTTAGAACCCTAGATTAAACCAAAATAACTTTGAACTTCATTTGCTGGTGGTGTATTGAGGCTATGCAACAAAATTATTTTGCAGACTATCAGTTGATCAGACTATACTGCATTAAATACTTGGCCATTAAAGTGTGTTTGTATGGAATAATGCTCTGAGTGTACTCCAGCACTAAGACTGTGCAGCTTTGTTTTTTTGTTTTTTTTTTTTATTCCCAACAAATTTGGTTCAGCCTCTGCAGACCAGGATTTCAAACCTTCTTGCTGCAAGTCACCATTGCTACTAACTGTGTCACCAGCTGTGTGTGCAGTTTTCAGCCTGTTTCAGCTTTTTTAACTTCGGTTTTCAACTCGTGTGCTCAGTTTATCATGTTTTGTGTTCTGATTACCTCTACCCCTGTCACACTATGAATTAGCTTTTCATTTCAATGGCATTAGAAGACATAGTGCCATAGGAAATAATGCTCCCACATCAATTTTCTTCAGTTTTAACTCTGTAGCACAGATAATGAATTAGCACGAGTGTAACATGTCACAAACAGCCAGCATACATGGCGAGAAAGGAACAAGTGTGACCGCACCCTTAGTGTTCTGTCTGTTTTTGAGCAATTCAAAAGAACCTTTTATCATCTCATTAGATTCCCTGTCACCTGTGTATTCAACATTAGTATTCAATTTGTCTTTTGTATTCATTCTCCCTCAGTCCAATCTCCCCCTTAGCTATTGCGCATTTAGTTTCTTATACTCACCTACTCCTGTCTTCAGTAGTCATTACCCCAGTACTTAAGGTCCCTGTTTTTAACCACTCTTCACCTGATCCTTCTGTTATGCATCCTCATGGTTTCTGTTGTCTTTGTTGTTCTGTAGTTTAATTTGTTGTTGTTGTTAGTAAAAGTTTATCTTTATTTTTTAATTAAATCACACTCGATTTGATCCTACAAGCCTCTTCCCTTCATTTGCCTTTAACACCATATCAAATCCTGACAGAAAGACATTGATTCCCTGCTTCGTTTGTGTCGCTGGGAGGCGAAGAAAGTCCATAATGGCCCCATTGTGCATATGAGATAAAGCTGATTCAAAATTGTATCTGGATTACCTTTGTTTAGGATTCTACTTTGAGGTTCTTGTTTTTTTTTTTTAAACCTTTATTATTTTTATCAAACATTTTCTTGGAGTGGAGAGAAGTGTAAAAATCCAAAATAACATTTACCTTTTTGCAGGACTTTCATAAAATGGTCTTGAACATGATGTTTATAAATTTAAATCTGATTTCCAGATAAGCTTAGAGGTCTTGAATAACAAGTGATGAGAAAATATCACCTTTTAAATTTACTTACAACCCACAAATAAAAGAAAGGCTGCTTTTTGCCTATAGTTATTTGTTCATGACCCTAAGTAGCTCTACTTTTTGACAGTAAAGTGCAATGAGCTCTCAAATTTAATAAAAATGTTAATCTAACTTTAATAAACCCAATTAGTTTTCATGCCCAAACAAATGAAGTGCCAGTCTTTACACAGAATAATATGAAAACAGAACTGAACTTAACGTGCAACAAAACACAACAACCTAATGTAAGAAATTGTTTGCCTTTAATGAGCTCCCAAACCATTGGGTGCTATGAAATTAATTACATATTTTCCATGAAATTCTGATTAATGAAATAAAAATTTGCACTACATTTCATCAGGATTACAAGCTCTGTGAACAGATTGTGACTGTATTTTAATGAACTTATTCATCTAAAACAAAGTTCAGAACATTGTAGTTTTTTTTTTCTTTTTTTTTTTTAATAATGACCAATATTTTATCTCCCACAGTATTTTGCCTGAACAGTCTTCTGTGCTTCAACACAGGTTTAACTGTGTTTTCGAACAATATTTCATGTAAAGCAAACATAGCTGTATCCTTAGTTTCAAAGGGATTGTTGAACTGGGCAGATACAGCTCTAAAAAGGCTTCTGCAAAGCATATCTTTCTTTGCTGATTATGATTGCAAAAGAAGGAGTTTATAGATGGCTTGCTACTCTGTTTTAGTTCATTGTTGAACATTTATATTTAATTTAGCAATAGTTATTCGCTAAACCACAAGTTCTAGATTTGTTGGGAGTGGTAGCGTAAAAAAGATATTCTACAATATAAGACAAACAATAAAGCAGAAACACCCAGCTTTAAGTACTTTATGTTTTTCCCAGTATTATATGTTGTAATTGTTTTTAAAATTACTCGTTAAAAAATTACTCAGTCGGGGCACCATTCTCTTATCATTCTCTTATAGAGGAAAAAAAAAATTATATATATATATATATATATATATATATATATATATATATATATATATATATATATATATATATATATATATATATATAAGGAAAACTGGAAACTTCTGATAGGTTAACTGACACATTTGAGTTATTTGGAGGCACACCTGTAGATGCATTTTAAGGCAACATCTCGAACACACTGCCTTCTTGTTTGACACGATTGGAAAGTCAAAAAAAATCAGCCAAGATATCAAGAAGAGAATTGTGGAGCTGCACAAGTCTGGTTCATCCTTGGGAACAATTTCCAGATGCTTCGAGGTGCCATGTTCATCTGTTCAAACAATCATATGCAGTTACATGATGGGAATGTCCAGCCATCATACTGCTGAGGAAGGAGATGGGTTCTGTGTCCCAGAGATGGACATGTTTTGTTCCAAAATGTGCAAACTGACCCCAAAATAAAAGCTAAAGACCTTGTGAAGATGCTGACAGAAGCTGGTAAGATGGAGTCATTATCCACAGTGTAGCATGTTCTGTACCAGCATGAGCAGAAAGAAGCCATTACTCCAAAAGAAACATAAAAAAACCTGTATTGCAATTTGCAAAAACACACAAGGACAAAGACCTTCATTTATGGAGACATGTCCCGTGGTATAGTGAAACTAAAATGAAACTCTATGGAAATAATGACCATCATTACATTTGGAGGACAAACCGGCATGCTTACACCATCCTAACTGTAAAGCATGGGGGTGGCAGTATCCTGCTGTGGGGCTGTTTTGCTGCAGGAGGAACTAGTGCACTTCATAAAATAGATGGCATCATGAGCACATTATATGGAAATACTAGAGCAACATCTAAAGACATCAGTCAGGAAGTTAAAGCTTGGGTGTAAATGGGTCTTCCAAATGAACAATGACCCTAAGCATACAGACAAAATGATTAGAAAGTGGCTTAGGGACGACAGAGTCAATGTTTTGGCGTAGCCATCACAAAGCCCTGATCTCAATCCTACAGACAACTTGTGGGCAGATCTGATAAGGGGTGTGTGAGTGAGGCAACCGACAAACTTGACTGAGTTACATTGGTTCTGTCAGGTAGAATGGGACAGAACTCCAGCAAACTATTGTGAGTAGCTTGTTGAAGGAAACCAGTACAGTTCAAAGGAAACATTACCAAACACTAAATTTGTGATTCTGAAGACATTAATAAATAAATCTCTGAAATGTTCTCTCTGTCATTGTTGTGGAATTCTGCAAGTAGAAATAATTTTGGCAATTCTAACTAACCTAAAACAAGAGATGTTTGGTCTGATTTAACTTCAGACAGTGAGGAAAAATAAGAGTATGTGTCTTTTTATTTGGTGTGTGTAATCGTCTGGTTTCAACTGTACATTTCAAGAAATTACAATATTGTAAAAAAAGTTCTATATTTTTTGCCACTCATATCAAAAAGTGAAACTCATATGTTATTTAGATTCATTGCACATAGTGACATAGTTCAAGTCGTTATTTCTTGTCATTTTGATGATTATGGCTTACAGATAAAGTATGAAATGGTTACTAAAACCTGCATAGTTTGAATTCAGTTTGTCCTTCAGGGTTTGGAAACCAGTTCAGCTTATTTTTTAGTTTAATAATTACATCAAAAAACTTACCTGAAGTTTCTGAAAGAGCTTTTCTTTCACTCCTCATTCTTCAATGCTTTCTTCAGTGCTTTACTTTGTGCTTGTTGAGACAAAGTGGAGGTGAGAGGGGTGAAGGACAAAAAACCTCAAATCAAATGTAGGCGGTGTTTTTAGATTTTTTTTTTTTTTTTTTTTTTTTTTTTTTTTTTTTTAATGTATTGATAAATTAAGTGATTCGCTTTAAGTGTCGTAATTACTTATGATTAGTGTATATATCAGTGTTACAGCCATTGGACTAACTCTATGGGAGCACATTACAACACAAATTGCAGATTTCAATGCATCAATGCATTCAAGGCATTTCAATTTTTTTATTTTTTTATTTTTTATTTTTTCCCTACTCGGTCAGGGTTTTTCAAACGGAAGGGAAGCAACATACTTCAGGATTTCTAAGGCCAAAACAACAAACAAAATAAACCTCTTCAGGCTGTAAAACAAAAACAACTCGTACCTGAACAAAAGCAAAAAGTACTGTTCCTGAGCTCCCTGGCTGGCTTCAAAACTGGGGAAAAATTAGTTAAAAGAAAATGGTGGATAGCCCCAACCAGACTTCCCTTCTAAACAAGCTTTCTTAAATAGTCTACCAAAGATCAAATCAGAGCTGCTAAAAACACTTTGCATGCAGAGTTAAGTCAGCCACCTCTCAAAACCACATCACAACAATTCCCAGGAGGAAGGGGTGTGGCATTGGATCACTGGAGCCTTTATGCAGTCCACTGGTGAGGATGAAATGGCCCCAGGTGAGCATTATAGTGTGCATCATCAGCAGGCCTGCAAATAAACAAAAGGAGAGAAAAGGTTGTGTTCTAGTAAGAGGACCCCTAAAGGTCAATGGACATACGTACAGTGGACAAGCATGTAGTGCTGCTTTAATTGAGCATACTCTAAAATAAAGTGTAGACCAGGTCCAGTTTTACTTGTCATTCGGTCTAAATAATGATCAGAGTCTGAACTTGGAGAGTCGCTGCTCTGAATTATAGGGCTGGGCAATAAAACAATAACAATATATATTGCAATAGACATGTGATCAATATCAATAGAAAATGTGTTCGATAGAATGTTAAATAATTTCACTGAACTCCAATCCAGAGCTCGCAGCATTCTGGGGGATGTAGGCAGAGGAAAAGCTTTGGCCGCTCAACCTCTCACGGCCACTTAAGCAAGGTGGGTGGCATCAGCTTGCACATCAGCAGTTTCAGGTTTCACCACCATGCCTCATAACTGGTTAAAAATAATTTTAAAAACAATGATGTGGCATGAAGGGAGAAAATGAGTACAACAACCTAAGAGGAAACTGTGGATAAAACAGTAAAGGTCACATCACCAGTTTGGCACCATTCCAGATATTTAAAACAAAAAAGTAATTAATAATTATCGATATCGACTGATACGAAACTCTTAAATCATGATATACTTTTTCAGCCATATTGTCCAGCCCTACTGAATTATAATATTAAGTACTGCTTTAAATGTTGGGAATGTTGTAGAGGCAGCATTCTCAGAATGGAAAAACTCACTTTATTATAAAAGAAATGTTTGTTACAACCTGACATTACCTGCAAATATACAAAAGGCATATTAGAGGTTATGGAAGATGGCACATTCCCTTCAGACTGGCTTGTAGATGTGTCTGTGAAGTAATTTGTGATTTCCAATAGATACTCATGATAAGTTTTCTCAAAAAAATATCACAAAGAATATCCAATGTTAAACTTGGTTCTGCTTTGTTGTTTCCCTTCTACCCAGTCAGGTGTTAAACCAGTTCTTGAATACATGGCAACGAATGTAAATATGTAATTACAAAGCATTTTCAATAATTCTATGAAACGGACTCTTAGGTAATAATACTTTGCCTTGAACCCAAAACCTTTAATTTTTCCATGCCATTCAGCCTCAAGACAAATAACACCTGAAGTACTCCTTATCCATGACTCAGAAATCAGTCCTCCTTTTTGTAATCATGATTATGTTACAATCTCTGTAATAGAGCCAGAGGAGATGAGAAGTGAAAAACACACGACACTTCTTGGAGGACCTCTGAGGGAGAAAACCCAGCTATATCCAACAAAGAAGTTTCTCATTGACTGTTGTGAAATGTTGATATTCTCGAAGCTGTTGCACAAAAAGTGCATTATTTTGTCATGAATTATCACTGAATGTCTTCAATGGGACCATTTAAATCTTCAAGGTTCTGTTATTATAGTTAGCCTTGCAATCACATTTAATTACAAGCTCAAGCCAATGTCAGTCAAATGTGTTTGTTATATATTTAGCTAAGTACATTGCCATGCTATACAATATTGAATCAATAGCTTGGATTTTTTTTTTTTCCGAGTGGGATTCCTTAGGGATGTAATCAGCAGTTAGTACCTTACCTAAAGTAGACAGCTGTATTAAGGGTCTTGGTTTTGGAGAAATTTGAGGAAATGGTGGGTCAAAATGGGGTTCAATTCAGAACCAAAGTTATGCCATCTTAGAAAGATACTCATTCACATAATGTTATAGTTTACACTTATGCCAGTTATTTTTTTTTATTAACCCTAAACCCACCGTTTGACTTACGATACTGTTTTTATGCAGCCTATTTGAAATGCACATCATAAAATTTAAATACTGTGAAACAAAACATGTTAAGCTGTATCCAGTCTTATTACTAATTTCATGATGGAAATTAGATGTTTTAAAAAAATAGCTATTCAAGCTAATGGTGTTTTATTGGGATACAGCTTGCCTTGTTTTTCTATCACAGTTACGGTTAGCTTGACTTCCATGTGAGTTCCATCAATCCATCAATCAGACAAAACAACCTAAATTCTATAGAGGGTCACAGAGCATCTGGTCCTGTGGTTTATGGGTGAGAGGAGGGATACAACCTGGCATAGTTTCCAGTCTACTGAGGAGCCAATACAGACTACAAATGAGACAAATAGCCATTCATGCACACATTTACACTTAAATGGAAGTTTAAATTGTCCAATCAGCCTAACAGACAAATTTTTGGGTTGAAGAGAGAAAACCACAGGGAGAACAGAAAGAACATTGAAACGCTGCACAAAAATCTCTTGAATGAATTCCAACTAAGGACCTTCTGGCTGCAAGGCATCAAAGCTAATAACTGCCTTACTAAGGAGCCCTTGCAAAATATAAAATGTTGCATCCCAATTCTCCAAACTGGGACTGCTCAGACAACTATCCGTACTGCAGGTTAAATGCTGTCTTCTGACAACAATCTACAGAACCCAACTTATAGAGGGATTATTCGTTTGTAAACACAGCAGATGCACGTGCAAACTGACTGTAGAAAGAGCTGGCCTGCCTTTAAACTGTCACCAGTTGCCTTGATTACCTGCCATTATCTCGCTGTTTTACCATTAGCTAGTAGCATACTACAACTGTTTATCACCGAGGGATAAAATGAGTTATTCTACTAAATTTACATTAGTGAATGGGATAAATCTCAATGACTCATATGCGTTAAATGCAGGAGAGTGAAATGACAAGAAAAAAATGGCCCAAACTTCAGTGGCCGGACTTTACTTACTTGGAATATTAAAACAATATTAAAACCCAGAAGAAGGTTTTCCTAAAACTGTAAATTTTCATAAAAAAATGAAAGTCATGTTTAACGTGCAAAGGACAACTGAAATGCAATTATTTCTACCTATTTTGGTCACAATTAGCAGTCATTTTGACTTCAGGGAATTTCATGCTGTTCTAGTTCAATTTTTCCGTCTGGGAAAAATAAAAATAGATGCTACTTTTCAAAGAGTATCGCAAAGTTTGGTCACCCTTTCAGAAAATCCCATAAATTTCACATATGAAAATCACTTGTGAAAACCATGTACCACATAAAAAATGAACATGTGGCTGCAGCCATCAAGGCAGGTGGTAAACTAAGCCATCAGAAGTCAAAAGTTCTCAACAGATTTCTTTCCTGGTAACAAGTACAATTAAAAATAATAGCTGTGTAGTTAATAGCCCCCTGCTTTTTAGATGTAATGAAAATATTTAACCTAGCAAAAAATTAGATCTATTTTAATTGGTTACATCATCAACATGATTAGAACAAATCAATGTGTAGATGTGCCATAACTTTCTTCAGCTGAACAGAAACAAAACTGAAGTTATTATCTTTGGACCTTAAGAGGAACAATAAAGGACTAATGTTCCAGCAAGATCTAGAGAAACTCATCCAGCATTTATCTTTGGTAGCACTGATTATAGCAACAGTGTCTTCACAGGTCTACCTTAAAAAAAATCAAATCAGACAGCTGCAGCTGATCCAGAACACTGCTGCTTGTGACCAGGAAAATAGAGCACATCACCCCAGTTCTAAAGTCCTTACACTGGCTCCCTGTAGCTCAGAGAATAGATTTAAAACACTTCTGTTAGATTATAAATCACTGAATGGCTTAGCACCAAAGTACATTAAAGACCTGTTGTCATTGTGTCAACCTTCCAGACCACTCCGCTCTTCTGGTTCTACTTTGTATCCCCAGAACCAAACATGGAGAAGCAGCTTTCAGTTTCTGTGCACCACAAATCTGGAACAAACTTCCAGAAAGCTGCAAAACAGCTGACACACTGAGTTTCTTTAAATCAAAGCTAAAAACCCACCTGTTTAGAGCTGCCTTTGATTAGTAGTAAGTGGAACATTGATCAATATATTTGATGTGTATTTGCTTAATGATTTTGATTATGGCATTTGACAAAATGTAATGTTTATTGATTGTTTCATAACTGGTGACTGTATGGTGTTTTTTATGATGTAAAGCACTTGGAACTGCCTTATTGCTGAAATGTGCTATACAAATAAACTGTACTTGATTTGACATGGTGCCAGTCTAAAACATTCTTTCTATATCTTTCATGCTCCAGAACATTCCTCACCAAGAAATGTGATCTAAAACAGTATCAGTAAAATGAGGAACATTTGTTTAAGATGAGTTTAACAGATATTTAGTGACTACAGAGAACACAGATCTGCTATCAATTTTGCTTTTACACCACAAACGATCACAGCCAGTTCTACATCGATCCGTTCACCTGTCCTTTATGGCCAGAATCCTTCTTTAAATTTTGCCTTGTTGGTAACACATTAAATTGACAAAATCAAATTATTATTTTTTTGTAAACATGTCATGACTTCCTGACAATTGTAACATGGAGCAGAAAGCTGAAGCTGTTTTCCCTACATCTGGTGGGGATTGCCAGAAGAGGAGATGCAGCTGTCTGTTGTAGCCCACTAGAAAGAAACAAACGCACCCCAGAGGAACACTGTCATTCTATTGGCTAGAATGGTTGTTTGGAGATGGCACTCCTTGATCTGCAAGAGAGGAGAAAGAATTTGCAAGCAAGCAGAGAAGTTTGCTAGCGCAGATTTGACCCCTGCAGAGAGAGATTGCGCGTGAGGAGAAAATTTTAGTGAGAAACAGAGAATATTTGAAAAAGAGCAGAAGTTTTGAGTGCAAGCATTACAAGTTTTGAGAGTAAATGATGAAATCCTGTTTTCAAATTGAAAATGTATGCTCAAGTATTAAAAGGCTTGAAAGCAAAGAGATGAAATCCTGCTTTCAAATGCGAAATGTATGCTCTTGACCTATAGCAGTAAAAATCACCCATAAACTGGTCATTAAAGTTCACCTGCAAGGGAATTAATCCTTTTATTCATATTTCTGTTCTGTAAAAGGTCTCCGAGGTTTGTTAGAGAACATAACTTAATAAACAGTATCATTAAGATCAAAGAACACACCAGACGTTTAAGGCTTCTGCAGTTTGTCACAGGCCATGTAGAGGGTAAATCAAATTTGAGGACGTAGGTACTCTGAAGAGAAAATAAAATGGAACTTTTTGGTCATGCAAAACACTATGTATTGCAGAAAACTAAAACCTGAACACATCATACACTACAAAAGATGATAGTGGCAACATTGTGCTGTGAAGAAGCATTTATTTAGCTATGACTGACAAGCTGGTCAGTAGGGACGGGAATTGATAAGAATTTATTGATATCATATCGATACCATTATCAATCTAACGTATCGATTCGATTCCTTATCGATTGTCTTATCGATTCTCATTGAGTTAGAAAATAAACTCTTAAATTCAAACTATGCACTACATTGTATTTGATTCAAACAAAATTAAAGATGGCTTAAAAATAAGAATCCCACTGTCAAATTAACATTTTAACATGAAATGCAACTGTTTGAACATCAACAGTTTTTATGCAGACAAATCTTCATGTTTGCCTTTTGAGTAAGGATCTTTTAAGACTTAAAAGTTGTTTTTAAAAGGTGCTTTTAATCTAACAAACGAGCCTCATAGGAACCCATATTCTAATTTATTGAACATGACTGTAAATGTTATTATGAGATGGATATTATTCATATAGCATGGTGCTAAAATAATACAATAACCAGGACGTGGAGGAGTTTAACTTTTCCTGGGACATTCATGGCAGGAGACGCTGCGCTGGAAGCTCACCCCCTCAAGAGTCACCACCATCGCTGAGCAAGGTATCGAACAGTTTACATTCGTACAAATCAGCTGCATGCTGTGTGGTCAGCTGTTTGAGGATGCTGGAGGTATTTTATTGTGATTAAAGCTCTGCACATGTTGCAACTGGCCCTAGTATCGTCTGTTTGTGAAATCTAACCAGATTTTGAAGTGCTTCTGCCGCGATACCGTCTTGGATATTTTCTAAATCCAAATACGGAGCATGTACAATACGTCATCACGCAAATACATCACACATTACTGGATCCGACAAGCAGAATTGTTAAGCAGGAAGGTTAATGATTCTAAGGAACTGAACTACTGAGAACCGGTTCTCTACAAGAACTGGTTCTCGATTCCCATCCCTACTGGTCAGAATAGATGTGAAGATGGATGGAGTTACATATGGGGAACTCCTTAAAAAAAGCCTGTTAAAGTCTGCAAAAAAACTAAGAGTGAGGCCAAAGTTCACCTTTGAGCAAGACAACAACCCCAAGGATAAATATAACGCTAATATGTAATGGTTCAGCTCAAAGCATATTCTTATATTAGAATGTCATAAATATAAATCTGGTTTATAATTTTAATGAACTGGGAGATGAAAACTGATGTTTACAAATGCTTTCTATCAAATCTGGCTGAGCCCGAAGTTTCTAAGAAAATTTGGGAAAAACTTCATGACTCTTGATGTGCAAAGCTGGAAGAGATACACATGTTAAAGATATGCAGCTGTTTTTGCAAATAAATTGGATTTTTTTTTTTAAAAGAATTTTTTCATTTGAAAGGAAAGGGGCAGAGAGAAAGGGGGAAAGACATGCGGAACAAAGGAAAGGAACATGCAAAGGAACCGAGGATGGGATTTGCGCTTGGGACGGTCGCATCAAGGTCTGTAGCCTCTGTGTATGGGGCAACTGCGCTAACCACTCAAATTTTGACTTTTGATTAAAGACTGTAAAAAATCATGTCATTTTCCTCCTACTTCAGTTATTTATTACCTTATGTTGGTTTTTAGATAAAATCACAACAAAATCCATTGAGGTCTATGGTTGTAATAATAGTTTTTGCAAGAAACTGTGCAATTTATTTAGAAATAGACATAAAAATGTTTCAACTTCTACAACCATGCATGTAGACCCCTTTCAAATTATACCTCTTGTGTATCTAAACTGAATTTTAACTTGAGCTTCACTTAAGTTACGTAAAGCACCTTGATTTGATTCCATCCATGCATTCATCCAGCTCGCCAGCCAGTCAATTACAACACACACACACATCCAGATACACACATATGCAAAGTCCCATATTAGGACTCTGCACTGACTTCCATTCATTTTAGGAACTGCATTTATGCCTATCCTAGACATTTTCCCTAACCCTAACCAATATTAGTCTATTCCTAACCCTTACCTTAACCAAAACTTTATTCACACATACCTCTAAACATAACCTCTCACTCTAAACAACGTATCAGAACCAGCCTTTGGTTCTCACAAGGCTCATCAGTCTTCAGAAGATTAGTAAATATGCCAGAAATAGTCCTAAATAGGATAACTAGACAAGTACACACACACACACACACACACACACACACACACACACACACACACACACACACACACACACACACACACACACACACTCATAGGATAAGTAAAGGTATCTGGAGAGAACTCATGAATTCACAGGGAGAACATGTAAACTACATACAGAAGGACCCCAGACTGGTATTCAAACCCAGCTGCAGAGCAACAGTGCTATAAATTGCACCACTGTGCTGCCATATAATATGACTCAGTTTGAACAAATACAAACTGCAGCACTTATACTTGTCCCAGGTTGAAGAAATTCTTGAATGTCACCTTTTTAAATTAAGCTCTGTATTTGGCTAATCTTGATAAGAATTATGATAAAGCTACACATGAAGTAAGCCTGCGGAAATGAATGAAGGGTCACTGAATCTTCAGAGATGGCAGTTTCTCCTCAGTGAATTGGTAAGTTAAAACTAGAAGCTCTCAGCCCAGGGAAACTTCCGTTACTCAGTCTGAAGGTTTCAAATTTATTGAGTCAGACAGACAAGATGAGAACGCCAAGCCAGGGAGAGAGCAGGATCTGTTTAAATGCCCACTTGACATTGAGACACAGAGACTTGACAAATCTCTTTATGGGTCCCTGAAGAGGTAGCATTCTGACCCATGAAGATAGAAAGCTACACTTCTATGAGTTTAAAGCAAACATTCAACATTTATTGTTGGCATTTTGATTTATTCTCTTTTTTGCTGTCTCTTTTTCCCAGAAGACTTTACTGTCTAGAGTTCACTTTCCTTGTAATTTAATATTACTTTTATACTTTGGAAAACAGCCCATGGGACATCATTTCTGAAATACTTCAGACAACTTCCAGAGCACAAACGAGACAACAAGCTCCACATACGAAGGCTGATGATCCCCACAGGCATCAAAACTGTTATTTTATGATCTATTTTAAATGAATGTTGCTCTGTGTTCACTGCCTTTTCTTTTCAATCAATTCCAATTGTGACCCAGGTCCAAATTGACAGATTTGAACAAAACGACATTGAAAACTAAGAAGGAAATTACCGAGTTGCCGCTCATTACAGTCCAAATGCGAGACTTACCATTTTCAATACACTCCATATGTCCTCCTACATCCTGCATCATTCTCTGTTAATGAGTTTTGCTCAAGAGAAGCGCTTTATCAGGCGGTCACCTCCACCGATCCAACACAACACACATCTTTAGATTGACGTCATTCTGTGAAGAGGAGTTTTTTCCCCTGAGAACATGTGCAAAAGAAGTCATTGACTGTGGATTATGATCTGATGCTTAACACGACCTGTGTGGGTTGTGTGTGGATCATAAGCCTGAATGCACCACACAGTCAAGTGAAGACCTTGAATTAAACCAAAGACATTTAATGGATGGATTATGTTTTTCATTCTGCCAAATAGCATGACTTCAGTATGAAGGGAAAAAATGTGCAAATAATTGATTCAGCTGTGGATGAGGGACTGTTAGAACGAAATTAAAGCACAACAGTTGGTATTTTTCTTTTTAGTTCCCAGTAAACATTTTCCCCTCTTTTTGTCTCTCAATTTGTCTTTGGACCCCATTCCCTCTTCCTCTCCTCCCTCACCTAGAACTGACTCCTTCACCAGCACTCTGTAGCAGATGTAACTCTTACATCACACTCCTCTCATCATTTCAGAGGGTGCTAGAGAATATTGAGCACTCAGTTCTGCTCATATTGACACGAATGTGGCGAAACTAAAGAATATTAGTTTTTTATGTTTGGTGTGTGAGCATTTTAAGGAAGGAGAATAGGAGATACAGTTTTTGTCACACATGATGGTGTCAGAAAAGCTTGATTTCACCTTGACTTATTTCCCTTTCTGACCTCCTCTCTCCTTGATGCTCCATGATGTGCAATTTTCACACAGCAACCAACCTTATTCATCAGGAGACATTTGCGTTGGAGATCGGTGTGTCTAATTCTCAATACCATTTTGCCTTGTACACATTGATTTTTCTTCGACGCAATGAGAGTGTTATTGACTCAGGAAAAAAAGACAGGATAACTCCTGGAGAGAATGTTGTTTCCTACTCCAACATTTAGTGATGCTCCACAATAGTTATGTCATCTGATAAGAAATGGATTGCTCTTTTCTTTATACTTTTGTTTGGCAGTTAAATGAAACCATGTTCCCAAGACAGCATGTTTGAAAACAAGTATTTATTCCCCTTTTTTATATTTTGTCACATTACAATCACAAATTTAAAATGTATCTCTTTGGGACTTCTTGTAACAAAAACACAAAGTACAGCATTGTCTTGAAGTGAAAGGAAATTTATACGTTTTGTTTTTTTTTGTTTGTTTGTTTGTTTTTTTAAAGGTGCTGGAAATGTGTATTTGTCAACACCCCCTTTTAATCTGATGCCTTTAAATAAAATCCCCCACAAGTTGCCTAACTAGTAAACAGAGTTCACCTTTGAGTCATTTATTGTCAATATAAATACAACTGTTCTGTGAAGGTGTTTTAAGTTTTTTTGAGAACATTACTGAAGAAACAGCATCATGAAGACAGAAAAAGCCCACATTCTTTAGGAGCTCAGGTAGAATCTGTTGACAGGACAACTACTGGTTAAGTACTCGATCTGTCTTTTTTTGGGGATATTAGCAAAGGCAAAGCAGTTGTTGAAAGAAAGCTAGAAAGAAGAAATCCTATTTGCAGTTTGCCTACATGCAAAACAGTATATGTGGCAACAACTAATACTGTACACCCCTGTGTAAAATATGGTGGTGGCAGCATCATGCTATGGAATTGCTGTTTTTCAGCAGAGATGGGGAAGCTGGTTAGGGTTGATGGGAAGATGGATGGAGCTAAATGTAGGGTAATTGTGGAAAAAAAAAAAAAACCTATTTCAGGAAGCAAAAGACTTGAAACTGAGATGGAGTTTCAGCTTCCAGCAAGACAATAACACTAAACACACAGCTAGAGATACAATGGAATGATTCTGATCAAAGCACATTCATGGCTTGGCCTAAGCAAGGCCCAGACCTGAGTGGTGCAAGTGCAACAAGAGCAAAAGTTGGCTGTACAAAGTATTTACTCAGAGGGCTGAGCACAAATGCATGCCTGCTTTTCAGTTTTTGTTTTGTAAAACAGTTTGTAAACCAAGGATAGTTTTTCCTCCACTTCACAATTATGCCCTTTTTGAGTTGGTCTGTCAATAGAAGAGTGTGATTCTACTATGATAAAAAGAAGCAATTTTATTACTTTTGCAATTACATTTCCTTGAAGTCTGGAATCATAAACATCAGCACATAGTGGGTTTTGTCCTTAAAAATCCTCAACTTCTACTCATTAAAACTGTCTGCCAGTTTTCTTTTTAAAAAGACACAATTGCTCAGTTGTGTTTATATTTGGTGAATGACTCATCTATTTAAGAACTTTTCTTTTCTTAGCTTCAGTACATTATCCATCTGCATTGTGAAGCATCATTCTGTTACTTTCACAGCGGATCACTAAATATAAAATATAGCTATACACACTCCTGAACCCATCCTGCCAGTCATATCTTCAACAAAGAACGATGACCCAGTTCCTCCGATAGAGATAGTACGTGCATGTGCTTTGACTTTCCCTCAGTCGTGTCTGACAGGTGATGTGGAAGCTTTCGGATCTTAAGGCATTTCAAGCCCTCTCTAAAATTCCTCACTTACCATCATTATAGTATGAGTTAATATCAGTTATATCAAACAGTCTTCTTTCCAAACCATTTGAATATTCTGCAGAACATTATTACCTCTACTTTTGAGCATTACCTGTACTTTGGGTTTTTGCATGAAGTTTTTGTGCTTGAATTTTTGGTGGCTGTTTTTAATTGTAGATTTAAAAAAAATGATGCGTTCACCTCCTCAGATGAGCACTGAACTTGAATTGATGCTGTAACATAGTTTTTCTCAGAAATTGAACAATCCCTTTTTCCGACTTATTACTGTACAGCACCCTCCTCACTGTCTGATACACCTGTTAGAAATGTGTCAAAACTGTTAAAATATGTAATGCCTTTGTTTCATGTATATGTGACATAAAAACCCCATTTAATTTGAGTTCTTGGTCTATTTTTACTAATTCACTGGTGCAACAATTATTGACACTTTTGGGAATTGCTTGGAAAAAAAAATTGAAAAAAGTGTTTTTTCAGAGTGTCTTGTAGTTTTTATTAATAACTCAATGACTTCCTATTTCACAGGGCTAAAAATATGAAAGGGAACAATGGGCAGTTTCTCATGCCATTCAAGCAGGTCAGAAGTGTGTTGATCTTCATAAGTCATATATTGGCCACAGATAACTGTTCACCTAAACTTTTCCCTTTTCCAGTCATAGTGATGATTAAAAATGTTAAAAGAACTGGAACTTTGATAAACAAGAGTAGACGAATCCTTAGTTTATATTTGGGACCTGGAACACAGTGTGTAGGATGGCAAGGATGGTAATAAAAGCTTTATGTCTCAGTGATAGAAAACGGCAGTACTTTTTGTCCCTGTCAGAGATTATACCACTGCAATAAAATATCAACTTCTTAAATGCTTTTTGCAAATCTTTATTTTTATTTTGAGAGTAATTGATTGTGAAAGGTGTATCTTCGATGGTCTTCCTCATCTTTTTTTGCTACTAAATCCATCAGTGTCAAAATTTGATTTAGCCACTCCCAAAGTCTAAAGATGACCTTCATCTGCAACATCCCTAACTTTTCTTGTATACTGAAAGTTCACATCAACAACTAGTCCATACAACTTCAAAGCTTAACTATACCTTTTTGTTGATATCAGAACAGCTGTGATATTGCACTGAGATGACTTTTGTTGTAAAAAATGTTGCAAAAATGGATTGAGAGAGAATGGAAAAAAACATTAGTGAATGATAAAATACACATAGTCCTAAATGCATCAGTCACATACTATACACTGTAAATAACACTATTCATTAAGAGTCTGCAAACCCCCCAGGTACCAATTTCAATAAATTTTATAGTATTAGTAGGAAGTAAGCTCAGTTCTAACCCTCTCTTATGTTGTTTACTAATGTTCCCTATCAAACTTCTGAGGTCTTCAGATAGGGTTTATTTAGGGGTACTAGAATAAAGAGGGTTGGATAAAAATGCATGCCACACTTTACAGATTTTTTTTCTCTTTTTTTTTTTTTTTTCACCTCACAGGTATGCACTATTCTGTACTGGTCTTTTATAAAATCCCTAAAAATATATATTTTTTATGATTCTGATAAATGTAACAAAATGTGGGGGGAAAAAAAAAAGCAATGCTACAAATGAGAGCTGATCTTCCCACTGACTCATTTAATTAGATAGCATCATTCTGATTATTCATACTCTTGGATGTCTCCTACTTTTGCGTAGCCTCCACATATCAAACCAAGGCACAAAGCCAAAGTCTAATGTGTGTCATTCCAACTCCTTGTACATATTTCCTGCTGTGGTGAAAACACATGTATATATTAAATAATAAAAAAAGAAAAACAAAGCTCAGTTCCCTCCCAGTTCTGGTAACTACTTTAACTTCTGGGAAAAGGTTTGCAGATGTGACTCAACAATCCTAATCATGTTGCATGGAATTTCTAGTATTATAAATTGATAGAATATAGAATGTTAACAGCATGCACTCAAATAATAAGGAGCTCAGAAACGTCAGCCAGCCTGTCGCTGTGTCTTTTTGCTGCTGTGAGACTTCTCATGTGATGTAATTCAAAATGAAAAGATTAATTTGTAGAGAGGAAAGAAACATGTGAGGCTTTTACAGGGTCTCATGTAACCCTTCGAATACAGGCCAGAAAATGGGACATATTTGTGTGTTCTATTTCTGAATATAATTTAAATGCTTAAGAAATCTGAATATAAAAAAATCTGACTATTTATTCACCTTGAGAACATACAATTTTTTCAGGAAAGAGTTTACCTTGGTGTTTTTAATCAGAGACAAGAAAAATGTTTCTTTTATAATAGTGGTTGAAGGTTCTTTCTAACACTTACCATCTCAAGTAGGTGTTCAGTTTGTACAATCTAACCATTGCAAAGACTATAACATGAAATTCACATCATTCACATAAAACCTTTCACTGACTCTCTATGCCCTATTGAACAGGTTATTATCACCCTGGAAAAGATCATTATCATATGATGGAAATATTTGTTTCATTAGATTGTACTGATTTCAGCAAAATGCCCCAAAGAACAGAACAGATGCAGCAAACCCTTGACTTTATGGGTGAATTGTTTAGGTTTTTCCTTAAACCATCAACCAGTTGTATTTCTGTTCATTTTAGCTTTACATCTGCATTGTCAGTCTGTTGTTTCCACATAATCATTTTAATAATTTAATCCCTTCCAAAAGATTTTACTTTACCTTCAGGTGAAATTTCTTTTTTTAAATAAAGCATGTAATAGCATTTAATAGACAAGGACTTCATCCTTTTTTCACATTTGATCAAGCTATTTATGTAGTATAACTCAGTTTAGCTTTGAATTAATCTGATATGGCTTTGTTTCAGTACAATTAAATTGAATGGCCCTCAGTAAATAGTCATTAAAACTTCTAAAAGTTTATGTTTTTGAAAAATCAATATTTTTGTGTTCAGGAGTGATTTTAATGAGAAAAATACTACTTTATCTCATTTTGTGATTAAGTAAAAAACTTGTCACTGCGGCCAAATTTAAACAGTGACTGTATTTACTTAAATAAGAAATTATTCATATAAGGCTTAGACTCAAAACATGGTTGTAGCCCAAAGTAAAAATCAACTATTCTTTTTGATGGAGCAGAAATGTTGAGAAGAACTTCAAATATCTGACTGTTGTTAAGATTATATTTACATTTAATGAAAGATGAATAATTCATCTGTATAAGACCTTAACAAATCTAACAATGAACCTAAGGGCCTTGCAAATGTATTCATACCCCAAATTGCTAAAGTTTTCAGCAATTTGTCACATTACAACCACAACTTCCCCTGGAAGGAAACTGGTACACAGAGCTGAACTTTTATTTTACAAATGTAAATTGATCTGAACCATTTCTTTATAGCTCTGGCTGTTGGTTTGGTATCTTTCCTTCAACCTCTTGTACATTTCACCGTAGACATAGCGTGTTCAGGGTAATTTACAGTATTGATTTACCATCACACATAATGTTTTGCATGTAGGCCAAAAAGTTTGAATTTGATCTCTTCTGATCAGAGAACATTCTTCCGTGTTTTGAAGTGTCCCCCGACATGGCTTGTGATTAAATGAATGTTACAATTTACAGTGTATAAACTTCTCCACAACTTTATCTCGGACCTATCTGACGTGTTCCTTGGTGTTCTTATGCTGGTTGTTTACAAATAGCAGGTAGATGCCACCTTGTGATAATCCATAGCATAAAATCCCAATAAAATACATTAAAGTCAGCTCCACTATGTGGCTGAAAGGTGACAAAATACAAAAAAGTTTAAGCGATAAGAATAAATTTACAATCCACTGTAGGTATTGCTTTTAGATTGATGGAAATAAACAGGTCTTGAAGAAAACCTGTTTGAGGAAGACATGGGACACATCTGAAGAAATAAAACACATGTGAATGTGTGTGTGTGTGTGTGTGTGTGTGTGTGTGTGTGTGTGTGTGTGTGTGTGTGTGTGTGTGTGTGTGTGTGTGTGTATAATGATTGAAGAAATATAAACACATCCTTCCAAAATATGTAGGGTTCATATTGCCCAGACAAAAGCTTGCCCATTCATTTGTACCGTAAGGTAAGCATCTTATCTACTTCAGTCGCCTCTCACAGATCTATAAATGGATGTATTTTGCATCATCTTTAATTATCTCTCACTGTATTGATGACAAACAGATTTACCTCTCACACTTAGCCTGGCTAATACATACTGAAGAGCTTAACACGCTCTTGACATGAGAGCTCCACCACTTGATCTTCTTAGGTTCAGCAAAGCACTGAACTCTGTTTTGGAATCTGTGAAATAAATCCTATAAATAGAATAGTCACTCAGGAGGGTGTTGAGTTCTTAGTTTATGAGGGACTCAGTAATCCTATAAAGTCTGGATTTGCCTTTCTTTACGAGGATCAGTATTGTGTTAGATCTTTTGGGCTTGTGAGCCTGTCAGACAAGCCAAAATAATTGACAAAACCTGGCCTGATTACTGATTGAAGGAAATCAAAGATAAACAGCTTTTCTTATGATTGTTCCTCGTCTATCCTTACCCTGCCAGATGCCACGCACCATGCGGTACCTTAGAGAATAACATAATTTTCAAGCTAATTCTCACTCCAAATTTTCTGCCCTGTCTCTTCTGAAAGTTTTTTTTTACAGCCCCCTTCATACCTTGTAACATCTTTTTGTCACTTTGTTTGTTTCTTTGTGCAATATTCAGTCACCACACACTCAATAAACCCCAGCAGATTTCGGACATAACCATGCACATCCTCTGACACCAAACAAGGTCAGAGTGGATTTAAGAGCATCAGCGTGCCTTCAAGACACAAGGTAGACAAAACTCCTTTCTGCAGCAGAGCTACAAGTTGCTTGTTTACATTTCAAAGCACACAATTTCCAGTGTGTTGACAGCGCACAAACACGCTAAAGCTGGCACGGTCAACATAGTTGTTGACAGTAGATTTGTTTGGATAGAAAGTTATGATTGTGTAACCAGCTTGCATGGCATATTTGCCCACCAGCAGTGTGTTGCTCACCCAGCGAGACCACTTTGATTCAGATCTGCACACTCTGCAAACAACGAGATGCAGTCAGATACATTTCTATGAAGATAGTAGAATGATGTGAGAAAGTCACTGTCTTCATGCAACACAAATTAATGCAGTTCATTGACTTCATGGAAGAGCAAATAAAAAACAACAAAAACACCACACTTTAACTGTTAAAAAAAAAAGAGACTGTTTTACTTGGATCATATGTTCAGATATTGTAAGTATGTTTTCAGCTTTATGTATTCTCAGGATAATATATTATTGCTTTGTCATCTGGAAACAAAATACTGTCCCCCCCAACGCATCCGTGCTCTCCACCAGCAGCAATTATTCGATGTTAAAAAGAAAAAAAAAATCAAACATCATTCCATCTTTCCCATATTTGGGGAATTATCACACTGGGAGTTGACTTTTTTAAAAGCCATGTTTGCATCATGGTAATGTGACAACGAAACAAAAATAATAACATGTTTTTCTTCTCTGTTGGTAACACAAAACAGTTTCAATAAAAATATTTCCTGGAAAATAATACACTTGTAAGACTGTGTTCATGGTGAATGCAGTTAACGGTTTTGGTTTGATCACTGCAGATGCAACATGTCATTATGGCTGTCAAAATTCACAATTTATGTTTGTAAAGCCCAGAAAAGAAAAGCTTTGAACATTTACTTTTTTTTTTTTTTTTTTTTTTTTTTTTTTTTAAGCCTGTAGAAGCACTATATGACCAAAAGCTCAAAAAAGCAAAAAAAATAACAACAACAACAACAACAACAAAATAAATAAGCCAAGGGCAAAACATTTATTTTTTTCAACATTACTAACTTGGACACAAAACACTGAATGTCCATGTTTTATGTATTTTACATATGTGGTTTGTTTTATATGTTACTAACTTACAAAAATCGTTGTTTGATGTTTTAGGCTTCAGGCACCCACCTAAGGTTTGCACAGTTTGAAAAAAAAAACAGTTTCTTTAACTGTTATTGGGAGCGAAATCGTCTCAGAAATTCACTTACTGCATTATTCTTAAAAAGATTCTGAAAGTGATTGTTGTGAAAGTTAACTTTGAAACCTTCACAGACTAATAGTCTTAGCTCATTGTGGTTGTGGACGGCACTGTGTTAACCCGAGGCTCAATGTGTCTTTGGGCTCTTGGTCTTGGCAGGTGATTTGAGGTGTGAGAGTTATGACTGCAGCTGAAGCTTTATTAGATGGCCGGAGAAATAACGACAGTGGCCAGCCAAAAACTCCTGATCCTGCTTTTAGGCTGCCAGTTTGTAGGCCCCTCCCAGGGGCTGCTTTTGGGGCCAGAAGATCTGTCATGCCATAGTTTTCTGTAAACAAATTATTAATTATGACTGACTCCAAGTCAGAGTTATAATTAGGTAATTAAAGCATCTAGTTGTTATGAGAAATGAATCCATATGTATGCATGCATAGCATGCATAATCACAGGTTAGTGACCTGATAAGCCATTGTGTTTGTTCCATCGTCTTCAGTGTAACGCTTTCATCAGACTGGTGGAGCATGATTGAGATAACGGATGAGACAGACAAAATTAAACAGAACGCACCAGCAGACTATAAATGAATTCAACTTCATAAAGATTTCATTTGTATTTTATGTTTGGCTTTGATGGCCCCTCTAGACTCTAATGTATGCACATCAAGCAGAGAACATATAAATAGCTGATAATGATGGTAAAATTTATGGGCTCTATAGTGTAGTTTAGGGAGGTCCTCTCTGGACAGTAAAGTATATGTCCAACAATGGTTACACAAATAAGCCCTCAGTTCTCAGAGTGGTTGAAACTGAAAGAAAAAAAAAAGTGGTGTGTAAAGGTTTGGACATCCTGTTGGTGGTGTTTTGTCAGTTCATCCTCAACAAGAACTAGTTCTAAGTTCATTTCATCCAGGTTAAAATGAATTCATTTATACCCATAGTTCAACAGCTAAAAATTTTGAACTAAGTTCACAGCCTCACATGTAGCATATTTTGTGTGGAAAAAAGTAAAAATATTAAAAAAATATTAATAAACTGGCATATCAGTTATGATATTGCATTTATTTTTATTTCATGTAACTTTGATCTCTTTTATTACAATCAAGTCAGCAAAGATGGGATTTGGCATTGGTTTTTAGTTGGGGTTTTTTTCTCCTATAAACTGTTATTTCACAGTAAATACTGCACATTAATACTGATTAACTGAAAGACACTGAAAGCTGAAGTTGTCTTGAAAAAAGTGCTTGAGGCACTGAATCAATGCCCATTGTTAAAGGCTTCTACAGCAAAATGAATAAATAAATAAATCCATTTTATAGTTTTGGTCACAACAGAGTTAAACACCACAATGTCCCAGTATTATAGTCAAAGAAAAAGCAACTTCCCTTCATGTCTGTACCTGCCTTTCCATTAACCTTGAAATTGTGGAATATGAATTAGTGTTCCTTTTTGTTTACTGTGTATGTTAGTTTCAGGACTTTCCCCTTGGTCTCTGTTTCTCTTGCTATGTTTATTATCCTCCTTCCCTCAGCCTGCTTCTCAGCACAGCTGTTCTCAATCATCTCATTCTCCTCTGGCTGCTCTTTCCTTCAGCTGTTCCCGTTACCATCTGTTTAGGCCTTCAGTTTGCATTGCATAGCTCCTCATTCTCATTGTTCTTCACTGATTCCTTCCGTTGCATTCTGAGATAATCCTCAATTATGCTGCCTGTTTCCCCTGCAGTTTATTATCTATAAGTGTTCATCTTTATTTCATTAAATATGTGTTCGATGACCATACTGAGTTCCTTTCTGCACTTTGGTCCGATCCCAACACCACCATACGTGAAAATAGGGTCCTCACAAAGTTGGCAAAAACTGCTCGCTTGTGTGCCCACAGTCACTCAGTGCGCTGAGGGAAAATGCTGCAGCTCTTTCCGCCTGAAATATCAGTTAGCCACTGATAAACCCAGAGTAAATCTGTCATTCATCACTGTTCAGCAATGTCAGGGTGAGATGCATTCCTTTCATGTTCAATATATAAAAAACAACATAGTAGTTTTTCTGTTATGTTTTCTTTATCACCTACCAAAACAGTTTTACAGTGTTGCCCAGTTCTGTGCGAACGCAGTAGAAATATACTGAGTACACATGCTATTCTGAAAGATGCCATGCTCCTGAAAAAAGTATGATTTGTCTAAATGAGGCAAAAAGATTTCCATTGTGCAGTTAGGGAGAAATAATGAAAGAAATTAAAGAAAATAAAGAGTCAAAAACATAAGTAATAAAGACAAAATCACAATTATAATGTGCTGAAAATAATCATTAGAAATTAAAGTTTTAGAAAGGGCCAAAGTCGGCAAATATTGCCTTCATTAAAAAGCAGCAATTGTAAATATCTTCATGAAGACTGAAAATTAAAATATCGCATGCTTACATAGAAGGAGGAGGCTGTAAGTAGACAGCAAAGTGTTTTCAGGTAGCTCTCATCATTAAGTAAGGCAATTAAAAAGTAGCAGTTAGAAGGATTTATGGAGGTCAAGTTAAGGTCTGAACTGCCCACAAAACTTTCAGTGAGTGCGTCTAATAGAACTGCTAGAAACACAAACCCATATCTTTTTTTACTTCGAACGTACTTCAGAATGGTTTTATAGACTCAAGGTGGGGAAAATCTTTTCAGTATAGTGTATAAAGTTTGTTCAAAAGAAGAAAAATTGAAACTGAAAAAATATTTTGAAACTCAAAAGAAAAAAATTTGAAACTGAGAAAAAAAGTTTTGAAACTGAAAAAAAAAAGTTCAAAACTACTTTTCATATTCAAGGTTCTTTTTTCAGTTTCAGATTTTATATTTTTCAGTTTCAAACTTCTGGCCCTGTTTTGGCATAGGGGCAGGGCCTCAGATGACAGGGCTGTGGAATCATGACTGACAGCTCAACACAGTGGCTGAACAACATATTCCCAGCTGTTGCATTCAGGGACCATGGGAACTGGAAATGTCTTTAAAACATCATCGATATTCTATGTGTGTGATTGTTTTTGAAAAATACCATGCTTCACTGACATAACCTGCTTATGTCAACGCAACACACAAATATCAGTGGAAAATGTATGATAATGACAAATTTCCGCAGCATTTTCACTCCATGTTTAATGTTTCCCATGCTCTTAACATCAAGCGGAAGAACCTCCAGACCACCGCTGCTCCCATCCAACCACAGCTCTTCTTAGCATGGCCTCCTCTTCTAATGACATCTGTGAAGAGTGCTGTCTCACTCTTCACAGGTGTAGAGCCTACAACTGAGGATCCAGTAATGGTCACTGATGCTTCTTCTGGCCACTACTTTGAAGGTCTGTTTACACCATCAGTGTTTGTATTTAATATTCATTGTCTCATATGTTTCCATGGCACATGGCAAATGAAGAGGTGAAATTCATGCATGTTATTCCCAAAAGTTTGCAAAGATGTTGACTTGATATTTTTATTGAAATAAAAATGAGCTAGTTTTAATAATAGAAACCTCATCAAAAATTATATGAACTTCTGATGCACTGGGAACATTATAAAGGTAGATTTAAGAATTAAGTCATTTATGCACTAGTACATTTTAGAATAAAGCTCAAGAGCAAAGCTTGACCATTGTTAAACCAAAGGGTTTAATAAAACTGAACACAAAGACATTCCAGTACCTTCATAATGATGCTCAAAGTTCACCAACTTGAACATGATGGAAAATTAAAGGGATAGAATTAAAACCATACAAAGGAAAAGTTTAAAAGAAGAAGAAAGATTCTGAAGGACCACAACAGGGATAGAAAAAAGGAAAAGATAAAAGATAAGATGCAAAAAATCAGTTGCAGTTTGCCTGACTCAAAAAATAGGGTTAAATTCAAACTCAGCATGCAGTGCCGAATTTCTCATTCTCAGGTTATTTTTTTTTTTTCTTGTTTTAAAATAGTGAAATAAGGAAATGAAAAAAATAATCTTTACATAAATACTGCAGATATTTGTAATTTCCAATGTTATGCATCATAAATTTGGAGCAACCTTTGTCTTTTTTATTCACACTTTATTTAAGCCATTGCATTTCAACTGCAGAACCATCTTTCAAAGAGCTGAACAGCTGAATGTTATTCACAGAGGTGCTGCTGAAAAAAACTCACTTTTCAGCTTTGAGGGGCGAGGCTCTAATGTGAGAGGTTGGACACCCAGGCATGACAGATACCTGACAGATGGAGAGAAAGTGTAAAAAGATGAGACTATATCTTGCAGATTTTGTTTACATGAATTCGTAGGTGCATCATGGAATAAGGATTTTTTTGGTTGTCTTCTGTAAATATCCACCTAATCAGTTGAACATGATTTCTGACAATTTTTATTATTTTATACCTTGTCACTATGTCATCTTTAAATTTAAGATGAATTTTATTTAAAACAGAAAAGTCCATGATGTTGAAGAAGAAAAAGAAGAAGAGAATTTCTTGATTTACTGATTAGGATCATGCCTGACAGGAGTTTTTTTCCAGAGTGTCTGGGATCAGCTCAGATGGAATGAGGAGCTCAGTCATCAGGGAGGTGCTCCCTGTACACATTCCAATCCTCCATATCCACGCAGTCAGCTCAGTTGGTTTCAGCATCAGATTAGAATGCCTCTTGGTCTTTTCCCTCTGGAGTTTTTCCACCAGGTGCTGTCTACAGGGAGGAGACCTGCAGGTGGACACAGAACTCGCTAGAGAGATAATAGATCTCTTCTAGCCAGGTAACACTTCTGGATCCCCCAGGAGGAGCTGGAGAGTGTCTTTTGGGAGAGGGATGTCAAGATTTCCCTCATAAACCTGACCTTTGAAAAAATGTACACAAAGTCATAGACGGCTGTTCTCCAGTTTTGTTGATTTTAATACTTGATATAAAAAATTAAGTGTCATTCAGAACAATATTACATTTAAAACCTGTATCATACATACATAAACATTGGATCCAAGCTGTGTTATACTAGAACTATGAATGTAAAGTCATGCTAATAAACTCATCACTAGTGATGATTAAAAAGAATTAACAGGTCAAAACATTTATATGTTAAGTGTTGGGAGATACTAAAACTTGTTTTGAAGCTTTTGCTTGCCTTACACAATGGTTTTAAAAAGTATTCATACCCCTTGAATTTTTGGAGAATTTGTTCTATTACAACAACTATTTTTTATTTCATTGAGATTTTATGCCATAGATCATTACCAAGTCACAAACAATTTGGAAGTGGAAGAAACATCACATTGCTTTAAACCATTTTACAAATAAAAATCTGTCTTTAGTGAACATTTGTATTCATCCTCATTTACTCTGATCCCTCTAAGTAAAATTCAGAGCTCAACTGCCTATAGAGGCCACTTAATTAGTAAATAAATTCAATTGATATGTACATACACCTGATCTTTGAAAAGTTTTTTTTAGAAGATTAGTGAATGAATGTCATCAGTAATAGCAAGGAACACACCATACAGCTCAGGGATAAAGTTATGAACAGATTAAAATTAGGGTTAGGTAATAACGCACTACACCAGATTTTAAACATCTCATAGAGCACTGTTGAATCTACCATCACAAAATGGAGGTATGGCATAATTGCAAACCTACCAAGACATGGTCATCCACCTAAATTGACAGGCTGGGCAAGGGGAACATCAATGTGGAAAGCAGCAGACCAGCCCATAGTAACTCTGGAGAAGTTGCACAGATCCACAGTTTTAGATGGGAAAGTCTGTTAAGAGGGCAACTGTCAACAGATTTTTTGTACACTCTAAAAATAAGAACAGTAATAATAAGAAAGCTGTAAACGTACTGCTCGCAGTTTTCCACAAGCCATGTAGGGACACAGCAAATGCAGAAATGTGGTCATCTTAGATGATACAAAAGTAAATTTTTGAACTTAACTGCAAAATGCTATGTGTGGCAGAAGAACTTGCACATCACCCTGAACACAACAACACTTATGAGAATCTTGGTGGTGGCAGCATTATGTGGAATAATTTTCAGTAGGGACACTAAAGCTAGTCATGGTTGGACAGAGGTAAATACAGAGCAGTCCTAGCAAAAAAACACATTAAAGGATGCAAAAGACTTTCAATAGGACAACAACCCTAAACGTACAACAATAAAATGATTTAGATCGAAGCATGTTCATGTGTTGGAATTGACAAATCAAAGTGCAGACCTAAATCTAATTGAAAATCTGCAGCAAGACTTGAAAATTGCTGTTCATAGCTGCTTTCCATTCACTCAGATTGTGTTTCAATTCAAATTTAACTCAAAAATACTTTATTAATCTCAGAGGGAAATTTAATGTTGTTATAACTCATATTGTGCAATTTTCTTCAAAGAGTTGTTGTAGTAGTTGTTTGTAGATGTTGTTTGAGATATTTTGCAAAGAGGCATAGGCAAAAACTTTAATCACTATGTGCACCAATCTGGTAAAGATAAACATGCAGTTGTATCTACAGGGAAAGGTAGTTCTACAAAGTATTGGCTCAAAGGGCGTGGAAACAAAAGCATTCCACAATTTGCAGACATTTGTTTGATACAAAGTTCTAAAATGCTGCATAGTTTTTTTTTTTTTTTTTTTTTTTTTTCATTTCCCAGTTATGTACAACTTTCTGTTCTGTCATCAAAAATCCCACTAAAATAAATTAAATTTTGTGTTTGTAACATCACAAGATTTGAAGCAGTGGGAAGTTTATGAATACATTTGCAGCACACCATACATTTGATTTGACAAAATGAAAAAAAAAAAAACACTTGTACAACACCTGCTTCTGGAACAAATTGAAAATCTTCACTGTCAATAATCAAATCTAAAAGAAATGTCCCAGTGAGCAATAACAGATTTTATCTTCAAAGGTTGGCATATAGAGCTTCCAAACTGTCACAGGTATGATAATCCTGATAGGAAATCAAAACTTGCCTGGTGTAAATAAAAGTTAACAGCTTAAACAGACATTTCGCGCTTCAAAATGAGAGCAGTGATTGTTTTTAACCTAGTTCACAAGAGTGTGCACATTCCGGAGTTAGATCAGAGTTTGTGTTTGGGACCTGGGTGTGATGGGATCCTCTGTGCTGGCAAGAACGGGCAGAGCTGAACTGATGTACACCAGACCCACCACAGCTGTGTAAATAGTGAGCCAGGCCAACCTGAGGCATGGCCATTGGCCACAACTGTTGCTGCATGCTCTGGCATCAGGTCATTTGACCAGCAGCCCTGCTTTCTAACAGAAACTCTGCCCCAGTAATCCTCTGATTTTTATTTTCCAGCTGCTGCAGACGATAGCATCTTGATCACTATTTTATGATGTGTGTCTGTCTGATAATACACACAGAGACTAACAATCACTTGAGGGAAGCACATCTTTGCATAAATTTGCATGTTGGTTACGACCCGTGGATGGCCATTTAATCTAAATGCATCCTCCATAGTAAAAGATAAAATTATCACTATATCAAAAATAGGATGGGGACCAGATTCTGCCCTGTAATCTATTAACTGTTCAAATTAACATTTGTTGTTATAAGAGGTTATATTTACTATATCTTTATGATTACAGCAGAACAATAGGCAGCTGAAGTACCTCTTTATGATTATTTTAGAGTGTAATTTAAATTAAGCCAGAGTATTTTTAGAAGAGTCTTTCATGAATAATTGCGGGTTTTTACAGCAGAGATCTCGGGTTTATCTCCCATAATTAGGCCAGCTGAGTGTGTTATAGGAGCAGAGACACACCAGCAATGTAATTGTTTTGGAGTAGAACAGGGGAAATGCATTTATTCCCTCTCACATGCTTAAAGATTTAATTGTGAGCTTGCAACTTGACCAGCTGCCTTGGTGCATTATGTTACACCCAGTCTGGGATCGTCCATTAATGGTCTATGGACGTTTGCAGACGTGCGATATAGGAAAAAACATCAACCCTGCAAAGCAGATTGGGTTGTGCAAGAAGAAAAAGCAATGGATTTCATAGACATTTGTTACATAAGGCAGAGAGTGACAGGAAAACAACACATACAGGCCTATTTTCCTCCCCAGTCTGTCAAAGATGTGTCATGTTCTATCCTCTGCACTGTTGTCATGGCAAACGGGAGACTCAAACATCTGAAGTGATGCTGTGCCTGGAATGGCATGCTATGTGCACTGAGTCAGAGTGTTGTGTAAAAATCTCTTGATATGCTTGTTATTTGGTAGGTCTTGGACCAATTTACAACATGAGAGTTCAGAAAAAGCACCAAACAAACTGTCATAGATAAGAACATGTTAGACAGACATTCAAATGTGCGATGATAATGTCCATGGGGGGAAGTATCATCCCCATTTTCAACAGATAGCAGACAATGACAAAAAAAAAAAAAAAATTACAACAGATTGTATAGAGAAACATCTTTCTTGACATAATTCAAACCAGATACAAAACACATATAGTTACTGTGTATTTTTACATTGTTAATTATCAAGATGCTGTAAGTGATCAGTAAAAGTAAAAATCAAAATATCAAAATATCTTGCCTTTAGTGACTAGGCAAAGTTTATCTAGATGGCTTATTCTTTATCCCAGACAGAAAACCTTCAGCCTTAAACTCTGATTGATATTTTGATCAGCCAGTCATCTGATTAGCAGTTATTGGGCATCTTCTACACCAGTCCAAAATTTTCTGGGTAGCCTGGCAATCTTCTTAGAAGATTGGCCAATGCTGGTAGCCAATGCTCAGTGAACACTTAACATCCAATCAATAGTAATGATGTTAGCTGTAACAAAAAGAAAAGCAATAGTTGAAAACCCCCTCTGGTCATTATTTCAAGAATTGTAGGATTGTTCATGATCCATTTGATGATTTTTGCCATTTGGCAAACATTTGGGCCGATACATACTAATGAGTTTCAAATGTTGGCAAAGATGTTGTTTTAGTCATGACAGGTAATAAATGTTCCTGCTGTATGATGCCAGTGTTTCAAAACCGTCAGTCTATGAAAAGGAAACTAACAGTTTTCTACTATTAACATTTGTACAATGTTTAATGTTATTTTGTTTTTATAAGAGCAATTGCCCACACCCCCTAACCCTTGGAAGGTTGTCCTCCCACAAGTCTGAATATATAAGTTCTTGCTACTGTAATTCATGAGCGGCTGACTACATACCCTCAGCAGCACATGTAGATGTGCCTGATAGAATATTTATCATCCAGGATTCATTTGTATGACTTTGATAAAGTGCAAGGCGTTTCACTCCGTATTCCTAATAACCTCAGCTGAAATATGCAGCCGTGATACATACTCACAGGATAATTCAAAGGCACCAGAGGTCAGCTTTGTTTCACCAGAGGAGACAGAAAGTGTGGGGAGGGGGCTGGCTTTGATATGTAAAGTTGGAATCAAGCAGGTCAAAAAGAAATTCTATATTAACTTGATTTTTCTCAACCTCTATTTTACTGGCTAGATAGATATTTTTTAGTCAGCCCTCTGTAAAGCATGATCAGCTAAAGCAGTCTTACCTGGTTTTGAATAAGCATACACTAACACCATCAACAATTCTCGTTTGTGTTGCAGTAATGACGGTAATGGATTCCTGAACACCATAAAGAGAAATCATTGCAAGTTCTACAGCATGCCATCTGTTTGATGGTTCTATGAACCAACCTTATATAGTCTGACTGCTAACTTTAGTGCTGCAATGGAAGTGATATGTTAAATGAGACTTTATTCTATAAAGTAAATGACACCATGACAAGATTGGCATAACTATTATACATTCGATAGCTGTAAAACAGAAGTATATAACTGATCACTAAATCTTTTTTTGTTCTTCAGTCACCTCACTTTACTGGGGGTTAGACTCTTGTATAAAAGCCACTAGATAATTAAGAGCTAAATTTAGCTTACATTACATCTGACAAATAACAGTGCTATGGTAATATAACACAGTAAAAGAAATCTTAGTGGCCTCCAAGTTTCCAGTTCTGCTTTTATATTATTTCCTTTTATCTGAGTTAATGATAATAGAGAGGGCTTTTTCAGTTAACATGTAGGTAAATATAAAATAAAAATATAAAATGTCTCCTGATTCATGATAAATTTGTTATTTTGTTATTACCAGTAAGACAGCAAAAGCTCTAGTGAAATGGCTTGTAGTAATTTATCGTGTTGGATGGTATAATTCAAGTAACCATTTTTCAGCTCAGCAAAATTTGTTCTTTCTCATGGTTTTCCATAATAGCACATTTACTGATATGTTCTTACAAATCTCCTACACATGTTGTACAGCTCACTTCTCAACTTACATTCAGGTTAGAAAAGGTGTGTTGAACATGCATCCAAAGTGAAAAAGGATTTGTTTAGTGATTGGTGATTTGTTTTCCATCTGATACCAACAGATGAGGAATCAAGAAAAAATGTGCCTAAAGAATGTTATTTTGAATTAATCACTTGCTGCTTGAAAAGATCAGATATATTATTGAATAAAGTGTGGAGAAGCTCTAAACCTATACCCACATTATTGTCAGTCTGTTCTTTGTTTCAGTAATACAACAAGACGTGATGTCATAGTGTACTAGTTCTCTAACTCTGCTGTACTACATTTTTCACACAGTAGCATAGAGATTTCGATGAACAGATAAGCCACACTGCTACAAATCGTTTGGAGATGTAGAACAATTCTGTGGCATGAGAATCATAGTTCTAAGACACCATGTATACCAAAAATATGGACCACTATAACAGAATGGTTGCAGTTGACCAATGTCTGTCTGTCTGTATGTATGTCTGTATGTATGTATGTTAGTCAGTCATCTACATAATTTCTTCACATTTCGACTCGTGTGTTTCAATGTACCAGCAGGCAAGGCAAAAAATGAAACATTGTTACTGTAGCTTTAATAAAACCATTTTTTTTCTCTGCGTTCCATTTCATCTGCTCACTGGCATGTGACATGTCAGTCTTTCCATCCCTGAATGCATTCTCAAGCTACAATAGAAAATTGCTAAATAAAAATAGTTATATATAAAAAAAAAAGGCTGAACAACCTGATACAGAAGGCTTGTTCTGTTCTTGGGATTACTGTGGAACCACTAAAGATTATGGTGCAAAGAAGGATTCTTCATAAAATCAAGAAAATTATGAACAACCCTGAGCATCCTCTTCATGAGACTGTTATACAACAGAATGTCTTCATTCAGAGGCTTAATGAGACTCGCTGTAATACAGACTGCTACAGGAGATCCTTTCTGACTACAGCTATCAGCATCTACAACTCTTTGAAGAATCGTGGATAATATGAGTTACAACAACAGTTAATTTTCCTTTGGGATCAGTAAAGTATTTTTGAATTGAATTTGAATGTATGCATCCACTGTATTTTTATGAACTTAGAAAACACCATATTACTCTCAAATTAAATAATATTTCTGCATTCATAGTATTGCAGCTGCTGTGAGCTCACACTTGTCCTGAAACTCATAAGTTCATTAGAACTCAAGTCCAATGATGAGTGGCACTAAAGCTTTGATTAGACTTTACATCTGATTTAAAGTGGATGAGGTTGTGCCTGTCCCCCCCAACAACATTCAATGTGCATTAAAATGGTTTAAATACTGATGCATCTCAGAACTGCTTAGACTGTTCGTAGGTTTTCTGTCCATTGAAAGGGAATTGATTGTAAAGCTAGCATTGGTATCAGTTTCTTCAGGTCATCCTCTAAGTTTTTTAATAATGAAGGTGGTATTATATTATTTTATTTACTGTAGGCTGTGAAAGTTGGTCTTACCATATATTTTTTGTTCATATTTAGTGTGTGAGAGAGAATTTGTTTACATAGAAGACTGCAATTCTGATTCAACAACAGGAAGTTTCACCCATAATTCATGAAAAGCATGATGGGTTGCAGAAATAAGGGGGAGAGTCTTGTCAAATTAAGTCTAACCTGTATCCCTTGAAAGTTGGGAAGTGAGGGAGATGTTATCTAAGCAGTCAAAGTCATCAGTGTTTGTAAAGACTCGGTTAACCTAAGAGGTAGACCTTCAAATAGCTTGGGAAGCTGTTATATTTGGATCTGAACATGAAGAGGAGCTTTTCAAATGTGCTTGTTCAGGTAAAGAGTATGTGCATTTGCATGTAAGTTGGCCTCCATTTGGTTGTTTGATTATTTAACTGGTGCATATTTAAACATCATCATTCACATTATTGGCTTCAGAGTCCAAACTTGTTCACCTTCAACCAGCACAATGTTAAACTGACTGTAATGTTATCACATCTGGGCTCTGGCCTTTTTAACAGCTCTAAACCCTCTTTGTCTAAATCCCTCTGCCCATATCCCTTTGTTATAACAGGCACTAATGCGACAAACTGATTAAGCGCTATTAACTTGCAAATTAGTTCTTTTGTTCCAACTTTATCCCCATCAGCTTCGTCCGTTTAAAACAACCTTTGTACAACCACAAAAAGATTGTGCTGTCAGTGATGATTCTAAATTATGCACTTCTCATTTCAAGTATGTCTGTTTGAATTGTACGCAACAGCATTGAGGAGAAAATGTCATTTTGGCATCTCTCCATTGAAATACAATTAATAATACAATCCGAATCACGAAAAAATGCACTGCATCATTATACCAACCAATCACTGAAACCTTTATGATGTTTTCAGATTGATCTCTCATCTCTGGCAAGAGGATTTTCAGAGAGAAAGCAGGAGTTATGGGACTGTCCCCTATCTTTCTGTCTGCCAACGTAGTATGGTAGCCTTGAAGTGTACAATATAAAAGCTAAACCACAAAGGGGGAAAAGAATAGATTAAAAAAATTGCATCAGAAAACATTTAGCTAAACATCCCAAAAATCTTTAAACATCTTGCAAATGCAAACACAATCAGTGCAGCTTATTTTGCCCTATCAGGAATTTGTCCTCAAACTGTTTTGGACATTTTGGACCCAGCTTCTTTGAGCATCAAACAAAGCGATTTCCCTTGTTTTGACCATCATTGACAGCTAATGTTTTAAGGAGTTTTCCATAATCCATTCATAGTGAAGTGGAAGGAATTTTGGTTATGTGACTCCAATATTATCTGTTAACAAGAGCTTGCTTGTTGTTAATTTGGTTTGATCAGATGTCATAATATTTAATATTACATAAGAGTGACCTGGTCCAAACAGATCTCTGGAGATATGGTGTAATTTAATATCTTCAGAAATGAATATACATTTTTAAAGCATTTTTATTGTCATTCATCTTCATGATTTAATTAAATACATAACTGCCAAGTGAAAAGTTTTTCTGTTTTAGCTTTTTGCTGTTGCATTTTCAGAAATGTTGTATTTTGTGCTGCCTCTAGGTCAATATGCTCCTTTCCTAATTCATATCCCCACTATGTACTCATGCTTTGCCTTGTTGCCCCTTCCTTCTTTCATTTCATACCTGTTAACATATACATTTGTACTGATGCTGGTTTATTGTATGTCAGGTTATTTTACTTTGTGGTATTTTCATTGAGATATAGATAAATATTCATAAAACACTTCAGTCTTATGTCTAATTTAGTTGAATTGTCAAGTATTTTCTAAGAACATTTCACATACCCTATTTCCTAATCTTAGATTTTCAGGGTGCCACTTGGCATAGCAGTAGACAAGGTGCCCAATATACTGAGGCAATTAGTCCTCAATGCAGTCATCTGGGGTTTAATCCCTGACCATTAGAAGTTTGTATAACACCTTCTCTCTTTGCTTGTTTCCTGTCTTTCCTTGTTTGGTTACTGCCAATAAAGGCTGCTATAGAAACAAAATCCTTGACTTTTAAAGCAGGTACAAAATTTCCTGTAGTATTTTGTATCTGCATCCAGGTACAAAATACTACAGAGCATCCAAACCAGAGGGAATAATTGTCAAAACATGCAATGCCTCAACCCAAAAACAATTATGAACAAAAGTCTACAAATGGAACAAATCAGAACTAATCAAACAGAGCTGCTCCAACATGCTAACACCATGAGTAGTGCAATCCTAAAATTCCATGCTAAGCTTTTGCCTGAGATTTTCTGCATACTCTGGAGACTCTTACATGTGTATGGGAATACACATGTAAGAGTCTCAACTGTATAACCTTCTAAACAAATCCCCAGTCTTCACAAAACTTCTTTAGTCACATTAATTAATGCTTATTATATTTTCTTTGACCTCCATAATGTATGTGTAATGTCCTGGTAGGGAGAAAGATGCAAACTGATGCTGTAGAGTAAGTTATCAGTAACTAACATTTCCACTTGAATCTCTTGGCCCTTCCTTTCCAGATTGCATGATGCTCCATTAGATTGCCTTGTACTTTTTTATGATTAGCCTTCATTAAAAAGAATTATTACCAAACACATTCAAGTTTATGATTTACTTTCACAAATTCTTAAATCTGGATTCATAAAGGTAAATCATTTAATAATCTATTTAATGTAATAGATTTCCTTATATTATTCTGTGACGTGTTTTTTTTTCATATTTTCAATCTCTTTTCAGATTAATTGTTTTGTATTTTGAAGTTTTGCTGTCATATTGTTGAGACTATGCACTCTGTAAGCCATTTCTGGATTGGTGTTTGACACCAATTCCAAATCTTCTAGTCTTCGGTAATTAAAAAAAAAGATACTTAGGCTAAATCTTTTCAAAGATTTCATGATGGAGATGTAAATAATCATTATGTGAAATGTGGTATTGACATCTTCATTAAGTTCAGTTCCTCGCAACCATCTTAGCCAGAAAGCTATGAGCTCCATACTATTCTGACTTTCAAAATAGATCTAGTGAAGTGTTAAGCTATAAAGACGAAAGTGCCATGTATCAAATCAGATGTTGTTTAAAAGCCAGGGAGAGAGGTGCAATACTCTGTCCAACAAAGATATGAATATTTAAAGCTGAAAAACCCTCAGCATACTGCTAAGTACAGCCAGAAAATGGTAGCTGTCACTTACAATTATATAAATGGATCCAAGTGTCACAACTAGGCTTGTAGTCGTAAGGGAAATAGCTTTGTTTGTCCTAATCTTTACCAATCTAGTTGAGGAAACATCTTGGTCTCTGTCTCTTACCTTGGGTGCCCTTCATTTCCGTATAAATTCTGTCCGCTTACCCTGAGAGGCTGCTTGCTAAGTGCAATCTGTGCAGCTGTCAGTGGTTTGTTTGTTTGTCGTGAGGAAGACGTGGCATGAACACAACTGCATCAGACAATGCAGACCTATTTTTGCATGCACTGCATCACTGGGAAACCTTGACATAATTCAGATAAGAACATTATGCTTGAGACAATAATGTTTGCAAATATAAGCACTTCTGTGTTATAATGTATTCCCCATGAACAGCTATACAGTAAGTTTACATATTAATACAAATGCCAGTATACACTCACTGGCCACTTTATTAGGTACATCTCACTAGTACTGGATTGGATTCCCTTTCGTCTGCAAAGGTGCCTTAATTCCTTGTTCCACCAAATCCCCAAAAGTGGACTATTGGATTGGTGACTGTGGAGGCCATTGAAGTACACTGAACTTATTGCATGTATTCAAAACCAGTTAAGTTGTAATCTTTCACTGCAGAAACACAAAATCTTACCAAGTATTTTTGGTCTGGTTTCTAGTGCAAATGTCTTAAATACACTTAAAATAAGACAAAACTAACTTAGAAGTAACTTTTCAGTACAATATAGGAGCTTGTTTTAAGTCAATAATTCCTTAATATTGATGAGAAAGAATTAGTTATAATTATATATAATCTACCAGTGAGACATGGCATTTTAACTTATAATATGGGAAAAATGTCTTGTTCCACTGGCAGATTATTTCACTTATAACTAGCACTTTTTTGTCAATATTAAGGAATTATTGACTTAAAACAATTTCCTATATTTTGAATATTATCATATATATCCTGAAAAGTTACTTGTAAGTTAGTTTTGTCTTATTTCAAATGTATTCAAGGTATTTGCACAAAACGAGACCAAAAATACTTGGTACGATTTTGTGTTTTTGCAGTGTTGTAACATGGTGCATTATCACACAAGATGTAGCCATCAGAAGATTAGTACAATGTGGTCCTGAAGAGATGGACATGGTCATCAACAAAATCAGGAAGGCAGCAGCATTTACATTGTGCTAAATTAACACTAAAACCGCCAAAAACATGCGAAGACAATTTCCCCCACACCATCTCACCAGCAGCCTGAACCGATTAATTGGACTAGGCAAGATTTTTCCACTCTGTTGTTGCCCAACTTTGGTAAGACTGTGTGAATGGTAACTTGTTTCCAATTCTTAGTTGACAGGTTGGGCACCCAGTGTAGTGTTCTCCTGCTGTAGCCCATTTGCTTTGAAATTTGAAGTATGCTGTGTTCAGAGGTGGTATACCTTAGTTGTACCGGCTGGTATTTTGAGCTGTTGTTGACTTTTTGTCCTGCTATGTTTTCTTTTTCAGACAATTCTCTGAAAAGCAAGGAAATTGGTTGTGTGAGAAAATCCCAGTTTTATTACAGAGGTTTCTGATAAACTCAGACCAGCCGGTTTCTCATCAAAAAGCATGCCAAGTTCAACATTGCTTAAATCCTCTTTCTTCCCCATTCTGATGCTCGGTTTGAACTTCAGAAAGCCATCTTTCACCACTGCTAGATGCTTACATGTATTCAGTTGCTTCCATGTGACTAGCTGATTTTCTATTTGTGTTAACAAGCAGTTGAACAGGTGCACCTAATAAAGTGTCTGGTGAGTGTATATCTACAGTGTACTTGTCCTGGCATAGATAATTTCATATTTAAAAACATTTCAGAGAATAAAGCAAATACTTTGCTTTATTGTCAGATACTAAGCTGCAGGATAGACTGACAAGTGGATGTTATTACAGGAAAAGATCATTTAACATCAGCTTCAACACAGAATGACATTTCATGTGTATATACAGGGCTATTATAACTACATGCAGTTTTACCAATTGTTTTACACTATTCTGAAGAAATCAATGTACAAACAATAATAATACTTTTTATCTAAATGTCAAAGGTCTTGTTCAATCTTTGATATAATTTAGACTACAGAGACAAAGACAACAAATTGCTGAGAGTGATAGAATCACAGCTAAACTAAATCTTTGGTGTAAAATCACGCAACATTGATTATAGCATCTACATTGTTTCTGTTTTAGTGTTTATAGATGGGTTTTATGGTCACAGATTGCTTGCAGCCCACATGACTTCCACTGCTTCAGTGAGACCTGGTTGAGAGACCTGGGTGAGTGCATGCATAAATGACTCATTTTCTGCCTCAAGCGGTATATCTGGCGTATGAGCTGAGCAGTAGTATGACAAGGCAGGCACAAGGAGAGGCTGCACTCAGTCTGTGCCCTAACGATGAGTGGTGTCAGACTGAGAGTGTTCCAGAGGACCAAGGACTCTTTTAGAATATTTCTGACAAGGTTTTAGATGTGTATTTTCTGCTAAGATGTACCTAGTTGGTATGCATCACAACATTCACAGTAAGCAGAACATCCTTTAAGCTTAACGAACTTCTTGTATTAACACTCAAAAAGTTATTCCGTGCCAGAAAACCTTTAATTTGCCACGGGGAATAGATGAATGGAGGTAAAAGCCTTTATTCTGAGAAACATTTCAAAAAGCACAGACACCTCAGGTTTTCTGGGGCTCTGACTAACCGGAGATGAAAATGGCTTTCAAAATGGATAAATATGAAAATGAGGTGGCTCATTTTGATTGCACCGTCAAACACATTGCACGTCTGTTTAACTGGCAGGCAATTATTTTCAGTTTGCAACAGGGCGATTTAATAGTCTGAAAAAGGAAGGTATTAAAAACATCCAAAAAAGAATTGGTCAGCAGTACTGTGTAAAACAGGTGCATTTATTGTGAATTGGTGTTGTTTGAAAAGGAAATGTTTCTGAGAATACACAGTACTGTAAAGAAGAACAGATGTGCTTATTTTCAGGAAGAAATAATAAAAGAATTGCCAAGGTAAATAAAATTAATCTTGTGCTGTAGTTTCTATGATTGCAGTTGTATGCCATTTTCAGTAGTCTACTGGCCAAAATAATTGAAATACCATCTAATCAATACTGCTGTCCAGAGGGGGAAGTCCACTGCTGGTAATAAAAGTTATTTGACCAAAAAAATAGAACAGTAAGTTGTTGTGGTTTAGAAATTTGAACTGACTTAGTTTATAGAGACAAAATGTCATTATGTATAAATATGTAAGAAACACTGAAGAACATTCAAATTACTACAAGAAATTTTTATATGTGGGCCGACACTGTTTCATAACGGTCATCATTACCATCTAACCAAATTGTCATTCTGTGGTTTGATCATGGTGCCAACAGGTTTTCAGATCAGTGGTTCCATGAATAATGCAAGGGGTGTTCCTTCCTGCAGAGTTTAGTGCATGACACACAGTATCTTAACCGACCCACTCAGGACTTCTCAATTGTAGATAACCTGTGAGCACAGCAGCTGAATGTAGTCTTTCATCAAGCATAAAGCTGAGAATACCAATACAAATTTCAAAGTTTCCTGCCTCGTGAGGAGGAGTGTGTTAATAAAAAATGAGACAAAGTGCAAGCTGCTTTATCACTTTGTTCACTGGAGTGTGCTACTAAAACATTCCTGGGCTGAGACATGCAACAGCAAGGTCAATAAAGAGATTAGATGTGAAAGGCCATTAGCTGGCCAATGGGTAACATACATACAAGACTTATTATCAAATTTTAGAGGCAGAAGACTACAAATCTTGAAAGTATAAAACACAAAGCAGATAAATACATTGAAATGCACTTTCCTGAAACAAAAAGATTCTTTTTAGCCCCATCCACTTAAACAGGAAGGCCTTAACAACACATTTTGAAGCCTGTTGCTCTATCTGACTGTAGAGAGCTTGTGGATTGTTTTCCCAACAATTTTTTTTTTTTTAGAGAATATGTCAAATAGATATGTGGGTGTTTACTGGGGACAATAATATATAGTGAGCACTTTTGCTACTTAGAGCATCAATCCAGATGCAGGAAACATGGGTTACCTCTGTGGAAGTAAATAGAAGTAGGGAGGATACGTTTTTCCTCAACCTGCTCCATGACCATGAAATAGTTGGAATTCTGGATTCAAAAATAACCAACAATCCAATCCTTTGGGATGAGGAAATGACAGTGTTATTTAAATATAACAGATAGTAAACAGTCATACAATGAAGCAACTGCAAGTATCGTTTATGGGCATTAAGTTTATTAATTTATTTTCAATATTATTCTTATTTGGTAAGAAAATGCTTTTTTACTGACTGTGGCAGAATCATTTTTTCTTGTTCTTTCATACTCTGTGAATTTGTTCTTGTGCACTCATTGGTTGATAGCAATGATATGGATTCCTTCCTAGGCAGTGCCCAGGTGTTGTTAGAGATGTGCGGGAGAAAGAAAGAAAGAAAGAAAGAAAGAAAGAAAGAAAGAAAGAAAGAAAGAAAGAAAGAAAGAAAGAAAACTGGGTTGAATGTGACTAAGTAGTGTTGAAGAACACAATGATTTGGCACCATGTGGAGGCAGGAAAAAGGTATTTATGGAGGTTGTTAATGAGCTACGGTCGACGCCAGGCACACACTCGCCGGGGACCGCTTCTCCAAGTAAACACAGGATACAATGAGGGGAAGAAAAATTGAGATTCCTGGGATTAGGGAAAATATTTATTTTTCACTTTAATACCTTTAGTAAAATTAGAATTATTATAATAATATATATTAAGGCATAACATTATGATCACTAACAGGTGAAGTGAATAACACTGATTATCTCTTCATCAAGTCACCTGTGAGTGGGTTGGATAAATTAGACAGCAAATGATCAAAGTTGATAGGTGAAAAGCAAGAACAAAAAAAATCTGTAGTCTGTAAGGATTTGAACAAGTTTAACAATGGAGAAATGTTAATGGATAGATGACAGGGTTTAAGCTTCTTCAAAACTTCAGTTCTTGTGAGGCTGGTCCATTTTGGCGTGGTGAGTCTTTATCAAAAGTGGTCCAAGGAACACTGGTGACTACTGATGTTAACTAAAGTATCATTTGTCTTTAGCTGCAAAAATATAAGAATTGCAATTTATCATGATAACTTATTACATTTTTTTTCATCACACAGAGTGCTTGATGTGTGTGTGTTTGTTGCTTACCTGGGAAACACACAGCACCAGAACATAGACATAGACCTATAGACCTTTACCACCTGGGCTTTTTTCAGCAGGATAATGGACGCTTCCACAAAACAAAAAAGGTTCAGGGATGGTATGAGGAACACAATAAGTTTGAGATGCTGTGTTGGGATCTAGGTTTCACAGATAGACCTTCAATCCAATCCAGCTTTTGAGGGATGTGCCAAACAAGTCAGGCCTAACCTCAGAACTTCCAGGACTTAAAGGGTCTGCTCCTAACATCTTGGTGTCTTATGTCACAGCACACCTTCAGGGATCCATGCCTCATTGATTCAGGAATGTTTTTGGTGGCAAAAGGAGGAAACATTATGCAGGTCGTTACTATATTATGCCTGTTTATTGTATATTGGGTTTATTTGGAATATATTCCCCATTTACTTTAAATTCTGAACCAGCAATAAGCTTCATTACCTCTGATCTGACTATAGCATGAATTATCCAGAATTGTTGTTGTACTGAAATGTAATAGAAAATTAAAATGATTCATCACTAAGCAAAAAAAGAGAAGACACTATTGGTCCAGGTTTCAGTTAATAAATTGTGTTTTCCTTTCTTCTATCAATTTCTAATGTAAAACAGAAATTCTACACCTCTTGGAACTGTAGTCTGTGGATGATACCAGTATTCAACCAGAGCCTTAATTTTAAATAAATGAACAATCTTTGAGTTTCTCTCAAAGACATGACAAATGTTGAATTTTCTGTAAAGAACATAATCTCATTATTGACTTGCTACTTTTGGTAACAAATATTTCCTGTTTTTTTTGTTTTTTTTAATCCACCTGCATGTTGTAAATGTTGAAGTAAATGCGGACATGTCGAAGGCTGCTCTTACGAAAAGCATGAAGCAAAGAGAAAGATGTGAATGATGGTTATTTAAGGACACATTCATAATTGTGTGACTTTAGTATTTCTTTATATTCCAGTTATATTGCTAAAACATACCATCATAGCTCTTTACATCTCTGCATGGACTCATTAGTTTAAACCAGCAGGAAAAACATCTTAAGTAACTCAAAAAAACACCTTATTTTACTTAAACCAAACTGATAGCTTTGGTGCACAGAAAACATGGGAATTAATTGATCCAGGCTGAAAGAAAGTGTTCCAAATGTCGTCCTGATAATAGGGGACCCGTCATCATTAGGATTGATGGCACCAATTTATTATTAATGATTCGTAAAATGAGATCCAGTAGACCCCATTTTAAATACATTTTCCATTACCGAGGACCTGACAAGCAACAGTGCTGATTTCACCTCAAAAGCGGTTCACTCTTTTGTTCTTGCTCTAGAATTACAGCAGCTCCACCTCACCCAATACAAATGTCTCATTTTGGTGAAACATGGATTGTTCCAAATTGGAAGCATTTGTTTTAAAGCTGGGAAAGGAATATGGAGGCTTGTCACAGGGTTGTAATATTAAGGTGTTTTATTTAGCTTTAAACCACTGGACACAATGTTCAGCTGAACATTTTTTCAGTGAATTGTCCCTCATGTGTCCCAGCCATCTGCTGCACTGGATGTATGGATAGATGGATGGAAAACCAACATGGATGGAAGGACGAAAGATATTTAACAATACAAAAGAACACAAAAAACAAAGCCAAAGTCCAGAAACCCAAAAACATTAGCTAACGATTATGAAGCAAAACAAATCCAAAAACAGAAACATGGGGGAAGACGATGGAGGGCATAATAACACAAGGCAGACTAGTGCAGATTGAGGAGTGATGAGCACTGTAGAGCAGACTGATCAGATGAACCAGCAAAGAACAAAGAAAACCAGTGACCCTATATACTGAGAGAAGAATGGCGATTGACAGTGAATGCGTGTGTTAATTAGGGGATTAGGAATAGCTTTGGAAGAGGGCAAACAAGCAGACTGAGTGAAGATGAATACTAACACACAGGAAGTTGAATTAGACCCAAAAAACTACAAACCAAGGGGAAAAGACTAACATTGATCTAAGAGAAATACATCAAAATGCACAAAGAACAGAACACAAGAATGAACTAAGAAACTAAACACAAAGTAATGAACTAATATGGCAAAACCCTAATGACAACTAATTATGGCAAGACTTTTTTCTACAATAATAAACCCAAAAGTAATTAGAAAGGAGCACAAAAGAAAACCAAACACAAAAACCTTTGGATCGTGACAAATAGATAAATTGGGGGTAGGATGCATGAATGGTGAACAAACTAAGGAATGACTGGCAGATGGATGGGCAGATGAACATATGGATAGACAGACATTTGGAAACCAATTTTAGACTGTAGAAGAGACAACTGGGTCTGGAAATGCAAATTATTTTTCAAATTCCACACTTTCCCAGCATATTGCAGACTACATAACAACCCGGTATTCCTAAAATTAGTCTTGTAATACATATTTATCTCAAAACTTATTTGTCCTTGTTTTTTTATGAAACAGTATGGTTTCTTATTCTTTTGTATAAAAGTACAAATGTAATGACAAAATTTGACAAAAACTAAATACAGAGGAGGGTGTGGGTTAATTTATGCACTGCAGAGATACAACTTCTGGATGAGAATGTATCTCTAACAGAGAGGACTGGCTTGAAATATAGAGAGTAATTTCAACATGAATGGATGCAAAATTAGGGTCAGACAACCAAACCCCACACCCCACTAAACTCGCTGAGACATCGCAGTTGATTTAAATATAGACAGCCTCTAAAATAGCCTGTGGGGCCACAATGAATTATTGCATCGACTCTCAAACTAGATATCTACCATCTTACTGTGGATAAAACCTCCACAACTGAAATACCATCAGATGTGCCTAGAGTGTCCTTAATAATTGATGATTGGAGCATTCACGATAATTAAGAGTTAAGCTGGCACACATGTAGTTTGCATGTGCATTGAAAATGTATGAGGTGATCATCTTTAATTCTACATCCACAGTGGGAGATTGTGTGTGTTTGCCATCCCATTGAATAGAAGGAGAATCCTGTTGAGCTGTGAAAACTGCACTGCAACATCCTGGTGGCTTGCCACTCATCCCCTTTACCCTCATGCTGATGTAGGGGGAGTTTTAGGAAGCCATTACTCCAAATGGCTCTCATTATCTTGGCAATATTTGAATGCAGTAGAGAGGGTGCTTTTCCAAGCTTTAATTGGAGATGTATAACTTTTTGAATATAGTCATTCTCTGCAGCAGTTAGAAGCTCACAGCAATGGCTGTGGAGTTCTTTGAAATGCAAATCATATCATGAGGGCAGTGGAAGTACCAAACTGAGAGCAATGCACAAACACACATGTTGTTGCATCGGTGCACAGCCATAAACTGCAGGGGTACATATAAACTTTTGACTCACACCCAATGATTTACAAACTACTAACAAATCTTTTTTTTCAAAGAATAGGTTTGCTAACCATAGTAGTAACAATTCCATATTAAAGATGAACCATAATTCATGAAAGCATAGGATTCTGGCTGGTATTTTTCTTTATAAAATTTGGTCATAAGGTCACTAAAGCAACACCTATATCCATTAAGTTTGTTTAAAAAACCCCACCAAAAATCACATTTCATGATATTTTAGTGTTAGAAAAATTGAAGTATAAAGCATCAATGTACCACAATCACCCTTTTGATTGATTTTCAAAGCAGGTCACTAATTTTAAAACATATTTTCTGGATCAAGAAACATGAATAGGCTGAATGGATTTGTGGCCTGTTACTGATGATATACATTAAGAATGGAATGAGTACTTTTATTTTCCCCAAAGAGCCTCTACACAGGAAAAGTAGGATTCATAAAAAAAGAAAATAGGTTAAGAGGGTATTTTTCTCCTCACCCACTGAAATAAATCTCATAGTTTTATACACTTTTTACCCCAGGATTGTGGTTGCAGTTGGATACTTTGCTTCAAAGCAAAGAACAACTAAAGTTTGAGAGACAAGGACAAAACAATTTACATGAAACTTGCAACAGACAATTTAAAGGTCATTTGAAGGCTACTTTATTTTTCAAATAATTGTATGAGTTGATAGTTTGTTATGTGCAGTATAAATATCCAACAAATTTCTAAATATTTCTGGAAATAAGACCAAAACATGCCATTTTCTACAAACTGCATGAAAATCAGAGTTTGAATTTCCCTTCATAGCTCTTGAAGGAGAAGAAGTAATGTGTGACGTCATTGTGGCCAAACAACACAACTCTCAATGCTCTGTTATACAGCGCCTGATCTGGATTACCAGGTAAAAGCAGTTTTTATTTTAAAAGTTGTTCTTAGTTTGGGGGATTTAAAATGGACTATTGGGTGACTATTGGCTTTTGGGTGATCAAAGTGTTCAGGGTCACCTGCCGGCTTTTTCAATTTTCCAAAAGGCCTATGACGGCTAAAGATTTGGGTGGCTGCTGTGCGAAGAAAAGACTGGAAACCAAAGAAGCAAGCTCTGCTCAGACCATATTGAAGAGTCAGCCATTTCAGTGCCTACCAGTCTATGCAGATTGATAGATTTTGCACCCAAAAGGCTCCAGCTGAAGGAGCTGCAGTGCCATCAATATTTCATCATGCCAAAAGCAAAAACACCATGGCCATGGCATGACCTCTGCAGTGGCAAGACCTTTTTCATCAACATCACAAGTTAAAAAAATGTGCAGAAAACGAAACAAACTGGTAAGTTACCACATGACAACAAAACTTTTTCTAAAGCTTCTGTGTGCAATCACTCGCGCCAACATAACATAACAGTGAGAGATTTACAGAGCAAAGCAGAGCGACTGAGCCACTGCAAAAAGGACAGGCTCAAGTCACCATAATGTCACTATAATGTTTAGGCTTGATAATGAAGATATTGAATTCTAAACGCAGATAAATTGAGATGAGTCTGCATGTAACTACCCACCATATTGCATTTCCTATCCTCAGCACTCATGTCAGGGTTGCTTTCCTTGTCATTTCCTTGCTCAGCAGATTATCCATTCTGTATGACAGGTTCAAATTGGTACAGCTGGATGGTTTTTATATTTAATTCTGTAGTGAAATCCGATTCAGTGTCAGAGATGGAAATGCTGGCAGCCGGGTAGTTTGGCCATACTGACGTCACATAGCAACAGCTGTCTGCCTTAGAAACAAGAATTCTGATTTTCGGCTCAGTTTCACAGCTCTGTTTAGAAGGTGGAAAGTCATAGTTTTTAATATTTTCTCATTACAGTTGTGAATGATTTAAATCAGAATTTTGATTAAAACATTGTATGAATGCAAAATATCCAAAATACACATTTTTTTCCCTTCATTTGACCTTCAAGCAGCTAGCTAGCCTCCAGTCAGACCATCAAGGTGCTATTTTTCATGAGCATATTTCTCAGGTAAGGAAGTTAGTTGTATGTTGTACATTTATTTTTCTTTTGCCAAAACAGAGTGTGCAGATTGATTCACTCAATAAATCTATTAAAATGGGTAGTATTTGTATTTTTTAGGCACATAATACTGCCCCTTTAAAGAGTTTGAATTGTAAGACAGAGGGTGTCTTTGGAAGTAAAGTTTTAATAGCTATATTACAGTAGTGGTGTTAAAGCTCCACAAAAAAAAAAAAACAAAAACAAAAAAAAAAACATGGAGTTTTGTTTTATACAACCACTTAATTGGCTTGCTGGCATTACAGTTGTTCTCAGTCGCTTTGGTGCAATTCTCAGAACAGAATTGAAATTCTCAAAGATACTTGTTTCACATCAAAAAAGCAGTTTCTCATTTCTGTGAACAAATTACAAATGCTTTTATACATCCGTGCAAGTGATTATGTACAATTTTCAGCTTTTTTCATACATTTTCAGTTGCTTGTTATGTTGTTCAAAATGTTTTATATGGGTCTCTGTTGAATAGTCTCAAACTCCATAACACTTAAGCTTAAGTTCATTTTATAAGTCTTTACATGCAAAATGATTGAACAAGTTCTCATAATATGTCAAGCATAATTTTATACATTTCCATGTATAATATTTTATATATTTCCATGTTTTTTTCTAAATCTGTTCTCAATTGGTAAATTGCTCTCAAGTGAATCCTGACTTTCTCCAACATTGGTATAAATGCGTGAAGAATTAGATCAACCAGTGATCTACTAGTTTTCTGTAAAAGCTCAGAGATACATCTCAATAACCACCCAGTGGCAAGTATAAAGTGTATTAAGCTTGAGCACAACACAATGTTACATTTCTGACAATAGAAGGACAAGCATTTGGATGGGGTCAAAATGCAGAGAGAAGAAGAAGAGCAGTGAGGCTGTGTGGTGAAGAAGTTAGGAGGTAAAACAGAGGAAGAGACAGAAAAAGCAGAGGACATCTGCCAGTTTCCATCGCTCCAGCATCATCAGGCATTAGTTTGTGACACAACAGGATGCTAATGGAGTTCCTCTCATTCTACTCTTCATTCCTTAACCCCATTGAGGAATTTTTCTCAGCACGGAGATGGAAAGTATATGACCACCAGCCACATATACAGATGACCCTTCTGGGTGCCATGGATGCATGTGTGATGACATCACAGCAGATGCCTACAGAGGCTGGATAAGACAATCTAAGGCTACATTCACATAGGCAAATGCGACCCAAAGCCATATTTTTTGCCCATATATGACCTATAGCCGACTATTTCATGGCAGTCTGAATGGCCCAATTGCAATCTTTTTATGTAACCCCCCCCCCAAAAAAAAAAAAAAAAAAAAAAAAAAGTGATTTGTGCCACTTCCATATGTGGTACTAATCACATATGGAAGTGGAGAAAGTCAGGATTCACTTGAGAGCAGTTGTTTTCAAAGCATTTGCTGTCAGAACGGTCATGTCGCATTTTATCCGACTTTTATGTCATCGATATGAGACGTCTCATAATTTTGCACCAGCAGAAACCGGTAAATCCGGACATAAGCAATGGCTGAACATTATAATTATGAACTTATAAAAGAAGTTTGTGTCACTGAAATGCATCACATCACAATCCCACCACTCCTGGCTCTGACTACACATCCAAACAGACTTCTCTACAGAAGTTGCAGACAATTCTCCACAAAAGGCCATTGCAATTAATTATGGTTTCTTTTTATTAGCTTCTTTCGTGTTGTTATGATCTTGTGACAATGCTGTTTGCTCCCATTGTTGAATAAACTTTAAAACCAATCCATAAACGGTTCCATCCATTATTACTTCCATAAACATTATGCTGATGTGTGATGTCAACGTTCTTCTTCTGTGCATGCAGGTGGCTTTGGGGTCGTAAATGGTTCAAAAAGAAATCTGATTGCAATCACATTTAATTAGTAGTATGAGCAACCATGCAAAAAAAAATGTAATGTCAGCAAAAAAGTCGTAATTGAGCATCAAGACCTTCTGTGTGAACATAGCCTTAAAGATTCTTTCCACATTGCATCGCCAGAGGATATTCACTGTGATGTCGATGAGAGTTTGTGGCCCAACAGACAGGAACGTGAGGAGGTGTTGGAAGACTGCACTGTAATGCCTACAGCACCGTATGTACAAAGAGATAGTCTCATCACCTGAAGAACATTTCCAGGATTAAAGGACCAGTGTCTCAACAAGATCTAGAGAAATCCATAACTGTGTTTATCTTTAGTTGCATTAATTATTGCAACAGTGTCTTCACAGGTCTGCCCAAAAAGTCAGTCAGACAGCTGCAGCTGATCCAGAACGCTGCTCCTCACATTCTCACAAAGACCAGGAGGATAGAGCACATCACCCCAGTTCTAAAGTCCTTACACTGGCTCCCTGTAGCTCAGAGAATAGACTTTAAAATACTTTTGTTAGTTTATAAATCACTGAACAGCGTAGCACCAAAATATATTAAAGACCTGTTGTCATTGTATCAACCTTCCAGACCACTCAGGTCTTCTGGTTCAAGCCTACTCTGCATCCCCAGAGCCAGAACCAAATGTGGAGAAGCAGCACCAAGAATTTTATTTACAATTTTTGACAAAGACAGTTACTATCACAGTTGTGATTACAAGTAGACCAGAGTCACCACTAAATGCTTTTAAGGTATGTTGCTGGTTTGCTAGATCTCCAAGGTACCACCATACAAACAGCATATTTCTGCTGACGTACTTCTCCTCACTCTCCTCATTGCAAATTGACAATTAATGTTTTCTTATACATGTAAATTAACATTAGAGACTCTACTACATACAGAACATACAGTACAACACAGAAAAGAGAGAGACTGGCCACCTGGCACCATTCCCAGTCAAAATCCATAGATAGAGATCTAAAGTAAAAAAAAGTAAAGCTTTTTCATTTTTCTTCCCTTTTAAAGATGTTAAGTTGTGTAGTCATGTCATAAAATATTGCAATTAGTTACACAAAATGTTTTTTTTTTGTTGTTTTTTTTTTTTTTTTAGTACGATAAAAGCGGGGTATATTCTAACACATGATTATAACCCAAAAAGTGGTCAAATGTAATTAAAGTTTTATACTTTATCTGAGTCAAAATAAAGTTTGTAATTTTATTCTTTGCTTTTCAATCAATACCAGAGCTTTGATAAGTTAAGATGCCAACTGTGAAAAAATATTTCTGCTTCCGAGAAGAATTATTCTGTAACACTAACAATAACTGTTTTAGCCTAATTGCATCTTCCCCCTGTGAGCTCAGAGCAGCCATAACCAGTCGGAGACATAAGCTCCTACCACACTGAGGCAGAGATAAAAAAAAACACTCTGTTCATGTCTGATGTCTGATTGCATTTAAAAACCCGATGAACAAGTGTTAATCTGATGACTAAGACCTCAACAGAGGGGTGGGCACCAGCTCATGTGGGCAGTTAAAGATTTCCTGCTTTGTTAGCAAGGTGCACTCGCAGGGTCATTTGAGATGAGTTAATCTAACTGTTTACATGGTAAATGCTTTGGGACAGGAAATGAAATGCTTGAGGAAATTTACTGTTGATGTAAAAAATGTTTTGCATCACTGAGTTTGTATGAAAGAGACAGCAGTGTTCTGGGTAGGCTGTCTGAACAGTCAACAACCCATTTTATCACCAAACTGTAACTATAACTCCCCACCAAAGTGGTCTCGCATGCATCTCCAAGTAGGCTAAACAGACAGTATTAAACTGTATACCTGACTAACTGACAACAACATGGCACTCCTATCATGTACAGGCTTGTTACCTTTTCAAGCGCTCTTTACCACACTTATTGGCACCCATGGTAAAGAATAGAATAGTGGGGAAAAAACCTGGTTTGTGCATGAGGCATGGTTGCATTATAACACACTTTATGTTTCTTGTAAGATATAATGTAATTTTAGTCAAACAGCTCAAGACCAAATGAAACACAAGTCATTGTGTGATAATCCAAATATAGTCCCAAGTCTTTTGTGTTTTTATCAATTCAGATCTAAAATTACTATGTTTGTGACTCAAGTCTGACTTGATTTCAAGTCACATGACCTGAATCCACTCCTCTGGCAAATTAATTTGTTTAAATGCTTTTCAGAAAACTTTATCAGGAGCGCCAATAATTGGTGAACATTATACAAGTCACTGCTCTTAGAAATGTTGCTTTCACTGCTTTGCACACCACCTGAGTGGCAACTAAAATGAAAGGTTATCAAAAGGTGGTGAACTTCAAATTCCTACCCCCTCCTCAATGCCTATGTCTGTCAGTTGTACATTTAATCTGCTGTAGAATCATTTTTAAATGGTTCTCACATGCTCTTACAGTGATTTTCCATTGTCTACATGTTACACACATACATGCTTATTAGTTCAAAGATTTATTTAGAAATGTATGTGCATTTCCTTATGCTCTCATCTAAAAGCAAAAAGAACCGAGAACAATTTTACATCTGTACAATGCCACCTTCCATTATTCATTCTCTATGATTCATCATGTTGCTCTGTCAGAAAAAATGAAATTCAAGAATTCAAAACACACTCAGAACTGTACAGTGTAATTAGAGCATATTATGCACTTATCTACAATTTGAATAATATAATACAAATTCCTTTTCATCTAATCTTTTGAAGGGAAGATGCTTCACTTATTTTTTTTTTAGTTACAACCATTACAGACAGAAAGAGAAAATTTAAAAAATAAAAGGGAAAACAAAATCTTAAATTTCTACCAGGAGCATCTGGATCTCCATTTTTGACTCAGCTGTAAGCCTGGTAGCATTTTGTACACACCACAAGATGTGTCAAAGTAATTACAATGAAACAGCTGCAGCTGTTTTCCAGTTTCATAGCAAGTGCAAGAAACACACCCCATGATGCTGACCTCGACTGGCCTAAAGACTTTATAGCAATCTATTATTTCCAAAAAAGCTTATCTGCCCTACTGGTTATCGTAAGTGCTGTTTATTTATAAAAGAGACTTATATTAGCTGTCAGAGGGTTTTGATAAAATGTTCCCTCCAGTTTTAGTTCTCCCACAGTCAGGGCAGAAGGCAGACAGTAATCGTCATTCATAATTCAAACCATCGAAGTCCTAAATTGAATCTCTTAGATGCATTTCTCTTAATGTAATCCAGATTTATTGAATTATATCTCTGCTTTAGATTTATTATTTGAAGTAACAACATAAATCTATCAAGTCTTTTTATTTTATATAGTATCTCAAAGCACAGAAGACTCAAAATGGTCTTGCCATTAAAATTCAACAGCAAATTAATATGGGCCACATAATATACTGTTCTACTTAGTACTCAACAAGTGACAAGTGAAAGTAAATTATTATCCAGGGCTTGTGTAGAATGGTTTCCTAGTAAAAGGGCTGTTTTAACTTCAGAGGGATTGAATATTGGCTGCACAGAACAGTGACTAGGAGGCGATGTTTTTCCTGAGCCGTGGAAAAATTGATTGCCATATAAACATATTTTAATGAGTTTGATGATCAGTGGAATTCAAAGCTAATTTGACTGCGCTTCTCTTCAAAATGTCGCTTTGGGGGACATACAGCAAACAGGCCGACACCAATGAATACATATTTGTCTCTGTGGGAACATTTACACACATAGAGTTTTTTAGTACTTAGTCTTATCACCATCTGTTAATACATTAGAGAATCTGGCATTCTCTGAAGTGCTCATCAACTGACAACAATCTAACAAAAAATAATAAAGAAATCTCTTGACTGATCTTTATGAACTATTTGGAAATATTTTCCAAAGTCAAGGTTTAGGCCAAAATATAATTAAACTGTCTCTGCACTTTCCTCACTACATCTATTAACTTGCAGAATTTAGGGAAATGGTTGGGCCTGCTTGGAATTTATGACGACTATTAGAGACTCTGGCATGAGTTCAAAACCAAGACAGTGGGAAAGAGAAATATTTTTGACATGACTTTACTTCAGTAAAATGATTAAATTCACCAAGAGCCAAAAATATTTCATTCTTATAGACCACAGGGTGCTTTATTTATTCAAGCTGGTAATAATGAGCCTTAAGTCTGGGAGAAAAATCGGATCCTGTAGCAGTTTCCTTCTTATAACACACACTGAAATTATGCTTTTTAATATCTAGGAACAAAAAGGATCAATATTTGGACTGATCAATATATTTAACTGTGATTACAACATAAACTTGGAAAGTATTGCTTCATATTAGCTTTAGCCACTGTATCTCCACTTAGCTTTTAGATCTGCAAGCATTCTTTAAAATAATTATGTGCTTTTTATTTTTGTCTTAATATTCTTAGCCTCAGTCCATACTTACTGTAATTCTGTCAAAATGGGATTTGCTTAATGAACCAGTAGTCTAAAGGCAAATTGGATTGTTAGTGAGTAAAACAGTTTGTTTTTTTTTACTTTTATGTTTTAGATCTATCAGTGGCAAGTTGTTTTACAAGGATTAAGATAATATTATAATCCAGCATTGTTTTCAGATGCTGACTATTGCTTTTTAATACTAAAACAATATTAGAGTCATTTTCACAGATTTTTTTTTCTACATCTGCCTCACTTTTCCAGACCATTTCAGTATTGAAATTTAGACAGATGGTAGTGAAAAACTAAAAGCAAATGATGTGAGGTTTTTACCATTATCTTCAAAAAGTATTAAAATAATAAACTAACAAGACAGATTACTTGAAATGAAATGCAATAGTTAAAGGAGATTTCTATGTAATAGAAGTAAGAAGGGATAAAATGGTAACAAATGGGTGCAACATGGGGGCATGAATTTGAAAAGGAAAGTGACCAAGAACAGGAGAGATTTTTCTTCTGTTTGCATGCGTAAATGTTTAAGATAAGCAAACAAATGTTTGTATCAGATGAAGAAAACCTGAATAAATCGAAAGTCCAAACGTTGCTTTCATTTACTAAGGGAAAAAAGCTTTCCAACCCAAATAAGTGCTATGTGAAAAAGTATCTGCCTCCTATTTTAAATCATGAATTGACAGTGATAAACCAAATTTATGGAAAGGTGAGATAATTTCACTTGGCACACCCTGACCTGTTTAATGCAAGACCCGTAGAATAATAATAAAAAAAAAAAATCACTCAAATAAAACTGTTCTGACAACATGAAGTTGGCTAAAATATCTCAAAAAGCAACCTATCATACTTACAAAATTCAACAGAAGATGAAAAAACAAAGTCACTCACATCTATCTGTCTGGAAAAGGTTACAAGGCCATTTCACAGGTTTTGAGACCACCATGAGAGGGATTATACATAAATGGAGAAAACATGAAACAGTGATGAGCTTTCTCAGGAGTATCCAGCCCACCAGAATTACTCCAATAGCACATCAATGATCCATCCAGGAAGTCACAAAAGAACCCAGAAAACATCTGAAGCACTCCAGACCTCACTTGCCTCAACTGAGGTCAGTGTTCATAATTCACTAATAAGAAGAGACGAGACAAAAATGGCATGAGATCTAAGGCAAAAGAAACAACACTAAGCAAAAAAGAACACAAAGGTCTATTTCACATTTGCATGAAAACATCTTGTTTATCTTTAAAAAATTCTGTTGACTGACAAGACAAAGAGAGGAATTTTTTACACAGTGTGCATCACAGTACAGATGTTGTCAAATCATCCATCCATCCATTATCTCCTGCTTAATCCAGGGTTGGGTCGTGGAAGCAGCAGCCTAAGTAGAGAGGCCCAGACTTCCCTCTCCCCAGCCACTTGAGCCAGCTCCTCCAGTGGAATCCCAAAGCATTCCCAGAAACATAGTCCCTCCAGCATTTTCTGGGTCTTCCTCTGGGTCTCCTCCTGGTGGGACGTCCCTGCAACACTTCACCAGGGAGGCATCCAGGAGACATCCTAACCAGACGTCAGAGCCAATGGTTACTTTGTAGTACTAAGTTAAGGGAGCAACTATTTTTTTCATATAGATCTAAATCAGTTAGGGTTGTATTTTTCCCTAAATAAATGAAATCATCATTTAAATACTGCATTAAAAAAAACTTCATAAATCTGTAAGTGCAGAGTGACTTTTCAATTGATAGCATTTTAAATTTGGGAGTCATTAGCAGCAATGGACATTTGAAACTATTACTTCTTTAGGGCCTTTTTGGAGGCTTTCTAGAAATGATCAGGTCATCAGGAGTTGTGAAATTGTTGATATAGGATGAGAGCCTGATCATGAAAGCTTAAAAACATGCTCTAAACTCTTAGAATCAATCCGAAAGCTCACTCGTAGCGAGTGAAAGGGTGTAAGGTTGGCTCTAATGTGGAGACTTTTCGCAGTTGGAGTTAAAAGCCTGGCAGCTGCATTTTGTATCCTCTGCCTACTTTAGATGATTTACTGCTTGAAGCAGAATAAAGTGCAGTACAAAAATCAGGTTTAGATGAAAAAAAAACCATAGATGGCCTTCTCTAAGTCTGCATCAGATCATTTCTAACCTGATGTATAATTGAAGAAGTCTGCATCAGTAGTTTTTATACATATGAACTTCAAAAGACAGGACTGAATCAAAATACCACCTTAAAATACTACCTTTTTAACATATAAAACATATTAAATAAGGATAAGAGGAGATTTTATTGCTGCTGGTGTCAGGACCACATGAGATGTTAAACATTGCTGGAGGCCAAGGGGTAGTCTGGACTTAATGTATACTCCTACAAGTAAGTGTCAAAACTTTAATTTTATTTCTGGCATTTAAGCTCATTTTAATAAACTGATAGAGAAAGACAGTGCAGTGTTTTCTTTCTCTTGCCCAACCTTCAACTTGGATATAAGGGTGGTAGCTAGCTCTCTTTTTAAGGTTACACTGTTTAAAACAAACTCTAACAATAAACTAAAGCATTTACCATGTCTGTAGGCTAACTACGATAGAAAAATGACCTGGATAATTTAAATAGCTAAAATTAGCTTGTCAGGTCCATCAAGGTGGAAAGAGACAAACACCTGACAAGACTGGATAAAATCACATTTATACCCATAACACCCTATCTGCATTGTATCTGCACTGCTTTACGTGTTCTGCTTTAAAGAGCAGCATTCCTTTTTTTAAATCTTCTGATACTCTAAAATGTAATTTTAACCTAAAGAAACTCACACCAAAACAGAGCAGGAATTGAAAAGTTTAATGGGCTGCAGCTGAGGCACATTACGCAGCAACTAGATGATGCAGGTGAAGCTGGGAAGAGTCTTCCAGTTTGAATTTACACTTAAGCTCCATTTGCTTGTAAATTAGGTAGCATAAATGACTTAGACACCCTATAAATTATATGCACCACTGCTACTGAATTTAAGCAAGTGATACTCAAATGCTACAGCAACGTCCCAATAATATTATTTAATTTTGTTCTACATTATGCATATGCTCTTCCTGCCCTGATAAAATTCACACACATATGAGATGCTTGGATGTTTGTGGCTCCAACAGTATGGCAGTCTAACCTATGTTGTTGATTAAATCAACAAACAATTATCTAACTTCTCGGTGGTACTCACCTGTTCACATCTAGCACTAATACCTGATTTTGTCCAGACAGACAAATGTAAAAGCAGAGAGGTGTGATGCTGGTTTCTATCAGACCACCTTGTGGTGGTCTGGTACACCTCTATCTGCATTAATTGCTTAGACTGAAAGAAATCTATTCCTATCTATCTCTATGAAGAAACAGTGAAGGACAACCAACTAAACTGGTGTGTAAAGCAGCAGTTATTCCCTGAACATCTCTAGTTTTTTATTATTATTATTATTTTTTTTTTTTTATGTTAGATAGCTTTACCAAAATCAACACTGCTAACAAGTATCTGGAATATTGTTCATATTTTAATTCAGTAAAAAGCTTTACTTGTTGGACATCCCCTCAGTAAAAAACAAAGTTCTTTAACAAATATGAATTTATTTCGAAGAAACTAAGAGTGTTTTACTGTATTTTTGTCGTCCCCCACTGTTTGCCTCTGTTTCCAAAGAAACACACAAGACAGAGGAGCTGAGGCTCTCAGGTTATTATACTGATGAAATTTAAATTAAGTTTTTTTTTTTTTTTTTTTTTTTTTTTTTTTTTTTTTTATCTCTAAAGTATTTATAGTTAACCCTCAACTCTTAAAGCAGTGAAGGATGTAGATTATTATAAATAGGATTACTTTCAGCACACTCTGTTAACGAACTTCATCTGTATCTGTGTATCAAAAAATATCCATAAATATTATAAATAATATTGTGGTGCAATAAAACTAATTTGATCTTATCATACTTTTTTCCATTTGTGTTAAAATTTTTGATTAGACTTGTTGCAATCAATGTTATTCCAGCCCAAGCCTGATTATGGCTTGTTGAAAATCTGTCAGGTATAAATGACAGAAAATGACTAAAAAAGATTTTAAAATGAAAACCAAAAAAAAACAGTATGTACAAATATCATAAATCTTAGCAACACATGCTAAAATATAAGCATATCATAGATGACATTAATGCAAAGTATATTATATATACATTGTGCATGAGACTATACAGCTTTAAAGCTGTTATGAAGCAAACATGTAGGTGGTAAGGGAAGGCAGCAAGAGTGTCAATGCATAGTACCATTCATTAAAGGTAATTTAAAGTGCTTTGCAAAAATACAAAAGAACAGAGAAATGAATATAATGGGAGAGACATTTATGGTAAGACTTTAGTAAACAGTAATGTTTTCAGTCCTGATTTAAGAGGTCCTGGCATGAGAAGGCCACATGATGCATACCAAACCAGGTTCTACACCAGGGGTCTTCAAATCCAAGCCTCCAGGGCCTGTCTCCTGCAGCTTTTAGATGTGTCCCTGGTCCAACACACCTGAATCAAATGATTGAATTACCTCCTCAGTCAAGTTCTTCAGAGTCGTGTTAATGACCTCATTATTTGACACAGGTATGTTGAAGCAGAGACACATCTAAAAGTTGCAGGACACCACCTCTTGAGGCTTGGATTTGAAAACCCCTGCCCAAGACTATTAAGTGCCATATAAACCATCAACAAAATTTTAAATTCTACCCTTTCATAAACTTTCAGCCTGTGCAGTGAATTAAAGATGGGTAGAATGTGATCTATTTTCCTGGTGTTGGTCAGGACACCGACAGCAGCATTTTGGATCTGAAGCTGTCTGGTTCATTTTTTTTAAAAGAAAGGCATGCAACATTTTCTATGTGTCTGGAATGAAAAAAAATATCCAAAAGCTCAATCAAAAGTAGGAAGATTAGAGGAGTCTGTTGAAAGCTTTGAGGTAGAGTAATAGTCTGAGCAATAAGTTTATGATAACTGTTGTTTTTTGAGAGAGGTACAAGAAACCTTGTTTTAATCAGATTGGCTAGCATAAGGTCAAGAACACAAGTGGATGACTTCATCCTGTTAATTGCTGCACTGATTGCATCTTTTCTCATCCCATTGCAATATGACTTTCCAGGCGGAGGTTCATAGAGAAAGACTTTCCAGTTAAATTTTTCATCTGTATTAACATCTCCTGCGGTGACCTTTTTTTTAAATTTAAACCCAACTAATCCCTTAAGTTTGACTTCAGTGGTGCGCCTGTTTAACTTCAAAGCAAGGCATGGATTTAGAAAATGTGTGCAGAGGAAAGAACAGGATTAAGGCTAATTGTTGTGTGAAATTATCTTTGAGGAGGTTAAAAATATGGCTTCTGCTGTATTCTGCGAGCTTTATCTTCTGGTTCATCATTTAAATCTACAAGTTCATCTCATGGTTCAGAAGTGGGAATAAAAAAAGTAAAAACACATACTCTATTATATAATCTGAAATAAAACAGTTAAAATCTTAAAGATTTGGGTAGTTTTCACTGGGAAAATTAATCTCAAATAAGAATTAAAAGCAGTTTAAAAGTCAACAACTTTTTGCATAGATATGTAGAACATGAATTTTCATAGTTGAAATATTTATAGGTTGGGTACTTGACTGGAATGTATCTTTTGTCCTTAAATTATCTGGGGAAGCATTTAGTGTTTGATGTGCTGTTGCCCACAGTATACAGTATTGCCATACAAAAAGCAATTGTTTTCAGTTTTGTGTCTTGCTGGTAATGTGTCTCATGAGGAATCACTTGATGTCAATAAGTAACAGTAACAATTTATGTATGAAATTGCACCTCAGACTCAGTCAAAAATCTGAATAGCCACAGCTGGTCAGAGTGACACCGTCATTGAAATGACACAGTCTTTAGCTCTGTGAAATCATGAGAACATAAGCTGTTATGACTTTCAGCTCTGCCAATCAAAAATTTAGAGAAAATGGTACAGGCCGAAAATAAGTATTTTTTTATAACAGGATCAGCTTGACACATGATGACTTAAGCATAAGGTTAGGCCCCATGCCCCCTTTGGTTTTGCTCTTGACCTGCTTATGATTCCGCATGGGGTTAACACTGAGCAAACATGGAGGACAATAGTACTGCAATTCACATTGTTGTATGATCTAAAGTCACTGCAACATGGCAGAGATTCAAGAAGAAGTTGTGATTTTCACCTTCCCTTTGCTGATCAGATTAAATCCCCAAACTTTGCAGTGATCATTAAAAAAATACTATTAAATTTTGTATTTGAGATATTTGTCTTTTACTTTTTGCCTTTTCACAAATATTGCACTTCTTTTTCTATCACATTTAACCAATTAATGTTTTGTATTTATGTCATACTAGGAAATAATTAATCTACAACCTAAACGTTATTTTTCTCCTAGTACTTCAGCTCTTCAACTCAAGTTCTTTGACAAATGGTTCCAAGACATATCCATAAACAAGAACCTATCTTTAGGGTTTTAGGTTCATTGTGTGGAAAGGAGTGATGTATAACTTCCCATCGGTGACACACTGCAGCTGTGATGCTGTCTTACTCTGACATATGCCGAAGTTATCACCTCTATAACTACCTCCCTGCAGAGGGTTGCCCACCCTGCTGGCATTGTCCTTTCATGGGTCACATTGAACAGGAAGAAGGCATCTCAGGCACTGCTTGAAAGGATCTTGTGACAGGGGCTCAAGTGTCAGGAAACATATTGAGGCAGAATCTTGGTGACAAACAGGCAACCAGAAAAAAAAACAACTAATGCAAAAACTTATCTCTAATACCTTAAATATAAATGGTTGCCTATAGTAATGCATTAGTTACATTATAATTCAACTGTTTTATTTTTTTCTCATTTTTTTTATCTTGGAGCATTGATTAGTGCTTCTATGTTTAAAGGGCAGTATTATGTAAAATAGACTTTTTTGAGATTTACATCATAATGTTATTCCCTCATCAAAAACATACCTGGAGTGTTGCCTTGATTCTTTCATGCATGTTTGAGAAATCCTTTAATCTCCAGTGGCAACCATTCAGCTGTGCAAAATGCTTGGATGAACCTAGTGCCACATTCAAGGTGCAGCTCCTCCTCAGAGCTGCAGTTTCCAAGCTTCTGCCTCACAGTGCACCCCTCCCCCACGACTTCCCCACTCAGCTCCTTTAGACTAGCCAGCAGCAATTAGCAGACACCTGGTGGAACTGTGAGCTCATTATACAAGCTACTTCTCCGTGTAACACTGACAAAAATATGTTAAAGGGTTAATGGAGAAGCAATGGTATGGTGACTTCCTAAAGGCAGCGTTTCAAAAAGAGCAGGAGTTTTTAAAGAGACAGAGGCCCAATTTCAAGTTGTTAAAATATGAAGTCAAATTTCTGTTAGATCATATTTGATATATACAGCATTTATGTTACAACTGAAGGTAACATGGCTATTTGATTGTGCTATAAAATGGCCCTATGTGCCTGGAAAATATATAATACTGCCCCTTTAATCTAAACACCTTGGCAATTCAACACATTTAACAATCAATGTTGCATTTATTTTTTTCACTACATGTTTTTTCTTTCATTTTGACTGTGACTGAAACAAAAGTACGATGACAAATATCTAAAAATAATCATGAGTTTCTTAAACAGGGCTTCTCAAACTTCTTGCTTAAATGTACAAATCTGATTTCTAAATAAGTTCAAAGGGCTGCAACAACTAGTAATGAGTAAATCTGTTTTGTTAAATTTGCTTAAACCCACGAGCACAGAGATTGTGCATTATATGCCTACAGTTATATGCTTTATGCTTACCTTTACAACTTTATGCCTACTCATGATCTGTACAGGGTGTACCCCACCTCTCACCCAGTGACTGCTGGAAATAGGTACCAGCCATGCTGTTACCCTGCAAGGATAAGAGGGTGTAGACAATGGATGGATGGATACCTACAATTTGTTTTGTTTTTTAACCTAAGCCACTCAAACTTTCAGCAGTAAAAAGAAATGATTGCTCTAGTTTTAACCTTAACTGTCATGATGCCACCAGTGACCTCATGGATCCTTTGACTTACATGTAATCATTTTGAGGGTAGCAGTTAAGAGGTTAAAATTTTAACCTAAATTGATTAGTATAATTACTTTTCATGCCTCAACAAATACGGCCCCCTTTTTTCACACAAGTATAAAGTAAACAATAAACTGAGCTTAATGTCCAACAAGAAACTGTAATATTAAAACAACTAAAAGGTCAATGATGTTGATACTATAAAGACAATTACTTGTGGGCCTGCTAGGAACATCTGGATTCGAAAGTTTTGAGATGTATGTTTGTTTTGTTCATTTGGAGTTCTATAAGTAAGACTTAATATCAATAGCGATATCTAGAGCTATGTACAGAAAAACAGACATCTTAAACACACGGGAGACTTATTTTCTTATTTTGGTGCGTTTTTGAGAAAATGTTTAAGATGAAACAAAAACCGATGCCCAAAATCCTCTTTTTTTTTTTTTAATGAGAGAAATTTTTGACTTTTATTTGGAAATCATGATCCAAAAGTCTGGGGAAAGACTGGAGAGACACAGAATCCATCTTGAAGTCCAGTGTGAAGTTTCCTCAGTCACTGATAATTTGAGAAGTCATGTCATCTGCTGGGTTTGGTCCTCTGTAGAAGACCTACAAAGTGCATGTAGTATATAATACATGGACAAACTATTCATTTGGCTATTGTCTTTTGTTGGTTATATGTAATATTCTGATTTTGGGTTTTTATTAGCTATAAACCCTAATCATTAAAATCAACTATATGAATGTTTGTATCATTCTGTATAAAATGAATGTTTCATTTTTGAATAAACCTTTGTACAATATTCAGATTGACCGAGATGCACCTGTAATATTTAGCACCATTTTAGCACGAAGAATTCAGTATTTAAGAACTCAGACTGGTAGCCTCAGGAAACATCAAAAATATAATTTGCTTCATTAACTCCATACACTGAGATGAATACTTATGCTCAGACTGAGAGATATGGTTAGTATTCCTACAAACAGTTGACCTGAAGCCTGCTCTCTGTACAGCGATTGATATATTTCTGAGAAACAGCTTTTTTTTTTTTTCCACAGAAGATTATCCACCATGCCAAACCCACTGAAGAGCAGATTTGTTTCATATAAACAGGATTAGATGATGAACATGAGTGCCATTGTTTCAGAAAACCCACCCAACCATGCTACAAGCTACATTGTTTGTATTGATTATAAAAAGAGCATGTCAGCCAGTGGCCCTGAAGAGGAGGTTACCCCCTGCAGTATCCTCCAAAGCTTGGTGATAAATATCACTCCGGATGGGCAGCAGCACTTCAGATTGGGTAAAGCTTACCACTGCAAACCAAACAATTTATACCTGTTTTAAAAGGGTAGAAATGAGTTATTGTAAGTAAAGGAAAAGCTTTTGTACTTGTCAAATACAATTTCTCAGTTTTACTTTAACATCTTCAGGGTCCCTGATGTGCAGGCACTGACTCTGAATTTTGAGGAGCCTGGATAAATGAGAAATCATCAATGCGGTGAGTGCGCAAAAGCTGTGTGAACTATTTAAAAGAGCAAACATTTGTCTCTCCTGATTGCTTTCTGATTTTGGAATTTGATTCTCTTGCTTCATTTCTCTTGATTCTTTCCACCAAAATGTGTTCAGTTTTAATGGTCTTAATCTGGATGTTTCTGGTTAATCTTTATATTGCCTATGGGTTGTTGTGATCAGTTCTTTTATACTATTCTCCTTTGTTTTTACATGTTAGCATAACTTTTTAGAGGATTTCATTAAAAATATATATTTTAGTTGGTAGAGTTTAATTGTATGAGTTTAATTTGTTGGCCCATTTAGGATGGGCTTCTTATGGGCTTCTTAAAAGGTCCAGCCCTACTGGGGAGGAAATGTCTGCTTAACTTTGTGATTTGATCATAGTTCATAAAATTAAACCATATTTGGACTTTTATAAAACCAACTCTTTGAACATATTTTGGAGAAAAGAAACCCCACAGAAATGTTCATAAATATTCCAGTTATGGAAAGTCAGGCTGCTGAAACACCTGTGTGGGTGTTTAAGAGCCCCTCGTTATTTATTCATGTCTCTCTTCATCCTTTTAAACTTCTCACCCGTCAGAATTACTTTTCAGTTCTAAGTGTGTGTCATTAGAGTTCCAATTTAAAAGCACATTTCCAATTTGAAGTGCAAATGAGCATTAAACATGACTTACAAATATCCCTTTTTAAAAAGAAAATGACTGAACATGTTCAGTCTCAGATACTTTTTCAAGCCCATAATTGAATCTCTGAGTTTATGGGGCCGAATTAAACCACACGATAAAAGCAAAGGGTTTTGCCTAAAGTTTTGCTATATAGGTGAAAGTAGTAGCCAAGTAAATCATTTTATGGTTTTACATGTGTGAACTAATTGTGTTCTGCTTTCTCATTGTCTCTTATGCGAGAGACTGAGGCAACAACATGCAAACTACAAAGAATCTGCAATCAAAGTTGACACATATCAAATACAGGTCCCACTGACTGGAAGGATCACAAGAAAGCAGCTAATGTTTCCACCTAGTTTTCAGAGGTTTTCAGATAATACAGTTTGCAAGTTTCAAGATGTGTAGCTATCTTTGTGAGTTACTTACAGCCTCTTGTGATCGATGTGGCTTAAATCAAGCTGCCAATATGTGCATCATTAGTGTCCCATGATCACACAGCAGTTAAAAGGTCATTAGCCAAGAAATAAAGAGACAACAGCAGACTGACCGTCTTTAACCCCAACAATGACAAACGCTGAATGCGATCAGAGCATTAAGTGGACATTATCACCTGGTATCGCTTATCAAAATGCCTGGAAGGTGGCCTTTTCTTCCTCCAATAACTTCTACGGGCCTTCATCCCCTGCTGCTTTAACTGATAAATAGAAATAAATCCAGATCAAGTACAAGCCTGCAGTCTAATGAATCTGAATATAAAACTTAGCCACCCCTAAATTTCAACCAAAAATATTAAATGTTTTCTAACTATAATAAAGGGGCTATGATTCCTAAGCAGGAGCATAATGGAACTGGAAATGTGTTGGGGTCAATTTATTTTTTATGTTCATTGATCTGATTCCTTGCTCTGTAGTGTGCAATAGGACCCAGCTATGTTATGCCTTTCAACATCAGGCTTGCTCAGGATAAGGAACTACTGCCATTGAATTAGGGTTCTGTCTATTTCTTTCTTTCCATAGAAAGTATGGCTGGCCGAGGGTTTTTGTGTTTAGCTGGATCTCCTACCTGGATAAACTATGTTCTCTCTCTTTGTTTTTCTTTCCAGAAGAGAGTACTTCAGGCTTAGTGCTTTTGTGGGTTTTTTTTTTTCTCTATCTCTTTCCTGTACTCTCAGCCCTCAGTCAGTTGCAGTAAATGCATTCTCATGTTGAACTTAGTTAAGAGGGAGATTTTTTATTTATTTTTTTTCCCCCGTTAAAAGCCAGTCATTCCTCTCCAGTATTTTCATATGCTTCATCAGGTTAAGGAACCGCTTAATATTTTCTTTTACCTTTTTTTTTGTCTTTTCTTACAAAGTATTCCAAGCTCAGGGCTTCTGTGTTGTTTTTTTTATGTGTCTCCTGTCCATCCTATCAGTCCCCAGTTGATAGCAGCTGATGACCATTCAAACTGGGTCTGCTAGAATTTTCATTATGCTAAAATAAGGTAGTTTCTCTCCACTGTCACCACCTACTTGCTGAGAATGAGGGATTGTTGCAAAATTAACAACTTGATACAACTGTCTGGTCTTCCTTAGATTGATAGATTTATTATCAGCATTAAATAATCAACTAAAATTGACTGGATTGTGTATCATTTGGATTGAACTGGACTGTATGTAAGAAGATCAGACCGTGACGACGGCTTCTATAAAATTACATAAATCTGTCATGTGAAGTGCTTAGAGATTATATTTATTGTGAATTGGTGCTATACAAATAAACAGAGAAGAATTAAACTGAAACCTTGTTAGACTGATGTTATAAGATGCTCGATGGCAGGGAAGGTGAGCATGGTCTGAATATTTAATGTACATAGTATGGGGATCCATGCTAATTTCCCTGTTGTCTATTCTTTAATCAGCTGGTTTTTTACTAACCTTTGTCAGTTGCTAAGGTTCCTCCATTATTCATGTGTGCAAAATCACTGAGACACATGTATAGTTTGCACAATTATTTGTTTACCATGACTTTTGCTGTTTTGCACCTTAGGTGGATCACTGGCAGCACCTCTGGGATCTCCACAGTGTGGGCTCTCTCTCTCTCAAACGGATCCAATCAGTTTTCATAGTTCAGCATTCCTGCTGGACGGTGAATTTGAATATTTTTACTGGAGATTTTTACAAATTGTAAGGTTCTGAGGGAATACATTTGCATCTCATTCCATCATTAGTTGGAGTGGAGATATTTTCATTTGTTTTTTTTTTTTTTTTTTTTTAGAGCAGTTGGTATTCCCGATGCCTTGCAGCAGGATTTCAGGTTCAACTCATTGGATTCAGCTGTGCCTACTTAGATTTTCTCTGAGCTTTCTGGTTTCATCCCACTGTTCAGAGATTTAAGTTTGGGTCACCTGAGTCAAATTCTTGGAGCTTCCTTATCCCATCGCTTCTACCTGCAAATTTCTTTTTTGTCAGCATCAATAAAAGTGATAACAACCTGCTGAGCACTGAGGGAGGTGGCGACATCACCACTTAGAACATTTACAAGTGTTAAGAAGTGGTCACAGCAATTTTAGCTCATAACATCTGAATCTGAAGCTGACATCACAAGCATAAATCTTTAGGGCTAACCATTAGCAGTGAGCCATTTACTGGTCACTTCCTGGAACTGGAAGCTTAGGTGGAAATTGGTCTTTAGTAAAAACTTTCCCCCACACTTTGAGGATTTGGCTCCTGGCAACCCTGACATACATGAATGAAAAGTGTGATAAATCCTTCAGGCAGCAGGTATCCCTAAAAAAAATGAGTCAGTTATCTTTTATGCCTTTTCCACATTCTATTTTCATACATCATAGTTAAATTGTAGGGTTATATCTTGTGCAAAAATCACCTTTCTTCTGGAGCCTCAAAGGAATGGGTTGCACATAAAATCTATTAGATGTATTTTACATACTTTATTGTCATAATGCCTTTCATAGGATTGCACTGTGGTGTGATGTGATTGTTGCCTCCCATCTTATGATTTTCTATAGAGATGCACAGAGAAATCAGATGTTGACTGGCATGGACCAATTTTAGCTTGATCAACCCTGATTGTTCAAAAACTAAAATATCAGTGAATGCACCATATTTAACCGCAACTAGGTTCAGTGAACCACAGAACTCAAAGTAAGCACAAAGATGCAAGAAGCTATTCAAGGACGATGCATTTCTTACGACATGTCTGCAGCTCATTCAGGCTGCTCAGAGAGCCAGAGAGCGCACAACTTTCAGCAGGTAACAGGAAGACTGAAAGAACTGCAGTAAAAGTTGCTCTGTTTCAACCTTCTGAGCTTTCAACCTCTTTGTCATTTAACACATTGGATTTGGAAATGTTGGCAACCTTAAAAATCTCAGTTAATGTAAGGAATTATAGAAAATACTGATACTGATGTTTCAGTAATGTTAACGATTTTAACTGTGGTAATTGCTAATATATGATGTTATAGACAGTTAAAAATGTCATTCTGTCATTAGTTTGTCTTTGATTTACAGCAACCACTCTATTATGTATTTTGAATGCTGTTCTTGAATGTTCTTATTTTGTAATTCTTAAAGAGAAATCTGAATAGGCAAGAACATTTATTGGAGCATCTTTAGTTTATTTCAGGTACATTGTTAGAAGAATAAGAGACTCTACGTTCCACCTTGGTTTGAGTGTGTATGTGCACGATTGATTGATCCTCTCTGGGGGTGCCATGCTTTACACTCACTGATAGGTTTCAGGCCTTCAGTAATCCTGAAAAGAACTAAATGGTGACAGAAAGGAGTTGGATCATTTTCCTTAAAACACAAGTCCATCATCAAAAACAAACAAATTATGACCACTTCAAATACCTACATCAGATGTGTTACTGATGTGTTACTGAGAGCAGTGTCCTTGAAATATAGTGGATGATCCATTAACCCATTTATGAAAGAAACGCAGTGTCTCTCATTCTTCTCACTTTGTTGCATTATCCTAATTCTGGAGTTCTGACAAAAAATCTGCTAATGCTCTGTATAATGGACACCAAGCTCTTGTTCAGGAGATAACAGCCAAAAATGTTGTACGAAAAACATCTGTCCTGCACACTCCTCTCTGCACCTAAATAAGATGTCTGAATACATTAAATAAACATCTTTTTTGTAGTCAGTCATTTTGAATAGAATATTCTGAAGAAAGCTCTTTATTGCGTTCTATGAAATACTCTGCAGAATTTGAATTTCAAATTATCCTTTTGATGATGAGGGAAAAAAAATCCTCTTATGTTTGAAAGAAGTGGATGTGCCCCAGTGGGGACAGTGTGGTGCAACAGAGCAATTTCCTGCGGTCAGACAGCAAAATAGGTACACCAAATAAACTCAGAGGAGATAATAATTAGAGAGTTCAAAGGGATTAAGTTACAATGCAGATCAATTGAACTGATGAATGCTGCAGATTAGCAATGTCGTAGTCTCGAGCAGGCTGAAGACTTTTCGGTCTCAATTTTCTCCCATCTGATAGAGATGGCTCCAGATGCCTTAAAAGGAAAACCAGATTAAAGCTATGTTGGAAAATTTTTTACATTTGACAGCACGGGGCCCATCTTCTTTTTGTCTGACATGAGTTAAAGAGCATACTGAGAAAAAGAGACATTTTCAATGTACTCCTCTCTCATGTTTTCTATGCTTGCATGGTGGGCTAAAGCTCAAAGTGACAGTTGAAAAAAAGTTTGTGAAGTGTATATTTTACTCCTTGCAATATCTGAGACTTTCCTTACAATTTCTGCTGTAGGGTTCAGCACTGTCAGGTTAAAAGATAAAGAAACTTAATTTCCTGGTGTGGAGCTGCCATATCTAAATTAAAGCTTGTACATTTAGGTTAATATAAAAAGAAAAGTCTAAAGTGAAAATTAAACAAGTTTCTACAATGCAAGATACAATGGGCACTTAATAAGATGTTCAGTTCACATTTGTTCCCACTTTGAAAAAGGACCAACGCCTGACCTCAAATGTTCAAGGAAACATTTTTAGAAGCGGTGGAGAAGCAAAGCGTGAGATAGAACTTAATAATTAGCAGCACAAATGTCACCATCACTGAGGAGCGAGCAATTTAACATGCAGACATAATTTCCCTGGCTCATTCTGTTTAGGACAAAGGGAGGCAGAGATGGTTATGATATCCAAGTATCATCATCGCAGAAACAGTCGTGGAACAAAACAGTGTCTGCAGGGGATGTGACCCCCCGTACATCCCTCCCCTGAGAGGTTTCCACAGCCCGCCTGCCTCCCAGAGCGCTGCAGTCTGTAGGCATGGCTGAGCTTTGCCTGTCCTGCGGGGATACGAGGACCCTCCTGCTGTTGCACAAATAACTCATCCACCGGAGAGTCTCTGCTCTGTGAAGCAGCAATCAGCCAGCAGCCCTTTTAAAGTCGGGCCCACACAGACGGTGATTCTGTTATGTAAAAAGGGAGGAGATACCATGCTATCTGTGTGCTTTGTTCTCCCGTTTGACATAAATCGCCTGTTTGAAGTGAGGGCTTAATGTCGACATGTGTGGCAGCTGTGTGAAGAGGAGCGTTGTGGAGCGCTATCTAGTGCAGATCAGTAAAGTAAACTGCAGTGGAGTTTCCACACTCACAATTCGATTCTCTGAGGGTTTCAGCAAAGATAACACTTGTGATGATAAGCCTTTGCATTGTATTCTGTGTGTTGGTGTGTGTTTGAGTGTTTTGCGGGAGGTGGGGAAGGTGGCAGGTGTGTGGGGGGTGGGAGTATGGGGGGTGGGGTCATACCCCTTGCCCAGTGAGCATGTAATGCTGTTGTCAAGACCACAGACACCTCTACAGAGCAGAGAGAGGATGAAGGCCGACGCTTCACATCCGCAATTTCTAAACAGATTATCACCTCTGTGTGTTGAACTCCTGTGCATTTGCTGAGCTGGCACCAAAACGCAGCCACAGATTGAAAGTAATGTCAACCTGGGAAATTCAAGATGAGGTTCAAATGTCATGGTCAATGCTTATTGGTGCCTGTTCTGTGATTGTTGTTGAATCCTGTGAGGGCACTTGTCACATTAAATTTAGAGCTTGGACTTTACACTGCTAGTGTGTCGCACTAACCATCTTTATCGCATTAATTTTCTATAGCTGCGAAAAGCAGCTTCCACCAATTCCCTTCATGAATTAGTTAAGAGCTTGGTGCAGACATGGAATGATTGTCAGTACACTGTGTACAAGAACAAATGTCTTCACCGTGTCAGATTATGGTTTGTTAATCAATAACCTTTTCAATGTTTATGGGAAGAACAGATAAGAACATAGCACTCAAAGGGATGTTTTTTGGGTAAATTACCACATTCCAAGAAATGTCTAGCACGTGCTATGAAATAATGGTGATCTCCAACAAGGAGGGAAGTAAAATCCTTTTCCATACATTGAGTCCCTCTATAAAGATGCTCTAAGACCTTTTCAAGCACTGTATCTTTTTTTTTCTTTTTTTCATGAACATCCTCATGGGATAATAGGCTTCTTACTTGCAATTCCTTTAAATAGGCTTTAGCTCAATGCCGCATAAATTATAAAAATGTGTGATTTAAATGTTTGTGCATTTTCATTACATTCTAGTGGTAGATGCTTGTGTTATAGAAGATAGGGTGGTGAGGAAATAGAACAAATGCAGGTTCCTAAAGTGAGTGGGAAAACTGGCTGATTAGAAGATGTAACTGAATGTGAAAAGCCATAAACAATGTCCCTTCAGTCTTTTTGCGAAAAGTAATCACCGCACTAAAACAAAGTTCCACCTAGCATGTAAAGGAAAAAAAAATGTCAAAACTGAGAGGCCACAAGAGGCACTGGAGTAAAACCTCAGACCTTCATGGACAACTGTATTGGGGTTTTTTGGTTTGTTTGTTTTTTGGGAGGGGGGTTACAGCGTTATTCCCTCATCAAACACATACCCAGAGTGCTGCTATGATTCATTCACGCATGTTTGAGAAATCCTTGATTTTCCCACAGCAGCCATTCGGAGGTGCCTAAATGCTTGCCCATGCAATGTGTTGCCTATTTACTCAAAGCTCCGCCTTGGAGCTACAGTTTCCAGCTGAGCTGCCGCCCCACAGAGCACCCCTCCCCGACACAGCTCCACCAAGCTAGCAGCTGCAGCATTTAGTAAACACCTGGAGGAGCTGCACACCTGCTGAGCTTATTGTACGAACTACTTCTCAGTCCTACGCGCCTAAGAACAGTTGTAAACGGCATCATGGAGAAGCACTGATGTGATGATGTGCTGAAGGAGGAGTGTCGAGAAAGGGAGCAACTTCTTAAAGAAAGAGGTCAATTCCAAGGCTTCACATATGGCTATGATGCAAAGTCAAATTTGTTAGGATATGTTTTTGAAATATACAGCATTTTCATAACAAACTGAAGATTTGGATTGTGCTATAAAATGGTACTATATGCCTGGAAAATATATATATATATATATATATATATATGTGTGTGTGTGTGTGTGTGTGTGTGTGTGTGTGTGTGTGTGTGTGTGTGTGTGTGTGTGTGCTTGAGCACTGAAAGCCAAGTGAAGGAAAATATTCTCTGTTGTCTCATTTTTAAGTGTGTAGTTCCTTCTCTGTCCACAAAAAAAGGGTGGCAGAACCACCTAAGGTTAAGGTGAGTGCAGAAAGTTCGATTTTGTTAATGTTACTAATGTAACTCCAAATTTGACCTTAATATGCCATATATACAACTAGCCTACTTTTAAATTCATTACAATGCATTCAATACAATACAATATGTCTTTTTTGCTTTTCTTTGGGATCAACGTGCTCTGGCTGCATGCACTATGTTTTTTCCATGTGTGATACCTTTAAAACTAAACTCCACCTAGTAACACAACTTGTTCAGAAAAGTGCAAACACAGTATCCTCACTTTTCTCTCACACTGCCAGCTGTGCACTTGTTCCTGAGTGACTCACCACAGTTGGAAACTATTGGGCTACAGCAATATTTCTCCTCACAAGAGGCAAGCAAAAAACCTGCCCTAACAGGGGAAGTTTTTGTTATATTTGATACAGTTTTATTTATACCATCCTTATCCAGTAGTCTGAATAGTTTTTTTTATACATCCTTGACCATTTGGACATTACATTGCAAAAGAGACGTGACCCCTGCACGCTCCAGTGGCTGAGACTACTGACGCTGGTACATCTATACTCTCTACACGTTTCTATGCTGAGGCCCCAAGGCAGCAGTGTTAGCACTAAATTGACAAAGCAACTAGATGTGACAGGGGGGAGTCACAAAATTGCATTTTGTTGGATCCATGTTTTCCCCTCCTCTCTTGTCACTCAGCACTTCAAAAATTAGATCATTGCTCAATTTAAAGTGTTATGATAGATCTTAGACAGGATCTACTTTATCCACTCGTTGAGATAAGATGGAAGAGGATGAACCCAGCAGCCCCTGGGGACACAACATGTAGGTTTGACACAGTTATACGCAGAGCCCAATGCTGCAATTTCTGTCTTGTCATTGACAAACACACATCATTTTTATGACTCTGGGACTGTCTCGTGTGTCATCAGACTTGATGATTTTATCAGCTTTTGCTCAGGCAATTTCAGGCCTTTAGGTAGTATGCTTCCACTTTTTTTTCCTTCTGCAGCACTGTGAGGTGATGACTTCAACGAGGACATACAAACTGCAGCAAGAATGGACATTTTTAGAGAGATTGAAAAGTCTGCCATCAGCATCAGATGGCAGCATAATCTGTAAGGCGGTCGGTCATGTGCTGTGCCATACCACAGTTGTGCATGCATTCATTACAGTGAAATAATTATTGCCTCCCGGGGAAATGGCCAATAAAACCCCAATGGCTTTGCAGGGAATCATGGCTCCTTTTTGTTCTGGACTCCCAGAACACAGCTTTTTGATTGCAAGAGAGAAAGATACTCTCAGGCAAAGATGAGATTCATCAGTGCCCCTGTAGCTCTCTCCCGTTTCTAATTTCTTGGGTGCTACAGTTGAGTATAGATTTCAGAGAGGCTCTCTGAAGCATGAAGCTCCTAGTGAATACCAGGTCACCTAACAAGCTCAGACCACACAGCTGTATTGGCCTGAGGTTCATATTGGTGCACACCTACTGTCCAGCAAACCGAGATGAGTTAAACTTGAAAAACTCAGCCCCAAGCTGCCTGCTCCAAACTGACCCTCAACACTTTCTACTTGTTGGCTGCCTCTGTATGATTATTCTTTAACCTGATGTCGGTGCTGAGAACTTAAAAGAGTTTCTCGATGCATGTTTTTGCATTGCTTAAATATGTACTGATGTAAAAGGGCAAGGACATTCTGCCTACACTGATAAATGTAATGTTATCATGTAAATTATCTGTTCTTTATGCGAATCCACATCTATTTAACATCCACTGATTGGTGCACCATTACTGATTGTTGATGTTTAATGTGATTACAGCGAAGCACTACAGTGTGGCATTTATCACATCTCTAAACAGTCACATACCCCAGCAGTGCATTCTGCAGCAAGGATATTGCAAGCTTTAAAAAAATGGAAAAAAGCAGGACAAATATGCTGAAAATGGTGTCCAGAATCTTCTGTGCCTTTAAAAGAGGAAACAAAACTATTTCCCCTTCATTTTCTGTCTTATGAGCATGCACGAGAAGGATGAGGTTGCATTTGGATGCTCAATTAATTTTAGAGGTTTTTACACTATTAAGCACAATTTATCCAGGGGCCATTACATCCTACTCTTTCTCTTTCTTGTTTTGCTTTGATGTTTTAGTGCGCTAACAAAATTTCTCCTTTTTTAATCTACCTGTTACAAAGCAGGCTGGAAGTATCACACCATTTTCAAATGTGTACATTTTTGCAGTTCCTCAGTAAATGTTCTAACAAAGCTCGATATCCATGTTTGCAGTTTGTTTTTCTGTCAGTAAGCTCACAGTAAAACTAGTGAACCTAATTTCATGAATTTTGGTAAAGCGGTTAGGCAATGACAAAGTATATACTTCTAAAATAATTGAAGTGGCATCAGATATGAGGAAAGGATGGTAATACAAACTGCAACAACAAAAACCAGTGAGCCATAACGCTCCATGATGTAGCCTTATCTTTGCAAATTATCCTTCAGCTTTCAATTCACCACAGTCCTTCAATCATCCAATGTATTCAGCACTTTTCAGTATGTGTCCTCTTATTCAAACATTTTCTCATCGTCCTTCATCAGACAGCCACCCACTACCACCCACCAGTAGACTCGGTGGTGCTCACCAGGGTAGGTGAGATTAAAAGGAGCTGCAGGCCAACTACACTTTGTTTGATGATCAACCTTGTTGGTAGAGTAAAGCCAACAGTTTCTGAGGAAGTGATTTACGTTCCCTTACCCCTGCTCAGCTTACTCTCATGCTTTCTGTGCTCCCAGGCTAAAGTTGCCACACAAACTCTCAATTTTTTTTAACAAACCTCCTTGTGTGAGATTTTCTTCGGAACCTCATTCACACCATGATTGTTCGCTGCAGCTTCGCTGTCTTCAGTTGTCATCTACCTGCCTGCTCTCCAACACTCTTTTTGCCCCCTTCTTGGATCGCAAGACTTACCTACTTTACACCCAACAAAACCACCTCTACAACACAAATCCTCATTGAAACATTTCCATCCATACTCCACCACTAGGATCATGATTCCTCCATCAACTCTGTCCTTCCACCCCTAGCCAGTAAGTCATCTTCATTTCAGTCCCTCCTATATATTTATTCTTCATAATTAGTTTTTCTCACCCAAACCAACTGCTTCTCTCCTCCTCCAGACACTGCAGAACGATGGACTCAACAAGACCTCTTAGTTGGACTCATATTCCTTATAAATATTGTGAAAAAAAATCCCTTAGCATTTTACATTCTGTGTCCTGTGTATGATTCTGCATGACACACCTAGGTTTTTTGTGTGTGGCGTTCTCCCTATGCATGAGTGGGTTTTCCCGGTTACTCTGGTTTCCTATATCCAGAAATCCTCACTGTTAGTTAGGCATGTTGGTCACTCTAATCTACACACAAAGATTATGATTGTGTGCATGCAAAGTTAAGGTTGTCTCGTGTATTCTAGTGATTTCTGAATATCTCCAGGTTGTGCCATGGCATTTTTTTGTTGATTGTCACCTTCATACCTCCAAAGCTTGTACAGATTTTTATGTCCCTTTAAAGTTTGTCAAGTTCTTTTACCTTACAAATTTACATTACACAAACTTTAATGTATTTTTAGTGAAAGAACACCATAAAGTACTTTGTAGAACCTGCTTTGATGCGATTACAGCAAGTCTCTACTTAGGGATACGTCTTTACTAGGTTTGCATATCTAACGATTAAAATTTTTGCCAATTCTTTTGTGGATTTCTGCAGCAATCACGGCCCTCTTGACTAATTATTTGATTAATGTCCTTATCTATGCCTTCTAGTTTAGGTAGACTAAACAGCCATGTTTTGGTAAGTTTGCATTTATGCCATACTGTATTTTAGATGTTTTAGATAACTTAACTTTGCGTTAAACTTCTCCACTTCTGTGATTAAAGGTGCCCCAATCCAATCCAAGCCACTCCATCAGCCCCAGTCCACCGGATTTTTCAAGAGAACAAGTATGGTTAGTGGTGAGCAAAGGGTTAGGAACCCGTGGTCCTGCACTTTTCTGTTCCCTTTTGGCCCTAAATCTCTAGTTTCAAATGATAGAGCGGTTTAGTTTAAATGTTTCATTCTTTTGAGATATTTTGAACTCGTGGAAGGTTCTTTAATTGAAGAGTTCGGTTCGTTTGGGGAGTATGAAGTCTCCTCTAGGTAAACTGTCTGGATTGCATGGCAAACTGGCTTCCACAACACAGAACAAAGCAGTTTTGATTACACTCACAGAGACTTTCTAACACTGCTACACTGCAACCACGAATAGCTCACTGTATCATTATGGTAATGTTAAATGTGGTTTATTAAGCCTTTGGAGAAAAGCTGCCTCTTCAGTGAAGAAAGAAGCTGAAGATTTATCCCATTTAAATGTAGATATTCTTGCACAGTAATTAGGCTGAGCAAACAGAAAGACAGAAGAGTGAGCAGATACTAAAAATTATTCTGAGAAAACAGATGAATAGCTTTTATTTTTTTGGCTCAGTGAGCAACAAATACCTTAACCTGCCAGTTATTCAACTAACCATCCAAGTAACATTTAAAGTTGAAAAAGGAATCAAAGCAGCAAATTATTTTATATGTTAAACTAAACTTTTGCTGCATTTATAACTTAACCCCATCATTGATGTCATGTGATATTGATGGGTTATGATTTACAGTCCTTCTACAGGCTATGCATGTTTTAGTAAATAGCATTCTACTCTCAATGACTTCATTTTTTTTAATAATTAAAAACACAAACTTACAATTCATTTCACTATCCTTCAGTTTCTGCAGCTACAGCTGGGGCACGGCCCCCAGACGAGGAGCAAATAGTATTTTCCCTCAAAGCGAATATGAGTCATGACCGTGTTAATGAATGTCACAGACACCCATGATAAAACATGCAAGGAAAACTCTCCAAAACCTTAGTACACTGGAACATCCATGGTTTAGGCTAATTACTGTAGTTTCTGTTAATGCATTTCTATTATTGTGTCATGCTAGTGTGGTAATTGGCTCCTAAATTACAATTAAAATACCAACTGTATTATAAATCTCATTAGTGGGAGCAAGATTGTTAATAATCAATTATTGTTAGTCATTACTCAAAACGGTATGTGTGCCAGATTTTCCGTTATTAGTTGACACTATAATTTTTTTGTATGATTCTTCAATCCAATCGGAATAAAAACTGTTGATCAGAGAACTGAATTTCCCTCATTCTTTCCCATTCTTCCTTGCCAGCGTTAAAACTAAAGAGCAATGCGTGTGCATTTACAATTTTTTGTGCCATTGACTGGTATTCAAAACATATTTGCTTTGTATATGCTACAATTTGTATGCATGTGCATATATACATGTGTGTATGTGTATGTGTGTATGTGCATGTATGCATGTGTGTACATTGTGTATGCATGTATATGCATGTCTGTATGTGTATGTATGTACTATGTATCTATGAATGATTGTGAGTGCTTTTTTGAAAAAAAGGGGGACTTTCATCACAATAACTGGCATTTCAGGAGTTAAAAATCAAGAACATTATTGATATTTGCTATGTATGGTGAGGACTGAATCTCTGTGAGATTCTTTTCTCTGTGATGGATGTGGCATCCCTCCAATGCAAAAAAAAAAAAGAAAAGTTGATTATTAGTGATTTTTGTGCTTAGATTGTTAGATGCCGCTTTTGTGCATGGTTGACAATAGTACGTGCTTATTTGAAGCTGCTTGCCTCAAACTGATGCTCAGAAAAAGCAAAAAAAAAAAAAGAAAATGTGGACTTCAAATATTTCTCAGCCTGAGTTCACAGAACTAAAACTATCTGCAAGGCCAGATAACACCTCGGGGTAAACTGGCTCTTTGATTAAACCACTTTAGAAACAAAATATTGTAAATGAGCCCATTTAAAAGGCTCGGCGCTGTGTTTCAGCAGCCACCAGTGGTGTCTCAATGTCACAGTCATCTAAGCAGAAACAGATGTGGAACAGCCACATAAAAATAAAAAAAAAGATAAATGCTATCTGTCAGTGGCGCATATGGCCATGCCAAAATGGGAACTATACTATTTATCACCCCTTATGCTTTCAGCAAAAGAATGGAATCAAAAGTCTCAAATGCTGAACAGCAAGCTCCACATTTCATCCACATATTTGGTGGTTAAAAAGCAGAGCTACAGTTGTTTCTTCTTGCCAGTTTTGCCATTGTTGTCTGCGTGAAAGTCAGCGCTGCACTGATTCATGCCGTACTTGTCTTCAAGGACTATGACAGCAGCAGGATGATTGTGAAGGTGATCTGTCTCCACAGAGTTTTGTTTATTGGCAGCCGTTTAACCAAGCATGTCTTCAAAAAACCTCAGCAGAATAATTTACCAGGTTTACACTGCGGTATTCTCACAGAGATATGCTCCAGAGCAAAACGGATCTGTCGCACTGGCTGGCGAAATGTCATGAGATTACAGATATCTTGTCTCGTCACATTGTGTGCAGCGCAAGAATTCAACCCCATCCTGTTTCTGTGATAGAGATCTTAATTTGAGTTAAATAGAAAGTGAGTCAATCCATTTGTGTTGTGACAAACACAAGACTAGAAGCCAAAATTTTCATAACATCATTCTTTTTTTTCTTTTCTCGCATACTTAGCATATCACATTTCATTAGAAAGGACAAAAATCCTAACAACAAAGCCACATAATGGAAAATGGCTCACATCAAGTGATACTGTTGTAAAAGGAAAGATTAACGCATGAATCCAGCTCCTCTGTGCAATATTCTCACGCATTTTTAGGCTTGTGACTAAATTAAAAGTGCCCCACAGAGGAAATAACCATGTGGTATTCTACTCCTACCAGGTGCTTTAAAAAAGGCCCATGGTGGCTGCTGTAACACAGAAATTGTGCAACTTTACTGAGCAGCCATGTCAGCTCTTCCCTTACTTAATGAGAAGTGGTGCCTGGGTAAGAGGAAAAACACATTTCACCATCATATAATGTCTCATTTCCAGAGGAACCCTGACAACTTCTTGAGTGGGAATGCGTCATGAGTGACAGCATTTCCACTTGCAGTTTTTTGCAGCATGCTTGCAATTTGACAACCAAATTCATGGAACGCAAGAGCCTTTTTGGCATTTTTATACAGTTGAAGACACAAAATGGAGAGATTTGGGTTTCCAACTTGGACTTTATCTGTTATGTTTCTGGCTCAGTGTCCAACCTCAGGGGAGCCCTGGCAATTCCACCCCCCCAAGTCTCTCAAGAGACCAGAAGCGAGAAATGTGCAACAGAATGGAAATTTCAACACTTACATCCCTCCCAGATTTCTACTGAAAGCATCTATAGTACACTAGGTAAGACATGCATTGATAATGAGAGCAAGGCTGTCACAGAAAGTGTTATTTAAGCAACAGTTTCATGCAAAATATAGAGACAGAAAAATCACACTTATTGTTTTTTTTACCCTTCCAGAAGAGATGCGTTCCAATTGTGGCTTCTTTCTATTTCAAGCAGTGTTTTCTATATAAATAACCTTATTTGTAGCCATATGTTGCAGTATAGAAATAAAAAATAAAGATGTATTGTGGACATCTCTATATAGTTTAGGATGCATTATTTATAGAAAATTGCAATAGGTGAACATGCCCCTCGGAGGAATCCATCTGTAGGTGAAAATTTGTTTTATATATCAGCAGTTGTAATAATGACTTGCAAAATTTGATTCAAAAAATCTGTAAAGACATTTTGAAAGTCATCATATTGATATAGAAAAGCTGAAAGAAACATTGTAAGTTGAAACAACTTGTAAATGTTTAAAATGTAAGTTTTTCTCTAAGAATTAATTTTATTTATTGGTTCTACATAGAAAGAATACCTGCAGATGCTTGGAGCCAGAACTCCAAGGTGCTTGTATGGCAAACAAAACTTTCATGGGAAAAATCATGAAATCTTAAATGCTGATGGATCTGAATTTCTGAAATGTTTTTTTTCTTAACACAGAATGGGTGTTTCATGGAAATCAGCCGTACATACTGTATATGACATTAAACTGTAAAACTGCAATGGAGCTGTAGTTTTACAAATCTGAAATTCCATTTCTAACTCATAAAAATAGTGTTTTGACTGTGAGGAATGCTAAAAATATGTGATGGACTGGCAACATGTTCTGAGTGTACCCCACCTCTCGCCCAGTGACCGCTTGAGGCAATAACCGCCCTTACCCCTCTGCAAGGATAAGCGAGTATAAACAATGAGTGGATGGAATGCTAACAATGGCTTTTAAAAACAGTGATTAAATCCAGAGTGATCACAATGAATTGTGTAAATTGTGGTAAGGTATTTTAGTACCTCTAATAAAAAAATAAAAAATAATACTTGGTATGGCATTGTGAAGAACATGCATGAGTGCTTTTCATGGCAAACTTAGTCCTGGGCCAGACAGGACACATCACTGAGGAAGAGTCATTATAGTCCAACATGTAGTCTAATCACTAAAGCAAGGAAGCACTTTGCACCGCTTGAAGATGGTACTAGAGAAATGGATGACAAAAACACTCCTGGCCCAGGTAATGTGGTGTCCACTGAAATAAAACTAACACACAAAAACAAAAAAAATGGGGAAAAAACCCTGCAAATTTATTATTTATTTAATATGGATAACACAAACACATTGGTGTAACAAACACATTGTGTTTAAGCGCTATAGCAAAAACATGCTAATTTTCAACACCTGTCCATAAAAAGCATTTCTCTATATAAAAATGCAGCAGATATTGCTTTACTCCTGTTTGTTAGAAACTAGTCATCCTAAACTCACACTTCCTCTATTTTTTTCTCAAATCTAGTGAAGCTGATTCAGTTAAAGTCCAGTACTATATAATTAAAGCAGCAGATGAACCTGCAACAGACAGAATACTTGATGTTTTCCACATAACTAAGCATCCAATTATGATTAAGGAATTGTTAATTTAAAAAGTTTGCATTACACTTATATAGTTACAAAGTAGCTACAGTCTCTACAATATAATTTTGAGGTAACTTATTGCCAGGCTTTATTTAATTAGGCCAGCTTAAGAAAATCAGACCCTCACCATAAAACAGGAGCAGACCTGCAATATCTTGTACATCCAAAAAACACAACTAACCTAAGAACGAGGGAGATTTTCAGACCAAGCAACATTTAGAGTATGTCTGTTCCTCTCCAGAAATAAAGACATGGTCCAATAATTTGATCTGCAACTATTTTCTTGAGAATATTTGAATAGGGCCAAAACAAAATGTTGTCTGCTACTTCATTCAAACTTCTGTTATCTGACTAACAAAGTGATAAACTCAGATCATTTTTTTGAAGTATATTTAAGGTAACAGGTTAGACAGAAGGGTAAAAGCAGAACAGCAGCCACTAAAGCAAGTGTCTTATTTAAAGCCTCCAAAAATAGGCCTATGTAAAAGAGTTCTTTCAGAAGTCACAAATCATATTTAAACTTCTGCCTGTAATGACAACAGATCTCACCTGTTAACACTATTTACCGAAGCTATCAGAAAGGTTAACATTCACTCTCCAAAATATAATTAAGATGCTGTAAAAAGAAAATCCAAAACTGAATTCATGTTAGCATTTCTTTATGTACTTACTTTGGATTAGCTGATTATAGGAAAGTTCTTTTTTTAGCACATTTGATTACCAGCACAGTGAAGTCTGTTAAGTGAAGTCTGTTCAGCATGCCATCAAGTTTGGCAAAGGGCTGATAATGAGCCATTCATTTGATTTAGGTGTGTTGAAGCAGGACTGCATCTAAAACATGTAGGACAGTATATTTTAAGGACTAGGTTTTTAGACCCCTGTACATCAATTTAAAAAAGTGAATATAATTGTTAAAAAAAATTGATCTCATGTTGGGAGGAAATCATTTGGCAGGATAAATCATTGTTTATGGACAACTGGAAAAGTGAGGTTCTCATATTTTATGTATGGAAAGGCAATAGTTTCCATATTGCAAGGTTTGTAATTAAAAAGTCAGTGGTTTTCTGTCTTTCGCTTGGCTAAGGCACAGAAGTTATTTTTGATAATTATTGTTGTTAAACTATGAAGTGACCAAGTCTAGACAGAATTCTAATTTATTTATTAAATAAAAATAAAATTAGGACAAAAAGTCAAAGCTGCTATCGTGTATGTTGCAAAAAGTATCAAAGTTAGGTAAGGCATGACAGCAACATGCCCATTTGCTCTCTGATTATTAAAAAAAAATCATACATGCCCAAAAAGAGGCTGTTGTGATCTAATTAATAACCATCATATGATAAGTATGAGGATATTCAAGAAGTGAGAGGCCTGGGAGAATGAGTGGGTTGAATCAAAATGCACAATCATCTTCCACTGAGACAGTGCTGAGAACAGGCGAGAGGAGAGAAAAGCAGAGTGGTATCCATAAAACAGTTCTCTTATAGAGGCACAGCCAGCCCTGCAAGGCTGACTGCCTCCACAATGCTGGTACAAGAGGTGTTTCAGAGGGAGTACACTCCACAGATGACTACATTATTTATAGATGAAAAGGATCTAAAACAGAGCGATCAATGCACAGATGAGACTAGGCGACCAGATGATTGCAACCTGGTCTGTAGAATGAGATCTGAGCACTTCAAGGTGGGCAGGTGTAGCCGCTATTTGGCCCCTAAAACAAATCTGCTATTTAATGGCCACTTCTATCACTCTGAGTGTAGAGGAGGAAAAAATTTCACTGTTCTCTGCATTTGCCAGAATCACTAAGTGAGCCAGCATGACCGCTGAGGAGTTACGACCATTTGGGCAGATCCATCAGGGCGGTTTGCTGCTATGTTTCCACATTTGAACACATTCCTGCACACAAGCACCTTCACAAATCTTGCATTATCACCAAAGTGGGGATGGTGAAATTAGCACTCGGTCTGTGATACGGACCACTCATGATAGCCGCAGAGGTACAGGGAGAACTGAAGTGGGACATTGGGGAGTGCATTAACCCACACTGATCTGCCAGATACAGGGGCAATTTCACACCTGAGTGGATAAAAACACGGTCATCCGTTTGATTCGGTGACAGGTAAAACATCTGAGCCTGAATTAGACCATCAGGTATAAGACATGTGTTCCCCATGATTTAAGAGCTTCTGAGGTAACCCAATCAGTTAGTTGGGTTTTCAATTGCATTGGTAAATTCTCTTGAAAAATGCTGGCCACCTCACTGGCCTACCCAGAGAATCATGTTCATGTCATAGAAAGGCCAGAAAACTGCAAAACAGCTGAAACACTGAGTTCTTTTAAATCAAGGCTAAAAACCCAGATGTTTAGAGCTGCCTTTGATTAGTAGTAAGTGGACCAATGACCAACATTTTTGATGTGTATTGATGTTTTTAATAATGGCACTTGACAAAATGTAATGTTTGTTACTGGTTTCACAACCACTGACTGTTTGATGTGTTTATGTGTTTATGTTTTTATGATGTAAAGCACTTTGAACTGCCTTGTTGCAGAAATATGCTATACAAATAAACTTGAGTTGACTTTGATTTAACAACAGAGACGGATGGAGCAGGGGCTCGAACCGGCAACGGTAAATACATGGAAAAGGGTGTTCTGGTCAGATGAGACCAAAATCGAACTTTGTGGCTCACATACACTATGTGAGGCAGAAAACTAATACTGAAAACTAGTACTGCACAAACTTGAACAAACTATCCCCACACAGAAACATGATGGTGTCAACATCATGCAGTGGGGACGTTTTTCTTCAGCAGGGACAGGTAAGATGGTTGGAGTCGAGGGAACAATAACCTTACAGCCAGATTTACGAATGAATTGTGTATATGAGAGAATATTAATATGTTAGAATGGTCCAGTCAAAGTCCAGACCTATATCCAATTGAGAATCTGTGGCATAATATGAAATATGAAATTTGCTCACAGATGCTCCCCATCCAATCTGGCTGAGCAATTTAACTATTTTGCACAGAAGAATGAGCAAAATTTTCAGTCACTAGATCTGCAAAGATGATAGAGACATTCCTCAAAAGAAGAGCTGTAATTACAGCTAAAGGTGTTTCTACAAAGTATCGATTCAAGGGCATTGAACAAATATGCACCCTACATTTTGGAAAGGAAAATAACTTTAGTTGATAAGTATGGAAAGTATACTATCTAAACATGCTGCTGTACAAGAACAGCCACTTTAAGTGGAGAAGGAAAAACTTATGTCTGCAAGAGTAAAGGGCATGTGTCAAGTCACATTGAAATAATGAACAGCAAGACTGTTTCTCACAGAGAAGCCCTAAACTACTTTTAAGTGGCAGCCGTTTTAAACTTTCTCTCCCAATAAAAATGTGTGTCAAAACTAGAGGCAACTATTTTGTGCATAAAACCACTTTCCTGCAGCCATTACAGTGGGGTGTGTTGAAAACAAAAGTTTTTAGCAACAACGTCAAAGGGCTGACAGATTGAATGCTGTGTACAGTGGGCCACAAACACAAAGTTGACTGGGTCCAATTTGTTGTTCTCTGCTTTTCCTTTTTTCATTTTTTCATGTGAGAGGATTATCTGAACGTAAGCACTGTGAACCTCAAGTAGACACAGCAGTAGAGGAGTTTTTAGATCCTTTGATGTGTGATTTCTGGTGAACAAGGGCGAATGTGATGTACATGCAAGAAAAGACACCAATTAAGGAAAGCCCCACTATCCCAGGGAAGTCACACCATTATTTCTTTGAGACCCTCTCAAACTTTGACAAAGGGCATGAATCAAACTAGACCCTCAGGCAAGGGCAAGAAAGAAAAAGTGCATGTGTGTGTGTGTGTGTGTGTGTGTGTGTGTGTGTGTGTGTGAGTGTGTGTGCATGCTTATAAACTGTATCCTTCTCTGTGTGTGCTGAAACTGTGCAGCAACAAACAAGATAAGACAATCAGTGAAGCACGAGAAGGGGGAACTTTCAGAGATCTTTGACAACAGGAAGCTCCTGAGGCAGATAAGGTGATACTCTAATCCAGAGGTCATCTGCAACATTTGCTCAAGGACCAGATTTTTTTTCCTAAGCAGACAGAGAAAAGAACAAACTTCTATTAGCCATGTTTCCATATGACAGCCTGTTTTATTCATTTCAGACGTTAGCTCTTTTATTTCTTAAATGTGGCTTAAATACTCTTCTTCATTTTCTTTTATTTAAGGTAGAGACCTTCCAATGATGTTTTTAGATCTCTTTACCATTCTTGTCAGAGCCCTCTTGTATGTCTTCTCTAGGCAGGAGTACCACTGTGAGAGGAGGTATGTCAGCACACGTTCCACCAGAACTCTGTGAGGATACTGGTAGGAAGAGATGTTTGCTTCTTCAGAAACTGCAGTCTATGTCAGATGCATTTTATGCTACCGGTGGTGATTAGAGGTGGGCAGATCGATCCAAAATATCGATAATAATGATACTATGTCGGTATTAGTAATGGATCAATACTGGCATGGTAAGAGCAATACTTTGGTTTCAGATTCACTCAAGAAATTTAGTTTTATTTTTTTATTGTAGTTTCTCAAATCTACCTCACAAAAGATTGTGTTTCAATTTGGTTTCAAATGACAATTCTTTCCTTTTTTTATTTAGGAAAAATGCACACAAATTATGTTAATTCATATATTATATAAGTGTTTTGTAGACACCTATGAACGTTGTCCAATTCTGTCCTAGGTCTGAAAAAAGTAATTCAAAGGAAAAGCCCCAAAACACCTTAAGGGTCAGAAGTTTGATGATTTATCACACTAAACAATTGGTATCAGTATTTGTATCGGCGATACGGGCCCTGTATTTACTTGATATTGGATCAATACTAAAATATGCAGTACTGCATATGTCTAGTGGTGACCTTACAATAAGAAAAGTCATCAGAAATCTGCACTCTGAGGAACTTATTTCATTCCATTCTTTTTACTATATAATTGCCATTGCTAAGGAGTGTATACTCAGGTCATGACCTCAAAAAGTTAATTATAATCTCCTTCATTGTGGTAAATGAGAGCACATAACTCCAGTCTTGGCATCCCTTCATTGGCTTCCTGTTCATTTTCAAATCCATTTTAAAGTTATTTTGTTTGTTTTTGAGTCTTTGAATGGTCTTTGTCCTTTTTATTTGTCTGAACTGCTTCACCTTAATATGCCATCACATCTTCTTAGATGTCTGACCAGATACTTTTATCAGTCCCGAATACCTTTTATAAATCCAGAGGAGACAGAGCCTTTGCAGCTCTGGCTCCCAAATTGCAGAATGAGCTGCCTCTGAAGGTCAGGCAGGCCCCATCAATTTCTGTTTTTAGAACTCGTTCAAAAACACATTTTTACTCTTTGGCTTTTAACCCAGAGTGAACTAGCATCTGTGTTTTAATGTTGTACTCTTTCCCTGTATTGTGATGTCTTTATTTCAATTTTCTCATAGTTGTCTTATTGTTTTATTTTTTTGTTTGTTTGTTTGTTTGCTTTTATACTTGTACAGCACTTCGGTCAACTGTTATGTTGTATTTTAAGTACCGTAGAGATAAAGTGGTATGGTGTGGTGGTATGGTATCAAAGTTGTTCTAGTGTTTGAACCAGATTTTAACTGGTTTTATACAACCAACAGAGAATTACTGTTGCCTATCTCCATCATTCATGAGCAAGAGGCAGAGTACACCCTGGACAGGTCTTTAGTCCATCACAGGATCTGTATGCTTATATCTGGTATGTACACACCCATACTTCAGAGAAATTTAGAAGGTTTTTAGGAAAAAGCCCCTTGGGACTGTAGGAAAAAGCCCCAGTTTCCAGAAAAGAACCCAGGCTGTGTTTCAAATCCAGAACCCTCTTGCTGCCTGGCAACACTTCTGTCATCTACAACATCATCCAGCCCTTTATACTGTAAACACCAGGGATATTAAAGTCTCATCAGTGTTTATGAATGGGGTCACAAACTGAGTTTCTAAATAGTCATTGTGAGCAAAATTGTTTGCTGTGCATTGCTCGGCATTTCTCTAGGTTATGATAAACAGCAGAAAGGTAAATAGGTGCACATATTGGGAGAACCACCTAGCGTTGCATCATGTCATGCCTTTAACACATACTGAATGCATCATACTTAAGCTCACTGAGACAGAACAGATAACTGCACTTCAGCTGTAGACAGTTGAACGGAACATTGACGTTTCTGCACGGAACAGGTTCAAATTAAGGATCATTGGGCCCTTTTCCGTGGAGCATCAACCAGATGTTACTCCTCTGGGTTATTTATCACTAAAGTACAGGTACTTTTTAACAGCTACATACACAGTTGATGTGTGTTGCCCTTGATTAGTCAACCTGTATTATTGCAATTGTTAAACTGACTTTTTATTTATGTTAAACATAAAGCTAACTTTTAAGATTTTAACATTTAATTCACTGTATTTTAATTGGTTGTTACACTTTGAGAACCTGCCCTCACTGCCTGATGGAAAGGATTACTTCAACAAACAGGAGCTAAGACAGAACTGGCTTTTTGCATTGGTACAGCTGGTGGTTTTAGGAGTTGAAACACAAACAACCCATACTAAGCAACACTAATACCAATTGAGCATTGGAACCAATTTGATGGGAAAAAAGCCTTGTGTGATACAAACACTTTAACTGTTTATCTGCTTTATTCCTTGTCAGTGGGTGTTTGGGAATGTGTCAACGAAGATATCATTCAAAGTGACCTACAAAACTGCTCAAGTTTTGCCCTGTTTACCTGCCATTTAAAGCTGAGTTAAAGTGCCACACAAGCACCTAGTGATAGTTGTAATAATCGCACATATATATCCACACCTGTGGTTGCATTTGAAGGCCCCACTTGGAACAAACTGCTTTCTTGTTTGAAACAATTGGAAGTCAAAGGAAATCAGCCCAGATATCAGAAAGAGAACTGTGGAGCGGCACAAGTCTGGTTCATCCTTGGGAACAATTTCCAGATGCTTGAAGGTGCTGCATTCATCTGTTCAAACAATTATACACAAGGATAGACATGATGGGGATGTTCAATCATCATACCACTCAGGAAGGAGACGGGTTCTGTATCCCAGAGATGAACTTATTTTGGTCCAAAATGTGCAGATTGACCCCAGAACAAAAGCCAAAGACCTTGTAAAGATGCTGCTGAAGCTGGTAAGACAGTGTCATTATCCACAGTGAAACTTGTCCTGTACTAATAGGGGCTTAAAAGGCCTTTCAGTGAGGAAGAAGCCTTTACTTTAAAAAAAACATAATAATCCAGATTGCAGTTTGCAAATGCACACAGGGATCAAAGACCTTTATTTTGAAAACACATCCTGTGGTCTGATGAAACCACATGATATGGAACTGTTTGGCCATAATTACTATCATTACATTTAGAGGGAAAAGAAGGACGCTTGTAAGCCTGGAAACACACCATCCCAGCTGTAAGTATGGGGGCGTAAGTATGATATTGTGGGTCTGTTTTGCTGCAGAAGGAACTGATGCACTTCATAAAATATAGATGGCATCATGAGGAAAGAATATTATGATGAAATATTAAAGCAACATCTGTTGTCATCAGCCAGGAAGTTAAAGCTTGGGTGCAGATTCATCTTCCAAATGGACAATTACACTCAGCATACAGCCAAAGTGGTTATAAAGTGGCTTAGGACAACAAAGTCAATGTTTTGCCGTGGCTATCACAAAGCCCTGATCTCAGTCCTGTGAAGAAGTTGTGGACATATCTGAAAAGGTGTGTGCGAGCGAGGCGGCCTAAAAACCTGACTGAGTTAAGCCAGTTCTGTCAAGAGGAATGGGCCAGAACTCCAGCAAACTATTATGAGAAACTTGTTGAGGGAAACCCAAAAGGTTTGACCCAAGTCATACAGTTGAAAAGACAATTATCCCTATTACTGACCAAATGTATGTAAACTTCTGAATTCGAAGAAAGTTACAAAAAAAATCTCTAAAAAATATTCTCACTGACTTTTCTGGCATTAGCAAATAGAAATAATTTTGGTAATTCTAACTAACCTAAAACAAGAGAAGCTTGGTCTGATTTACCTTCAGACAGTGAAAAAATTGTGTATGTGTGTCTCTTTTTATTTAGTGTATTTAAACTTCTGATTTCAGCTATATTTCTTGTTTGATGATGATCCACCAGCAGAAATGTTCCCTGGTTTTATTTCTTCGTTTTGTCCCTGTTTTATTACTTTGCTAAGATTTGTTCTAGTTTTATCAAGCTTTGTGACTTCTCATTAGCTGTGTTTTAATTAACTGAAATTCAACTTATTTTGATCAGTCCCTTTTTCCAACATTGCGATTTCATTTTGGTCCTCATAGACACAAATGTTAAAAAGGGAAAGTGTATTTTATTCAGCATAATTATTTAGATCTTTCCAAATGGAGGGGCTTGTTTACGTGGAACTTGAGAGCAAACCTAACAGCCCATATTAGAAGGATGGTGATGGTAATATTTTTTTGTGAACTTTGAATCTCGCAAGTCTGCTTTTTAACCAAGAAAGTGAAATTAAGTGTGGTTTTGTTCTAATAATAGTACTAATAATAGTAAATAGAGTCTTTCTTTAACATGAAGTGACTGCTGCAAATTCAGAGTTTAAAGATAAGCATTAGTGACTTGTAGCCAAAGAGAGTTGCAATAAGAGTTTTTATGAGGGGAGAAACTAATTATTCTGTCTGCTGTTTGCACAGTATGTTGTCAGCCTGTTACAAAACACTGCAGGTGCTCCTATGTTTTATTGGAGACTCTTCATTGATTAAATGAATGCCTTTTGCCATCTCCATAACTTAAATTTAAAAATCTGGGCTGTTTACAGCTGATGACTTTGTGGTCTTCTGAGATCTTGGTTTGACAGCAATTTGAAAGTTTGTGCGAAAGGCGTTTTCCATCTGAAGATTGGACATATAATTATAGCTGAAATAACAGCCCACATATTGTATTTACAGTATTATCAACACTATTGGCATGTCTTCTAAAGATATGTAAGAAAGCCTTGCAATAATTTTATCTTTTATTGAAGTAGCAATAAAACTGAAAAAAGAAAGAAAAAAATCCAACCTGTATTTTCAGTAAATTTTTTAAGTGAATAAAACTTACCTTCAAGAAATAATTGTTTTGCACAGAATCACTGATGCCACTGTTATTTGCATCCATAACTATTGACAAATGTTAATATATATGAAGCATGTTTATAAATAATCCTTTATTTATTTAACTTTTATTAGTAATCCTGTTAAATGTGGTGTGACACAGAGCACCCTTTTTCTAACCCATTCATCAAAATAAGGAAAAAAAGAGAACATGCCATTAAAAAGTAACTAACTAGCTTTTCTTCACATCTTTACCGTAGGTAAAGCATTGAAGCAAACAACATCGGTGGAGGTTGTTTCCAGTACTGCTGCTCTCAAATAAAATCTGAATTTCATTGCTGCATCAATCTGATTACTTTGAAACTGACTATGACTTAAAATGTAAAATAAAAAGGCTGAATTTCAGACTTTACAGAATGTTTTTTTTCCACAACAGAAATAGAAATATGTAAATGAGAGAAGCTTTATTGTAAAGTTGGCTACATTAAAATACAGCATATGAGCACAAGGAACAAGAGACAATCAAACACAATGTAAATAAATGTCAGAAAATAGATTGTAAGGATATGTCAGAACACAAACGCCACTTGACAACTTTATCATATAAAGTCTGCACAAATGATTGTATGATTCAAATGAGAACTAGTTTTTGCATCTTTAAGTAAACTGTGAACATAACTAATTCAGTTTTTTATTCTGTCTGAGCAAAACTTGAATTACATTCCTATAGGGGTGAACTTACAGTGTGGTTAGTGAAACAACTTATAGTTTTATTGCAGATGCAGTACAGTGGTACAATACAAAATTATCATTGAATAAAAATGATAATGTAATTTTATGGGAATTGAAAATGATAAAGACATTGTATTTATTTATTTGAGATCATTGTATGATTTAAACAAAAGAGAAATTACGCAAGAAAACTTGAGATTTTCTGCATTCCGTAAGTGTCAACATAACCTTATTTCCTTATTCACTCAGTGAAAAGCAGCTATTTTTAGCTTAACCCCTCCACCCTCCCATAAAAATTCAATACCTCTGAAATTGTTTCAATGTTGCCCTAATAATATTAAAACAGATCCCCAATGGTGCTCTAAATATTGCTGCAGATATCAAAGGGAAGTTCTATCTGTTTCAAATATCTTACAGTACATTAAAACTCAGCATGCCTTTGCAACGTAAACAGAAGTTTGCAAAGAATTCTGAGGAGAGAAGAGAGAATGAAATACACTTGATTTTTTCAAATGATCCATAAAGTTTAGCTTTCAAAACTCTGATGACAGAATCATATTTAGCTCTTTGCCAAGACAGTGACACTTATAAACAGCTGCATAACAGGGTCTTGTATTAATAGGAAACTATAATATCTGTACTATACTGTCTCAGAATAAAAACATCACTGTATATGCGTCTTTTATTTCCATTTTATGTGTGTGTGTGTATGTGTGTGTGTGTGTGTGTGTGTGAAAGTATAAAACCCATTAGCTGAGGGGGAGTGTTGCCAGTTGAAAGAAAGCCCAGAACTCATATTGAGTTTCTTCCGGAGGATGTTGTACAGAAACGACAGCAGATACCCTGCATAAGGCACTAATTAAACTTTAATAGCCAACACCTTAATGAATGCAATGTACTTGCTGTATATTGCATGAAGTTATATGTCGTTCAAGTCAATTTTAATGACCTGATGTCTCTGAAGACCTTGACTCAGCAAATCACAAAGGAGGCTTTTATAGAGTTCAAAGAGAGGTAGCAGGTAGATATCTATTGCAGAATCTCAGCAGAGCATTCTGCTTCACACTTTACTGACTTTAAAACAAATAAACTAAAAATAATGACATTTTCCTAAAGCACTCAAACGGAAGAGGTTTAGCAATAGCTAAGTCGTGGTTGCTATGGCACTGAGTGATTAGAGTGCGTGCACGAGGGTGTGACTCAGCAGTATCAGTGTACGGATAGGACTCAGTGAATAAACATTAGGAGGATGTGAAATAAAGCATTGTTTATGCAGCTGCTGGCTCCGTGGAGTAGGTGGCCTTTGCCAGCAACTCAATTCTATTCCTGTTCTTCAAAACTGTCCAAGGAAGAAGGAAGCAAAAAGGAGCAGAAACCAGCTTTTATGGCTGCTTATATAAATGCAGATGAGGGGTCCAGAGTCTTTTAAATGAGTGAAAAAAGTAAGTCAACCCAGCAGATGAGAAGCAGGGGTTTGTGCCTTCAGCTGTGAGAATCCAGCGCTGCTCTCATCTCAGAGTCAGTATATTTAGCTGAGATTAAAACCGCGTGATGCAACAGCAACACAAATGTGTCTTTTGTGTTTAATGATACTGTAAAGTTCTGTGTGTATTTCTTTGAAAGGAGGACACATCGATTTCACACGGTGGTAGGTAAAATTAAAATATGTCTTTCAGCACTGATTTGGCAAAGTTCTCACAAGTCTTTCTGCTTTTCCTGCATTACAGTCAGGAGACATGTCATTTATATGAAGACAGACCACAATTTTTTGAGCCACATCCTCTTTAACACACCCATTTCAGTTTTGGATGAATATCCTCTATAACATTACATTTCACTTAATGGTATGAGAGAATTTATGCCCCTAAGGATTCCTTCCAACTAGGGCTGTGTAATAACCACACAGTGAAATTGGAGCGCCAAACATCCATCATTCTCTGCCTTGCCATGATCCAGTTTAAACACTACTGGGCTTTGGCAGCGAAGCTGCAATAAAAGCAACTTGACATTGTGCACTGTCGCATGATTCCCAGCCTAAAGAGCTCTCTCTGGGAGCTCTGCAGCAGTGGTGTAAATCTCACTAAGCAGTTGCAAAGATTTTAAAGTTTTGCTGCCATTTTCGTTTCCTCTTGGCTTGTAAATGACATTAGCTCTATGATTTGAGGTAGTTTTGTCCATATCTATAAGGCCTTGGGGGCATCGTCAAGAGGAGCACCAAGTACTTTAGCTGAGGCAAATGGAGATCCACTGGTGCATGATCTGATCGATAAATGAGACACGGACTATGGGTTGGAGTGTTACAGATTTTTTTTTTTTTTTTTTTTTTTTTTTTTTTTTGTATTTATCCATCTAATTCTGCCAGCAGCTACTAGTCTGTCAATGTATGTTTGCTACTGGACACCTAAAAAGAGTAAGATTCAGCCAGTTTCAGGTCACATGAGGTGATGCGCTGGACTTCAAAATTCTCTGAGCGGTGCAAGAGAAAAGTGCCAGAGGCAGCGTGGTGCCGGGGCTCAGATTACGCCCTGGTAGAGAAGCAAATCGATCAGTAGTGTACAAAGCTGGAAAAAAGTAATTGCCCCTTTACAGATCTCTTCAGTTTTGCATATTTGTCACACCTAAATGTTTCGAATCATCAAACTTTTTTTTTCTATCAGGCAAAGATAACCTGAAACGGTATCAAAGAATTACTTCATTTATTGAGAGGAAAAAGCTTTTCAAGCCAACCTGGATCAATGTGGAAAAAATAAAAATTCCCCAAGAACAGCTGTCAAGCATTTGTGATAGCTTGCAATGACTATTTTATATCACTGTAGAGGAATTTTAGTCCTGTCTTCTTTGCAGAATTGGTTTATTTCAGTTTTAGATACTTTTTGTGGCTCTTTTGTGACCTTCTGCATGAGTCATATCTGCCTTCTTGGAAATAATTTTGGCATCTGTTTATAATTTATTTCAATCAGGGCATGATTTTGAGATCTTTTAGCCAACTTCATGTTGTCAGACAGGTTCTATTTTTATGATTTCTTGTTTCTACAGCCCTGGCAGCAATCAGGTTTGGGTGTTACTGGTAACCAAAACTAGTGATAAGTTCATGATTTACCAAGACGGGCAATTACTGTTTCATATTGGATGGCTTGGATAGGTTTTTAGCTTTTAATAAATTAAATCATCATTCGATAACCATTTATTGTATTTACTTAAGTTATTTTTGTCTGATATTATAATATAGTTTATAACCTGAAATATTGAAGTGTGACAGAAATAACAAAAACAGATGAAGTCTGTTCAGATACTTTTGATAGCACCATACACAGTAAAGTCTATACGGATTATTTAGCTTCTTTATTAAGAAAGTTTGCTTGTTTGTGTCCTTTAGTGATGTAAAATTAAAAATGCAGCGTTTGCTTCTTCAGTACTCTAACCTAGTCCTTTGTGCTGGATGTTGCATGGTCCATGAAAGAAGACAGACATAAGAACAGATTAAAGTGTAAGTGATGAGCCTTGTGGGAAATTTAAATTGGCCAATTCTTTTAAAATGGTGCTGTGATGAGCTGGGACCACCAATCCTCAGAATAGTGAGACATTTTAACAAGCAGCTTCGCTCCAACTTATAAGATGGTAGTTCTTTGGGGGGTTTTTGTTTTTTTTTTTTTAGCTCCACGGCTGTCGTGCCAACCAGCCGAACTCAAAGGAATTCATTCATTTCATTTTTCTGGCAACACTTACAAGATGATAACCTGCTATGGATTAATAACATCACAATATTAAAAGGAAAAAAAATATATTTTTTTTATTTGCATGACAGAATAAGTTTAATTTGGACAACAGCTCTGCATCTACACAGAGCCCTGCAAAGTGTTCACATTCATTCTTTTAATTATTTTATTTTTCACATTTTGTCACTTTACAACCTTTGACCTCAATGTATTTTGTTTGGATTACACATGGTTTTCTTCATTTGTTACAATTAAACCCTGAAAGATGTGGCATGCGCTGTATTCAACCATCTTTGCTCCAATATCTGTATATAAAGACCAGTGCAACCAACTGCCCTCAAGTTTCCTGAATAGTAAATATAATCAATCTATGCTCAGCTCATTGTCATGTTCAATGGAGATGTCAGAGGTTCATCATGTTATAAAACAATATCCCAAAATGTGAACATCTCACAGAGCACTGTTAAATCCATCATCTGAAAATGGAAAGACAAAAGCACAACTGCAAACTTACCAAGATATGGTCATCCAAATAAACTGGCAGGTCATAAAAAGAGTGCATTAATGAGAGAAGTGGCCAAAAGGGCAATGCAAACTCTGGAGGAGCTGCAGAGTTCCACAGCTCAGGTGGGGGGTATCTGTTGACAGGACTGGTATGCACTCCACAAACGTGTTCTTTATGGAAGAGTGGCAAAAAGAAATTCATTGTTGACAGAAAACCACAAGAAGTCCCACTTGCAGTTTGTCACAAGCCATGGAGCACGGTGAAACATGGTGGTGGCAGCATCATCCTGTGTGGATGTTTATCTTCAGCAGGAAATAATTAAAATATCTGGATGTAACCTAGCAAACTGTCACAAGATCCAAGAGATGCAAATACTGTTGCAAGGGACTTTAGGTGCAATATATCCCATATTTTTAGAACGGCTTCAAAAGACTCAAAGAAGGAGCTTCAGGTGATTTAAAATCAGATTTTTTTTTTTTTTTTTTTTTTTTTACTTTCATGAACACTAAGTAGCGCTCACCATCAAGTCTCTATCCAAAACAGCTGTTACTTCGAACAGTTCAGGTGGCCACTCTGCTGGCCATGGATTTCTGCTGCAAACCGTGCCTTTTAACTCCCTAAAAGATTATTCGAAACAGATAAAACCAGATGGCATGAAAGTAAATGTGTTCAAAGATTAACTCCAGCATTTGTTCACCTTCACGCACTGTCATAAGGTTGTCTGCAATAAAGCACATATTCATACAAATGGTTGCTACTTGAAATGTTTAGGTCAAATCGGTGCCAGTTTCTTTATGATATATTCATAGCCCCACTCAGCATGCTATAAAGTATTTACAGTAAAGTCTTTTGTAAGGCATGCTCCATACTGGAGTTCTTCAACTTAGCTGCACAGCCTGGGGCGAGAGCTGAAGCAGCAGGCTTCTGCAGATGCCACACGCTAACAGACATCCACAAACCCAGAGTCAAAATAAAACCAAGAAAATCACGCCTGCCTTTGAAAACAGCATGCTCTCTTCGTTTTCCCTCACACCTATTACTTTGCACTCTTTCTGAGCAGAGTCCATAGGGCAACAAAAATTACCACACACAGATGTTTGAGCGTTTCCCCAAAGTGTTTAAGGCATGATGTATGCCATTGTAAAAGCAGTGTGACGGGAGCTGCGTTGTCAGCACTCTGCTGTGCTGCTGGCTGATGGGAGACTGGGGGCTGACTGAGAGCTGGCAGACCGAGAACATGACAAGATAAAGAATATTAAATTACACAGTCCCAACAATAATTACATTTTGAATTAGGCAGCATATTAAGGGATATTGGTTCATTTTAATGATTCTCAAGAGACAACTTCTCTTATTTGACATGGTAATTACAACATCTCTAAATATTAAATGTTTTACAGGCTTTTTTTATATTGATGGCTAAAATTAAAAACAATTCCAATTTTCATCAGTGCTGTCAGCGGAAACCTGCAGAACATGCATGGACAATTATATTGGCACTTCTGGTAAATGTGTAAAAAAAAAAAAAAAAAAAAAAAAAAAACGACTGCAGCATAATCCCACACCAAGAAATCTTGCCCCACTTGTGACGTTTACTGGTATCCCTGCTTTTTCTACCTATAACTTTTACACAAAACCTCCTGTTTCTTAATAGGACAGCACTTATTCTTATCCTACACCATTTCACAGGATTGGAGCATACAGAAAGCATTTATTTAAGTCTAAGAACTGAGATATCCTTGCAGGAAGCTGGACTCTGTGTACTTTTCTGTGTTGATTTTGGTGATTTGTTTTAGCTCATCGTTATGTTTAAAGGCAGAATGATAACTCACTTTCAGATGACTGGTAGAGTCCACAGGATTTGTATTTAAAATCTCCTGGTATTTCCAAGTACATGAGGCAATAAACTTTAACAAGGTCCTCAGAATCTTGGAAGAGAAACAGGCACACAGCATCACAGATCCTCCACCATACTTAACAGAGGGAATTAGGTAATTTCCCACATACTCATTTGTTCTCCAGGCCTACTTGGTGTGTTTGTTGGAGAAAAGCTCAATCTTAGGCTTAGTCAAAGCACAGAGTTCAAGTTAAAGTCCCAGTACATTATAATATTCTCTACATATTTATATTTGTGAAAAGGCTTTTTTTTCTGGTGAACCTTGCAAACAGTGTTTGGGATTTGATGCCTGTTTGCATGAAGATAGTAAATCTGCTAGTCATGCAGACCTTTTTTGTGGTGAGATAACTGTGAGTAGTTGTCCAGCCTGCTAGACACTGCTTAAAAGAAATGAGAAAAAACAACATCTTGGGTTACTAATTAGAACTTTGCCATGCAGGAATTCAAAGCTATTTTCATGTGATGTTTTTTTTATTTTTACCTGCTCAACAATGGACTAAACACAACAATAAAAAAAAAACAAAGTGGTTAATTTTTGTAGAAACGGGATCTGACTGATCAAGATTGTAAAAAAGCGCGTTTGTCTCTTTCAAAGAAAGTCATACAACATATTAAGTTTTTTAGGTCAATTCTTTTTTATTTCTTGTTGGCCGAATTTTATATTTTCTCTGTTTTTGGCAGCCAGAGTGGAATATTTCACTCTTTCTTTGAAAATGCTTGTTCTATGTAGCCAAGGTTAATGAATGCTTTTGACCAACTCTGGTTTTCAGTAGAACACTCTGAATGTTGGTGGGTCTGTTTACCCTGAAATTAAAATGAAGCAACAAATGTGTTCCATAAAAGATGAACACTTTGTGTTCTGCCTATCATATAAAGTTATCAGCAGATTGTCTGAACCTTAATAATTCAAGGCTCAGTGCCTATGCTGGTGGGCCAAATTTGTAACATTCTTGAATAGTTATCATGGGCAGCACAACATAACGCTGTGTGCTGCAATTGGCCCCTGGACGGCAATTTAGACATACATGTTATACATATTTTAGTCACATTTATTTTAGAGGGACTGTTAGGGGTGCCAATAATTGTGCCAACAGTTATTAAACAGTTAGAAAACGTCATTTAACTTGGGTTTTTATTAAATATTTGTTACATTGCACGAAAGTTTCAAAGCACCGATTTCTATCATGTTCAAAGTGTAAAACCCACTTCTATCAAGTGGGCTTGATCAAAATGTCTTTGCACTTTAATTGCTTTTTCCTCTCACTTTCTGACCAATTCTCATCAATCATGACAACATTTTATGAAAAGTTTCATAAATCAGTTCATCTTCTACCTGACATTTTTTCTTCAGGGATCCCTCAGTGGTGCTGGCATACTGTTTTATGAGAGGACAACTACTTTCTCTGGAAATTTCTATATAACTACAGAAAAGCAATAAACCTGTGTCTTTCTGACAGTGTGTTAATATTAGACTCTCCTCAAAATCCAGTTGAAAACTTTGACTTTTTAAACCTGACTTGTTCAGAGGTCATAATAATGAAGCATAAAAGGATCATTTTTGTCAGATAAATTGTGTTTTTTAACTACTTATTTGCTTTAAAACACAACTGAGAGGCCAGTCATGATTTATCTCTGCTTCATATTTTAAATGTTTTTACTTTTCCTCTAAAATATGTTGATATATGCAGTTTAAACATGTGCAAACATGTTCTAATGTGGCTAAATAAGTCTGTACCAAAGCATGTCATCCTATGCTATGCTCTGTGGAATTGAATTGATTTTAGAGAAAAATACAACTGAATTGCCTATGTATTTTTTTTCACCACAGTGTGACAAGTTCAGTCAACCCATGGACAAATCTAATTCTATTCTTCCTACTTTCCACTACATATACAACAAGCATCCACATTACAGAGGTTTCCAAAACCTGGAGCAATCAGGGGGAGAATGTAGACACTCCTGAGGCACTGTTCCAAAACACTGCTTCGTTTCTGAGCTGCTCTGTGCCCTCCCTGCATCACCAGATATACATACGATCCCTCTGAGTCACTGCCCAAGGTTACTGCTGAAAGAGGTAACAGTTGCACATCCAAACTTCTTGTTAGAGCTCATCTTCCCAAGTCTCTTTCTCGCAAACAACAGCTTTTCAAGTGTGCATGATGGCTGAAATCAAGCGTGGAGAGGAGTACCAGGTCATGTTGTGAGGCTGAGGCAAAGTTCATGGCACCATCACCACAGAGAAATTATTTAGCATCACATTTAATTAAGTCAGCCCACAGAGCAGCTTGTTACAATGGAAGCTTGATTTACTCAATGTATATCAGACTCAGTTGAGTTCAGTGGCATTTATGCCTGTTTCCGCTCAAGCTCAACCCCCACCTCACCCCTCCACCCCCACCCTCAGCAGAGTCACTGCAGGCTTACAAACAATACAGCATACATGACAGCGGCAATATGGGAGCTGACAGCAGAACAAGAGGAGTGCCGGTCTTTGAGATGCATTAGTCTAAATGACCTCTAAAGAGATAGCCTTGCTCATGCATACATTTTTTTTTTTCCTTGTGAAGGTTAAACCTGCCCTTCATGCAATTAATTCATTCTTAGTGCACCAGCCTTTTTCTCTGAGATGATGTGTATTGCATCAGGCTTATTTAACAAGTATTGAGAAGCTTTTTGCAACATGAAAGGGTTTGTGTTGAGCTAAACACGAGACCCAGTGTCCAAAACAAGGGTGTTGTGGTGCAAAATAATAGTCAGCATATGTTCTTATTCTCAGCTTTAGAATTTGATCCTAAAGACCATAACTAGTTTAGGATCACCTCTCGTCTCATGTTATGCCTTACAAATGTGTTGTTTTCCACAATTTTTCATTTTTACAACCACAAAATTCAATTTATTTCAGTTCAGTTTAATTTCCTTTATTGACACACTAATTCAGATTCCAAGGTTCCTACACATTTTTCATGTCAAAAGTCCAGAGCATGGGGAATTTCCAGATTCCCAAGTGCAAACTTATCAGTTCATTTTTGCTCATTTTTAAAGCATAAATACAAAAGTTCACAAGTCATTACAGAATCAATGGAAGAATATTGCTACGTTTTTGAACACTATCAGGTTATAACACAATAATTGTATTGTACAAACATGATAATATATTGTATAAGCATGATAATTATGTTGTAAAAATGTGATCATTTCTTCCAAATGGTGGTAGTATGCTTTTAGGCTGCACTGACAACAAGACTCAAGAGTAGGAAGAAGTTGGCACACCAGGTTAATTTGGAATGCATGTGATGAGGAAGGAATGGCTAAAAATATGGATAAACCTTTGTTGCTACTCCTGCAGAAACCACGTCATAGGAATCTACATTCCATATGAAGGTAAGGCCAGGATTTACATAAATGCATCGAATCAGCCACCTCGTTTGCCTTCGTTCCACACCACACGGGTCAAGAAATTTCAACAAATGTCTTATTGTACCCTGAGTCACAAGATATCCGTGTTGAGCACATTTAAGGTGGTGAAACTGATGCCTCCCATAGCTCTCCAGCTGGTCAATGAAGAAGGCCACCACATCTTGAGTCAGACTGATTTTTCCTTCTGTGCAGTTCCATTCTGTTTAGGATCCTTCTCAGACTGCATATCTTATTAATGATTTCGTCCACAATGTGCAGCAGCATCAGTATTTCTCCATGTCTGAGACCAAGCATGAATTAAAACTTGACCAACTCCTGCTAGCCATTGTTCTAGCCTTCGTTATGCATGCACTAAAAGCATACTACAGCCACCTTCTGAATGGAATTATCACATTTATACAATATAATTATATTTTTATCATGTTTATACAATTATCATATTTATACAATAGGATAATTATCATGTTTATACAATCTATTATCACGGTTTATACAAAATAATTATGAGGTTTATTATCATGTTTGCACAATATAATTATCATGTTATAATGTGATAGTGTTCAAAAACGTTTTTGGCTCCGTAACAGTAATGCACTTCCATAAGAATCAGCAAAAAAATAAAAATAAAAACACAGATGATGGATGGACAGAGAAGGATGATGGATGGATGGACGGACGGACAGACGGACAGACGGATGGATTAACAGATGGATGGAAAGATAACTTAAAGCAGCAATTTCATTCAAGTCTTTGGAGTATGTCAATAGCAGCTTTGCACATCTAATCTTGCCAAACAGCTAAAGCTTATATATGGTATCTGTGACAAATACTTGATGTTCCATAAAATCACCTTTATTTTCTCACACTTAGAGCCACACATTTTTAAAGACACCGACATACAGGAAAAGGTGTGACAGCAGCTCAAGGTACATATCAACTGGAAGGTTTTCAGACCCTGTCCACATTAAGAATTGAGATAAACTAGGTAATCTTTGTATTTGTCCTTTCTGAAAAGTTCCCTTTTAAAACACATGACTTCTAAAAATGTCTTTGTCAATGTGAAGATATGTGAAAATAATGCTCAGGCCTTTCTGTGGTAACGCAATGGATGTCAAGAAAGTATACCAAAAAACAGAGGTGATGTATGTGCACTTAAAGCTTGCTGTTGTTTTGGATATTTTCAAATCAAAGCAACTGATAGTAATTTAAATTCACACTTAATTCATCTCTTTCTGAGGGAGATCACAATGCTCCATTCCCTCCCAGTAATAACAACCCCGCTCCTTTCATCTGCGCTGTGCTGTGTTTCAGATCGTCTGAAACACTTAATTTATAAAATATTGTGTTTTTTCAGCCATTTATTTAAGAAAACAACTTTTTGGGACCCCAAAATCTCATTGCTTTTGGGCCCTTGCTAAAGTCTGGTCATGGTCACACTTACCACAACAATGCGAATTCAAAACCAAAAGAAATATGTAATGTCTGTATAAATTGTAAAGAAGATCACTTCTAAATTGCGTTTTAGCTGATAAAGTGTTCTTCTTATGCTCCAGGAGCATTATTTAACCCAATTTTTCTTCATTTATATAACAATTATGAGATATGGCATCCATTTGATAAGATGGCTAGTATTGCACAATGTCCTACTGATACAAGGGATAATGCTGACATCGAGAAACTCCATTCAAAAGTTCACCAAAGATTTATAGAGGTATTCGAAGCAAAATTAAATAGGAGCTTTAAAACCACTGAATTTGCCCTTACATCATTAGTTTTGCAATGCAATATTGTGTTGGTAGAGTTAAATCCTACTGAGAAACAAAATGATGTGCTATATCAAAAATTATTTTTTAAAAAAGGGTCAAATTTGACTTTTGTTTTATTACTACGTACTAGTACCTAAACTCATCTGGTAGAGATTGTTGCTGTTCAGTGCCAAAAACAAACTGCAATTTTTCATCATCAAAATTCTACAAATAATTTGTGTGCCCCCCTTGCTCACTTGTAAAGACACACACACACAGACGCACGCACACACACACACACCCACACACACACACACACACAACACACACACCACACAACACAACACACACACACACACACACCTGAGGGCTGAGTTAACTAACCACTTTGCATTTGGAAAGATAATGTAGTCCGATATAGCAAAAAGCAAATGTTGCAGACAGAGAAAGCTCTCTTGTTTGGATGAAAAAATAAATAAATAAAAAAATAAACAATTGGACAGACATGAAGGGGCAGGTTTTACTGCAGATAAAGCTGAGAACTAGGGGGGATTAATAAGTGAAAAATGAGCTGCATGCTCCACTGATGTACCATGTTTGTTTATGGTACTTAACATGCAGCACCAGGAATGCACAGTTGTATCATTCGAAAAAGGCCGATTAGTGACTTATGTGTTGATATCACACCCTATCATGCATAATTCTAACTCCATCAAAACACCTCTAAACTAATAAATTGGACTTTATGCATATTCCTGGCTGAAAGTCACAACTTCCACCGGTAACCATGGTGACAGAGGCAACTGCTCGACTGGTAAATCATCTCTTTCTGAGGGAGATCACAATGCTGCATTCCCTCCCAGTAATAACAACCCCGCTCCTTTCATCTGCGCTGTGCTGTGTTTCAGATCGTCTGAAAGTGGAAAGCAGGCAGAAAGGGAAGTCCTGCTGTGAGCCCTTTGTTTCACCATCAGGGCAAACACGCCGCCCCCTCCCACCACACCCAAGCAAACACACACTTTTGTGGTCTAACTAGCTCTAGTTCTAATTAGCCAAAAATCAGAGTGCGTTTGAAAATCATCACTAACCTTACCTATAAAGAACACCAATAAAAATGAGTAGCTTCTTGTGATTATAGTTGTTAGAGCCCATATGTAGAGTGGAGCAGCAGACTACATTAAGTGATTGTAGTGGATTTTTGTCGGCATTTTGGTATGATGAAGACTGAACTAACACACACAGACACACAGACAAAACTGTCCAACCTTAAGCTGTGAACTATTAGGATCATGGTTTCTCTGCTAAATTACTGCATCATCTAGTCCTAAGCTTTTTGTTTCTGCAAAACAACTCCAGGCATTATTTCTATCATCTTCTAAGCTTTTCAAGGTCCTGAAAGACTTCAATAAAAGAAACAGTTTTGCTCTTCAAAATAATAATAATTTCACTAATGAGCTTCTGAATTGCACAGAGGCAACATTTATAAGCCTTTTAGCACTCTCACACAAAAAACTATGTTAATATACAGCGCTTTTAAAAGTATTTGCCCCTCTCACAGATTTCTTCTGCTTTTCTTTTTGTCACACTTGAATGTCTGATGTTGTCAAAGAACTTGCAAAATCAGAGTAAATACAGAATGAGGTTCAAATTATAAAGTTATTTATTAAGGGAAAAGGTTATTCAAACCAACCAGGTGAAAAAGTGATTGTCCCTCCCTACCCCCCTGTTACATGAATTACAGTAATTATGATTAACTTCATTCTTCTGGTTGAATTTCACTACTCACAACTAGATCTGATTACTGCTTGGCCAGAGTATCAAGAAATCACCTAAACAGAACCTGTCTGACAACATGAAGTAGGCCAAGAAATCATGCCTGATTTCAGGCAGGAAAGGCTTACAGAGCTTACAGTAGCACATGTTAGCGGTATCAGACAATAAAGAAGACAGACAGATGCATGCAGTTGCAGTGGACTGTATTGAGAGTCATCATCCACAACTAGAGAAAATATGAACAGTAGTGAACGTTCCTAGGAGTGGCTAAACTTCCAAAATTATTCCAAGTCCACATCATTGACTCATTCAGGAAGTCACAAAAAGAACCCAAAACATCGTGGAGGGCACTTCAGATCACACGCACCTTGGTTAAGGTCAGTGATCATGATTTAACAATCAGAATAAAATCGGTCCAAGTTGAAAAGCATCCCTAACAGATAAGAATACAAAGCTCTGTCTCATATTTACCAAAAAGAAAAAAAGCAATATTGGTGTTCCCCAAGATCTTAGGGAAGATAATCTGTGACAAAAAAAAGAAAAACAAAACTGTATGTTTTTTAGAAGGTGTGCATCCTGTTACACCTGTTGTAAAAATAACAGCAATTCTGAAGATGAACATCATACCACTCAAACGTGGTGGTGATTGTGTGATGGTCTTCTTTGCCAAGTCAGGATGGGGACAACTTGCTATATGGAAGAATGAATACCACACCATTCAGTGCATGCTGAAATCCACTGAATGGTTAAAAAAAAAAAAAAAAATCATAAAACACTTTTGGAGAGGCCTCGTGTGGGTCTGAACTTAAATCCTTCTGAGATGCTGTGATATGACTGCAAATAGGCTATTCATGTGTGAAAACTCTCCAATGTAGCTGAATTACAACAATTCTGCAAAGCAGAGTGAGCCAAAATTCCTCCATAGTGATGTGAAACATTCATTGCCACATATGACAAATACTTGATTGCAGTTGCTGCACAACCAGTTTTATTTTGGAAATAATTGCCATTTCACAAAAGACCACGCTAGTTTGGATTGTATAGATAGTTTACCTTAATAAATGTAATAATCATTTCAACTGATGTTAACATTTATTTGATGATCTGAAATATGAGCCATAAGTGTGACAAAAAAAATCAAAAACAAAAGAAATCGGTCACGGAAAATACTTTTTCACAGCTTTGTCATCGATAGGTCACAAACGTTTCCCCTCACTATAAATCCAATAACACTCACTCCAGCTGCTTTGTAGAACCCCCCCTATGGGATCCTCCTGACCACTCATATTTGCGTACTGTATGTGTGCAAATAACCATGCTGCTTCATAGCCTGTTAGCACACGGGAAGACATTTAGGACACATTCCCTCAGCCTCCAAGTGCAGAGAATCTGTCTGGCTATTTGATTAATGTCGCAGCTGGGAGCAACATCTAATTGCAGAAGCAGGATATAAACACTTACTCAGAGAAGAAGGAAACGGTTTTGCAAATTCAGACCACTCCCAGAGTATTGAGGAAGGAAATTGGTTTAAGGATGAGACGCAGGCTTGCGTACCAATGCGGAGAGCCTGTCAGCCCTCTTTTTCTCTCTCTCTCTATCTAACCCTCTTAAACCCTGCTGCGGCACCTCTGATTCAACTTTTCACTGGAAATTGGGGAAGTGACACAGCTCCCTTTTTTCTTGCTCTTTAGCAATGCTCAACCAGTGAGCACAAAGTCCAATTCTTAGATCTGACTGTTACTGATGACTTGAGGAGATATAAATCACACTTGAATTGCAGCCCTGAGATGTCAGCCATTAAAATACTGTGCTGTCTCAAGCGGGGAGGCAGGAATACATATGAAATGATTGGTAGTCGTCCCTGCTGTGCGATACAGCGGGATTATCTTACGCAAAGGTGTGTGGCTGTACGTTCAATATCAGGCTCTGTTTAAAGAGCTGTCAGTATGTGTTTTAAATACAAGTATCCACACAAGACAGAGCAGCAGAGCTTATGAAGACACTAAAATTGTCAGTTTGCAAATACAGCACATTGTAAAAGTAATCAGCATTCAGATTCTTAATTAGATTTTGGTCTCAACTTTAACTGGGCCATTCTAAAAAATGAATGTGGTTTGATCTAAACTGTTCCCTTGTAGCATTACTGAGGGGTGCACCTCCACCACAATCTCAAGTCTTACACCCTCTAACAGGTGTTCTTATCTTGTATTTACCTCCAGCTACCTCCCTATCCACTCTGACCAGCTTCAGTCTCCTGGAGGATTCCCCTCGACGTGATGCTGCTATCACCTTGTTTCACAGTAGGGATTGTGTTTTAAGGCGGATGGAAAATGTTAGCTTTTCACCAAAAGTAGTTGTTTTGCATGTCAGCCAAAAAGTTATATTTTTCTCTTATCTGATCATATGGCTTATAACAAAGTGCACGAGATTTCTTTTTTCAATGGCATTTTTCTTATGGTTTTATTCTTGCTACTCTTCTATGAAAGTCAGGTTTGGGGATTGCACAGCTCGTAATTGTGTGAATCTTGGCAGCTTCTTCAGAGGTACGATGAGCCCCTTGACTGCTTCTCTAATTAACGCTCTCAGTGCAAGACTATTTTCATTTTCAGATGACGGATTGAAGAGCCCTCTATGTGAACTTCAAGTTTTGGAATATTATTTTAGAACATAACCCTGCTTTACATTTCTCCATAACTTTATATCTGACTTGTCTGCTATGTTCCTTGGTCTTCATAATACTGTTAGTTCAGTTATTTTCTGTATTTATACTGAAATTACAATACATCCTCATGGACTTTATTAATTAGGGGACTTCTGAAGGCAATTGGTTGTACTGGAATATGTTAGAGAAAAAGGGGGCTAAATACAAAGGCATATCTCACATTTTAGATTTTTTTTTTTTTTTTTTAAACAAAAATTCAAGTGATGTGAATATTTTTTTAAGGCGCTGTAATACACCATTGTGGACTGAAGACAAGACTGTGTCACAAAGAACCACCTGAAAATCACTCCACCCAAAAGGCAATTAAAGCAAAAAAACATTTTGCATCTAATTACATCACACAAATTATCCCAGACAGAACACACTGTACACCACAGCCGTTTATTCCCAACACACTGACAGCAGCCTTCACTGCTCCACTTATAGTGTTTTCTCTCTCTGAAACTTTTCATTGTGAAAGGAGTTTTTAACATAATTACCTTCGCCATTTCCTCTGCTGATACTATTAATTCCTTTTTATTTGTTTTTGTCATTCCTTAGGAGCTGATTGTAAAAGTGAATTAAAAATGAAAAGATTGTGCTCTTTCTAATGCTGCCAACATTTTACTGGATTACATGATGTCGAGCTCCGCCTGTGTGTACAGGAAAATAAATATCCTGAGCTGCACTCACAATGCAGTGGAGCTCATTTCAGGATGTTCATTTTATGGATCTGATTCAAGGAGCAAATTCATCCAAAGGTTAAGGTATGAAAGAGGGTTGAGTGAGATCACCAACCAATGTGGCTGATCTTTATAGTGAGAATGGCAAAGAATTTCAATGCTGAGATAGTTTACTCTTTACAAATAAAGCTTGCCTTATTGTGAGTGTCAATCTGGAGTCAGTGTTTGAATTTTATTCAGTATAAAAATGCTTTCAGACTCTTTTGAAAGTCTAAAATGTTTTTTAACACTACAGAAGTAGAATATAGAACATGGGAACATTTCTCACTGTTAACAGAGTCGTATGTACAGAAAGACTGAACAGTCATAATACAAATAACTGTGACAGATGCATATCAGTAAATTAGAATATCAGTAAAAGGTACACTTATTTCAGTAATTCAATTCAAAAAGTGAAAGTCATATTTTATATAGATTAATTACACATAGAGTGATATATGTCAAGTTTTTATTTCTGTTAATTTTGATAATTATTGCTTTCAAGGTGATGAGGAATTTGACTACTGCAGATTAAAAAAAAAAGATTTTCAATACAATAATACTGGCCTACTTAAAAGTGTCTAAATGAAAAAATGTGGCTTGATACTTGATTATTGCTCCCTTTGCATGAATTTCTGCATCAGAGCAGTCTGGCATGGAGGTGATCAGCCTGTGGAACTGCTAAGGTGTTAAGGAAGTCCAGGTTGCTTTAATAGTGGCTTTCAGCTGGTCTGCCTTCTTTGGTGTCCATCTTCATCCTCTTTAAACTGCTCAACATGACACACACTGTAGGTAGTTTCTCTATGAGGTTAAGGTCAAGCCAGTCTGCTGGCCAATCAAGCACAGTGGTACTTTGGTCATTAAAGTGGGTTTTGGTACTTTTGGCAGAGTGGGCGGCAGCCAAGTCCTGCTGGAAAATAAAATCAGCATCTTCATAAAGCTTGTCAGTAAAAGAAAGCATAGAGTGCTCAAAATTTACTGGTAGATGATGGCAATGTTGATCTTGGACCAACACCAGCAGATGACATGGTGTCCCAAACCAGCACTGACTGTGGAAACGTCACACTGGACTTGAAGCAACGCAGATTCTGTGGCTCTCCATGCATCTTTCAGTCTCTGGGACCTTGATCTCTAAATGAAATGTAAAATTTACTTTAATCTGAAAAAATGACTTTTTCTCTTTAGCCCAGGTAAGAGACTTTGGGGTGTTTCTGGTTCAGGGATGGGTTAACACTAAGAATACGACAGTTGCAACCAATGTCCTGGATACATGTCGTTGCCTCTTGAAGCTCTGACTCCAGCTTCAATCCATTCCTTGTGACTTTACAACAAACTCTTTGCTGTGGGCCTTTGGCTTTGCTTCTCAATCCTCCAAAGGTTGAGGATACCCGACTCAATCAAACTTTTTGTTTCCACTTAACTTTCCATCCTTATGCTTGGATACAGTTCTCTGTGAACAGCTAGCACCTTTAGCAATATGTTACCAAATTACTTACTTTCCATCCTTGTTGAGGGCGTCAGTGACTGTCTGGACAACTGTCAAGTCAGCCATTTTCCCCATGATTGACTGTTATTGGTCTTATGTAACATTTGAATTTTGGGGAAAACAGAGCAATGGGTTACCATTAGCTGTAAACCATATTCATCAGAATTAACAGGAGAAAATGCTTGAAATATTTCACTCTAAGTGTAATGTATAATTTATGAGTAAATAAACTTTCCAATGATATTTTAATTTATTGAGATGCACCTGTAGTATACAGGAAGTATTTCTATTTCTCCTTCTAGCCTTCAGTTAACCTGCTTTTGCTCAGTTTTCCCCCCTATTGCCTGGGGTTTTAGCATTAGAGGACATCTGTAACAAATCCCTGGTCAAACAGCCTCCTGCAGATAAAATTGTTATTAATGTGTCTATTTTTTTAAATATTGGCATCCTGCAAAGGTTGAACTAATGAATACAGGACAATGTTTGGAAGACCTTGAAACTAGATTAAACATAATACCTCTAAATTTTGACTTTGCTCTGTAATCATCCCCTAATAACTCAAATGGAAAGCTTCTCATGTTTAATGGCTTCACTACAAAGTACTCATGTACTGAATAAAGGACCTCTCTGTGTGTTCGGAGAGTATCAGAAGTCCCAAATAACTGACAGCCTATTCTTTGTGTCTTGCAGTTCTCTTAGATCCTGTGAGAAGCTGCTGACATTTTGGTGAGCACTACTTTATTTGACCTGATTGCTCTCTGGCATCTGCGTGGTGTGGGTTTACCGGTCCTTTCAGATAGTTGTACCTGCTATTTATAAACTCCACATGACAGAGCTCAATCTGAAAACATCAAATGACAGACAGATGCTTTAAAAACCTGCTCTCTACCGCCTTGTCCAAGAAATAACCCTTCAAAAGCCCCTGTGCTCTTCTGATTATAGATATGCAAACTCTGAGTTCAGCCCTGCTTTCCTTCCTTCTTTCCATCCCGAGTGCTGCTCCTCAGGTGTTTAAAATAATGTGCATCCCTGGGACCTAGGAAAACTTACCCTATTGATTAAACTGTCATACTTAACCACTGTGATTGATAAAGCTTCATTCAAACATGTCATACAATGACAGCGGTTTGAGTGATACAGCACAACACAAATAGAGCAGAGGGGAGGCGTGTGTGGGGAGGGGCGGAGGGGACCAGCAGCTGGGTTTGTGACACAAGGAGCTGCTCGGTATTGTTGACTCCATGTCATAGTTGTATTCAGAAACCTCACACAAAGAACAGAGCATTGTCTCTTTCTTCAGGCCCTTGGCTGATTCAGGTCCCCTGTTTCAGAGCATCAGAGGGGAATACATCCTGTTATTATCTGAGCCTCATGTGGGAAAACCTTATTTACAGAGAAGCGTGGTCCTCAGGGCAGCTGTGGTGGGTCATGCTGTTTGCATAAAGTGAGATGAGCAAGCAAAGAAGGCTTAGATTTAAAGACATGACATATTTTGCACAACTGAACCACATCAAATGAAAACCTTTAGCTTTATTTAGCATATTATTTGTCACTCTGCCACAATATGCTGATAATGTTTTTAACTCTTAGCAAAACGATTTCACTGAAAAGCCTTCTGAGGTTTTATAAATTTATTCCATGTCATGCATAAGTTTTAATAGCTACATTTGTCACCTTGACAGTGTTGCAGAATTGAAAACAGAGCTTTGTCATGTGTGGAGAGCACTGAGAAGGGCTCTACTTGAATCTAAGCCATCATCGTTTCCAACGCATATTTTCCTAGCATAAACGGACAGGAAATGCAGGTTAGGAGAAAACAGGGAAAGAAGACGAGTATTGGGGAAAAAAATGCATGCTTTATCTCGAGAAATGTTTCAGAGTTTTGCGGTGTGAGAACCCTGGCAGCATAACATTATGAACACCTGGCTGAGACTGTGTTGGTTCTCTTTTTGCTGTCAGGAGAGCTCTGGTGGGGCTCGTGGATTTGACTTGTTTGTCGAGCACATCCAATGGATTCTAGATTGGACTGAGATCTGGGGAATTTGGAGGCCAAGACAACACCTCAAACACATTGTTGTGCTTTTCAAACCATTCCTAAATGGTTTTTGGGTCACAGCAGGGTGCATTATTCTGCTGAAAGACGGCACCACCATTAGGGAATCGTCTTTCCTTGAAAGGGTGTACATGGTCAGCATCCATGCTTTTGATAACTTGCCTTCTTCCCATAATGCATCCTGGGGCAATATGAACCCACCTATCTACATGATTAAAAAAAAAAAATTGGCCAGGCCACCTACTTCCTTTGCTCTGTGGTCCAGTTTTGATGCTTACGTGCCCCATTGTTTTTGCTTTCAACCTGACTGGTCTGCAGCTGGGCATCAAACTGGGATGGACTGTGCATTCTGACTGAATGTATTGATAATTTATGTATTAGTTGATGCTAAATTAAGTAGAAATTGTTTGTTTGAATATAGCACATCCACAGAGATTAACTTAGGTATTCAGCATTGAAATGAGCATAATTAGCCATAACCAGGTGTAACACTGAGCTCTAAATGGTGGCAGTGCTTCCCACATCATCCTTGGTATGTGGAGAATATGCATCAACCAGCATTACTGGGATACAAGAAGTTAAGTTCTCCACCAGTTTGTGCTACAGTAGCTCATCTGATTGGAGCGCATCGACCAGCTTTCTCTCGTCATGTGCACCAATGAACCTTGGTGGCCCATAAGTCTATGACTCTGTTGTCAGTTCAACACTGTTCTTTCCCTGGATCATTTTTGAAAAGCAAAAACTAGTCCTGATTTTTGAAGTGAAGACTCGTGGAAATGGCTGCCTTTTTTACTTTTCTGTAACAGTGCAGCATAAACAGGAAGTGCAAACTTGATTTGAGATGTATTGTTTTTTTATTCTTCTCCCTTTCTTCAAACAGTCCACCAGCTAACTACATGCTTACCTTTATGCCAGTGTCAAAAGAAAAACAAAACATTCACAGCTTTGTGCTGCTAGTTATTTGTTACTGTTAAGTTGCTTTATCCGTTAGTCACCACAAGAAGTGATAGTGCCAGCACTGTCCATACCAATGTGGTTTTTGAGGTTTTGTATATCTGTTAGTTGTTTCACTAGTTAACTATGAAACAAGTTGTGTTGAATGAAGAATGCAATAACGATCAAGTAGGGCAGCATAAAATGTCAGTGTTGCTATGAGGGAGGGGGGCCCCCAAATAAAATTATGTTTAGGCCCTTAAACAACCTTGGCCCTATCCTGAGTCTGTTCTGTATATTCAGGCTTTTTTTTATTTTTTTGTTTGTTTGTTTGTTTGAATTATGCTCTTGCTCAGTTCCCTGCTTAATTCCTTTATGATCTTTGCTGAGATCTGTTTCTGATCTTCAGATACTTTTCATTGCTTCTTGCGTTGTACGGATCAACCTGCCTTTCATTCACTGCTTCTGATTCATTCCTCAAATTGAAATACCTCCACAAAGAGTCAAAACCTCCATCTGTGGGGTTTAGAGTTATGGGACTTGTACCTGCGGAAAAATTTTAATTCTGTGCCGTATAGGTTAATAACAACAAATACTCATCCTTGGAGGGTTGCCGGGGAGCTGGAGCCCATCTCTAGTGATTGTTGGGCAAGAGGTGGGGTACAACCTGGAAAGGTGGCCAGTTCTATTACAATTTTTTTGAATAGAAACAAATTATATTAGAAAAACGCAATGAAATTGAATGATTTTACATATTTGCTTCCCTCAGTCACTCACAGGCAAACATACACCCACCTTTACAGACACAAGTACCAGGAGTGATGTTAGCCAAACATGTTGTTAGAGATTCCTGTCATCCAAAACAATGAGAAAGTCTGACTCTGTGACTCCTAATTAATTTCCATTGTTTATTTATTTATTGTTTGATTCAAAAGATGCAAAAAGGCATAAATGATCTTTATCCTAGTATCCTGGAGAGCAATACAACATTTACAAAAACCTTGGCTTGATTAGTTTGCTGGCAAGACAAAAAGAAAGAAATTAAGCAAATTAATATATGTTCCCTTACAATCAGCTGTTGATCCATTTCCAATCAGCTGATTGTCACTGGTGTGGACCTGGATAAAGAAAAACAAGCTCAAGCTGCTCTGCAGGGGCAGTAATCAGCACCACATGAGACTGGACAGCTTCACCTGGGGCTAAACAAGGTTTAAAATCAGCCCCCAGTGGACCAGGAGAGGAAATATCATTTAAAGCAGCTGCAGTCCAGAACATGCTGGAGTTGGAAATGTAATGAAGTTTAGTCACTGCTAAAGAAGTTTTCCTTCTGCTATTTTTGTTTCACTTGGGTAGAACAGACCACGATGTAATCTTTTTTCAGGTGTTTTTTAATCACTTTATTAGGTTGTCATTGACCCACCTGTTTGTTCTTGTCCGTTACATTTTCATCATGCACTACAGCTTGATCAGCCATAAGTTACGTCAGCACAGGACTCTAAGCTGGACACAAAGTTAAAGCTTTAAGGCTTTTTCCCAAACAGAGAAATTTAAATCAGCACACAGCCTACTATTACTGTGCAGAGCTAATTTAATGGGGACATATTTTTATGTATATTAAAGCTTTAGCTATGATAAATGTGGATAATACCAGCTTGATCTTTCTGTAGATCTTATCTTTAATAGCTGAGTCCAAAGTGACCAAAGAAATGTATTTGAACACATGAAACAATGACAATATGTACACTAAACCCAAAACATTAAACAACTATGGCATTTGATGTGATGTGTGCAAGAGCTTTATTAGATAATGTGAAAATCATCAGATAATTTATTGAATTCTAACATTAACAATTAACCAATGGGAAAACAGAGCTTACGTTTATTTCACCAGTTTTCTAGCGAAGCTAATCTAAAGTTGCCCTCTGATAATTCTAGGTTTGTCAGTTCAGATATACATAGCTAGTTGGATTCTTTACAAAAATCACATTTTATCATACTGGTTCACAAATATGTAGAAATAAGTTTCTTTAGATAGTTATTTTAGGTGGGCATTAACTCTTGTGTTACTACTTGTGCTATGATGGGATAACAGCAGAGTTTTACAAACCAGGAATGTTGAAAGCAGATCCTTCTGTTCCTGCTGGCTGTGAGGTTGGGCTCTTTGAATAGATTTATTTTTATTTCTATACAGTTTACAGGCCAGTGTTTTGGGGGTGGCTTTTATGCGTGCTTGTGGAGAGTGGTATGACGTATGTCCCATTTGCCAGTAAAACATAAGACTTCAAAGATAAATAAGATGATTCCAGGTTTTGTGTGAGCCCTATAATCAACAAGGCTTGCTGGGAGTCATTGAAAATGAACCATCGTTAGTGTTACCGAGTCCCACTGTGCTGCTTCTGCTTCGAGGTCAAAAGCTTTAAAAAACCTCTCCATGGTGGTTCTTTCCTCCATGCAAAAATGCAATGAGTAATGACTCATTTAGCTGCGTGGTCCTGTATTCATGGAAGCGATTTCAGCTTATGTTGCCGTTTTCTCAATTCTATGTCCCATAATATACGCTTAGGGGGTATTAACTATTGCCCAAGATATTAAAGGTTTTTTAAAATCATTTATGAGCTCTGCAAAGTTGCATCATTCCTCCCTCTGTGCTTATTTCAGCGTTTTAACCACCTCTGTGACCCCTGTTGACTAAACATGCAAGTGTGCCATGCATTTGTATTCAGCCCCCCAACAAAATGCATTTGAATATCTTTTTTTTTTTTTTTTTTATTTTTATACCCATACAATCGTTTCAGGATAGGAGATGGGCTGGTGTTTGTTACCAGGTCACCAATCTATCACAGGTTAACAGGGAAAAAAAAAAAAAAAAAAAGGCAATTCAGAGGTCAAGTTAGCATGCATGTCTTTGGACTGTGGGATGTCAGAGTGCTTGTGGAGAAAATACAGTGTATAAAGACCTCAGGTGAGATTCAAACCAAGCACCTTCTTGCTGCAAGGAAACATTGTTAATTATTCCACCAGGCAGGCTTGTCAAACTCCCTCAAACTCAAGTGGTGTTTGCTTTACAGTCTTCTTGAAACCCTTTCTACATTACCTTTTACTCAATTCTAATTAATATGGCTTGATGCAGAGATCTGATCAATCAACTTTAATTCTGAGTTTTCAATAGCTATAACTACCTGTCAAACACTTGAAACAGAAAATCACAATTGAGTTTTGACGTTTGAAAGTATACAAGTTTCAGTTTATAAATCTTTCAATGAAATCCAAATTTTCATGAGTTGTACCTGTACATTAAAGTTTGTGGTTGTAATGTGAAAAAAACAAGAAAAATCTCAAGGGGTATGAATACTTATTGTCTTATAAGTTGAGTTCTTGAATACTAAAAAGCCTTACAGAAATTTAAAAATTTAAACGAGTTGGAATATTTTTCACCAGAAAATAAAGCAACAAAACTCAATTCTTATAGAAACCTGTGTGACAGCGTGAAGACGTGAAGGAGTCTTTTCGGAGCCCCGTCTGTTATTAATGCAACTCACCAATGAGACATTTTGTTCCAAAACTTATGTTGCAGCAGTCTGACTCTCGAACAAAACTTTCTCAGACGCAGCAGCGTAACACTAAACGAGCCATTTAATGTTAAAACGGGGACATTTTTGATGAGAAAATTAACCGCAGAACTAGAGCATCCCAATTACATGTTGAAACAGCATACTATAGCCTGCCCCCAAGTCAGTAACAAAGACTACAGGGAGATATCCATATATAATTCATTGTTATGAAGCAGTGCAATGTTAAAAGTGTGTGTGTGGAATAAAAAAAAAAAAAAAACAAAACAAAAAAAAAACAATAGCTCATAAGATTTGGAAAAATGGCAATACACTGCATGATATAAAAGCATGAGGGCGAGGACAAACAGTACAGTAGATAAGAATGCAAAGCAGACAGATGGATTGACTTTATTTATTTAAGATAAATCAGGCACATTAATATAAGAAATGTATGCACTAGTAAGTCAGCTCTCAATAATAATAATAAAAATCCACAGCAAAGTATTTCACTCAAGATTGAAACCAAACAATAGAGCAAAATATGTGAAAACAATACACTGACATTTTCTGTTTCTGAATCCACCCTTAAAAAGAAAACCTGTCCAATAACCTCACATGTCCCTCCTGCTAGAGTTCAGATGTTATCAGCAAAGCAAAGGTTCGTCTCCAAGACGAAAGCAGCAGGATCTCAAAATGTTGCTGTGGACCAACATACTGCTCTAAAGCAGAAACCTGCATGACCCTCTGCACCTTACAGCTCCATCCCACTGGTCTTAGCTGGAAAAAAGAAACGCATTACAAAATAAAAAGGCATTTCATTTTAAAGCTCTACCATCTCGAGAAAGGGTTTATAGTTTTATAAAGGTTCTGATATAAAATCTTAGTGTTCAAGTTCAAAGACCAGAAATACAAAGTTTAAAGGCAAACTCTACACTGCAGAGAGAAAACACTGATCCCCTTAAATTCAATGCATTCAGAATGTCAAGATGTTTGGTTCTATTGAAGTAAATGAAGCTCATTGGCTTTGCAAAGTACTGACACACTCCGCTTATTCTGTAGTCCTCTGGGCTCTTCCAAACTCACGGGTGAATACAGTGAATAGATGTGTTGGTTAGAACAAATGTAGAAACGGGAAGAACAGCTGACAATGAACAGGATTTGAGATGAGTAATTTATAAAGAAAATTTAACTGTTCAAATATTAAAGCAGTGACACAGATCTGATAAGTTTAAAGTTATTAGTCGTTTAGTGGCTTCTGAACAATATTTCATGATTTAAAAATGCAAGCACATACAGAAACTAATTTTGCATAGCTGATATTTGCAGTCAAAAACATAATGAAAAACCTTGCAGCCCCAGAGTTTTGCTTAAAAACATGTTCAAAAAACAAAAATAATCAAAAATAACAAAACCAAACTTGGAATTACTTTCTGTATCCACTTTTTTCTTCTCACATACATGAAAGAAAAAAAAAAAAAAAAAAAAAAAAAAAAAAAAAAAAAAAAGTCCTGTCCAGTTGGTTTCCCCTCTGACTGCACTTTCTACAGAAGAGACAGTTGATGCTACAGATTAAAGCAAATCTGAATGATAGGAATGAGGCAGTGGAGGAATACAATGAGTCAAGCAAAGAAACTGTACGAACAAATGACAGCTCTTTGATTTGACTCAATAAAAGGCTCAATCTATCCTAAACTTATGTGTTACATACTGCAGCTCTCCTCCTTGGGGCAGGGGGTGGGGGTCTCTAGATGCTATCCATGGCTTTGAACTCGCTCAAAGCCTGCACAGGGTTGACATGCTTCTTCTGAGAGGATCGCTTGACTCTGTTGGTCTGCCCGTCGTCCTGCTTCTCTCTCTTCACCAGCGGCTTCTTCTCGGGAGCTTTCATTCTCCAGGAGACCGCTGGCATGTTAAGGGCCTCCATGTTTTTGTTCTTTTGGTACTTAGTAGAGGCGACGTAGGAGGCCTTGACAGTAGACACCACAGCATTCATCAGGTTCTTGGCTGCCTGAATGAGGGACATGGCACTGTCCAACTAGACAGAGAAGAGAAGAGAAGGGAGAACCTGTTAGTATCAAGTCGCCATGAAAAACAAAGGTCGCTACAGTACATTTTATTTTGCCCTATTTGAATTCATGCAAATTGAAAAGCAAATTGCCATCCCTCTTACTGTCTTCTGGGTTTGGGCCAAAAACTTAAACTCAGATGTATGCAGCAGACAACCCGTCTGGCATGCAAACGTGTCTGGCAAGTCTCAGAATATTTAAAAAGGTCACCCTAATTTAATCTGCTCGCTTAACAGCTCCAGAGACACTAGTGACACTTAAAGTGTTGGAATAATAGTCTTGTCTGTGTTCCTTTAGGAAGAAAGGCAAAAATCATGATATTCTGCTCATTTGGTATAGTAATCATTTTAAACTGGAGAGTAAGTGGTTAATTATTGCTTAAATGCTTTGAACACTGCTAAGTTAGAAGGTGGAGGGGTTAGCAAACATTTGCTCAACACAGGCAGGCACATTTGAGACATTTATTCTGTTTTCAGGTTAATTTAAAACTTCAAATTACAGCGAGCAGAAAGAATCACTTCTGACAGCCAGCAGCCTGTCTAAGAATTTGCAATGTATTTGGGCAACAAATAAAACTTTTGAAAGTTAATAGTGCATTCAATTTAATGATCTTTTAATAAAAGAAACAAATATTAAAAAAATGACCGTGTGCAACCATGAAGCTTCAGAAAAATACTGACTGTTCTGTCTGCTATGAGAAGTTGCAATGCTTTCATCAGTTTTCAGTCGCTTTGCTTTTTTTAAACTGTGAAACATTTAAAACAGCATCACTGACTTCTGTATTTATTAAAAATTGTCTTTCAGCAATAAAAAAAAAAACAAAAAAACACACAAATAAAAAGATGTTTGGTTTTAAAAAGAGAGAAGCTGGACTCACCCCAGAGACAACCAACTCTCCTCCCAGGTTCTGAACTTCGGCCTTGACTTTACTGCAGATATTGAGCTGATGGCAATACAAGGCAATGCGCTGCAGGTAGGCGAGCAGGTCCTGCTTACAGGAAGAGTCGGGACACTATGGAAGAGACAAAGAAGAAAAAAAAAAAAAAAATTGTTAAATAATGTGTAAAAACATGTTCACACATCTGAGTAAAAATGATGTCTTCAGCTGATAAAAACAATAGTCTTTGTTGCTTTTGTTACAGACACACTAATGTGCATATCTGCGTTCTTCTTCATTCATCTCACACTTTATCAGGGTAAGATAGTAGCAGTGTGACAGGTAGATGCCCACACTATGAGCACACTTAGAGCCAAAATGACAAACACACGCCCACAACCTGCTGTCTTGTCTTCACAGGGTTATAGTGTGATCACTTAACGCACAATGCAAATTGTACTACTGGGCAGAAAGTGCTGTCAATCAGCTGCTAGTGGGGGGTATTTCACTAAAGTCTTCCTGTCTACTGTAACAGAAAAAGAAAACAAATGGGTAAACCAAAAAATTGTAACTTTGTTGGGAAGGAGACTTGCACAACTGTGTGAAGGTATGAATGAAGTGTTGGAGAAACATTTCAGCTTTTCAACAAACTGGGATCATTTTTGCCTTACAATGTTCAATTATAGGAAAAAAAAAAAACAAAAAAAAAAAAACAAAAAAAAAAACAGTCTATTGAAATTACTATTTACCACCATGCCTTGAGTTTGGAAACTGAATAAAATTTCCTTTACTAAATTGATTCATTTGTGCTTTTCTAAATTATATATTTTACAGATTAGCTATTTTTTTCCTCCTAATAGTGTCTAATCATATGATTTATATGCAATTTCAACAGTTCGTAAGCAAATTCATATTCATTAAAATGTTTTTATCATTTAAAAAAAATGCCACAGGACCTTCACCTATTGCTCTTTTATTGTGAATCTCATTGGAAAAGTTTGTGCCAGTGATTTGTTTGATATATATAAACAAATCCCTCAATATGTGCATTTTCTGCATTGAGGAAGTCAAAGGAAACAATTTGGCAAAGTAATGCCATTTGTCGATTTTTATAGGGGGGTCATTTGGTTTTAATTACACCACCCTAGCCTCAATCATTGCAAAATGCAGATTCAAATTGGAGGGAAGTCTTGGCATAAAAAAGCAAAGTCCCAGACCAAAATGAAATCTGTGAGTAACAGAGGGCCAACATGGAGGCTCGAGCTGTGCCAGACAATGATTTTCACACTGGTTGGTGATCCGCAGTAGCATTATGAGTGAGTCTTTTTGTGTGTGTAAAGGTGGGTATAAGGAGTTGTGAATGAAAGGATTTAAAACTTCTGGCAAAATAATTTGGACTGCTTGTAAGTTCAACACCAAGTTTAAAAAGCCTCTAATTTCAGTTTCACAGAAGAGATTGTCAAAAGATGGCTAGGTACACACAGTCACTAAATTGTAGCCTGAGCGCCCCCCCCCACATCAACTTCAAGACATACATTATCATAAAATCAACTTTAAAATGGCAGGATGTGAAGAACCCCATAAATGCATCTCATTTAGCATTGGCAATCTCTTTGAATCATTTTATCTCATCGTAATTAGACTTGGGCTCCACCGTTTCCAATCCCTTTCCTGGTTAGCTAAACAAGCCCCCTGCCAGCACAGTAATTAGGCCACAGTACTCTTCTTAGCTGCTCATCAAGTGAAGGATGTAAACACTTTGATGGGGGCCCTGGCGTTTTAAATCAGATCAGAATGACCCAAGTCACAAACGCTTTATCAGTAATGATCAACAGACCGACTTTAGTACAAATTACAGCTTGCCAGCTTTTCGCAACATCTACGAAACACACTAGATACTACAAAAAGATCATGGCTTACAACGTGAATGACAAGGCCAAAAGAAAATACTGACTTAAATGCCAGTGTTTTTTAGGAACTTGCCTGCCTGAAGGGAATAGAATTAGATACTTCTAAAGGATAAGTGCTGGGAGAAGGTGAACTTAACAGCAGTCTATCTTTTAATTGCCTAAATTTCTGAAAAACAGAAGCTGGGAAGATCAGTGCCATGCAACCAACTTAGAGTCATACTAACACAAGCATGACAATGTTTTGAACAACTAAGAATTTTTAAACACCAGACAAGAAAATGATGGTCAGAACCATACATGGGCCAGCTAACAGTATAGAGGTACTGAAATTCGAAAAAGTTACCTTTAAAACCACAAAACGTTTCCACCTTGTGTTTGACAGTATAAAGTCCTTTTAATAAGATGCCACAGAAAGTTACGCCAGCTTCCACCATCTGCATAGTATACAAAATAGCAGTGCTGCCCCTCCCCCGCTTATTGCGGGACACTGCCATCAGCTGACTGAAAGAAGGCTACAACACTTTGGGGATTTTCACAACATTGGTAAATATAACTATTTAAAAATAATTCAGAGATGAAAAAGATGGACAGTTATGATATGGAAATGGCAAGGAGTTATTATTAATGTTATAAAAGTACATTTGAAAAATAAAGAACTGCAGTTCTCTTAATCAGTCAACTGCAGGCTCTACAAAGCTGAGAGCTGGGCTAATTCTCCTGCTAATTTCAGCTTGTCATGCTTGTGTTACTTCATAAAGAGCTGAATGGTAAAAAAAAAAAAAAAAAAAAAAAGTTATATCATATTCTATGCAATGAGAAATTGAAAACAAAATTTGTGGATATTTACATTTTTGTTTAAGGGTATGCATAAAAAAGGGTTCTGGATAACATTTTAACTGTACTATGTTAAACTGTTTTTGCAACAGAATGAGTAAATACTCCCTTTCAGTTTTAAATATCAGAACATTTTCAACATTTGTTTCAAGTCTTCATGCAAACACTGAAACTGAGGTCTGTGCAAAATTCTCACAGCATGAGTACCCTCTGTAAAAAATACCAAAGTCTATTCAGGACAGCAGTATATTTAGAGTCCTTACAGCTACATAAACGCAGCGACAAAATGTTTTCTAAACGGAAAAGGAGGAAAGGGAAACAGGAGGAACCTTGTTTTTCGGACACTTCAAACAGACTACAACTTGTGATGCATCTAATCCTGCTGAGCACATCGGTATCCCTGGCGGGAGTGTGGAGTGCTCCACTGAATATGGCACACTCACTACTAGATAAAAACCATGCAAGCATACATGTATTTATAAACTACCCTGACCAGCATAAGTGCTCATTCACACACATCTAATCAGAACATTAGAGAACACAGAGGAGTTCAATTATTGATCGTTACATTTGCGGAGTTATCACCATCATCCAGTTCTGATTATTACTTGGGCATGCTAAGAAGTGAGACAGCACTGAAAGACTTGCCATTTTATTACATAAAACTATGCAAAAGAAGGTGAGGGAAAACAGAGCTGGAGGGGATGATCATCTTACAGGAAAGGACCAAAACATGGCTGCTGGCCTGGTGAAAAAAGAAGAGGGGGGAAGGTTATAAACAGCAAGAACCAACCAGAAAAAAAAATCAGGAGAAAAGACAAGGATGAAGAGTCAGCCAGAGGGGAAACAGTGTGGAGGAGTAAATAAGGGAGAAATCCAACTGGGGAAAAAAAAGAACAAGAGGATTCAACTAAAGTTGGGAGGGGCATTTAAGTCGGAGTGAGACAGCAAGTGCGCGAAAGTGTGCGTGCACAGAGACCCAGATGCAAATGCAAAGACCTGCGATGAGGCTGAATGCAGCAGCCATGCTAATGAAGGCTCGGGGAAGTATTCAGATGGCAGAGAGCAGGGGACTGTGAAAGCATCACTTGTGCTCATACTTGGTTCAGCTGCTGGCTTCCCTCAGCACTCAGGAAACTCTGGAACGCTGCTCTGACTGTCGCATGTGAATACTTAAGTTGTACTGGGAGGGCAAAAGGAAACTGTTTTTGGGAAGCAAATGCTACGCAACGCTTTTGATTATTAGGGTGGTGGTCATTGGAGATCGAGGTTAAACTACCTTCACTCAGCCACATTCAAGTAACTCGACTGCTGGACAGGAAAACATTTCTCACAAATATGCAACACCTAGGCTTACAGGCTAAATAAACATTAGTAGTATACTAGATCAGTATACTTAATCATATTAACTTTAAATAAACACTGCAATTTTTAGTCAGAATCCCACAACAAAAAGAGTCCTTTAGGCCTTACACTGAGTGTTTGTGTCCAGTTATAGAAAGAGATGGGAAAGCAGAAATAGGTGGAGGCGAGACTTGAGCACATATTTCTTTTCAAGGCAAACTAATAGAAAAGGTGAGTCACCATCTTAAAAAAAAAAAAAAAAAAAAAAGAGCCAGCAGTGCAGGCTGAAATGTCAATGATTCCTGTATAGTTTTTGTCATCTCACTGCTTGCTTCTAAGAAAAAAAATAAAAGGTAAAGTCAGGTCAAAATGTAGCAGAACACCGTTTAGATGTGTTAAATTAATCTGTAATACATCAATGACTTCATTCTTAAAAAGGGATTTACTTAAACTGAAGCTTTCACTTTATTATACCTTTTCTCCAACATGCAGAAAAGACTAAGCATAGTGCAGGAAAAAAAAAAAAAAAAAAAAAGAAAAAAACCTTGAAATGTTTCATTAATCCAAAAGTCCAGAGAGCGCAGGATGTTGAAGGAAACCCCATGACAGTGCTGTGTATCAAGTAACAACCTCTGAAATAAATGATGAACAGGACGTTCAGGACTCATCAATGGAAATGCCATGCAGTTCCACTGGATTCCATTACACAGAGTCGAGACGCGCAGAGCGCCTGAGCTGCCGCCAACCAGAACTGACCTTTCAGGACGCATCACCCAGAGGAAATGCCAGTTTCCAATATTTACTGACAAGGCCGCATCCTAATGTGTCACTGCCAGCAACCTGGTAGGGAGTGCCGTGGGCAGTGAACCCAAAAAGTGTTTTCACATGTTTGCTTATCACTTTCTATGTGCGATGCGAACATGTACACTGCTGCAAGGAGATCCAAGTAGGTGAATGCTTTCTATTACAGGATAAAATAACTATCTTTTGTTAGAATTTAAAAAAGAAGAGATGAACTAATCAGAATTTTGCAGATTTATGATTGCTGATATAACCAGCCAATAGCCATTCTGGCCATTTCCATTTTCTTTTTAGTAACTGTATTATGAGAGGATGTAGAGGCAGCATAGAGAATATTTTTTCTAGCCTTCCTGCTGTGAATAGTCAACACTTATATACTAGGTGTTCTCACAGAGGAGTAAAAATAGGTTTCACTATTATAAAGTAAACAAAAAATGATTAATTATTTCTTTTTTCAAATGGTTTTTGGCAGCTTTTATCAACATTTAGCCTGGCTAGCATCTCTTTGTCAGAATTGGATGTATTCCTAGTGTGTGTGCAAACCCTTACCCCAATGTGGATTTCGAAAATGCTGCCAACATTTTCACATTCAACATGTTCAATTACAGATGTTAAAAGCTCAAAAAGAATAAAACACAGCAATTCTGCTATGTTCTTTTAGGCCTTCCTGTTATCTGCTTAAAGTCTTGCTTTCTCTTGCTACACAGCCTAAAACGAGCCACAGACATCTTGAAATGTCTGAGAATAAAGTTTCCTTTTGAATAGCTTCTTACATCTCTGTGGTTCCTTTGATTCAATTTTCAAACATCTCAATCATACTGAAAACAGCAAACTTTTAAAGAATTAAAAAACAACAACAACAAAACACTTCATAATCATTTTTTTTTTTCAATTTAATTAATCCTCCAATAACAATTGATAGAGCTTACAAAAACCTAATACTACACAAGATTTTACTATCTCAGGGAGCCACCTAATATTTTACCAGGTTAAGAAGTGCAAGTAACAACAATACCTTCATCTGACAAATTACTTCGTATATTACATCCCTGCTGGTTTATTATTCTTTGGAAATGAAAATAAATAATTATGGCCCCTGCAGCAAACAGGCATTAAAAAATGCTGATGCCTCATTCCTGTTCACCTTAAAATGAATTACAACAATTCACTCTTTCAGGTTTCTGCCAACAAGTCAAGTTGCAGTTTATGTCCAGGTCTGCCCAGAAATAATACAACCCTTGGCAAAAATATGTAATCACACCTCTAAGAGCGAACGTTAATTCAACTATTCCCCTGGCAAGAGCAACTTCTACAAGAGCTAAATGCTCTGGATTTGTAATAAAATAAAAAAAATGCCTGAGTATAATTAAACACAATTATTTTCATCTAAAAAAATTCAGATCAAGTAGATGCAAAAATGATACAACTGCATTGTAATTTGCATTTCTAGAGCATATAATGACACAAGAGTAAATATGCAAATGTGCCAGCAGTTGAGAGTCCTTGTGGATCTTAAAGAGCTGATGCAGCATTCTGATTGACAGAAAACAGTCATGACATGAGAGCTCTCAGCTGAAACAATGGAAAGCATTATGAAATGCCTCTGAGAAGATGATTTGGCTTCTGTAGTTGTATAACATTTTGTCTAAACTTTGAAGTTAAGCATTGGATGGTTGTAAAAGAGAAAAATGCAACTGAACAAATCTAAGCATGAAGACCAGAGGACTGCTGTCCTCGGGGGGCTAGTGTCCTACATGTTTGGGATGTGTCTCTCCTCTAAGACATCAGATTAGTTAGTTTAGGAACAATTAAAGATGACTGCCTGTAGGCAACAAGCACTTTTCCAAATTCATGAATATAGGATTGTATGTCACATAAAAGACCTGATGAAATACAGTCATTTCTTAATCAGTAAAAACACAGGTGCACATTGACATCTTGGATAATTCTCATCCCATCAATCAAAAGTAGGCTTGACAAAAATATTTTTCAGGATGATTAAGTGAACCATTGTGCTGAGGGATGGAAGGTACATTAAAAGAGGAAAAGAACTCAATATGGTCTGAATCTGTCTGAATCCCATTTTGACTGGAGATTTATAGTGGAAACTGGAGGAAATTAATGGCAAGAATCCATCCAGTAAAGCCGATTTAATAACAGTTAACAAGAAAGTTAGAATCTGATGGATGAAGAATAAAACCCCTATTATCTTAGTTCATATCCCTTTGGTGTCATAACAAATTTGATACACCATAAGTACCAATTCCTTTTTTTTTTAACCCCTTTTTTGGTTTGGCTTTATCAGATTAAAGAAACCAATTCCACCTATTTTTATCAAATTTTACAATTATTAAGCAACAAAATCAGAGCAGAAGACATTTTTGACAAAAAAAAATAAAATAAAAAACAAACACCACCAAATAGCCATTCTATACATTTAGTTAGATGTGCCTCCATGGTTTGTGATATAAGGAGGGTGAAAATTAGATGTCCAGAAACAGCATTCAACAGTTTTCAAGCAGACATCCAAGATTAGTCACTATATTGTACAATGAATCCTTACTTTAAAACAGCAGAGCTGACTTTTGGATTTTTTGATATAAAATATCAAAACTGTATCAGCTAAGATTTTTGTAGGCACTTTTCTCACCATAATCTAATGGATCCTTGAGTTATAACTAAATGCATACACACTCACTGGAACCCTGGCCTTTGACCACCACCTTCTAATCAGTCAGTCACTCATTTCAATAGCAGAAGGTAAAAAGAAAACTAAAATTATAACCATTATGATTGAGGGTTTAGCATAATCAAATAAGACATTACATAAAAAACTCTTCAGGACAACCAGCTATTAAACACCTGATGCTAAAATGTTACAGGGTCTACCAAAATGCAGAGATGTCACAGATAAACTATGCCCTTACTCCCACTGGAAATAACAGCCTGAGATCGAAGACAAAGTTTGAGGAGATAAAGGAAGCAATGCACTGAAGAGACCATTTTATTACTCTAGGTAAGAACTATGATTCAAGATATGGCTAAGCAGTGACAGGAGATGATCAATCCCAAGCAGTGGCCTGAAGACACTTCAAGATAAATACACAGTTTCATGAGAAATGCTTACTGGACTGGAATTTAAAAGCTGTAAAAACAGAGACCGTAAAACAGTATATTCTACTTTATTTTACCAATAAAGAAAAAAAAAAAAAAAAAAAAAAAAAAAAAAAAAAAAGTACACCTGATATTATTGAAAAGATGAATAAAATCAGTCATACTTACAGCGAACAGCACACCTAATGATTTCAAAGTATTTGTCCAAGTTTGTGTATACAAGTGTAACTCAAAAACCATAGAAATGTTGATTTCAGGAAATCAGTTCTAAAACTAAAACTCTCATTAATGAAACACAAAGTGCTGATTTCATTTTCCAGAAGCAACTGGCACCTGCCCAGACTACCAAAAAGTCTCAGTACCTGCTTTGATGACTCACGGTGGTTGATTGTTGGCCAACTAACACCCCTGACCAAAACACCAAAACAGAGGATTGTCAAGAGGAAGCTAAGATGCCAGAGCCAACAAATGAAGGGGAGCTGAAGGCTGATATGAAAGCAACCTGGGGTTCCTTAACAACTCAGCAGAACCACAGGTTGATGACCTCTATGCCACGCTGCTTGAATGCAATATTTCACGCAAAAAGAGCCCTGACCAAATACTAAGTGCCTATATGGTACAGCACATGAACATGAAATCCTTCTGTTTCTTTGTCCTATGTAATGTCTCAATTAAAAAAAAAAAAAAAAAAAAAAAAAAAAAAAAAAGAATTTTCATCAAAATGGCAATTTTTCCTCACCTGTGTTGCTCACCAAATCCATTTCTAAAATGCTTCACATTTGGATTAAGCTATTTCCATTGCATTTGCAACTGTCAACAATACTTTGACAATGAGGCAGAAAGGGAAAGTAGTGGGACTAAAAATTGAGGATTAGTAAAGCCAAAACAACATTACTACTGTGCTGCTGTATAAAGCCTTTATACAAAGGGGCACACCTTGCTCTATAATTATTTAAACCCAAGAATTATGCATCAACAGACCAAGATGTCTGAATTACAACAAAGCAATGCCCGTAGACTTCCTAAAAGTACTTAAAAAAAAAATAAAAAAAAAAAAAATAAAAAATAAAAAAAAAATAAAAAAAAATAAAATCAACAAAACAGAGAAAAGAAGAGCGTCAATAGATTAATATAAATGGAAGTTAGCCTGCAACTGACCCTTGATCTGCTGAGCTGAATTTGTGGACTCTCTTGGCGATTTCACTTCTTTGCTGCAGCAGGTAATTTACAAGCTGTCTGCTGCAGAGCGTCTGGGCCAGACCTGGGATTAGACTGTGACCAGCAACAGAGACTATGGATCACCATAAATCTCCACTGATTAAATGCAAATTGGAAAAGTACACTCTGTGTTGTCAGTATGCATCATGAGAATGAAACTCCCACAGCACACACAAAAAAAGTGCGCACATGCTGATTCTATGACTATGCTTAGGCGCTTTGCACTTTCTTTGTGTGTATTAAAGTGTTTATATGACGAGAAGGCCATCTGCCAGAATTTATAGACTACACAGTGGATAACACTTTTGTATTATAAATTTCAATTACACAGCATTATTTGTTTACCAGCCAACTCAGATGAAATCCTCATAAGGTTCCCTGCAGAGTAGGGTCATAAATTCTTAATCAACTGCAGTGCAGACCTTTGTACAGCAATGACCTAAATCCTGCAGCTCATTTCTACACTACACTCATTTCTTTAAATTTTTATATGGCTCTATTACATATATTTAACAGTAACAAATTTAAAAAAAATAAAATAAAATAAAAAAAAAATAAAAAATAAAAAAACCCACCATGTCCACCAACACAGTTGTGGTGAAGACAATATTCTCAGATCATAACAACATGGCAGAGATATATAAAAAAATAAAAAAAGGTGAGGTGAGATGTGGTTATATCAGTTTGGGACCATCTGCCAATGTGTTTTATAAGAGGAGCAAACCCTCACAGGCCCTGCAGGCCAGAGGCACAGAACGCAAATGATTAGCATGCCTTGGTTAATGAACAGTCCCAGCATTGCCTTTGCTCCTCTGGCTCTGTCAGTATGTATGCATCCTAGCAGTGATTCACTTAACCACTGCTGCTTGACTATGTCAACCCTCCCCATGTGCCATGCATTGCTGCATATGGGCTGGTAGCATCTCCTGCTTTGCTAGAGGTAGGATCCTAAATATAAACCACCAGCATTTAAAAAATAAAAAAAAAAAAAAAAAAAAAAAAAACCTGCCACCTGGCAATTATGCTGCTAATTAAAAGGCGAAGCACTCTTAATGGATTCATCTCTCAAGAGGGTTATACCTCTCTCCACAAAAATGCACTGCCCCCTTCTTTCTACCTCTCCTCTGAAGCTTTCTCTTTCCCTCTACCCCATGACAATATCCAGGCGTCCTTGTTGACGTGTCGGGGCCAAGAGTCACCTGGTCTGTTAGTGTTTTGGTCTTTGCCAAGATAGAAAGGCTAAAAGGGACAGCTGGATGGGTTCAGAGGCTGAAGGGGTCCTTACTCTTGGCTACAACATCTGTTTCAACAGCCAAAGCTCTTCATTTATTTATATGTTGAGTGCTTCAAACCCCCAAACTTTTAAAAGGATGTCTGCATACACACACACACATCAACTGAAGATATACATAAAAGACAGAAACAAGTTTCTACAAATAGCAGAGGATAAAAGGGTAAATACTCCTCTAAATCTGATACATCTATGCATATGTGCCTACAGAGAACCAATGCCAGTCAAGAGAAGTTTCTCATACAGGCATGCGCACATTAACATACACAACTGCACAGTTGCCCATCTGTTTTCTTTGGGGGATAACACTGTTTTCATTAAAGTGAATATGCATCTTCAAAAGCTGCAGTGAGGCATATAAAAGTGACTTTCCAGGGCAGCTTATTCCCCATTCAGATGATTCAAATGCAATTAGGTCAGCACAGGTAATACTGTTACTTTGTGATAGACGTGACTCTCTAATATTAAAGATCTGAAGGCACCTTAAATAAAATATCAGACGTGCTGGGTTCTAGGAGACCAGTAGCTCATTATGTCTGACAATGAAGGAGCGAACTCAGCTGAAGCCTAAAACCAGATGTTTCCAGTTAGGAAAGGAATTACTGAATACTATAGTTGGACACCAACTAGAAACCAGGAAAGCCATTACGGAGTTTGGAGGAAAAAACATAACCTTTCATACAGCAGGTGTAGAGGTAATAAGCACTGTTGCTTCTTGCAAGTTTCTCAATATACAAAAGTAAAGAAAATCTATTTGATTAGGTGAACCTGACTAAATAAAAAGGTACAAAGAAAACTAGTACACTCTTTTGACATAAGCTTTTGTTTATATGTAAAATCAGCACTATCAGGTTATACATTTATTTAAATCTAACCTTAACAATAGAAAAACACACCCATTAAATTTAACCATTAATTCACTAACCTATAGGAGCATTAACTTCAATAATTTATTTCTTTAAGGGGAAATCTTGGGTCATCCTGCTTTGCGACATTGCTTCAGTTCATCATGGTTTGCAGAAAGCCTTCTGTGCCCAGCTTTTTAAAAGTCTCATCACAGCATCTCAACTTGCTTTGTGTGTAGACTCTAAACGAACCATAGCAGCACCTTGATTTCTCTCTTTCAGCCATTATGTTGTAAGTTTGCTGCCATATTTCGGTCCGCTGGGTGACCCAATGTGAGCAAATCCTCAGCTGTCAGAACCCCCAAACCCCTTACATGTGGTGATGGTGGTGACTGTGGTAGGAGTTTGTCCTGTAATCGGCAGGTTGCTGGTTCAAGCCCCGCCTACCAAGATGGCTGCACCCTCTAATGAAAATGTAATCCCCCCCTGAGGAACTAATAACGGTAATTAAAAAATTTAGAGTACTTTGGTACACAAAGGAGTTCATAGATGACCCAAAGTCTGTTGCTCCAAACTAAGCCCCAGCTCGACAGCTGGAATGAGGCTTGCGCTGTGCTCTGGTTTTCTGTAAACATTTCTACCTTGATATATGCCCAAAGGGTTATTTATTCGGAGGCAACTCAGCAAATCTTGGATGTGCTGCCATATTTTACCTCTCTTTTTTTTAATATATATATTAGCTAGAAGTCTTTTTCTTTCAACCCATCACAACAGTTCGTTTTCACAGTTTCTACTGACATGGACTTTAACAAGCCTTCACCAACACTTCAATGGCCTCTTGAGTATGAGATAAAGCTTTTGTAGTTCTGTCATTTGAGCCTGGCACAGTGTGACCTTGAGGTGAATTTGCTGGGACGTCCGCTCCTGGAAAGACTGACAACCGTCTAAAATATTTTACAGCTGTGAATAATCTCCCTCACTGTAGGATGATGGACTTCAAGACATTTGGAAATGGACTTAGAACCCCTCCTAGATGGATGGGCAGCAACAATAGCTTCTCTAAGGTCACTGTAATCCATTTTCCCCCTGCCTTTGTGCTAACACATAACAGCATGCACTAAAGCAGAAAACTGCCAAGAGTCCTGTTTTTATAGCAGTGGCTACACCTGCTGACGCTGAGTTAATCAAGTACATCTGATTAGAAGCACTGACTTTTGACTAATCTCGGCTCTTCCAGACACCATTTCCATTTTGTTTCCATCTTGGCTTAAACAGTGAGGAATCGGCTATTTTCCTACACCTAGATAAAAGTATTTTTAAAGGACTCGATAACAACTAGGTGATTTCTATTTTGTCCTGGTAAGTAAAATCCTAAAATTGAAAGAAGTTGTACTGTTTTATCACGGCGGTACCTTTTCCACAATAGACAGCCCTCATGGTGTTAGCTTTTTGCCAACATGTCATCTGTTGTCAACAAACCAGAGTAAGAGAGACCGACAGAGCCAACTGTTATCCGAGCACAAATCTGTGACATCTGAAGACTGTGTCCTTTCAGAGGCAACAGTGTTCGTGAACAAAAGTGGTTTTAGAGAAACCCACAGCTGGTACATCTCGACCGCAGAAGCAAACAGCATCCTCCCAACGGAGGAGCTCTATATTACAATTGTGTTTTTGGGGGAAACATCAAAACTGAAGTTTTCCACGTTTTAGCAATAAAATATATGCATACTGATACAGATGCAATACCTCATAAGTTGAAAGTTACATGAAGTATAGTCTCTCCAACTGGAGCAACAATTCATTGCAATTTGAATTAGATAAATAAATATTTCCATGGCAACAACTACGGTTTCTGAGGTACGTTATGGACGTTAAGATGAATAATTTAGATACACACAAAAGGACATTAAAGTCAAAGGATTTTTTCATGGGAAAAAAAAAAAAAAAAAAAAAAAAAAAAAGTAAAATGGGTAAATCTCAAATAATTCTTTTGGGTACTAGCCAGTCTCTTTACTGTACAAAAACACATTTACATTTGCTTTAGCCTGTTCATTTCAAACTTCGCTGCCAAACTTAAAAGCAGCAGCAGTAAGAAGAAATTCATGTTATTTGCTGTGAGCAACTCAAACATATATTCTATAACACCCATAATTATGAGAAGAGAGTTCTTTCATTTCAGCTGAAGCCAAAACTCTGATATGGGATCAACATCACAACAAAGTGTATTTTAGTTGTTCGCAGTAGAGGTCAGTACTGTGTGCGCCACTGATTTAATGAGATAAAAATTGTCTGAAGTGTTACATTTTCACTACATTTTACATGCATGGCAGCCATAAAGCATACTGAATTTGGGAATGCTCTGAGACTTGCGACTTTCCAAGCCACAATTCTAACTGGTAGGTGCGTAACTCACTGGGAGTTTGACCATTATATAAATGGCACGTTTATAATCAAAATGATTACCAGTATTATCTAAATACATCAAGAAATTTTTTGACCTGATCATTGCTTTAAGATGAAAAAAAAAGAATTTACACCTAGCATCTACCAAATACCGCATCCAAGCAGTCCTTTGCGATTGCAATACTGCACTTCGATATATTGTGAGGCTCCATTCCATTTTGTATCATTGCCTTTATATCTTTAATGGGCTAAAAACCTGCTAGTAAGCAAAGCCTTTGAGAAAAAAATATTTGTTAGCACAGTACAAATACATCATCTCTTTATGGCTTACATTAGTTTTTAGTTACATCTGCTGCTTTAACCCATTTGACCCTCTTCATTCTATGAATACCATGCTGAGTCAGGTGAGTAAGAGTGATCTTTGATCTTTGTGTGATATTGAGGGGGGAAAAAAAGAAATTCTCTATTTTTCCCTGTCATGATCACAAGAATCAATGTTTGTGTACTGTCTATTAAAGTTGTATGCTATTCAGGTAGTTAATGTATGCCTTGAAATTGAGGAAAAAAGTTCAAACATTTAAGACAACTGGCAACAGTGAATCTTTACTATGCTGCAGTACATTTAAATGAACTGACAAGTCTCACACCCCCTCAGTGAAGGACGGTGATTTAAGAAAAACTTGATTTGCTTTTTCTTTTATTATCAATTCATCATATCCATCCCAATTCAGTCTTCTTAAAATTAAATGATGATTACAACTCAATTAATGGCGTCACCCTACTATTATCTATGGATATTTTGAAGAATTCAGAGCAGACAAGTACTGTTTCAGCACAAGCAGCTTTAAAAACTATTCCAATGCAGTTTGAAAGCTTTAAATGCATCATTTCAGAATGTACATGTTCAAATCAAGCAACATAACAGAATAAAATGGAATAAATGAATACACCCAGAAACACATACCTTTCAGAAATAAAAGGGTTAAAACTGAATACATCTTACTGCAGGAGTTTACAGGAGTGGGTTGCAGAAAGGTGTAGCTTACATCACCCCTTAATGTAATAGGTTGGTTGTGACTTACAAGGTCAGCGATGGTGCGTCCCAGTTTGTCCATTCTGGATCCCGCTTCTGCAATTTTCTTGGCAGCACTGATGACATCAGATGTATTTTTCAGTGGCCCCTTCCCCCTGAACACAGAAGATGGAAACATCAGTCAACGTTTTTTTTTTTTTTTTTCTACTGGAGTCAGTATAATGTAGCCATAAAATCTCTTTAATGGAGCCCCTGTTTCTTTAAGAGGGTTGTTTTCTGTCTGAACAGTAGCATATCAAACTCTGGGAATGGTGTAGGTAAAAGCCACAGAAATAAAAAAACACAACTGAGCGCAATGATTATACATATTAAACATAAATGGATCCTTGACATCAAAATGTTCACAGAAAGCTGTTTAAAAATGTTAAGACCAGAAACTTTTTCCCAAGATTATATAGATAACAGTAAAGAAACCGAATTACAAAAATTTGGAGATCTAATTTCAAACCAAAGTTCAACTGTATACATTTTAGTTAGGTGACCCAATATATGATATCAACCTAAGACCCTACTGAAACACAAAGTCCATTCCCAACACAGGTCAATCCAGCTCTGACCTGACCCACTGTAAAAGCTCGTCCGCTGTTTGCCTTTTTTCAGCACCCCTCAAGGGACTCTGGGACACAGTTGGCAAAAGAGACAAATTGGATTCAAAGCTGTTCTCTCCAGGCTAAAAAAAACTGAGCCGTCCAACCCAGAACAGATGGAATTTTATGTGTTCTGTTCTATTGCTTCCTCTTTCCTTCCCTCCCGTCTCCAAACCTTCCTTCTCTTGTTCTCCCTCTGCTGCTCTGATGTTAAACAAGCCAGGGTCCTAGTGGGAAAGGCCATGCGTCAGAGCACATACTGGAAGTCCTCCAGGGATGAGACAACCCCTGGAGACAGAGCCGAAAGCACTGTGATGCTTTGGGGAATGGGGAAAAAAAATGCATACAAGCAAAAAGGCAGCTGACAGCACAATGGTGTGGATTGTTCCAAAAAAAAAAAAAAAAAAAAAAAAAAAAAAAAGTACAACATAAAGGAAAAGTCACAACTGATTTATATCTGACCAGTAGTGTCCCCTTTTTTATTATATTTATATCTAACCAGTAGTTTATTTTTAAGGAACTGTTTCCACCATGCTAGGGAAATAAACTGGTCACAAAAACAAAACAGAAGCTCTTAACAGGTGATACATTTCAGAATAAAAGTGTGGATAAGAACGAAGTATTATTATGGCTCCAGGATCTTGGCTCCTCCAGAGGTGTGTAAACCAAGCACTTCAGAGAAATGTGACATGTGGCTGCTAGATATGCAACATGTACCCAAGCCACACAATGTCTTATTCATAAGCGCTGCCATTCAGCCACAAGCAATGCTGAAATCAACATGAACTCCTCACACTCTGCAGATTTGTCAGGAGAGGTCAATTACCGAATACATCAACGTTGATGGAGCTTTACACCATCTCAAGGTTCAAAGGACAATAATTCAGGCACAGGCTCAATTCACTGGCTACTGCCCTTCCCTGTGAAGGCATAATGTACAGATATATTTGCTGGCTACCAAATATCTGTGTGCTCCCTAAGACACACAAAGAGTGTGTCAAACAGTGGTGGTGGACGGAAACATGAGAAATATAGTTTTCCTTCATGTTAAACCCGGAACTGCAAATTTTATTCTCAAGTAGGAACTTCACTGCAACAAAGTAACAAAAAAAAGTATTTCAGCTGCTGGAACCTTTTTATAGGATACAGGTTAGTTTTCTGGGCCATTTCTTTACCCAATCAATCCCAATGCAGAAGAAAGTGAGTTTGAAGGAAAAAAAAAAAAAAAAAAAAGGGTTTACTTGGGGTAACCCTTTCAGACATTTAGTCTGTGTAGATATTGATCGTGTTTTATTTCATCTCAAATCTGTGAGTGAGCTAAACTTAGCTAAAACTGAACCAAATCAGGTCAACATGGTTAAAAGTTATGTAAAATATTGCATCATATTTAGGATACGAGTAACTTTTTTTTCCTTCAAAATAAGTGGCAGGATTTAAAACCACATGAAAGCCACAAGATTTAAGTTTTTCAAAAGTCAAAGTAGAAACTGCTTTAAAAGCTGTGAATTAATCACAGGTATGACAAAGAACAGCGGGATGCAACCCCGACCAGAACCTTCTAATATTTTCTCCTCAAACAGCGAGAGAACACGGAAGTCTGTGTCCTCGAAAATTGTTAAAGGTTTGTCACAGCTACACCTTTCCATAAGGTTTGGTGTGACTACAATAACTTTTAAAGTGTTATTCCTGTGAGAGAATCATTGTTGGAGTTTACTGCTAAAGAACGGGGGTAAAAAAAGGTTTTTATTTTCAAAATGATAACCTCACTCCCACATGCTAGGGAGTTGGACATCTTGCTGCAGGAGTGACCCTCTCTGGGTCAGCAAATATAGCTTACATTATTGGGTTAGCTCCACAGTGGAAACACATTTATAGAATGTTCTTAACTTAATAGAAGGTATATTAAGTTGCAGCAGAAAACATTCTTGATCAAGTTGTCAAAGAACAGCCTAAAATTATTATTAAAGTGAGAAAAACAAAAGCCTTGGTAAATGTGTTACACTGTTGGGGGAAAAAAAAGCACTAAGTGGAAGCTGGTATAAACCCTCATAGAGCGTTGGTGTTCAAACACATATCAGAAACTTAAGTTTTCTCCAATTCATTTTAGAAAGAGATGCTGAAAAAAAGTCTTGCAGCTAAATATTGTAAATAAAACCATGAAGGAAGAACTTTTGGACAGCTCTGATTTATTCAGGCTATTATCGGTGCTGAACTGCTGATTAGATGTCAAAATAATCAGGACTACGGAGGGGGATGAGTCTAATAATGTGAGTACAGCACATGAGGCTTGTGTTGAAAGTAATACCTGGTTTTGGATGAGACTGTCCAACTTAATTCATCACAAAATCTGATCTTTTCTTTTAACTGGAGCTGCATTCTGCTGTCCTAAACATAAGTGTTCTACAGTATTCAAAATAAGAAATAAATCCTAAATCATGAATATTTCTGAAAGGGTCAGTGGTTGTTTTGAACAGTAGCTTTACAATGTGGGAGAGGCAGTATTCATGCACTATAAAAAATGTCAAAGCAATCAATAACCTCATACCTGTATCCATCCAACCATTTTGTCGTAAAAGGTTGCAATACTTTTATCCTTAGTCCTTTGAAAGATTGAGAGGCAAATAAAACCTGCTGGGTTCCGTGCAACCTTTTGGGTCACTGGCTGTTAACATTTCAAACTGTTCTGCCATGTTTCACTATTTTACATATTTAGTCAGTGAGACAGGCTCTTTGACCCATTCAGAAGATGAGCATAAAGAGACAACATTACATCATTACCAATGTGACTCACACTTCTGCAACAAAATGTCCAGAGTGATTCACTCACATTTCTAAAAGCAAAGTTATACAAACACATTGAGTGAAAAACACATTTAAGCTACTTTCATGCATTTTTCATGTGAACTTAACAGTAGTTTCTAGTAAAGATGCATAATATATCAAATCACAATTGTCATTGCAATATTCATGTGTGTAACATTGCATTTGCAAACGACTGCTTGAATGCCATTTTTGGTGGGATGCTACTCTTCAAGTGCCATGCCTTTATACTGGTGGACTATTACTGCCCTTGATAGCAAAACCTGATGTATATTTTTAGTGGCTGATACGCTGAAGCTTCTAGAGAGCAGAGGGAACATTTTGTAATGGTAAGGAAAAAATTTTTTATAAAAATAAGCAATATTATCATCACAATTTTCAGCATTAGGAACACAATTACATATTTAATTTAAATAATTTCCAGATATAAAATGCCTAGTATAATGCCTAATATAAACTGTAGTGTATTTTATTCTATTAATAACCCCACCTGTTCTGTGAAGGCCTTAGAAGTTTATGTGAGAGAAAATTAGAGAGCAAACAGAATCATCAAGACCAAAGAACACAGCAGACAAGTCAGGGATCAATTGTGGTTCAAGCAGGGTTAGGTTATAAAACAGTATTCTAAGCTCTGAACGTCTTATGAAGTAGGGTTCAAGCCATCATCCAAAAATGGAAAGATCAAGGCAAAACTGAAAATCCACCGAGATACAGACAAACTGACAGGCAGACCAAGGGATGCGTTTAGAGAAACTGTCAAGAGACCCATAGTAACACTGGAGGAGCTACAGAGATTACTGGTGAAGGAATCTGTCAACATGACAATTACTAGTCTGACTTTCAGAACAGATGCATAACCCCAGTCACCTGCATAATGAATAACCAACTGTTTGAAAACGGACTCTGGTGCAGCACTCGTTACAAAACAAAGATCACTCTGTATAAAAATAATAGAAGTTAAACAGGCAAAATAATCATCTGCAAATCACATAAAAAAATAAGAAGTTGTGACATGGCCATGTATGACTCCCAATGACAACTGGTAGCTAGTGTGTGCTGACAATGTGACAGAAGCAGCTGGGTGAATTCTGTAGCGCACAGAGACACTGCCAGCTCAAATTCAGCGCAGCTGACTGGTGGGCTTTTTGCACTACAGATAGACAGTGACCCAATACATATATACAAAAACAGCTAAAGAAAAATATCCACAATGGAAAAGGCACCTATTCTCAACCAGAGTGGGCAACAATGCTCTGAGGTAGAGAAAAGTAAAGGCAGAAAGTCCAAGGAGTCACTAAGAATTAGAAACAAACTGGTAGAGCAATAAGAGGAGAGACAATGCATCTTAAATGGTGCCTGTAGGTTCCAACATTTAGGCAATTAATGCTGACAAAGAGATCGCAATAAAAGTTTATATTAAGAATTAATCTTCATCCTAAAACTGAAAACTAAGCACTTATCCAATTATTACATTTCTAATTAGCAATCGCGTTGCTACACTCTACCCAAGGTACTGCCGAGAAAGAAAAAGTCAAGGACTGTCCATTTCATTGTTCTGTCCAGTGCACACACATTGCAGCTTATTTATGTAACAGGGGACAGTGATATTTGATGCCCTGCTTATGGTTCTGCATATTAAGATTAAGTGTGGCTGGAAAAATAATAAAGAGGAAATCCTAGCTACCCCACTGCTTAAGTAAAATAGAAAGCTCTGCAGCACGAACAGTAGAGTTAAACTCCATATGAAGCATTGTTCAAATATGAACAAATGTTGGTTAACAAATGGAGGCTTACTGAGGGACTGTATATGACACTGACTTAACTTAAGCTTATGATATCTGTCTTGGAGCCAAGGACATGTTGACTGAATGGGGGAAAAAAAAAAAAAAAAAAAAAAATCTACAGGAGTATTAATGTGAGCGACATAAGATAAATAAACTTTGGGATTTAAAACGTATTGCTGGCAAGTAAATGAAAAAGGGACAGGCAAATAAAAACCTGACAATCAGTGATCAGAGATACTCTTAAAATGAGCCATGACATTTTTAGTTCATTTATTATTGTTCCATCTCACCTGGTGAAGTCTGTCATCTCCATCATGATCATGCACATCTGCTTAGCCAGCACAATGATGTCATTGCCGCTGTCATCCCATTTGGATACCTCAGCATCCAGCTTGCTCTTCTCCTCCTGGAAGCTAGCCACCTGCTCTGCAATCTTTGCCTTCTGCTCCTGAGGCAACTGAGCCATGATGGCCTGCAGAAACGGATTAGAGGAAGTTTACTGGGTTAGAGCATGAAAACTCGACATGGTATTGGCATGCAAATAATACATGCAGCGTTTTTTTTGGCTGTTGCACAGAGTGTGTGTAGAGGGCAAAGGGTCATGCTAAAGACTGGATTTGATTCACGTCTGACCCCACAGTTTATTTTATTTGCTTAGCAGTACTCAACATCTGGTGCAAATCAGCTCACAGACGTGTATACATCCTGTTGGACCAGACAGATAAAAGGCAGCTTCCAAACAGCTAATCAGATATTCAGCCAGTGATCCTGTCACATTGAGGTAGGCAGACACTTACGAACAGGAAATCGAATATCATCGCAAGTGTTTTTAGTCCATTACGTGGAAAATGGCTCCATCTCTCTGGAGCCATGTAAGCTTGAATAAAGCAGTTTAGGTAGAGCAAAACTGAAACATTCTCTCCAAACAAAACAGTCAGATAACCTTTGATGATCAAAACAAATTGCTCGAAAAGGTACCAATGGATCATTCTGCCCCAATGGATTTCTAAGATTAAGTTATAACTCCCTGTTCTTTAAATTATTAATGCAACACAACTGAGGTTGAATTTAAAGTGAATTAAAGTAGACTGCAGAGCACCCACATACAACTTGGCAATGCTGGCAAATCTGGTGCACTACTGTTTGGCATGATTACAAGACACAAAGGGACACAGGAATAAATATAAGATCAGTGTTTCAGTAGGGTTTTTTGGAATACTTTACAGATTAGTTTCTTACCTACTTATTTAAGCTATTAAAATACCAAAAATCAATGGTTCCCTGTAAGACTGGAACTACTAAGAGGGACAGTATAAACACTTTGATTTATGAGCAGCAACAAAATGACAAATGAGATCCAACAGTGTGGCAGAGCTCTACAAGTGGAGTTTTTACAAATACTTTGGTCACATTAGCCACCATGGTGCCAAGCCAACTGTGCACTATCCATCAACAGTAAGTATGGAGGTGGAGTGTTTGATAGAGCAATAATTGCTCAGACAGACTTAACATAAAAGGTCTGTTGCAAATTACCATAAATTTGACTTTTTCAAAAAAAGGAATAGTTTAGGTTATATAATATTCCAAGATTTTTCTTCCTTAGTCTTGTCAGACTATGAACATAATTTATTCAAGTTGGAGGACATTTTTGAACTTAGCATGACATAAGCTTGTAGGTCAATATTCAACCATATTTAAACATATCTTTGTTATAACTGCTCTCTTACCATGAGGCATCAGTAAGGGAACCTTTAATATGGGAAATAAAGGAACACTTTCACAGACTGTACTTTTGAATGCCTCATGAGAATAACTTACTTGTAAAAGTATTCATACCCCCTGAACTTGATGGTAGTAATCAGAGAAGCTGCAGCGATCCAAAGCTAAGGAAGGAGAATCTGTTGACAGGACAACTATTTGATAGGCTTTGCTGAAAGAAAGCCAAAGGAAGTCCTGTTTGTAGTTTACCAAAAGCCATAAGGGGAACACAGTAAACACTGATGAATGTACCTTGTTGACCTGCATGCAAAACGCTGTATGGCGAGGAAAACTAACTCTGCACATCACCCCGAACTGTTCACATGGTGGTGGCAGTAGGGTTTGCTTTTCTTCAGCAGGGACAGCAAAGTTGGTCAGACGTCATGGGAAATTATATGGGGCTAAAAACCAAGGAAATCCAAGAAGAAAACTGGTACAGGAAGCAAATGCTGAAGACTAAGGGCAAAGGTTTACCTTCCAGACCCGGTGGAGGCATTCCCAAAGATTAGGAGCTGTAACTGCACCAAAATGTCCAGGGTGGGATGCTAGATTTAGATTATATGTAAAACATTTGAATTTTTCCTTGCACTTAAAAAAAAAAAAAAAAAACACCCACTACTTTGTGTTGTTTTATTAAAACAACAAAATGTATCGAAGTTTGGAGATGTAATGTGACAAAAAGTGGAAAAGTTCAAGGGATTATAAATATTTTAAAAAGGCACTTCATCAACATCTTAGGCAAAAAAACAAAACAAAACAAACAAAAAAAAAAAAACAATGTTGAACTTACACGTGCACTTTGGCCTGCAATGAGCTGGTCATCCTCCGTCTGCACACTAGTCTTGCTGCGAGAATCAAAATCTTCGGTCTCAAAGTCAGAGTCATCCAGTTCTTCAGGAGTCTTTAATGATATAAAGCAGAACAGCAGTTTGTAATTAAGAAAAGCATTTAAAATAATGCTGGCATGCTCCAGCATTGTGAGGATTATTAAATAATAACCTGCTTTACTATCTGTGAGAAATGCTTTAGAGCTGCCAGCCTGGGCAGCATCAGATAAATGTCTCCTTCCCTATAGCCTACTACATACACTGTAAACTCCAAATGAATTTGTAAATCAAGTAAGGCGTGCTGCCTGTGCATTTTCAGTGAGAAAATGAAGGTAAGGTGCTGGTATGAAACATACTGGAGCAAACACTTTTGAGGCCCATCTGTCATTGCCATCTGAAGAGAAAAAAAAAAAAAAAAAAAAAAAAAAAAAAGGAAAAGATTTGTGAAGCGTGAATTGTGTTTTTGTGAAACTCTGCTGCTTCATTTCTGATCCTTCACCTCTTTTCTTGCCATGAATACAAAACCAGGCAGGAGCAACGTTTTGTCTGTAAATAAAATTCAAAAGGAATTTCAGCTCAATAGGTTATGCTTAAGGCAAAATATAACATTGACGAACAAGGAAAAGTATTTGTTGGAGATTTGGTGGGGGGAAGATGATGTGGACTGATAAGGAGCATTATCGCACTTGTGCCTCTATTTGTGCTTATCCAACTGTCTCAGTCCTCCCTACTGTAATGGATTTGGAGCCCTCGCCTCTAAAAATAGCTGAGAGTCTCTGAACAACCTTATAGTCCTTTATGAAATTGTAGAGATGGTTTTGTTCTCAAGGGAATATGGGTATAGTTTCAGATACAAAGCAGTGATGACTCTCAGGCATGTCTGAGTCCAGACAATGCTGTTCAGCAGGGCACGCATTCCATCCTCTGTGGCCTGTAAAACTGATAAGCTGTGAATGTGGGTGGTTTAGAAATGATAATGTGTGGTGGGTACTTTACTACAGTCACAACAATAACCTGCTGTTAGATTATATTAATAAAGCATGCTGAAATTGATATTTTTCCAGTTAATTTACATTTAACATTAGTCTTCTTCTATTGTAAAATCTCCTAATCACATTTAATAGCAGCCTACGTCTTCACTGCAATGCTCCTTTTCATCTTTAAAATTACCTGTGAGGCACATAAGACCAGATGCTGTGTAAAGAACAGTCATTAAGAAAAGAATGAAAGGGATTTCAAATGGCAGTATTATGACAAAGCCAGAAATCAGGCCAGTTCTGCATCTCTTTGTGCTGCTGTCAATATGAATAACTCAGTTCAACAGAATCCCATATTGTTTTTCTTTTTGTGACATCGTATTCATAGCCTCAGTGAGCTGCACGGATTTTTATTTTAGGACATAGCCAGTAAAATCACCTTGGGCTGTGATGCACTGCACAAATCATGAGGTAACGACGGCTGCCCCTTGTATCTAACTGTCAGCAGCTGGCTGACTTTGAGTCAGTTTCATGTCTTCAAGGCGTATTCTCATGTCACTGTAGGTGGGAAGTGGGTTCCATCTGCCTTTCATATATCCAAGGGACGTCCAACAGACTGTCTCTGAACCACTTAGAGGTTAAATATACATCCATCATAAGAAATAAAAAAAAGAAACCACCCCATGCTTGTCTGTTTTGATTTAAGCATGTGAGGGCTTACAGAAAGACTGAGTTTGCGCAGAGGAGTGGACATTCCCTCTAGAGAAATTTTAAGCTGATTTGTAGAATTTCATACATCATTGTACAGCTAAAGTACGGTAATCAACATAGCATTTAAACGATCAATACCGTACAATTTCTGATATTGTGCAGTAGACATTACTAAATTTCTTAGGTTTTAAACCTGAAAAAAGAAAGATTGAAGAGTGAGAAAAAGAATGAATGAAAGAAGTCTGAATGATATAGGACAAAAATGGATGAATGGTAGATGTTTGGTTGAACTGGACGCATGAATGGATCCACCGACATGGCTTTTAGAGAATATTATGGGTGGGTGGGTGAAGGGTGTAAAATCCTGGTTCACTCTTGGGAACTGGAGATTTTAGATAATGGAGGAAATTTGAGTTGTCTCGTCACTTGGTCCCAAGCTGGCAGTTAATGGCAAAATGAAATCAGATGGATAAATTATGAGTTAGCAAGCGTTTCCCACTAATCCTCTGTTAGTTTTAACACACATGCGCATTCACACACACACTCGCTGATCCTCCATGTAGTGTTTAGCCAAGCCCATAAAGCCAGTGTTAATAGCTTAATCTGGATGACAAGAGAGGAGCTGGGACTGATAGGAATGGAGTGTAGTTCCCATGTGCTGCAGTACAGCAAAGGAATGCTAATTAAAATGTCCATCTTAAATCAGATGCTCATTATAATGCAAATGCAAATACATAATAGCCAGCTTTCATTTGCCATTGTCTATGACTGAGCAGCATAATTGATGAAAACCAATAAACTGTTTTAGAGCTCAATTGACAACAAAAAAAAAATGCCACGTGGACTAATGAGGCCAATTCAAAAGATTCAAGTGCTGCTAGTTAAGGACAAAATGCATCCAACCTGCACAACTTGCACTATTAATACATAAGGTTCCATAGTACACACATATCATCAATTAAAAGATATAAAATGTGGCAGTCTAAATTGTTATAGCAGTTACACTATAACTATCCATTTCACCTTTTTAGAGCTGCATAGAGCTTTGTAGTCAGCTCATTGTCAGTCAGTAAAGTAATGCTTCAATGGCTCCCCACTACCATCTGTCTCAGTTATGGTTCTACTCGGGGCAAAAGCCATTAACCTACACACATCTAAAGCCTGTTGCTAAACCAGATTGCATGTCTGGTCAATTAGGTCGCCTCTTTCGTGAGAAAGTTATTTTTGGGTTCTGAAAACTGCACAGAAAGTTTCTCTTGCACTCCTAAAAAATAGCACAAGGCATAATAAACCAAAACATGTATCACCACAATTACTACCATGTTGAAGATTATGTTTTATGGTAAATATTAGCAATGTGGCTGAATATTTTAACTCATCAAAGATGTGAGGTCTTCCAATTAATTACCTTTAGTATATGAAGAAAAAAAATTATACAGAATTACTCAACCACAGCAAATAAGAAATCTTATATTTTTATTTGCATTTCTAAGGTTAATAAGCTACAAAGGTTTAAACTATACTGATTGATCTGCAATTAAGTTGGGTGCCTGCAGCCCTATAAAGACACTGAAACAGGCTGATTAGGAGGAGACTCGACAAGACCAAGAGCTGTCAGTTGAAACAATTGAAAGTAATATATACTCCTCTTTCAAAAAGCCAATGTATTACAGAAAGCAGGAACAAGAAAGAACTAAAATCAGAGCTCAGAAGTCATGAAGAGAAAAACGATGTTCAAAAACAAAAACTGTAAACCTAAAAACTTAAAACTATACGTTGGATAAAATAGGATTTAAAATAAAGTAAGGTCACATCTCAACTATCATTAGCACTATAAGAAAGAAACATTTATAGTGGGATTAAAAAAAAAAGCTAGTCATGGACTGTGGATGACAGCATGATAGTAATATTTACTGATGAATTAATATGTACAGGGGAATGCGATGATATCAAACCTTTGTCAGCTGCTGTCATGGCCAATAATGAAATACAGCTGTATATCAGGAAAAGGATCAAGTCTTAGCATCCCTCTTTTTTTCCTACTTAATCTAAAGAACAAAAACCAAACAGAATTATCATTTCATTTTTCAGCTGGTATGTAAAATTATTTTCCGTTTATAAACCCACAAAAGAAAAAAAAAGCCAGAACCACAAGTGCTTACTGCATATTCCACCAGGACCTTTTTAATTTGACTAAAAGCAACAGGCAAGACAATGTAAGCAACTCCTTACATTGGATGAAAGGCAGAGAGAGGAAGAAAGTGAGGACAAAATCTGTTTTTAAAAAAAAATTGTGTGCAACTTACTCTGATCATAAGGACAGCCTTGCGTATGTCGCGGATGCCATCATAGACCAGACGTGATGCATCAATGAACTCATTCTCATCTACAGGTCTGTGAGGGGGTTTGCACTCAAGGCCTCCACTGCAGACCTCTACTTGTTCTGTGAAGCGTGGGCATGACTGAGGCAAGGAGGGAAAAGGAGAGAATGGAGAGTCATGAACATTTCCCCCCCAAAATAACTCAATTGTTTAAAAAAAAGGGAGGAAAATATGCTGCATAAACCAGAGGTCTAACAAGCAGATTCATAATGCACACACAGAACAAAGATGATAAGACAGGGTATCACAGTATTTATTAAATTATATTTTATCTTAAAAATCAATAATAATCTAAAAATGGTAACACCTGTATTGTAATGAAAAGTGTTGTACCTAAAAAGAAAATATGGATAACTTCAATATTTGATGATTATATTTCATTTAGATGGGTGTATTTTTCAGTTTGGGTTCACTGCCCTAAAAGGCTGCATAGAAAATACATAACAGACTGCTTAAAGGAACAGATCTAATCTTGCATGAAGAGTTTTCCAACAGAAGCCTTCACAAAGCTGCCCCAGCAGGCACGCATTTTGCCCCAGTGACAATTTAATAACTGCTCTCTGGGCGTTTTTCTCACACGTTTGCATCATTTCAAATTCAGTTTTAAGGATTTAGCTGCTTCTTCATGGCAGAGGCTTGGATGTCAGGATGCAAATGTCAAGGGGTGGGGTGGAGCAGCATCAACAAAGAGGATTTTGTTTTGAGCTTATAAAATCCAGCCTGTAGGCTTCTGTATACAGCAGAATCTGAGATTTTCAGTCGTTTTAACTTTAAAGCAAAATCTTATTCATTTACATTAACTTATAAGTCTAATATCAGTAACATTAAACTGCCTCCAAATAAAATGCCAAATTAATAAATTTTGCTGCTGCAACTATTTTTTTTTTTTTTTTTTTTTTTTTGTAATATGCTGATGTCATCCATCTTTAGTTTTCAGCCTGTCAGCTAGAATAGTTATAAAGTTAAATACGGTAATTAAATCATGTTCCCATTTAAATTTAATACTCTCATCTATTCAACTGCAATTCCTGTTGGATAAATTAATCTCTATAAAGAGGAAAGAACACCACAGTACTGAGAAAGCATTAAAAAAAAAAAAAAAAAAAAAAAAAAAAATATCACGAAACGTAATCCTAACTGCTTGAAAAATCTATGTGACTTGAACACAAGGCTTTAATGTAATGAGGATAAAAAAAACTTAACACCTTGATCAGGCTTATTTGAAGTCCTCAGAAGAAAATCTGTCGACATTTTCTGGCTGTTAATGGGCCCACCCTCAAGGGGGCCGAGCCATTTCCAAATCTGACAACCGAAAAATCTTTCTGTCACATTAACTTGTTAGTGATGGAAGCTAACAGATACATGCTGGCTGACTAATGATATACCACATTATTTGGACAAAATGACTTCTATGATCCAACTTGTGCTAAGTTATTCAATTCTTTCTGACAACTGAATAGCAACTGCTGTACAGATGGTGAGTCATAGAATGAGTTACCCAATGTGGGAAGACCAAATAGTGGAATCACTGGGAAAAAACAAACAAAAAAAAAAAAAAAAATCCACTTTCCACATAAACTTTTAGCTGAAAGTCAGTTCGAGATGGTAGTTACATTTAACCTTTCAATAAACAGAAATAAAGTGAAAGATAAATGGATCAACCCCTGCAGCAAAGCTGAAAATCATCACAAAGATGGCAAAAAAATTAAATCATGCTAAAGTACCTGTGTATCATGTATGTCCCTCTTAAAGGGATATTTTACCCTTTTAATCACATTAAACCAACATATTTTCCTTAGAGGATTAATCCCTCTTCCTATTTTAGGAGGCACAATAATTCAAAATATGAGAAGCAGTAACTAAACTATGCATCTGTAGAATCAAATTTTGACAGCTTGAATGTGTTTCTTGTGTTCATTGAGTTAATGAAAGAATTAGTAACAAAAAGCAAGAATAACTCAAAGTCTAGTTAGTTAAACAAAACATTAAACATCAGAATACTTTTTATTTTACTGTGGTACCTGAGTCAGTGAGGAGCTTGGTAGCTTCCAGAACCTTCTCTGTGTAGACTCCGGGTTCGTAATTGTCCATTTCAGAGGTGACAACATGGACAACTCTGGCAGCCCGGCCTCGGATAGCCCCAGCTGTGCGATCCAAACCATCAACATCCTTTTCTTGAAGGGCAATGACACACTTATTCACATCCTCCAGGATGTGGTTCTCTGAGAACATTGAGATGAGAATATTGTTTATCGTTACTCAGCATAGAGATAAATCGAAGATATGCAATGGTACAAAGATTAAAATTAAAAAAAACAAAAAACATGGAAATTAAGTTTTATTGTGTGTTGGACAAGTTCTGAGTTTACAACGGCACAATGAAGCTTACTGAAAAGGGTAAAAGACAAATTATTTGACTGCTTATTAATGGGAAGCCTGTAAAATGCAAATGTCTACTGTGTAAATTGCTGGCTGTCCTTGGGTGGAGGTGAGTGAAATCACTCTACTTAATGCTTAATGAGAACTCTCACAGGGCACGCCTGACAAACCATTTGTGTGCACTGACAGCGCAGGATGTCAATTTCAGATGTAGTTCTAATGATGCTTCAGGTTCAGCCCAATAAGACCTGGCTCACATCATCCAGACAAAACTCAAACTATATACATCTCCTGATGTCCACTTTGTGCAATTTTGATTTAAATTAAGGTATATATATATATATAATTTTTTTTTTTTTTTTTTTTTTAACATTTTTTGTAAGGTTCATTTTCAAACAGTTTAGAACATCCCAGTATCTTTGAAATTGCATTAGCCTTTTGTATGGATGTGATTAAATTATCACTTACCAGACACGGACAGGAAGTCGTCAATTGATGTTATGTCATCAACCGCGTCGGTGAGGACACGAACCTGCTTTTCCCACTGATCCTTGAACACGTCCATATTGTCTTGGGCCACCTTACTGTTGGGCTTGGCAGCAAGGGCCAGTGCTGCATTAATCACCTATAATCGCCAAATTACAACCATTAAAGCCCAATTACACTTTAGCCCTCAGCCACAACATTAGCATACGCTGATTGTGCAAAGCCCCCGCCTCAATGTTCGGATTCTATCAAGAGGCAAATTCATCCCTCAGAGTGATGAGGGGTTTCAAGGACAGAAGAGAACAAAACTATGAGCAGCAGGTTTTGAAAGACCATACAGCATGTCTGTGGATTTGAGTGAAGGGAGCTCCGAAGACAGGAGTTTTAAAAGTCCAGTGGCACCAGAATGAACAGAGGTTAAACATCTAATATGAATAAATAATGAAGTAGTGATTAGTATGGAAAGGTGAAAAACCAAAAGGCCACATTGCTGGAAAAATAGCTTGCATTGTCTCAAGTAATGTGTTTATGTATCTGATGAATTTTTAAATACAGCCCATTTTTTTGCTTTAACACAATGTCACAGCTTTGTAATATACAAGTACAAATATTTTTAAAGGATAGAAGCTAAATAAAAGAAGGAGCATCTTGTGACACACATGAAAACAAATTCAGACTCACAACCAGAAATGGGCCAGTTATTCTGTTCCTAGGTTTCAATTCCTTTTAGTGAAATGCTAGAGAAAGAGCCAGAGTGACGAGCTTTCTTCAGGAGTGGAAAGTAACGAAGGGCTGCCCCTCCCCGACGCTGTCAGCTGTCTAAAGAAAAGGCTCCTAAACTTGACCCACACTTACAAAAAGACTGTTAAAAATATTTTCAACTTAAAAAAAAAGTCATGGTGCAGAAAATTTAAGTAGACCCATCCACTACAGTTAAAGGTAACATTTTGAAACCACAGTTAACAAACTGTGAATGGGATGCCTGTAAAACAGCCAACAGCAGATAGCTCAACTAATTAACCTACTAATATCTGCTTGTTAAATGTGTTATTTTACAACGAGCAATAATTTTGTGCAAGAATCACTTTGACTACTACTGAACTTACCAAATGTTTATTCTATATTTTTGCTTAAGTCTCTCAAAACAAAAATATATTATCATACCTGCAATAACCTGGTATTTTAGTGGAAGTAAGTATTACTTTCAGTTGAAATTATAAGCTCTCAGATGATCATAAATTATTTAAAATGTTTGTATAAACACTGATATTAGTATATTTTCAAACAAGGTTATCCTATGGTGAGAACCTCATACCAGCCCCTGCCTAATAACACTGATAAAAACCAACATCCAGAGCCATAAAACTGAACATAGAAAAAGAAAATCTGATATTTGAATTCTATTCAAAAAACGCATTTGAAACATGCAGTGCAGGTGCAACAAGACAAATGGTGTAAGCTGTGAAAGATGAGCACAATCACTGCACTGGATAAATGATAACTACAAAACACCTCGTTACCTGGGGGCATAGAGCTTCCAGTTGAGAGGCTGCCATGCGGACCAGCTTCACTCCCTCTTCATTGTTGGAAATGGAGCATGCCAGGTTGGCCACCTAAATAGAGAGCACAAATAAATCTATTTTAAGCAGACAACAGCCACCGGCATAAAAACACATTATATAGTAGGGAAAAAGGAACACAGATACATAATTAAACAAAAAAAAAAAAAAAAATAAAAAAAAAAAAAAAAAAAAAAAAAATTGCATTTTAGCTTGCTTTATTCTTATTGATCTGAAGTAGAACAGCTCTGCCAAGCAACTAATCCCTGAGGAATACAAGCTCAATGTTGCAGATTAATTCATAAAGCTGCTAAAACGATACAGTCTGATGACAGAGGGGGCAATTGGAGAAGTAGGAGGAAAAACAAAAGCTACATTGTTGATTGAATAGATAAGGCTGCTATTTTTTCCCCCGAAAAACAGTAGTACATTTAACTTCATGCAAATCAAAGTTGTAGTTGATTACTCAAGAATATGGTTATTCTGAGTGACTAAATAAACAGGCAGTCAGACTGCCATCACCCTCCTGGAGAGGCAAACAGTCCACATTCAGCAGCAGAATAAGAACCGCGGAGCAAAGCTGAATGAACCTTGCCTACACCCGTTAACATTTCTACATTCAGAGGAAATGTTCACATTCTGACCCATAAATGAAGCTTCCTTTCCATCATATCTGATAAAACTAGCATCTTCTAAAACGAAAACTACACATCTATGCATATTTAGATGAATTTAGGTCAGGGAGTTTAAGATTCCTATTTGTTGGTTGCGATGTGCTGGCAACAATGCTGAAACAGAATGCCTGGGATATGAGGAACTGTGCCAAAATGGGATTATCCAATGGACAGAAAATGTGCTGAAACATAATCACTTTCAAATGCAAAAAAAATAAAAAAATAAAAAAGGGAAAACAAATCATAACCGCACCAAAGCTGGAATTATTTTCAGTCATCAATTTCCTTGATCTCACCAGGATCACAAAATATAAAGAGCAAAAAACAATCAGGTTTGTGGGGGGAAAAAACAAACAAAAAAAAAAAAAAAATCAGTTTTTCTTCTCAATCAAAAACTTTGATTATATACAACATTAGGAAGTGCTACAAATGAAAAGCTCAAAGCAGCATCAAAATAACTATTTTTAACTGAAAGGATGAATACTATTTTGGCAGGTAGATACTTTTTAATCAAATTACCATAGAGAAGATTTTATATTCTCTAATTTTGTGATATATAAAATTAAAATTAAATTAAAATTAATATAAAATTGTGTGTGACATTGGCAGCAAAATGCCTGTGGCTAGATAAGTGGTAAACTGAATTAGATTATAAAATATCTTATGATTCCTTAAAATGCTTTGCCCCCCACCTTAAATGTCCTGAGCAATTTTTCCTGATAAGTGTTTATTCAGCTGCATTGGTAAAGTACTGAAACATTGATAGCAACGTACTCGACAGCAACACTGAAAGGCATGGAGAGACCACAGGATGAACCCTCTATCCTCAAGTAGTGGTGAAAGAGTTGTTCGAGAAGAAATAAATGGCACTGTACAAGACGTGTATTTATTCTTTGATAAAGTTTTATATAAGCTTTTACTAAAAGAGCCGCTGGAAAAGCAGTGAGACAGGCCAATTCTTGTCAGGTTACCCAACACTGTTCCACCTGCGATGTTGCAACAAACCGTTTTAAATGTCATGGGAGTGATTACTGAGTCAATGCACTTCATTATTAGATGCAACTCATTTTTACTTATTCAAGTCATGATGACATGTTTATAAAGCCACACAAGTATCATTACTGGTCTCGGAAACCTTTGTAAGATTTTTTTCCAATTGCATTTTAACTAAGTGGATAGGGCAGGTAAAAATTCTATTTCTACAAGCTTTAAAAAAAAAACAAATCAAAAAATAAACAAAACAAAAAAAAAACATGTTACCTAAGATACGTTATATTTAACTTGAATATTATAATCGGAAAGCTTTGTCATTAATGTATCTGAAGCCTAATTACACCAGTTTAATAAGCTGCACTGGCATCGCATCATATACAACTTACATGCCTCCTAACTTGTCCACTACTAGAGGTTTTTAATGTACAAACAGAAAGCTAAAGGAAGCATAATTTAAGCCCATATGTGTGAATTCCTTTTTCAGCTGCCAGAAGTGGAGCAGAGCATCCAAAAGTTCAGTTTCCTCAGTGTGAAATGAAATGTTTCATTCCTTTTTTCCATCAATTAAAAACTTCCCTTTCTGAATACATTTGATTAAAAATGCTTCCATACATACAAACAAACAAGAAATGAGGCTTGAGCCAGAATTTTCTAATCAAAAAGCAAAAATTCAATAATTCATTAACAGGTTTCTTCATTAAAGCCTTTTCCACTGGGAGATATAATATCCCATTAAAGTTATGGTCCATGGCAGCGCCTTGTAGCCTCTCATGCAGCAAATCTCTGACTTTAAAGCTTCTTGCTTCGACGCTCATTGGATACAACTGAATATATGTATTTTCAAAAAAGTTTATGTAAAACAATACTAACTAACTTGCTATGTAACTTAACTGCTTTAATGTGATGGCTTGCCAGATATCCAGAAACCCAAGGGCATGGTAAAATTCATCCACTTCTTTTTTTTTTTTTCTTTATTCCCTGAATATGGGTCACTCATAATGCATCTGCACAATGTGTGTGAACTAACAAGCCACTTTCCCTTGGGCAGCCTACAGTTGGACTATTCATAAAAAAACCGACCGCAGATCTGGTTCGTCCCACCAACAAACTGTGCGTTTTGCATTCACTGCATATCGTTTCATTGGGTAAGGAACCAAGCATCTACTCTAAAGCCAAGAAATTCATGCTCAGGTTAATTGTAAGAAACTTCGTTAGCCAGAAGATTGACTGCAACTTCCAACCTTTTTTATGGTTATGATAGTTTCTAGGCAACTTTAGTGATGTCAGCATGCCATGAAATATTTTTGCAGAAAATAGTTGGACTGCTCGGTACCTGTTTCAGTCGTGTGTTTCCTGGATAAAAACATTACCCACCTGGATCTAACGAAGCACATACCCAAGAGCCTCTGATTATTTAAGGACTGATGTGATTAGTGGGCTTCTATAAGCAACATTAATCAATGTCAATTAGTTTGACATTTAATAAACAACCATGTTGGAAGACATGATCTGCTCTTCTCTCACCACTAAGGAAGAGATATTAAAAACATGTAAGTAAAAGGTGGTCAGTTTAATATAAGTGTGTGACTTTGGTTTGGCCAAGAATTAGTTTGTGCTAAAATCCATTAGGACTTATTAAAAATATCCATAATGTCTGCAGAACAGAAACTGAACATGAAGATTATACCTTTAACAGTAAAAGAGCATTTTGAATATATTGTTCCTGGATATAATTCATATATTGACTCTTCAAATGTTATTCATAGACCAAGTCAATGAACAATATTGAATATTAAACCTTAAGCACAATTATGGTTGTAAAAAAGGTTTGGTTCTCTCTATAAAAACTGGATACAAGTTTTTTTAGATGACACTCTCGTGAGCATTTATTGAAAGTATCAGTTTAGTTATGCTTTAGAAACAACATAAACACAACAGAATGTAAATAAGATTAATGACAGCTAAAGCTGTTATGACTACCTGGGGAAAAAAAAAAAAAAAAAAATAGTTAACTATATTTACACAGCATCACAGTACTAAATCTACACATTGATATTCCATTGGGCAGTCTGTTTCAATGTGTCTGGAGAAGCAGAACAAGCATTTAAAAAGTTCTCCAATGTCAAGCTCTAATGCCAAACATGACACTCAGGCCTTTAGGAGCTACTTAAGGGTTTACTCCCCAGTGCAGTCCCATTTTCCCTCCAATGCTTCAGCGGCTTCCCCTGGTGAATGAGAACACTGCCGTGACCGAATTTAGTGATTTAGCCACTACTTACAGCCATTTACTCATGGGGACGAGTAACTTAAAAGTTAGCAAATGTTGCTCTACCAGAAGCATTAGAAAACATATCAAAATAAGACGTAAGAAAATATATAAAATATTGACTTTGCTTTCAGGGAATAACAGCTCTTACAGTCTAACAGAAAGGTATCTCTGTGCAACCTTTTTGAAGATGGATGTCAATGTAAATGAAAGCCAAGACAAACTATGTGTTAATTGCAATAACATGTTTAAATATGCTAAGCAGATCCAGTTAATTACAAGTTTGTTTGTACCGCCTGTGACCCATGAGTAGAGGTATAAATTAATAGATATCTATCCAATGTCTAGACATTCTAAGTCTGATGAAGGAAGTAACGATCAGTATAAGGATCACATGGCAACTCTGATCTGTTTTACATCAGCTGTAACAATAGCACTCACACTGAAGTAATTATTACCAATTAGTATCTACTGACAGATATATATTGATAAATCCATTTTAACACCTCTGTAAGCTATGGTTGCATGTGGTGCCAATTTGTTTCCATAAAGAAAGAAATTACTTTATTTCACATCACTGATTTTGGTGTAATCACTGAACGTACTTTGATATGGAATACAACAGATTATAGCTGATAAATCCATGATCAGGTATGTAATCTGTCAGTGCAATTACGGAAAAACAGAATGTGCCCTTTACAGTCACTACACCTCAAACGTGTAATGAGTAAACATTGTTTGGATGAATTGTTTCCCATCATCCAATAATAACTTTGCAAGAGGATTTTTTAATTCCACTATAAAAAAAAAAAAAAAAAAAAAAAAAAAAAAAAAAAAAAAAAAAAAAAAAAATCAACAATCAAAAATCTATATATTAATATTTAAAATATTATGGTAAATATTTTTAATTACCTCAATCAACTTGTTGGCATGCTCACGAAACACCTGAGCATATTCCTTTACTTCCTTCTCGTTGCCATTCTTGGCAGCTTCAATCAGGACCAGGAGGGGAACATTAGTCTCGAGGAAAGAGTCTGAGACATGGTCCATCACAGCTTTACGCAGCTGGAAATCAACAGAAAACACAACAAAACAAAGCAATGGCATTAAAATCAGTGTCACCTGCATATTTCTACATGTATCCTCATGTCCTAGTTACAAAGAAAAAACTTCTTGTAACAAAAAAAACCCTTAGTTTAAAAAAAACAAAACAAAAACAACTTAATTCAGTAGAAAATAAAATGTATAATTTATAAAGTTAAAAGCTGCACCTCAAATCATTGACAATTTCTTTTGATCTTAACAGTTCATTGAGCACAAAAACAAAAGGTTTTATGAGAGCTGAAGAGACAAAAGCTTGCAACAACATACCTGTCGGCGAAGATCTCTGGTCTTCTTTGTCATCCTGTCGATGGCTGTGTTCAGAGCATCGCTCTTGTCTTTTCTTCCTGCCTGAAACATAGAAGAAAAATACTGAGCATTAGAATGCAGTGTTAACCATGGAAACAATTTGCAAGGAACATGTATTAGATGCATGTTAAAAGACTAAAGGATTCAATTAAACTGTAACGTAATACATACTATACATCATGTTCAGAGACGCAGGTCACCAATTATGATCACAAATGTAGTTTCTTTTCTAGGATGCACTACATAAATTAAAAAATTCTAATCTTAGAAAAAGAAATACTCTGCATAAGTTGACTTTTGTAACGGTGAAGTTGCTTTGCTGTAGTGAAGGTTAGGTTTGACAGATACAAGATGTGACACATTTCATTTGCTGCAACAGAAACATACTCTGCATATATCAGCTGGTGAATTCTTTCTCTTGCCCTTCAATAAACAATGTTTATGGCTGTAAATGACTGCTATATCAAACCATGTGGTACAGAATGAAGATGTTTTCCTACTCTGTGCAAAGTTAGTATTCTGTAGTTTATATAATTTACACAAAAATGTCCCCTTATAGTAAAAACGCCACATTAGCCGATAAGAAGCAGTTACGAAAATGCCAGATCTGCACAATGAGAACATATTTTTTAGTAAGGTGGTAAAAGAATTCAATTGAATGTGTAGGAAAACACTAAGCAGCAATCAGCTAAGGAAATATTTATTCTTTCATTTAACCTGCAGCCACCTGCTGTAATTATTTATTTGTGTATTAATGCAATCAGTCAGATTGTGACTGTTGCAGTGTAATGTGATTACATGTTCACATTACACGGTTCAGGCTTGCTCCTTGTTGTAATTGGTATGTAAATGTTACTTGCTTCACAGTTACTAAGACTGCTGCAGCAAATTGTTACAGAATGACACCAAAGTGGCCCCTTTTGGACCTTACATCCAATTAAAGAAAAGCTGTGCATGGTTTAAAAAGGCATTGAAAGATGTTGCTTTAGGGCTACTGTTTCTAGGTAGAGGCACATTGCAACAATGTTTTGGAAAGCCAGGGAGCTTTACAATCATAGCAGCATTTTTAAAATAATGTGCTCTCCCTGTGAAGCATTACAGGTTGAGACCAGGGTTTTCACATCTCATTTTTTGAGATGGGCACAGTACTCCTGAAGAAATGAAAAATTGAAAGTCACAACTAGAACAGGGAAAAACATCAATCATGAATTTAGATGTATCCAAACTGGTATAGAGATTATTTGATTAAAAAATTAAAATAAAATAAAATAAAAAATGTCTTGTAAATAATCTAAAAACCTCATAGTTTATCCTCTAAGTGCAGCTCTTCAGATTATCAAAAGGGCGTGTGTGCTGAATAAAAAGTAAAAATTAGGTATAGCTGGTTAGCTGTGTAAATTATGTACAGTAACATCTAAACATTATAGTCAGTAGTCACACCACAAAGTGCTGCACAGCAGTCGGTCCTAACCACAACTCCCCACTGAGCGCAAAGAAATGCTCAGTCACATTCTACAACTCGTTCAAGCATAACCTCAAAATGTAAAACTTTCAAGAAACATGGAGAGATGGAGGGAGACTGAGGAGCTGAGCATGAGATGCACCCATTCTGAAAAATATTATGGAAGGGATGCAGAGGAAAAGGCAAACAACTCGTAAAGCTCTAGGCATTTTATCCCCCTTATATTGCTGAAATCAAGTGCAACTAACACCATGGATGGTGGCGCAACTGACCTCCTCCCTGCTGCCCTATGCCCATTGGGTGGGGGGGTTATGCAGATAGTTGGGAACCAGAGAAAGCCAAAAGCACAAATCCTCTGATTTTGTGTTCTCTGGATGCAATGCTGCAAAGAGGTTTAGCCTGCTTTACACCTACCATTTCAATCCTATTCCATCCATGCCTAGCCTATATTTCATATCTCTCCCAGAGGCTCCAAAGATCTTCAGGTGCTTATTATAGAAGCAGTTTCGACTCCACATCTTTTATAACACTCCAGTTAGTCATATTCTCTCCAACAAAAACACTATACACCAAAGGACAATTTTATAAAATTAAAGTGTCAAATGATTAGAGCTAGACAATATTAGCTTTATTGAATAAAATTAATTTAGTTACAATTTGTTTAGTTGAAGTCCCATGGGATTTCAACATGATTTTTTTTTTCCTGGTACAATTTAAATCTTCAGCTCCAAAAAGAAGGAATAATCCCCAAAAGTCGACGCTTTTCCTCGCGTACTCACCTCACATTCCGCAAGGGAGCCTAAGTGGGAAATGTAGGTAACAACAATACAAGCTCAAGATTGTCGGTTTACTGCAGGTGTGCTAATGGCAGAGAAACCGCCATCATCGGTGGCCAAGCTTACTATCCTGCGCATTCACGGGAGGCTCCGCTGTGGGGACTGGAGCACAAGAAAGAGCACGGGGGAGGGTGTAAGCAGAACACACACGGCCATGATTGACAGTGCTAAGACACTTCTCTTGGCTCTGACTAGTTATTTCTAAAAAGGAGCAGTGTATTTCTGCAGGTGGCAGTAAGACCACAGGGAGAAGGGAGAGGAGCTCGATTTTTTTTTTTTTTTTTTTTTTTTTTTACACAAATTTCTGTTTCATATTATACTGTCAGGACATAGTGACAGTTTTAGCAAATATGTTAAAAAAAAAAAAAAAAAAAAAAAAAAAAAAAAAAAAAAAAAAAAATTATAAAAGTTACTTGCTGCAGCTTTGAGTGATCTAGAAAGTCATAGCCTGATTGGTGTTCAAGATATGAGAACTAATGCAACAAATTAGACATCTTAAAAATGAAATGAAAAGAAACCTTGCAGCATTTATAATAAATAACATAAATAAATAAAAACTCGGTTTATTTTTTATTCTACCCTTGTTTCTTGTGTCACTTCCATTGTGGGGTACAAAAGTTATTTATAAATTACATCCACTACTGCTGTGAGGGTCAGTCTAGCTGCAGGAGTGTGGCTGCTTTGGAGGCATAATAAAAATGACAGATGTCTTGTTCGGCTGCCGAGTATGTGAGAAAGATGCGAAGCACCCCATGGATGCAAAGCATAATCACTAGACAATGATTCTGCAACAACCATTTAAAGTGATTACACACTGAAACAAAATAAAAATCACTTTAAAAATAAATAAAACTAAAATAAAATCACTAAAAAGAGGACATTTTTAAAACACCTATAGGTTTTGATATCTTGCACAATGTGTGGAAAATGAGCATTACCCACACAACTTTTTCAAATCTAAAATCTGTAAGTAATAAACAGTTTCAAAAACTGTTTACACAGTTTTTTCCAACATTACTGGTGTAAATCCCTAATCATGGCTTAGGATGCTTAAGAGTGTTTGCTGAAGTGTTTGCTCCTAAAACTTGAATCAAATGTCCATGCTTTCATGAATTTGTCCACCAAGATTGTATTAACATTTCAATTCAAGAACTGTAAAACACGAATATTCAACCTTAATGACTTGGCTTAAACTGATTTGCAAATAAAATTACCAATTAACCCTGTTGTATAAAGAAAGTTGACAGAAAATATGAACTCTATAGGATTGTAAACAAGGGAAAAACATGAAGCTGGAAATAATTACCTAGCAAGAAATTTTTAGCCCCAACCCCCTTTTGTTCAAGGTCAATCTCAGAGGTACTACCTCACCTTGGGGTCGGTTTCGAGGGTAAAATTTTACCCTATATTATGATTTGGCCCTGGTTTACTGGAGAAGGTTCTTGCATAGAAAATTCACCTTTAGACTAAACTATTTATATCAAATGCATATGAAAATTCCTAAGTATTAAGTTGTTTTCCCGTGACCTGGCCGCAGACTGTGCATCACAACAACAGAACATTCAACCTTTTCTGTACCCTTTAAAAAGCAAGTTTTAGTTACTCCACTCAGCAGCTGTGCATGCATTACATAGCAGGAGTGATATGAAAACAATGAATACAATAAAAGTGAATGTATTATATATACGGGAATGCAGTACCTGTCAGTCATGCTCTTTCAACCAAAACTTCAACTACACTTTTGTTATTTTATTTAGGTTTCTGCAACACATTCAGTGCCAGTAGAACAACATACAGAAAGGCTGAGATTTATAGCTGTGGTTAATTTCAACAGCAAGCTGCGGCAACACGTTCAAGGTATCAATATTCTGATAGTGACGAGCCAGTGGGAGGGAAAGGGGAAGCAAGAGGGAGGTGGAAGAAGACTAAGGTGCACAAGAACTGTGTATGAGGCATAATGCAAGTGACTGAGCAGCAGAGTGAGAGGCTGTTCGTGTGTGGGAGAGAGAAAACGCAGGAGAGAGAGAAACAGCGGTGATGATCGACGCCAGGCTGCCACCACTCTGCAGCAGAGAGTGGCTGCAACAAAAAGCACAGAATAACATCCCCAACTCCCCGCTCTGCTTTTTTTTCCCTCTCTCTGCATCTCAGCTAGCGGATGAGGGCTCCGCTCATAGCTCTGCAGAGGCTCTGCCGAGACCGAGCCGGTGTCAGACGCAAGCTCTTGGGCTGCCATCAACAAGTTAGCTTTGGACGACTACAGCCATGAAAGAAAAACACTTGATTTTTAATTAACCGTTGGAGACAACATCACTGCAGTGGAAGGAAAGTAAAAGGGTAAAAGAAAGAGAAGAAAAAGAAGAAAAGGGAGCTGCTGACTGGAGTCACGCTGGATTTAACTGATCAACTTGAAAAAAAAAATAAATATATTTCTGTCACGGATTTGTGGGTTGAAGGAGAAAAGATTCATCTCGTTTAAGCTTGGATTTTAGGGGACTCTGGAAAAAACACAAGGAATAAACATCTTAGGACATGGAATTTTACATTTTGTTTCAATTGGGTGGGTTCAGAATTGCTTTATTTCAAAAGAAACCAATTCCTTTTGTGTTTACTCAAAAGGGTTTTTTCCCTTTGGATTTTTCTTCCATCCCGTTGCTCCAAGAGTCTTTGGAAAAGGACAGTTGAATGCAGCCACCGATGTACACAAAAGAATGGGTAAGTTAGTCTTTTATATGCCAGCTCTGGTCATGAATAGGAAACACTAGTAAAGAACGAGAGGTTGGAGACTAAAAGCTCTTCTGCCTCATTTATGTACTGCAATACCCCCCCCCTCATTTTCTGCTGTTCACTGACATAAGTTAGAAAGATCCACATTAGAAAATCTCTCTTGTTCACAAATATTAATGGGGATTCAGGGAAAAGCTTTTTTAGCCACTCAGAAAATTAGCATCCAATTATTACAGCACAAAAAAAAAAAAAAAAGAAAAAAAAAAGAGCAGGGTACCCTAATTTTAGAAGCGAGAAAACCAATCCCAGGTCACATGTAATTGATAACTACATTCCTAATCATATGATGTCCTTTTTAAACCTATGATTGAAGGCAACATGCTCATATGCATTGAGTAAAGTTATAAATGTAAAATGTTTTCCCTGCTAAATGTCTAGAAATAAAAGAGAAAATTTACACCAGTTCCCATCTGAATTAATAATAGGTGCTCTGCAGAGATTAGCTTTCCCGCCCCAAAGTTCATTTTCTTTTCTTTGAACCGACCCAGGTTTCCATTCAAGGTGGCCATTGGTGGGACCTGCACCAGTGGCTGTGAGTGTGATCAGTATGCTCCTCGCGTGTCTGCTGTCTCCTGCATCATGCACAACCTGCCCTCAAAAATGCCGCTGTGAGGACCTGCAGTTCTACTGCGACACCCAGGAGCTTAAGGCACCGCCAGATGGTGTAGACAAGGGCGCCCTGGGGTTGTCGCTACGCCACAACAGTATCACTGAGCTCTCCCCTGATCAGTTCTATGGTTTCAGCCAGCTCACCTGGCTACATCTAGACCACAACCAGATTACCACGGTACAAGAGGATGCCTTTCAAGGGCTCTATAAACTGAAGGACCTCAACCTGAGCTCCAATCGTATCACCAAGTTGCCCAACACAACCTTCATCCACCTCATCAACCTTCAGATCCTGGACCTTTCCTTCAATCAGATGACATCATTGGAACCAGAACTGTTTCATGGACTTAGGAAGCTCCAGATACTTCACCTCCGCTCAAATTTACTTCGCACCACACCTGTACGAGCATTCTGGGACTGCCGCAACCTGGAATATTTGGGCCTGAGCAGCAACCGTCTACGGAGCCTTGCCCGGAATGGATTTGCTGGGCTTATTAAGCTTAAAGAGCTCCACTTGGAGCACAATCAGCTGACCAAGATTAACTTGGCCCATTTCCCTCGTCTCGTTGCCCTCCAGTTTCTGTATCTGCAGTGGAATAAGATCAACAATGTCACATGTGGCATGGAGTGGACCTGGACCACTTTAGAGAAGCTGGACCTCACAGGAAATGAAATCCGTGTCCTGACACCTGACGTGTTTCAAACGCTCCCAAATTTAAAAATCTTGCTACTGGATAACAATAAACTAAGCAGTCTGGATCCCCAAGTCTTGGATATGTGGCAGTCTTTGAGTATGATTGGACTGTCCAGCAACCTTTGGGAATGTACCAAAAGGATCTGCTCCCTGGCCACATGGCTGAGCGCCTTCAAGGGAAGGTGGGAACATTCCATTGTCTGCCATAGTCCTGAATATGCCCAAGGTGAGGAGATTCTTGATGCAGTCTATGGATTCCAGCTTTGCCAGAATTTTTCAGCACCAGTTATTCAGACCATCAGTACAACCACAGACACTACAACAGCTGCTGAGATCACAAGCTCCTTGTTTGGAATGATGCAGCCAACCCCCACACAGGACTATGCAGAGGATTTTGGGAGCTTTACCACACTCACAACCACCACAACCACAACACAGACACCAAGCACTGCTGAAGCAACTACTGCTTTGCTGGAAGAGGCAGCTGTAACAGATGATTTCTTAGCTATGGACAACACAGTCATGACTCATAGGGTTATCATTGGAACTATGGCCCTTCTCTTTTCATTCTTTTTCATAATTTTTGTTGTGTACATCTCACGAAAGTGCTGCCCCCCCACCCTGCGGAGGATACGCCACTGTTCTGCTATTCAGAACCGCAGACAGATGAGGACCCAGCAGCGTCAGCCAATGGCAGACCTAGCCACACAGGTACCCTATAATGAGTACGAGCCCAGTCATGAAGAAGGGGCTCTCGTCATCATCAATGGCTATGGGCAGTGCAAGTGTCAGCAACTGCCTTACAAAGAGTGTGAAGTATGAACTCCTATTTATTCCTAGATCATAAGGTTTGTCATTTGACCATTTCAGAAGAAACAGGGTTTGCTTCTTTAATTTGTCTCTGGTTTGTGTAAAAAACCTAATTTCTACAAGTGACATCTGAAAACATGATCGACTTCGAATGCTACAAAGACAGAGACTGGACAGTAAAGAAACTATGTGGAGATAGTCACAATTTTATTTTTCTATGAAAGAAAGGTTGTTCATATCAGCCAGGGGCAATCATTTTAAATAAGAAAATTGTAAACTGTGAGATTTGTCTCTACATTGTCTATATTTTGCAGCACAGCTTAAAGGGTTAAACAGCTCTTTGCTAACAAAGTACCTAAAGTGAAGGGATGCGATTTTATATAATTTTTTTTTCAAAAAGGTAAAACATTTAAAAATAATCTTTCCCAACTGCACCAGAGGCACTGAAATTAAAAAAAAAAAACTCTTACTAATAATGAATCTTTTGAGTAGGATCCTGAAAAGACATTACATTCGCCAAATTAGCTATATGTCAATTTAACCAACCTACAACCTTAAACCAGATAAGCTGTTTTTTTTTTGTTTTTTTTTAATAAACTGTAGCTACAACTGTGCACCAAGAATCACAAATGTTCAATTATATTAATTGGATGCCTTTCTGTTTTGTCAGACACATGCTTAAAAATCCTGATTTGCAGCTAACATGCGGTGTTTTCGCTTTTGTCTATCGAGGCTAACTAATAGAAATAAATCCTTAACCTGTGGGACACACTAAATGTGTTCAGCTATGGTTAATATCCAACTTACCTTGTTTAAAGGGAATAAAAACCCTCTTGGATGTCGACCTCACATTTGACGACAAAAAAACAAAAAAAAAAAAACAACAAAAAAAAAAAAAAAACAAACTATAAAACCTTTAATGTACAATTATTTGTATATGGATTACACATTTTCTCAAGGCCATACAAACTGTGATCATAATATTTTTGGGGCTTCATTTAATTAAGTACAATCTGCTGATTTGCCATACCAGGATCAATTTCTAGATTTACGTGATAAGCGAGTAGCAAGTGAAAGGGCAATGAACAGAGCAGATGCTGGAACATTTCATGCTGAAAATAAAAACCTCTCCCAGAAGCCCACACTCTTACACTTACACACTAATCAAGACTGACAGGTTCAAGATTGAGCCAATTAAGGCTAGGCAAAAAGGATGTAATATTCTTTGTCCCACACAAGTGATCCACCAAGAGCTAGCTGTTCCATCAGTAAAATGTAGTTGTTTCGTCATCATTTGTGAGATAACACCAAAAACTCCCTTAAGCTTTTTATTTTATACAACAGCATCAATAAAATTGTCATCTGCAGTCTGAAAAATGGATTCACAGACAACAAATATCAGTTTTCCTGTTTGGACTAGCAAGTGTTGAGCTAAACTGTGCTCAATACTCCAGGCGAACGAAGATCCAATGATAAGCAAACAGCCGGCTTTGGTGAGGACACATTTGTATGCAACAGAGAGAAAATGTGCATTAGGTTCAGACTGAAGCTGCTGCTGCAGCTTCGCACTTCATGTTCGATTCAGGGGTGGGGGCAGGGTGAAAGTAAGTGGGATTGAGATGAATTGACAGGATGAAAAGAGGGCACAAATTATTGGATAATAACTTAAGTTTAAAACAATTTAAAGATGCAGTGGAATAAATAAGTTATAATGGCTTGTGCTTTAAACAACAGATTTTGGTTTCGTATCACTCTGGAATGAGGCAATGCTCCAATTCCATATCATCTTAAAGGAAGATGTATCACATGACAAGGATGAGATAATTTTTCTATTTGGGGAAGTCTGGGTGCAGGCAGAAGGGAACATTTGTGGTTTTGTCTATCGAAGTTTAAGTTTATCGAAATTTGACTTCAAGCTTTTACATAAACACATCTGTAAAAGTGTGTCTCTAAAAATTCTCATGCCAACAAACACAAACTGTGTAAGTAAACCAAAAACTTTTTTTACACTTTTAGTTAAAACCATTTATCCAAAGCCAAGTAATTCTTCTGATTTAAAGTTTCCCCTACAGCTTCGCACTGCTTTTACTACTGCCCTTCTAACCTTGCATGCTCAAAAATCCAGCTTTCGGAACAATATTTCTCATTTTCATTAAGCAAACATTATAAGAGCCTATTTTCTGTTGAAGAATAAGAAGGTAAATGAAGTTATACAAGTTCTGGCAATCATGACATTGACATTTTACTTTTTAAGACTACAGTGGTACCAAGTGACTGAAAGTCAACAAAATTTGTAGAATTATGCATCCCTTTGCACTTTGGCTCTTTGTAAACTGTTTTGTTTCCTCTTGTCAACCTCTAGTTCTTCTCTTCCTAATGAAAAAAGCTGAAATGGAAAAAATAAAAGAATCCCTACTCTGATTTCCAAACTCTTTGTGCAAAACTGAATGCTTTTCTCCTTCCATCTTCCTTTTGTATTGTAATATGTACAATTTCATATCTGTATAGTGGATAAGATGTGCCAAATTTAAAAAAAACAAAACAAACAAAAAAAAAAAAAAACATTGTCCCTTCAAAACATATATTTTTTAAATAAAATGGTTATAATTGTTTGCAAAGTGTTTGCAAACTCATGTACGCTGACATCTTGGTTTGGTCTTTCTTTCATGATATTCCATTGTATACATTTTTAGCCTGAAGCATATACTTAAATCTAGGGCTGCACCAATAATATTGCAGTTATGGCCATTATCCGACAGTTGGTGTGATGTAATATTATACACACACACACACACACACACTTACTTCCAAATAAGCAATGGTTATTAATATTGCCCCAATAACAATATGTTAAAAAAAAAAAAAAACAAAACAAAAAAAAAAAAAAAACAACATCGCCCGATACTGATGTTAGTACCAATATATTGTGCATCCCCATTTGAATAACTTAACATGCCACAGCTCAAAAAAATAGTAAAAATAAACATTTCCTTTGAAAAGCAAAAAGTGACAAGTAACGATGCAACAAACGATTATTTTAGTGATCGATTAATCTCGCAATTATTCTGATAATCGATTAGTAGGATAAAAAAAAAAAAGCACATTCTGCAGATTTTTCATTTAAGCCTTTTTTATACATTAGAAGTACATTTGAAGATGCAAATAAACAAATAATTTAATTTCTCTTTTTAGATAAGAAAAACACTATTGCCTAAAACGCAATAACAGCATTACTTTAGTTTACGCTTGATCATTTATAGCAAAGGATGCATCAGCAGCGAAAAAAATACTTCTAAGATCAGCCCTTTCTGCTTGACTTAACATTAATACAGTGTAGGGCTAATCTGTTATTATTTTTTGAATTACCAATTAATAATTGGACAGCAAAAGGTGTTTAATAGAAGATTTGAAACAGGTGAAGCTATTATACCAATTGAGCAGTCTTTGGGTAGAGCATATTTACAGACAAAGTTTTTTCTTAAATCTTACATGATATATATATATATATATATATATATATATATATATATATATATATATATATATATATATATATATATATATATATATATATAAATTTTGGCTTTATTACTGCTCTGAGTATGTTGTTATTTAATCAATTACCCTTTAGAGTCTGTATACTCCAGTTAATTAATTGATGACTAAATTAGTTGATTATTTCAATAATTGATTCATCACAATTAATCCGATTAATCGTTTCAGCCCCAGTGACAAAACTATTTAGTTCCAATTTTTTATAACTAATGGGCATGACCTAAATGTTTGAAAACCACAAGTGACAACTCAAAATTAAATACAGCATTATAAAATCAAAATGTTTGTTTCACAAAGTGGGGAAAAAAGTTTAATGATCCTTTCTGTCCTAAAAATATTGATGCATGTTAAGATCAGAATGGATTTAGTGAGATATTCAGTGGGATTGCAGATATTTGATTTTAGAAAGTTTAACTAGCTCATGGTTACCTGAAAAATTTAGAAATGTGCAATAAATAGATAAATATGCCCCATGGCCAGATGACCACGTTTTCAAATCCTCAGTTTCCTTTTTTTTTTCCCCTGAAAAAAAAAAAAAAATCAGAAGAGATGGTAAATAAGTGCAATTCATCTATCTAAACTGTCCATCCAAGATTCAGATTTATCCTAATTCCTTGAAATGTTGCTTCATTTATAACCCTGCTGTTTTGAGTCTTTCAGACTATGACAAGGCTAAGATTAAAGATAACATAATTACATCTTAAGCTACATAGGTAAGATTTACAAGGGGTAGTTAAACGTTAAAGATATGTTTTTTTTCTTCTTCTTTTTGCAAACATGATCACAGTAGATACCATCAGTTGTATATTTTTCTTATTTGAACTGCTGCTTTGGTCAAATGTTGCCCAAGATTTTTTAATAACTGAAGGCTGATCAATGACCAACAAAGATGTCATCGTCCCCTTATGGTCGCTCAAATAGGACATATTTTACCAGTGACATTACATAGGACATCATGTCAAATCAATTTGTCTTCCCATAGGGAGACTATGTATGTAGATGGATTGTGGCATGAAATATTACTCTTACTTTTTCAATGCTACTTTAAATATTGACTTACAAAAAGGTATGGAAAAGGCCAGCAAAGGCTCCTATCAATGTGATGCACACTAGTTACTGGAGGTTCAGTGAAGGTGGAATTTTTATGTTTTAAATTAAGTTAGCTACCTTATAATGTCTTGGTCAGACTGTCCGTCTATTCCATACAAAAAGTTTCAAATTATTTCTGTAATGCAAGTTTTATAGAAAGACAATCCCTTTCTTTAACCATTCAGTATGCCCCATCTTTCTACAAAACCCAAATTTTCCATCCTTAAATGCCATTTCCATTTTGGGTTGCAAATTAGGAAAAAGTCTATTTATTCCAATAGAAATTACAGTTTCTAATCATATAAAAGTCAGTTTTATTATAACAAAGTTTGAACTTGTGCAATGTTTTGGTGAACCTTACATTGTCTGACATAGAATTTGATGAATGAAGCAAACAGAAACTGCTGACTCAAAACCTACCTTAAGTCTATTTTTTACTGTGGAAGATGTGCATGCATTAGCATCTGCTACAATTTATTAATTTAATCTTGTTTTATCAAAAAAATTGAATCATTGCCTAAAGCAGTATATCTCTGCCTTATCAAGCACATCACACTAACATACTTGTGGTATGTACCAACAAGACAGTGTAAGTGTTTAATGCAGAATCTATGAGAAATCTGTTAGACTTTTAAAAGGAGCCTTCTTTTATAAAAAGGAAAAAAATACTCTGCCCAATTTTTTTTGCCAAAAATGTAACAAGATTTTATATTTCAGTCTTCAGCTAACCTTTGTTACTTTAGTATAGCAAAGCAGCACCATATAAAGTACAATGCAGATATATCCAATAATGCAGGGGAATAACTTACACTTTTGATCATTGGCTACCCTTTGAATCCTCCTGACGAAGACATCTAGAGAAAAGTTCTTCTAGGGTAACAAATATACATGCCAAGGGGCAATACTATGTCAGCAATTCCCTGATGTACTGATCAAGTTCCATTTTAAACAACAGCCACAGAAACAGTTCATCCCTAAGCATGACTGCACTTTTCAATTCACAAACACTGTTAAAGGAGCATAGAGTGCAAACACCTTCACTATTCATGTGATTACAAATTAAGCAGCCTACATTTGTTTCTTAAAGTTGGAAGTTTCTTCACTGTCTGTGAAGATCCAATTATTGTTCCAAGTATGTTTGAGCTGTGGATCAACTAGAGCTCCCAGACAGAGTTGTTCCCAGGTGAACTGGAAACAACTACAGCCAGCAGGTCTTAGTGTGGGTGTAAAGCTGTATCTGTGTGTGAAAGCCTTGTGATAAAGAGGTGAGCTGTCTACACTGAGCAATGCTTTTTGTTCTGTTTCCTTATATAACCCCCTAAACAAAAAAATAAAGCAAATGTAACTATTGCACCATCCTAAAAACAGCAGGAAGAATCCATATAATTCTGAGTTTTGAAGTCTTTTCTTAATAATTCAATGGACAAATCAAGTCCTCTTTTACAAATACCCCTCATTTAATATCAAAGGCTTCTTCAACATGAAAGATCTCTTAAAGGCAGACTAAGAATTATGTGATGAAAACAGAGGGATCTAAAACAGTTAAGACTCTGAAGGTATGGGAGTAAAAACTTGTTCCATTTATAAGCCTTTTGCCTTCACTTACAACTTATACAAAGTTTATTTTGGGCTGTTTAATATTCAAGTTACAAGTTTTTGGATGATCATATTAGTATTTGAACATATTCATGTCAAATTTTCACTAATTTAATTGAAAAAAGAAGAAAATCACAATATTCAAATAATTTCAGCCAACTTAAAACAGAACTAACCAGAGCAATGAGCATAAGTTTGTCCTCAAACTGATTTCAACAACATATTTTTAAAATGTTGAAAAGTGTCAATAAATGTCCATAAATGTAGTCATGTATGATTTAAGATGAACAAGGGTTTTTTTTTTTTTTTTTTTTTTTTTTTTTTTAAAAACACCCATTTAAGATACTTAAGTAAATTACAAAATGTCCTCCAGGTCAAGTTATGGACCACCGGTTTATCATCAGTTCTCAATTTAAAAATCTGCATTCATTATGATGTGGATTAACATGCGTGCTACTTTAGTTAATGTGGCTACATAGAGGTTGGGTTTTAAAGCAATAGAAGGTTACATTTAAAAGGTCCACAAAGGATAAGTGGACTTTGTTGACTGTACACCTTTTAAGGAGAAGCTTAAAAAAAAAAAAAAAAAAAGAAGGCTCAAAACTTTTGAGGATGCTTGATTGCTGCACTAAGTTTTCTTTTAACGACTGAAGGAATTTATTTCCACTCCCCAAACAGTCTTTTTGTTAATAGAATTGGCTGTTAATGGCTCAGCTGTCCTGCACAACAGGAGCTAATGAAAACAAGCCTGCACAACTGTGAAAAGAGAAAAGAGTCAAGTTGTTGAAGCACAGAGCGCCTTATTGTGAGTTCATTGCATTATTCTTCCTTGCTGGTGAGAAAAATGGCTCAACTCATCTACCCAACAGAAAAGCCGTCCAAAGGCCCAGAATCCACCAACCAGAGATCAAAGGGATGCATCTAAGAAATGTTGCCTGACAAGCAGTGACTGACAGACTAATGTTTTATGGAGGCCATAAATATACGTAAAGCCTTCAGGACACTAAATCTTTTCCCTGTTACACTGGGCAGTGTGTAATTTGTCTTAATTATGGATTTAGATAAGATTAAAAATAGATAAATTTTCCATCTATGAGACAGTTTCAGTTAAAAATACAAAATTCATGCATTTATTTGACGCATTTCATTTGAGCATTTGTTCTGAACTTGATGTACTGCGGTCAGTTAACAGCGCTCATTACAATGTCATCTTAGATAGGGTAGTTATGGGTGTAACTAGCTGAAAACAGAAGTTGCTTCAGATGCACCAGAATTCCCTATTTTTCATTTATGTTTTAGACTAAATGATAAACATACCAGTGTTTTGAAAAATGTGTACTCAGCGTAGAATACTTCAGTTTGCCTAGTCATTGGTTTAAGTTTTTATACTGATCTAATTCTTAGGGGCTCCTAATGAAAAAATAAGTTTTAATAATGTTCCTTCTCAGTGTTTTCATAATTAGATTAAAGGTTTCCTTTTTTTATGAACTGTTTTGAGGACTCTCCGTTCAGTGTAGAATTATCAAGATCAGCTTTGATCAATTGAAGTATTTTAGATTTTTAACACAAGAGGATTCAAATTCCTACAGAGCCTTGTGTCTCGTCTGTCATTCTGTCACTCCCCCCCTCACAGAATTTTCAAAATGCTGCAACTCAAAAGATTTAAAAGGGATGGTGGTTTCTTCAATGCTTCTGTAACTGAGTGTTGTAAGGCAGCATGACGAGCAGTTTGTGAGCAGACATTCCCCACAACGGGGTAATTCAACTTTCAAATGCCTTTTCTTACTTCCAATTAAGAGTCTCGAACTGCAAGACGGAGTGTTAAGCTCACACCACTTCCTTCAAGTCCAGGAACTTTAATCGCTTAGATTTACTTCAAAAAGCAACTTTTTAAAGTGCACACAAAAGTTCTTTTTAAACCACATTCAAATTATGAATAAGGAGTTATAGTTAAGACAAATGTGCTGTCCTGACTATTGCAGACTGAAAATTATTGTTTGATGTAATATGCCAACATAAGTTTTTTTTCCCCGTTTCCTGTATCTAAACATTAAGAGGAATGTATTAATTAAATGAATTAAAAACCCTCTCCACAAAAGAAATGCTAGAGTGACAAATCCAGCATCCTCAATAGTGTGAGGGGAACAGATCCGACCCACTCTCAGTCAATTCTGAGCCAAATTTGGTTACGTAGTCCAATCCAATTGTAAATGGGTGTTGCCTTCAACTAATGAAAGAGGCTGGGAGACGACATCAACTGTGAGCCGTTTTGTTTTTGTTTTTGTTTGTTTTTTTTTTGTTTTTGTTTTTTTTTTAAATCTCTCTCTCATTTGTCTTAAAAACATTTGTAACTGTACAACATAAATACAAAACACTGTGGGGATAATACAAGCCATCAAAAATTGCAATCAGTGCTTTAAAAAGCAAAACAATAGATATGGATATTTAAAATAAAATAATAAAAAGGGCCTTTTTACCTTTACTGAATATTAAGGGAATAGGGAATGAAAGAGCTGCAGTTTTTACAATACTTTAGTTCAGTAGGGAAGTGGAACAGACACACAATCTGTTTGAATTGTGAAAATATTTTCACCACCACCACCAACTGGTCTGTTTGGGTACCCTTCAAACCTTGACCTCCCGAGTTTGGTGTGTTCAGTTGGCTTAGGTTATTTTAATAGATGCTATTGTCTGTGATACCAAAGTCCTAGTAATTAAGTCTGTGATCCCAGTCATTCACTTGTGATGAAACCAGTCCCTTAGTATGCCCTCTAAGTCTTTTCAAAATCTGAAGACTGAAAATCACGTATTACTTCCTCAGCTTCAGACAGTTCTAGCAGTGGACTTACTAGATCGCCCACTCAAACACAAAATTCTTATTCCCTCCTAGTTTTGCACATTGTATTTCACAAAGTTAAAAAAAAAAAAAAAAAAAAAAAAAAAAAAAAAAAAAAAAAAAAAAAAAAAAGTAAAGCATTCGATGTGTAAATAGAAGAAACCCTTCAGCTTCAGGATATAAAATGCATCCAACCTGTGCCCAACAATGGTCAGAAAAAGCACCTAGTTACAAACTGTAAACCTTAAGAAGTCTGCCAAAATTAATTTTTAATTGGATGTATCTGTGCAGGCAGAGAGGAAATTGGAAAGAACTAAAATTCTTCCACATACTTAAGGTGCCCAAGGCAAAAAGAGTTTAGGGAGGAGCAAGCCATCAGAGGAGAAAGGGACAAACAGGAAGAAGGCTGCAAAAGGAGGAAATGGGATTAAGACAGATGTTCAATGTGTACAAGAAATGTTAAGGAGTGCCAAGTGCTAATACTGCTTTGAGCTACACAGAATAGACAAGGAAAAGGATGTGAGCTCCCACTGCAGATGCCAGGTACTGCATGTCATTTTCACACAGGTGAAAATGCTAATAAACTTGCAGGAACTGTCAGCTGCTGTGTATGTCAGAGCAATGAAGCATTATTTTGCAACGCAAGACAAACCCTGACAGATGCTGCTAACAAGGGATACTTAAATATTTAAAAAAAAAAAAAAAAAAAAATGCCAGAAACTTAACATGTGCGATGTAAAACCGTAATGGCTATATAGAATAAATGAGATTTCACAATGTGGAAGAGCAGGGCCAGAATTACCGCATATCCACCTTTCCACTTCACTGACTGAGGAGACAAGCTACAATCTTGTAAAGTGATCATCATTATCATAATATTGTTTCTGCGACACAAATAGAAAAAAAAAAATGCTTACCTAATCCAAATAATACAACAAGATTTAAATGGGGGTATCCCAATCCAAACTCTAACATATCAGACTTGCTCTGTAAATCAGCTCCAATTTCTGTCACAGAAAGCTAATTTACACATGGCTAATTAGGTTTACATCACCAAAACATCACACTTATTTAGCAGACACTTCTGCACAAAGATATTTAGAAGTGAGAAACAAACTGTGGGCCAATGTCAGATTTAATCACTTAGCCAGTAAGTTCATATAAAAATTAAAAAGGAATGATAAAACCTGTAATACCCCAAGTGGAGGAAGACCACAATTCTACAAGTCAACAATATTACGTTCCTCTTTGTAACTCAAGGTGAAGAATGTTATGTTCTGCAGGTTAATTTAAATTTATATTGGCCATAAGATTCTGTTACCTTTCCTTGATGCACCCAGTCAAAAGGTAATACAGACAAATTTACTGTAAACAAAATCACACTGAGGTGATATTATAGCTAAGGTTCTGAAACCATTACATGTAACCTTTTAGCAGAAGAAAAGTTTAGAGGCACCAAATTAAGCCGGAAAAACTTGCCAAATCTTTATCCATTTGGTTCTCCAATGACTTCAAGGAAACATGGGTGATAAATAAGTGTGTGTGTGTGTGTGTGTGTGTGTGTGTGTGTGTGTGTGTGTGTGTGTGCACAGCATTTTATGGGCAATTTTAAGAAAATATTAGGTTATTTATATTCCATTAATGATTTTTTCCCCCCCCCCCAGATAATCAGAATTTGATTCATCAGCATGAAAAAAAAAAAAAAAAAAAAGTCAGATTTTCATGTAGAGAGTATTAAAAAATAGCTTAAAGAGAAATCCATTCAGTCTTCTGGTGGTAATTTGCAGTCAATAGCAATGCATGAAGCAATGTCACAGAAAAAAAAAAGAAAAACAAAACTCTTCCGAGGTACACTGAAAGCAGTATGAATGCTGCTTGAAGTTAAAGTTAAAAGGAAATAAAGATGAGGCAGGATTTCTCTACTCAGAGCGGGAGAAATTAAATATTTTTCCCTTTGCAAGTCTGAAACCCTCACTGAATGAGATATTTTCATACACAAAAGGACCCAAAAAAAAGAGGCAATGTTCTATTTGTGTTCTTGAGTTGGTGGTGACTTCAAAAACCCAGCTGGAACATCAATAATACCATTTCTGAATGTGGCCCATTTACTCTACTGACAATGCGTAGCTTAAAACTATGAAGGAAATTTTCAATTCAGGTTGAGAGTCAATATCAACCTAATAAGCATTATGAGCAACATTGAGTCACTTACCGTTTTAAAATCGATGGTAAGCAAGACAATGCACAAAACGGGTAAAAAAAAAAAAAAAAAAAAATTATGACAGCATTTTTTTTTTTTAATCTACTAATGCTTTCTTTTATCTAATAACTTTAATTCGCTTTTAAAATGTTAGTAGGTATATTTGAACAAACTCCTCCTGCCCTTCTGATATAATTGAAGCTCACTGAGGAATGCTGTATGCATAGGGTAAAACATTCAAAATATGTACAATTTGAAAAGCATGTGGATTCACACAGCCAAAATGGTCACAATATTCATCGATGAATACCACAATTTTTCACTGCTTTTCATTACATAATATAAAGTCTGAGTGAATATTAAATTTCACTTTTTAAAGCTATTTAATCCAACTAAATATATATTGAAACATGACACTACACAAATAACAGCGAACAGTCATATCACTATAACAACCTATGCCTATGCAATTAAATCTTGGTCCACCTTGGCTAAACAGCCCTGATTTATTGGGCTTAGACTCCATTCAACCCCTGAAGGTGGTGAGGCCACAATGTTATGCTGGTTCCATGTACTTTAAAGCTATTTAGCTGAATTTGATAAACATGTTAAAAATCAGAAGTGTGCCAAGATGACCAACTTTAAAAGGACCCAGTTAGAATCTAAGACAGTGGTCCATAATAAATAAAGTCTATGTTAAAAATCAACATTTGAACTTCTACACTTCTGTCTATTGCTAATCAGTATACACATGGGCATGAAGCCACTAAAATGTTTATTTAATCTTTCAAAATCCATGACAAATGTAGTCAGGTTATCTGACAGTCTATCACTGCTACAAGGCACCAGGTCAAGGCTCACATTCTCTCACTATGCTAACCACATGTCACATGCCATAGATCACAAAGGCTAAATTAGGCCATTAAATGCACATGACAGGCAGTAACATATTATGCTTCTAATCCATTTTCTTCATCTGGCCAAATGAGTAGTCATATCACTGTCATGTCCATTCACCATCACAGAGTTGATGAGACGTGTTTTTCTCCATTTCTCTAGTCATAGTGGACTGCAGGAGTGGTGAGTAGGAATCGAATGTAGTTTTTAATAAAAAAGCTCTTTTTAAATAAACCAGAGATTTCACTTAACTGGGTTGGACTTCAAAATAAAGTGGCTAAGATCTTAGGCTGATAATACGACAAACCATGGCCGTTATGACTGAGCAAGAATTTTTCAAAGAGAATAGGAATTGTCAGAACAATAACTGGAAACTACACAACAAAAAGGCAAATGCGGCAGAGATTGTTGAAAGAAAAAGCTTTCAGGTTGTGCTTATTGCAGGGATTATAAGAAAACTTATTTAAAAGTATTTTTAAGAAATTCTTAAAAGGCAAACGCTTTTGTAATAGTTAAACTTTACTACTTTGATCTTTGTATAATTTTTTATACCCATTTTTTTCCCCCATTTTCTCTTTTGCATTTTTGATGGTGCTAAGGTGCAGAAAGTATTACTGCATACAGGATACTGATGCTTTACAGTGTGAAAGAGAATCAGTGCACAGCTGTAGCAGCTTTTTAAAGGTCTGTCAGCTTTATAGTGATTCAGAATATAAAGAAACTTACATTCCCCATATACTCGGACAGGAGGTCCTGCAGAGCCTGGCGCACAGAATTGCATTCAGCCACAATGCGCTCCCTGCGGTCATCACGTGTGCATGAAGAGTCAGCCATGAGAGCAGCTCCACTGATAATGCTCTCAAGTCGCTCTTCCAGCGAAGGACGAAAGCGTTCCTCAGTGAACCCAACAGGATCCAAAATGATTTGTTTCTGTAGAAAAAGAATAAGAGAAACTAAATAAAAAGAAAAAAAGCAGATCATTTTTATTAATTATGGAGTAGTATACTTGTCTAAAAACCTTCAAAATCAAGACAAAAACAGACTGTTGCCCGGAGCTAATCCAAAGAAAAAGTATGGGGAAGAAAAAAAAAAAAAAAAAAAAAAAAAGTATGGAGGAAAAGCTTAAATTTGTATGTGGGCTAGAACTCTTCTCCTCCACAAACTCCAGTTTATTATTCCTGACCTCCTGTAAACATTAAGATTTTAAGTAGTATGAAATTTTTGTGATCAACACAAAGATTCAGAATCCCAATTCTAACAGGTCTGCCAACATGAACAGTGAATCAAATGCACTACTTAGGAGACACATTTTTACAGTTACATTACAGGTTCACCAGCTCCTTAAGATGATCCTCTTATAGGAAATAAGAAAGTTTAGAGTTGAATTTCTTTCTTATGGGAGGATTTTTTTCAAGGACCTTTAAAGTGTGAATAAAGGTTGAGTGAGATTAGTTGTCCTATGGCTGATGCAGATATTTCATTATCATTACAGCCAATGGATGACTATCACCTGGGATCACTGAACTTCTCCCATCAGGTAGTAGAAGGAATCTTCCTGCCCTTCTCAGCTGCATAAAAGATGAATATTTGGCTTGGTGGAAATATTCCTGGTCTTTAAAAAAAAAAAAAAACCCACCCCCCGCCACCCCCTGGTTTGGAAACTAGAGGAGAGCTAACTAGGTAACTTGAAAGGTGCAACAGCAAACAATCTCACCTAAGCAAAATATCCTTATCAGTGCCACTTGGGTCTTAAAATGGCCTTCCAGTCCACTGACGTTTTAGCTGACTTGAACCTGAACTTCAATCTGACTATTTGGGAATAAATTTACATTTCAGCCTTGATCTTCAACATATCAATAGCTGAAACTGATTTAAAAGTCTGTGTCATGAGCAGATAAAATAGCTGACTAGCATCAAACAGTGACTCTTACAGAGTTTTCTCTCCATCTTTGCAAGTATCTCCGATCAACATCAGAGAAATTACAAATTAAGATACTAAAGCTATACTAAATTTAACAATGTGACATTTTACCAACAACTCCGTTTTTGTTTTTTTTTTGTTTGTTTGAAATAAAAAGCAATTAGACCACGTTTTACATTTTGTTTAAATATGCATTTTAATACCATAACATAGTAATATTGTGGTATTTGTGTTCAAGGTTTTACCACCTAAAAAAAAAAAAAAAAAAAAAAAAAAAATCACATACCAGCCCATGGCTATGTTCATATTTATTTGCAAAACACTTAAGTCAATAGAATTCACAGATATATAACCATTTGCTTTATGGAGACACTAGTAGAATCATCTCTTGTTTCTTTTATTTCAACAGGACAAGATGATTCTAATTCGGTTCGACTTTGCTGGGGCAAGTCTGTGAACAGCCTACAAGTAGTTATGCTGTTAATGGATTGCAAAAGCATTAGACATTACAACAGCTTCTAGTTAAGGCTCTAATGTTTTGATGTTTGTGGCAGATAAAGAAAGTAAGTCAGAGTCCTCTTGACATCTGGACTCTGCCTTTCAGATGCTTTGTTGCTACAAAATATTTAAACCGCTTAGCTATTATAATTGTAGTTTGTTTAGGCAGCTCATCCTCTGGCACAGGCACCTCCAACTCCCTTCATTCAGTCTCATGTGACCTATGCTTGCGTGTCATATCACCATAGCAACAGGCAAAGGGAGAGACAAGGAGGGGAAAACAGAGGGAAAGAGAGACGGGGTTGACTCATTTACTAATTTTGACTCACACTTGAAAGTGGGCTTTAGAGAGGTGATTTTCGAGGGGGGTGAGGGGGAGCACATGCAAGTTTTTTGGGATTTTGAAAGAGGCTTTCTGCTTTCATCTGCAGTGATACAGCAAAACAAAAACAAACTGTGATCCAACTTATTTTTATTGACCTGCTATTACAATTTAAAATGTAACTTTAAAAAACAAAATTAAGATCCCCAGACATTTCAATAAACTTTGTGAAAAACAAACTATTACTTGAGCAAAGTTTCGCCATCTAGACTTAATGCTCGTACAGGATGCTAAAGTCAGTTTAAGATATGAACTCCTTAATTAATGAATCTGTTTAAAAATTATCAATAAAACTCTGTTTCGGAGACTGTCCTACATCGCTTTTGCTTCTAGACTAATGACAGCAGAAATGGCATAAGAAAATATTTTAAATATTTTTTGTTTTGTTTTTTATCTTTACGTAATGCAGATGTTTTAGAGAAATCAGAATCACCAAAAATCAGTAGTCAAATCAACCACAAAGCTTTGCTAGATTCATTAAATGAAGAAATGCTTCAATATGTTTCCCTGTTCTATGTTTATAAATACCAACACGATACATTAGACAATTCTATTTGTCAAATGACTAAATATTTAAATACTAGCTGAGTTATGAATTTGGCACAAAAGAAGACAATGAAAACACATGCTTCTACAGAGCTTTGTTACTATGGGCCTACAGGATGTCTTTGGAGTTTAACTGAACAAACCTTCTGTAAATAATATTATGCACTGCATGTCAGAGAGGTTAGTCCCAAAGAAAATCTAATCATCTTTGTATTTATCTCCCTAGGCAGCGTTAGGCTGATTAGCTCTATTTTTAAGCCATCACTTATCATGATGTTTTGTTTCATGTCAATATTATGACTAGTGGGTTGGGTGTTTTGTACATCTTTTAAATTAGTTTCTGTAATTTTTTTTTTATCTTGAATTTCTTGTAAAAGGAAAAAAAAAGAAAAATGTCTCCATAATTCAGCTTATACTTTAGGTAGAAATGAACACCTTGTATACTTTATCCTAAAGTATAAAGTACTTAAGGATAAAGTACTATCCTAAGGAAAAAACAAGGGTTTTATTATTCTTTATGCTAGGTTATGTTATGTATTTTTTCTAAGTAAAGTTCAATGTATGTGTCGACATGAAACTCATGGCAGTATAAATCTCATTGATTCAAAACTGAAGCAAATTAAAAAATGAAGCAGTAGTGACTCAAAAGCAGACTCACTTTACCCCAAAGCCATGTCCCACATTGTCTGCTCATCCTGTCCTAATTTCCACCTCGAGTTCAAGCCCCTTAGGGTTTTTGGTCACTTTATAATTTAGTGAAGTTTCCTCTTTAAATTTCTAAATCTAAAACTTTTAATACACTTGTTTATTTTTTTTTAAATAGCTATAATTTTTAAAGTTCTGGATTTAGAAAATGGGAGATGATGTATTTTGATTAATAGCTGCATACACGCTTCACAGACAAACAGGCTGTGACTTGTAAATCACTCATTTGACTTACATCAAAATTGTTGAGGGCATAAGCAAGCTCTCCAGCCCCTCCTGGCTGGTTCAGGGCTGAGTCTTCTGTGGTAGTGGCCTGGGCAGCATTGGAGATTCCAGAAACAGCTTGCTGCAGCTGCTTGTAGATCAGGTCACGGTTAGCCTTGTAGGCTGCCACGTCAGGATGCTGCAGGCAGGCACAGGATGCCGTGTACAGCATAGGGACATTCCTTTGCAGCACCCCCCGTGCTGCAGCCATTTGGTCCTTGTGATGGACGTCCTTTAGCTCCTAGGAGGGTGAAATGAAAAAAGGATGAAACTGGAGTTAAAGTGAAAACTGGAATACTTACAGGGATGATGTACTGTCAGTTTAAAATGAGCCTGCCATGCCCTGATGGAGACACTAAGAGTTGTTATAAATGACCCAGATTTATTTCTGTTCCCTGTGGAAATACAATAGTCATAATCAGGCCACTATAAAGTGCCTTTGCAATTTAATGTGTTGCTGTTCAGATTTTGGGACTGTACTGAGATTCTACAGTAATAGACGAGGAGACACATGATTAATATTAAACAAAGGAAGAGCCTGAATGTTGAAAATTAGGGTATCACCACCAGACCGAACATTTTCAAGTTATCACTCCTCAACTGCCAAACACAGCTAATCTTTATTACGTCATGCAGTCTCACCTTCCATTAAGAAAACCATTCACATATCAGCAAAGTCTGCTTTTTTTGTTGTTTTTTAACAAAATGTGACTGATCCATATGCAATTGCTTTAGAGATACAAGTCTATTACGTTACAGAAGAGAATATTTGGAACTGAAGATGATGGAGGATGAATTTATAGAAGCGGATACCCAGGATCCACTTTTCTGACATATTTAAAATGATAAATGGTATCAAGTGACAGTTAATGATTTAAAGTATTCAAATTAAGATTGGACAACAATTAATCTCTAAAATTGGTGTTTATGAATGAAATTTGTAAAAATAATACAAACTGCTTTTGTGTAATCCACCACTTCCAAGCAAGATGCAATTTTGCTTAATGTCATGCAAATATGAAAATGTCTGCACATTTTAATAATTCATGTTAAGCATGGTGGTGTTGAACAAGTGCAAAAACAAAAACCATTTAAACATATTAATTTAAATTAGGCCAATTTAAATTGCATTAGTTTTCCTGAAACTGGTAATAAGAACAATAGGATACAAGCTAAAGTCTTCAGTTTCTTCACTTAAATAAGGTAACGATTGTGTTTATTTTAACTTTGTTTTATTGAGCATTTAATAATAGTCGAGTTCCTGACCTTATATAGTCACGACACCATTACAACATGCCAACCTAACAACTAAATTAAATCCAGGCTTCTCTGTTCATTCCAATTCTTGGCTACTTTACATTACCTGTTGTCTCTTGGCAGCCATCATGTTCAGCTTGTCCACCTCTGGTTTCAAGGCCTTATACTGGATTCCCAACTCCTGCTCTGTTCCTGCATTCCGCACTTTCAACAGATTGTCCTCCACCTGAGACAAAATTGAAAAAACTGAAGTTACAAACAGGAAGGTGGTATATTGAAAGACATTTTACATCTTTAAAAAATAAATACGAAAAGAAAGAACATCTCATTGTCAAAATGCTGATCTTTTTCAAAGCTACATTTCAACCCCAATGAAATTCTAGTGGAAACTCTGAGATACCGTTTAGCTCTAATACAGGGACTGCATTCTAAACCAGGAAAATATTCCTCTCCCCAAAAATGTGTAGAAGTCATTGAAATGTCAAGTAGTACTTTTCTGTGTCCAAGTATTAATTACGGTTTTGAAGTAGAGCCATAGAAATACAGCACACCAGTGGTGTATGTAGTATAAAAATCCATAGGAAAGTCAAGTTGGGATTGGCAATCTGGGTTTTGGTGTCTTATTTTACACCAGAACTGAAAAGATGTTAGTCTGCATCTTCATGGTTCCTGGGACTCTAGCCAAAAACGCCAGAAGGAGACAGTAACGTCAACATCATCACAATTCAAGAGAAAATTCTAAACCGAGTGAAGACATAAAAACTCTATCCCCTGTTTTTTGGTGTTTTTTTTTTCCTGACACGGTTGATCATTTTCTCTCAGGAATACAATTCACTGAACTTGCATTAGATGATAAATGGAAAGAGTCAGGCCGAACCAGGACAGGTGTTGGAGGAAAAGAAAAAACAAAAAACAATAGCAAGCATGCAAGAAGTGGGCCTCTATGTCAGTGGCTCCCAACCCTGGTCCTCAGGGACCAGTGTCCTACATGTTTTAGGCATCTCCTTGCTACTGCACACGACTTAAATGAATGGATGATTAAGGGGCTTCTGCAGCACTTGATAGCATGAAGTGGATGGATGTCATGCAATCAGTTGAATCAGGTGTGTTGAAATACAGACATCTAAAACATGCAGGACAGTGGTCCCTGAGGACCAGGGTTGGGAACCACAGCGCTAAGTTTTCAAAAACCTTAGTATTGATCGTACAGAACTCCGTTTGCATGTGAACAGGTTCACACCCATCAGAAATGTTTTTGTTTTGTTTTTTAAATACCCATGTTAGTGCGGACAGAGCCTTAGTGTGAGCTAAGGATGACGGCAGTTAAATTTCACAGCTTTTACATAAACCAAACTTTAAAAGATAAACTATAGTTTTATCTGACTGCTGGTCCAGAGGATAGCTAAATTTTGTGTAGAATATGAAGACATAATAACAGGTTTCTGAAGGAAGATGCATTCACCTGTGTGATATTTTTTCCCTTTTGTTGAGTCACTGAGCATTGCTGCTAAGAAAAAAGCAGCAATTTCAACTGAAAGTCATACATTACCACAGCAGAGCTAACCATTTAGATCTTATTTATATAGCCTTAAAATAAATGTTACAAGCACTTTCCAGTTTAAAAAAAAACCATTCATAAATATAATACTTTTCAGTATGTGTATGGGCTATATGTTTCAAAATTGACCATTTTTCTAACCAGTAAGACATTTTAGCCACTTCACTGCATTCTCATGTTTCTAACACCATCCAATTCTAATAAATGACAGGTTTCTGCAGAACCTGATGACCTGCTGAGGACGAGGGCGCAATTATAACTACCGGTCAAGTTATGTGCAGAAGCACAGTGTCTAAAACTAGAGGGTCAGTCAATCTTAACCAGGATTTAGAAACACTGCAGTAGCAGTACAAGTGGGCTGCAGACCTCTCAGGCTGTCTATATAGGAACCTTCCTCTGTATTCAGAAGCCATTCTGATCAGTTTCTGTGGCAACATGCTCTATACCTCTGCGCCGGACCCAAGCCAGCGACCATAATCGTTATTTTGCTCTCCTGGAGGGTCAGAATACTTCAACACCACCAGGAGGAGAACTGCTGCATGAGCCTCTAAACCAGGCTCACGATAAATACAGAATACGAAGCTACAATACATCTTGACAGTGGAACAGATACCAAACTGCAATCCATACAGTGGAGCTGGCCCTCCTCCCAACAGAAGAATGAAGGCTGAGTGGTGTCTGCCACAATGTCATCATGTCCTCAGCAATTAAAAAAAAACAGACTAATTCTTTATTGGTTAAAACTGGTGTATTTTATTCTTCTTTAAGTAAAAAAAACAAAACAAAAAAAAAAAAAAAAAAACATGTTTGAAATAATCTTACCAGTTTAAGCTGCACCAGGAGTTTATAGACATCAGACATGTCTGCCAGAACCAACAGATGTGTGACAGCAGAAAGAAGGGCCCGAGCGGCACGGACCATATTGCCCCTCTTCACAGACGAGCAAGGGTCTTCTGCAAATTCTCCAGAGGCCAGTCGCATTGATTCACCTGAATAAAACAAAAAGTGTCACACAAATATCTCAGTTTCATACTTTCAAGTTGTAATGTGTGAAGTGTTTAGTTAAATTCCAGTATAAACACATGACAAAATAAGAATACCAGTATAGAGACTATTAGAAGAAAAAAAAGAAAAAAAAAAAAAAAAACACAAATATTTATTTTAATAGTTACAAAAAAAATGTGTATTGCTCATTACAGGTGACAAAGCTTTTTAACAGCTTTTATTGTCCTCAGTATTTGTAGCAATGATAATCTACAGGACGACAAGTTTGAAATCAGTCATTCAAATCACATTCACAATCATTCACATCAGTCAGTTCATTCGCAACAACATGTTTACTTCGTCAAAAGTCATTATTAGAGATACAAGAGTGTGCAGGAACAGCAGTGGTCTGACACATCTTTCCTGCTCAGCTAGGGTCAGCACGTGTCACACAGTGTTCCTACTTCCCAATGGACATGCTCACAGACAAAAAAAAAAAAAAAAATAGAGGTCAAACCCACAACAATGGCTCACTGTCTGGTTTTTCCAGCATTGTGCATTGGCTCACATTGGATGGGCCTGCACAGTTGACTTGGCACACAAATTGCCTTTGTAGCCTCAAATCATGAACAAGACAGTAAATCTGTCCTTTACTTCAGCGAAAGCGACAGGCAAACTTATTTCATAAAAAGGTCTTACAACAACACCGCCAAATTCCACAGACAAAAGGGAGAGGTATTTATCTTGTTTATTCTTCTATAATGCCGTACAGATCTGAATGGACTGGAGGAAGCAGGAAAAATAACACTGAATAATTCTCTTGCACAGGTGGTGTGCTGTAGATACAGGACAAATACAAAGTTCTGTTATGTTTCATCTGTGCTCATCTTATCATCTTCATAAGTTATTCTTCTGGGCCAATATGTGTACTGTATGAGTAGGCAAATTCTCAAACTACTACTAAAATAATAAGAAAATAAAAATATTATATTTCTTCCTAGGGTTACAGTGGATTTCACCACAAATCTTTTTTTTAGACTTTTATAATCTACATGAAAAATCTACATAATTTATGAGAGATAATTTAGGCTAATCTGATAGATTAACTTAATTAGGCAACTTGTATTTAGCCTACTTAAGTTAAATTAACTTTTTCACCTTTAAATTTGTATTTCCTGGCTCTGAGTCTTTAGTGCTTTTTACCTTTTAGCTTGAATACTGTAGTGTTGAACAAAAACTAAAATACTCAAGTACAAATCACTGGACCGTGACATAGCTGGGTTACACCTGGACTCCACTTTTGATAGAACCAAAATAGTCAAAAGTAAGACGTCATTTGATTTATTAGAATAATGTCAACAAATAACTGCACCATTTTGTTTTTATCCTTTTCTTTGCTTTGTAGAGCATGTGATTCATCCACATGGAAACAGAGAAACATGGAGCAGAGTGATTTATTTTCTAGTTTAGAAGTGAGTCCTGAGTCAGACACGGGTCTTATTTTTAAAAATGCAGCCTCACTTTGAACCAACACATCAGGACTCCTGCAACTCCTACACCATTTTCTGGATGACACTCATCAGCCTCATGAATGGCAGTCAGCCAGTAAATATAAAAACATGGATGACAGCCACACTGGAAACAATGAGTGGAATAACAGTGAGGCTTTAACATTATGAATGTTTTTGTTTTGTTTTTTCTCCTTTAGGGTTTAATCACACTTTAAGTTCGTTCTTCAAAGTGTACAACTCAAACAACCCACATTAAAACTTTATACTGCCAAACAAAAGTGACAAATAATGAAGATGTTTACATTATTGCTGTTTCCAGCAAAAGACACTGGGTATGGTAAGATATGTAACAGCATCAATTAATGCAAGAAAATAAACCTTCAAAGATTACATGACCAGCTTGGAGAGAGAGCAGAAAGCTATGAGTTCAGTCCAATCCCACATTTTACAGATAGCCAAATGGCTCAAAAAAATAATGATTAATCTAAACTGAACCTGCATCATCTGCCACCTATTTTGTCCATTTCATTATTTTCTTGACCAAGGCTGAAGAAGTTCCTGCTCAGCCAGTTAAGTCATTGTAAAGCTTTGTTGCCAAGGCCAGAGAAGTTACTCAGACATTTTTCTAGAAAACCTCAGAAATTAGCTTTTAAGATTTGGATAAAAGGTTCCTGGGCTCATATTGTAAACAGGGCATTTCATCATTCTCAAACAAACAATTCTATTCAAATTAATTATTTAATTAAGGCCTCACTAAAACAAAGTAGGTGCATTTACAAGTAAGCAGATATGTCCAGTTAAAATCCAATTATATTTAATCTGATAAAATTTAGTCCCAGCTCTTCTTGATATGTACATTTTCTGACCGATTTTCAATTTAGACATATTTTTAGGCTTTTACCTACTGATACAGATTGTATTCAAGTGCAATTTCTCTTCAGTAACAAAGTTATAGACATATTTTTGTACCTTTTTGATCAATTGAAAATGCAATTCTTCCAAATCCAGGTTGAAAGCTCAAAAGGGAAATAAAAACTAAACATGATCAATTTCGCCGTGCTCATTCAGTCATTATGAGTTCATGTTACATGCTACAGTCTCAACCTTTCTCTTCCAACCTAAAGGAATCACTGACCTGTTTTGGCATGTTGTAGAAAATGCAGGATCCTTTAAATGTCTTCTACCACCTTTGCGTTTCCTCTGAATTCATTTTTAAACACCTCACTGACACTGAAAAAGCTAACTTTGAGGCTTCTTACCTCAGGAACAAATTCCACACCAAAGAAGGTTGTTAGCACAACCCTGTAAGTGCTTAGGTACGGTGTGCTCATCCATTGGAAAAAAAAAAAAAAAAAAAAAGATTGCATTTTTTATACCAGTCACAGTATATCAAGATGAAAATTTAATAATTTCTTTATGCATTTGGATTGGACAGAATTTCATCTTAATATCCTTAAGCCTGTCGTCTAAAAAAGGTTGGAAGTATACAGTATTACTGTCTCCCTGGACAGGAGTTTGATCCGCTATAATAGCTGGATGTAAATGAGGGTATATTGAGTCTAACAGATTTTTAACATTACTTTTTTTAGACTGAGGATGCAACAGACAACTAATGCTTCATCCTGAAATTGCATTATTGGAACATAACAGAAGGTTGCAGTTGCGGCCATGTTACAGAACAAGCATGTTCCCTATAAAGGCTGCTTTGTTTAAAAAAAAAAAAAAAAATCAGTCTAAAAGCAACATGCTATCATCCATTCTGAGTATTCTGAGTATCTGAGTATCTACATAGAGATTATGTTCCCATAATCTCTATGAATCTCATCATCTCCAGCTTATCCAGTTGATTCTTCTTTTTCTTCCACTATGTTGCCCACCACTATTGCTGTCCTGATTTCTGTTTACAGCAGAAGTCTGCCATACTTAAATACTCTATCAGGGGGTTTAGCTCAAACATCCTCTTCATCAGTCTGCAAACTTTCCAGCTAAACATCTACTGCAACATCTGTATGCAGTGCACATAGAAGCAAAGAGGCCTTTTATTTCATCTCTGTGGATCATTGGATTTTCTAATATCCAGTCAGTGTTGCTCTAGTTTCTTCTCTGTCCCTCTGCACCAATATATTAGTATTTTTATTACTGCCTCACACTCTCTTTTCCGGGTTTAGCTCGCGCTGCTTCCGTCATTTCTTTTCCCAACAGCTGTTTTACAATATTTTTATAGATTTGGGTTTTTTATTCATAGACGTTTTGTTAATAAAGACATAAAAACTATCTTTGTTAGACAAAAACCTGAAATAATTTAAAAAAAAACACCCAAACAAAGTTACGCATTACAAAGAGTTGTTGCACCATCATGGCAGACTGACTGTTTTGAGCTGTCAATCACACAGTCATTCTACTAAACGCTTTCTGTCGCTGTAGAGAAAATATTGCTACACAGCAGGAATTGCAATAGATAAGTCAACAGAAGCACACAAACAAAAATAAAAGGCACGTTTAATGTATTTTGATGGCAAATGTGCATCAGTTTTTGATCACTGTATTCAAACTAATGTTGTTATTATTTCTTGAGGTACCATTATACCTCAATACTATATTGCTGCCAAACTTTGCATCTCTGTTCAATACTTATCTACACATTCCAACCTCAACATAAGGTACAACTCAATCACATTTAGCTAATTAAAATATGCTAATTAGTAGCAGCCTGAGAAAACGTATTACATTATCTGTGGGTTTTAAGTCACATACAAAAAGGTCTATCAAACTAAAACATGAAGAAAGTAGATTTCAGCTACCAGCTCATGAAGATCATACACTTTTACTCTCACAGCTCAAACTCATAACAGTTTGTGCAAATGACCGCCAACACAGACCTCAAGCAGAGTCAGCCCCCTTAGGCTGTTATTCCCCCCCATGGAGAAAATCAATAAGGCCATTTTCGGAAGGGAGATAGTGATCTGTGCTCCTTTAATAAACTTCCATCTATCTAACGCTCATCTGCAGCCTACTGTGTGCATGATGAAATGATTAAAATGTAAGCCACACAATAAGCCTCTCAAGCAGGAGGACAGCAAAGAGACAGGTGGGAAGGGCAAGAGGGGGAGAGCAAGGACACATGTAGGGAGAAACAGCTCGGTAAAGAAAGTCCTCCATGGTAATAGATGTGTACTTATTTTGCGGACATCATCAGCTTTACTCAAATGTAACATGAATATCAAAGTGAAAGTGGTGTAAAATATCCAACACACTTAAAACTGGTTGAGGGAAAAAAAACACTTGCTCCAACAGCTATTTTGAAATTTTTGTTAATCGTCGTCCAACCATCCCTCAACCATATCAATAATAATCTAACTTTAAACAGCTGGTGGGCTACAGCTGCGTAGGAAAATGCTTCCTGAATCCAAGGTGGTGTTACCCTAGTCAATGGCCGTATTATCAGTCTAAACACGCTCCACTGAGCAGCGTGGCATAGCTGACAGCCAGGCCTAGGCACCAGCAAACAACAAGCAGTGAATTCCAGCCCAGTGACAGCTCACCCAAACTACACTAACATTCCTGGGCACCGAGTGCTGCACATGCTTTCCAGTGACATGCCTTCCACCACCCAACAACACAGAGCAGAACCTGAGCAGAGGAGATCTGGGAAGGAAAAGACAGTGTGACACAGATGTCACGTCACATGGTAATAACAGCCCATCCTCAAGTTGAAGCTCCCTAGTTTAAAAAGCTCAGATACTCTGTCAGAAAGGCAAATGAGACTTGTTTGTGTGCTTCTAAGATGATGGAATATAGTGCCACAAGAAAAACCCTTATTTCACTGGCTGCTTAGCTGATGGTCGACTTCTGTCTGGAGTCGTGAAATTAAATTGGAAGTAGAAGCTGAGTGGGTGGACTCCTGCCCACACAGGAGGATACAAACATTTAAATACATCTACACTCAGAGGCAGCTGGAAACCATGTTCCTTTATCATTTCATGCCCCATACTACTCTGATCTCTGTGGCAACAGCTAAAAGGGAGGCTTTTCAATTAAAAAGCAGAAACAGCAGTTGATAGTATACGCATCAGATCTCTTCCTCTATTCCAACACAGAAGAAACTTTTAAAGCACATGGGCAGGAAAACCTTTATCCTCATCATAATCCACCTCCAGACAGCAAATGTTTCGAAGTATCAGTATTAATTTTGATAACACGATAACCACAGTTTGTTAAAACTGAGAAGTAAAAAACAAACAATTTCTGACCTTTTATCTCATAAAAATTAGACCCACTTCTGCTCCCATGCAGACTCTTTGCGTGAAATGGGTAAAATAGGGCGTCGAGTGGCACAGTGGTCAGAGCGCTGCCCTGTATACAGACGTTTTTTTCAATAATCAGTTGTGAGTCCCTAACTAAGCTGAACTCTAAATAACTGGTTTGTACAGCCTGCGATTGCATGTCTGCTGCACCCTCAGCGAGCTCTGCAGCCACAATTTGCTCTACCAGTCTGATAAAAATCAAAGCCTAGTTTTTCTGTGCATGACATTATGTTGAACGAAAGCATTTGGTTTTCTCTAAGTGTTTTTACTCTTTACAATGACGATTCAGTGACAGAGACTGTTGCACCTTCTTGTCACTGTCATGTGACCTGATCCCCAAGCTGTGTTCAGACAGCAGAGACAGAGAGACAACTCTGATCATTAAATTGTAATATACACCAATAAAAGACCTAGTTTCTGAAGGAGCAGAAAATTTTTGTCCACACATACATTTAACTGGAACCCCACTGGAATAAGTTAGTAGTCAAATGAACAAACCATAATGTCAGTGTCAACATACCAGTCTTAAGCTAGGATTTCAACTAACTGCTACAGATGAAAACATCTTTGGGAGGTGCAAGATGTAGGTTGACTCATGTCAGATAAGATCAGGGATAAATAAAATGTTTCCTAGAACTGTAACCCAATCTGCTGCGTAAACCACAAAAAAATGCATTTTTTTTTTTAAAATAAGCTATGTCTAAATTTTTTTAATCTTTTATCCCCCAAGGTATTAAATAAGTTAAATTACCCTTTCATTTTGTGTTTTTCCTTTATTTTTAAAGTTGAATCAGCCATTTTAAAAGATTATAAAGTACAATTGTATTACCATCAACTTAAAGATTAAAGGGAACAATGAGTGTTCTTTAATGAAGTCTATATGTACCAGCTGCAATCTTATGGGGGGAAAAAAAATAACTTAGCAAAATATTATTTCAAGGTCTTTTCCTTAGAAATGTGATACACACACACAAGCTATGATTTATTTATATTCTATCCTTTCTAGGGAGACACTTTGTACGATCTACAAACCACATGCCGTGGTATGCGTCTTAAAAGTGGGTTTTTTTGTAAATGTACCTTGCTTGCGGACATCCTCCACTGCGGCTGTGAGTTCATCCTTAAGGAATTGACTTTCCTTTGCAATCTTTTCTCCCTTTTCAAGGAAGTTCTGGGTAGCGGTCTCGACTGACGCAGCCAGAACATGAGCCTTCTTAGAGCGTCCCTTCTTCTTGTTAGATGGGCCTTTATTGCTGGAGTTGACCAAAGTGGTAACCTATGCAGAAATGCAAACCATTTAAACAAATACATATTACATATGTATTTGACAGAATACATGTTCCATTATAAAACTCTGGTAATGCTGCATTTGTTTTTATCCAAGAAATTAACACAATCCAAACATTTTAATTTTCTTCTTTTATAATTTAAGAACATATTAAGAAAGTTATCTACATGACTTATTTCTAGGATTTGCAATCTCATGCTATAAACTTCAAATAAAATATATAAACGTGTGTTTGAATTACCTGGGTAACAAGGGGCTCCAGTAGCCTCTCCACTGCCAGAGTCCGAATCTCCAGGCTCTTTGGGTCCCATTTGAAGTTGATGTTGGGTGTGTTGATGCTCGTCATGGTGTCTGCTTCTACGGGTTTAAAAATAGAAAGACAAAAACAGTTACAACTACTTAACACGTTACAAAAAAGGGTTTTGATCTTAAAATAAACTCTTTACAAAAACCCCTAAAAACTCTCCTGGAAAAGACATTTTAAGTCAATGTCAGGGAAATAATTCCAGTAGTAACTAAATACAAATACCCATTAATTACAATTATATTTATCAAACTACAATCTGCAAAATACAAATCAGAAACATTTTTATTTTGATCTTCAGAAAGCAACTCCCTTCTCCTACAACTTTTTTTTTTTTTTTTTTTTTTTTTTTTTTTTTTTTTTTTTTTTAAACCAATGAGACCAAGTCTGCTAAAGAGCATAGTTTTGTCCAACATCACTGTACTGTAAAGCCAATGCGGATGAAATGTTAGATTTCCTTTCCACAGTCAAGCTACATCAGCCTCCTGCTATAACTATAACAGAAGCATTTAATCTCAGTTTGAAATGCTGAGGGTTTTTTTCCCCCTTTCCCCACATCCCCCAACACGGAGAAGTTGCTTAAGTGATCTTCAACGGCTCGCAGCAAGAATGCAAACATAGATATGGTTGGATTACATGAGAAAAGTGGCCATACATCAGATCAACACTGATCCTGGCAGACCCACAGAGTAAAATACATAGCTTATGTGAATACTCAACTACCCGATGCAATCCCATTGATTATTCATGACCTCAAGAGAAAGTTCTGAATTTAGTGTGCAATGTACATGCATAAACACCAGTAAATGTGCTATGATGAACATGTACTTGATACTGCTAATGTAAATTAAAATCTCAATTAAAACAGGTACATTTATGTCTGGTTGCCAAAACAGGAAAATTTAATTTGTACCAGGTAAACAACTTTGCAGTCTACAACTGATAATCGCCCAATTCATTCCCTCAAACTAACTTCATTTTTCTAGATTGATTTTTTTTCCACCAGAATTAGTTTGTTTTTTGTTTTTTTTTTTTGTTTTTTTTTTTAGCAAAGTACACAAGTTTAATAAATACAAGCTTTACCAGGCCCACATATGTTTCTGTTAAACAAATATCTGTTTCCAACACTCTGGATGGATTTTAAATGCTAACATAACTGGCTCCTACAGGTCACTGAAAAGCCAACCTGACCTGAAAAAAAAAAAAAAAAAAGTTATTTTATCGTGTCAAAATTTAAATTTGTGCTCAGCTGTAAAAATAAAGAGTCTTAGACAATGGCTTCCTACTGAGAACATCTTTTCAGAATGCTGTCAATGAGTTTATCTGAAAATGTTCAAAATATTAAAAAAAAGTCCTTTATAGAGTCAACACCTCTTAGAGAAGGACAGTCAGAGGACACACATAACACTGTGGCCCAATTTCAATTTTTCTTTTTCAGACACTCACTGCAACTCTATTGATTAACTAGCAAACACAGGGCAAGCAAGGGTAATCAGCAACCCCTCAAGGCTGAGAGTGAAACTAAAAAGTTGGTCAGCTGTAATGTGAGAACAAAGTCATCACCAGCTCATAACCTACATTGTCAACAAAAGACCCAATAGAACAAAAAACGTAATGCAAAACTCTTGGGGTGGGTGGATAGGGGGGGCACAGATAATGTATTTCTACCATGGCTCCAACGGGAGGTAGTGTGCTTTTAGAGCAAGATTTAATAACATCATCTGGTGATATTAAAAGACCGACAGTGTTGAAGAACTGAGTCGGAAGCAACATTTGTGGATTCAGTGGAAAACCATGAGCTGTGAGCACAGTTGTAAGCAGCACATTGACCTACTTAAACTCGGGGACTGATGATTTCAAAATAAAACTGCAGGAAGATACGAGACAATCACCTTCTGTTATTCTGATGTCAAGTCAACATTTTATTCTCAAAGCACTGCTTTTTTTTTTTTTTTTTTTTTTTTTTTTTTTACTGATCAAAAACAAAACTTGGGAGTTTTCACCATAGCGCTCACAACAGTCTGAGTGTGGTTCTTAATGAGCCTGCCCCTTGCTCCTGACGAAAGAGGTTCTTTCTTCTAACCCAACAGCAAACTGGGTCTTAGCACAGGTTTTCAGTGCTAGAGTCAGGGTGCAATCTCGGTGGAAACACAAAGAAATGATGCTTGGTAAGTATGCATTTCCTTACCAAGCTCAGTCTTATACAGCCAGGGGGAGTACTCGCAAGAGAGTTAAAGCTAAGTTATAGTCACGCTTTTGAAAGTTTGCAGTGAGCACCTGCAAGCAGTGTGGCTTTTACAACTGGTGCACTATTCTTAATTTAAAAAAAAAAAAAAAAAAAAAAAAAAAAAAAAAAAAAAAAACCCCGGGGGGGGGGGGATCATATAAATGCAGGTACAGGCAAACCTGTTCTGCAAGAGCACCTTCAAAATCGACAACTTTGAGTGAAAGGTGGCATGTGTGATCTGTGCCAAAAACTTCGGAGGTGCACCCTCGCCCAGTTCAATGGGTCAACTATAAATCCAATTTGAAAGAGAGCTAAAAGTAGAGGAGCAACCACGTAGGAACAGAAATAGCTCACGTGATCTGGCGTTGTTTAGATGGGGCACTAAAATTATTGACATTAACTGTGAACACGCACAATTACTACATGTTGTGATCTTCTTGAGGGAGCAGGTGGTCTCGTTTGTGGTGCAGAGCGTCCCTCCTTGGATAAAGGTAGGGGAAACACTGGGGTAGATGAGCTATTCCAACAGTAGACAGGCATCACTGAATGTATAAAAGCCATTTCAGATTTAGTTTTTAAGCACAGTCTATCTTTCAATATCGCATTAACAAATCCTGCTCCAAGCAATGAGTTAACTCTCGTTTGTCTGAGATACCATGAATTATCTGAGTGATTCTGAAATTGATATGATTTGTGTTGTTAAACCAGCTCCCTGTGGTGTGATTCATAAAGGAAAAAATTAAATGAAGCAGAATGAGGCTCAAAGATTTTTTGAAGTTTACCAAGGCAATGACACAGCTCCATACTGGCTCTATGATTGTAGAAACATCAAACCAGTTCTTTTATAGAATCAAACAGAACAGGCTGTAGCGCTAGCCCTTGTTTGCTGGACCTGCTTCAGTAGGAAAAAACTAAAAGTATGTGAATGCAGTGTATAAGACGTTGTTGACGTTGTTAAGTTTGAACTCAAAATGTCATTTTCTTTTAGCTGATAAATGCCGTACCACATGTTAAAAAGCACTTTTCTTCCTCCCAAAAGCTACCGAAATAGTCCATTTTGAACTACAGGCGGATTTGATTCCAAAACACAGCAGGAGCTGAACTTCTAAAGTGTTTACCCAATTCACTTGGGTGGGGCATTTCACCTCGAAAGGTAAAATCCTCACGAGCGAAAAAATGAAACTAAAATTGGGCACACACCAACAAATGTATGCAGGCAATTCGGAAAAGTTGTGTGGAAAAAAACAAAACAAACAAACAAACAAACAAACAAAAAAAATACACAACATCTCAGTAACAATGTGTATTGGCCACACTCAGGCTCAGCTCCTAACGTTATAGGTGCTGTTACTTTAAGCTCCTGGAGTTACACCTGTTGTCCCGAGCAACTCAAAAGTATTCTTGTTTTGTTCTTATTAGTTAAATATAGGTCCGTTTAGAGTGTGGAAATAACACAGCTGTTTAGGTAAACATTAATAGGGAAGTAAAACAAACCTCAGCAACTTCTTCATTTTCGCTTGACGTACACACGCTACTACCTGCTAACGTTATCCAAACATTCCATCCAAGAGCTATTGCTAACGCTAGCCGACTAACAACAAATCCCAATGTTAGCCGTTTTTTTAAGCCTTGATGCGAAGAAAAAAAAAAAACTTTGTTTTAAGTTATAAGATGACAGACAGAAATGAATGTACTTCAATACAATTCAAATATTCACAGTGAAAGAAACAGATGATACATTGTTTCTAGGATAACAATTCGCTAGATAAACTAGAGTTTAAAAGTTCAAAATGGAGGAACGGGAAGTATGGAATTCTTCCCCTCAAAAGTTTTCCTCACCTTAAAGGCTGCGTTCAGTTGCGCTCGCCTGGCGACAAGTTAAAGCCTTTTCTTCTCGACTGAATGTGACAAAATGTTAAACGTTTGAAAAAGTTAGGACCCCTTTCGCGAGTAGGGAGTTTCGGTTAAGACCGTTTCGATGAGACAGACTGTTGCTCAACAATGGAGGAGACGAAGCGGCGGGGGCTGGGAAGGAGGCCGGGGCGGTGACCGAGTTCCTGAACTTCCTGGCAGCGAGGCAGGGCGACCACACGCCACAGCAAGTCGGTAGAACATGGAGGTGTTCTGGGCGTGGCCCTCACCGTACTTAGCCATATATGGTTTAATTAGTGCTTACATAAAAACTACCGAGGACTAAGTAGAGCAGTTTTATCTGTTTACAATGAAGTCTAAAGAGGGAGTTTTATATTTGAAACGTCAAATTAAATGACAGGAAAGTTGAGAAAATGTGAGTTTTTTAGGAGCTTGAAATGCTGCAGTGTCAGCTCATAGATGTCGTTGGAATGTTATCAGATGGTGACATAAGTAGTCCTTTCACAGGAAATGCCTTGTTCCTGTAATGGGGGAAAAAAAACACATGGAAGACCCGTGAAAACTGGAATAACTTTTTCTATCTTATTGTTATTACCACACGGAGTATTATATCACTATGGGTATCACAATGGCTCACACACTGTGGTACTCTGACTTTACAGATATATTCAGAACTATTTTTTTTTAATCAGTTAGAAAGAAAACACGAACTAATTATCTGTCACGTTGAGCTAAAAAAAAAAAACACCAGCAGCCAGAAAGAGGACAACACATTGACCTTTGCTTTATCAGAAAGTTCTCAAAATAGAAGTGCAGATGAAAGAATTCAGAGAACTCCCTGCATGAACTTAAGTGGGCAACAGTGACCCAGGAACAAGTGAACATTTATCTCTGAAGTCAGAAACTGGATCTGGGAAACCACACACTTCCCCAGACCAGTTTAACTCAGGGGCAACTGCCTCAACAAAAGGTCCAAATAATTTTCAACAAAAAGTTGTGATCTTTAAACAACAACATGCCCAAAGATCCACTTTAAAAGGTAACAAGAAAGACTTACTGATTGGAAGGAGGACTATATAAAGGAATAAGGACAACTACAGAACTGCATTGTAAAGCTAAGTATATTTAAAACAATATAAAAGTTGAGAACATTTTAAAACATAACATGTTTAACTGAGAAGCCACAAGCCAGTCCAGTGAGTGTTTATTTCTATCCTAATTACACAAAATAAAATTTTGAGGGGACACTTTAAACCTGAATATAAACCATAAATTTGTCAAAAACAACTACATGGTGTTTTTGTGTGTGTAAAAGTGTCTCATTTAATCTATCTTCTGTGTGTTATCTAGTTATCTGTTTGGAGCAGTTGCTGGTCACTTTGCCTTTTCAATATTTTGTACCTTTGTAGTTTTGGTCATTTCATGCCAAAGCTTTTAGGGCTCAGTTGGTGCCAAGAAAAGTTCCCGTACACCATTACAACACCACTGCCAGCCTAAACCATAAGGACAAGGCAGGATGTATCAATGCTTTCATGTTGGTTACACTAGAGTCGGACCCTACCGTCTGAAAGTTGCAGCTGACATCGAGACTCAACTAATCAGGCAATGTTTTCCCTGTCTTTGATTGTCCAATTTTCGTGAGGCCATTTGAACTGTAATTTGTTTCTTGTTCTTGGCAACCAAGATTGGCATCCAGAGTGGTCTTCTGCTGCCATCACCTATCTCCTTCAAAGTTCGATGTGTTGTGTATTTTAGAAATGATATTCCACATTTCTTGATTATAAGAAGTGGCTGATTGAGCCACTGTTTCCTTTCTGTCATCTTGAACCAGTCTGGCTATTCTTTTTGACCTCTGAAATCAACAAGACATTTAGGAGTGATAGTTGCACATGAAAGTCCTATTGGATGAGGAGTTTCAGAAATACTCAAACTAGCCCATCAGCCTCAAACAAATCTACCACATTCAATGTCATTTAAATCCCTGTTTTTACCCCCAGTATGGTATTGAGTGTTAAATTCATTATGTCTAGATGCCTAAGTAAACTGAAGTTGCTACCGTACTATTGACTGATTGGCTATTTGTGTTAACAACAAATTAAGTCTATAGAGGTTTTTGAAACCAAAATCTATTTTTAAAAATGTTGGTAATATAAACCTAGATATCATGAAAGAAAATGACCTTTGTAAACAAAGTAATTTTGAGTCAGCACAAATTCACTTTGTAAAGCAATTGTCTTTGGAATCAATACAAATCATATGTGACAGTAAGCTTTAAAAATATATTTCACACACGTTTTCCCAGTGTTCCTTTGACTAGAAACCATCTCTCTGACACAGCTGAGTTAACCTTGCTTGGCCTTAGAGTTTTACCAGAAGTATTTTTCAATTATTCCCTTTTGTGTGTTTGTTTGTGCTTGCTTTTAAGTCAGTTGGTTCAAGGGTTAGCTGTTTCAAACAACAACAGCCTCCAGAGACGGATCCCGTTGCACTGATACATCATTGGGTGCACATGCTGAAAGAAAACGCAGCAGCCTGTCACATTTTATTGGATTACTGAAACATCCCAGTGTCCCACATTAGTGATCAGAAATGTCACTAATGGAACAAAAAATGCTTAATAAAATATGTTTCCACAGCTTCAAGGTCAAGAAAACCCATAAAAGTCATGATCTGTAATGCACTTTTATTTTGTCGTCCCAACACTGACTGATAACATTGAGACATGTGATAAACATATTCAAGAGTCAAATATTTTTGGTTTGGGCTTAATGAAGTGTGACAGACATAAATAGATTATCTAGAGAGGCTGGAGGCCACTCTTTAAACTTCACTTTCCTTATTTAAACAAGCACACAGATACACACTAACATAAACCCCTGCTTCGCTGTCTTTGAGCAAACTTTCCATTGACAAACTGCACTCTCTCTACGCTGTGACTTTTAACATTCCAACTTAACCCTCAGTTTATCCATGATCCTTACCAAATTGTGGTTGTGGTTTCAACTAGCCATCAACTAGGCATTATTGTTCTCAAGGTCTATAAAGATTGAAAAAGTTACAATGGAGCGTAGGGTAGCCCAGCACTGCTTGTCTTGCACCTCTCGCTGTGCACTGCTGGTCAGCTGGCTAACTCAAATCTACTAGTTTCACAATATTTGGACTTCCAAAAACAGACGTTGCAGATAATAGTAACTTTGATTTAAACTGCAGTTTTCAAGTGTCAAGTGGCATGTCTGTTAAACAGCTGACTGCATGATATCTTCAGATGAGATAGCCTGACTTATTAATTCATTATAGCTTCTGCACATTTAAAATGCTGTACAAGGTGCAGAAATTAGCAGTTTATTTGCAATTGTGACAGTTTGTACAGTGCCTTGCAAAAATATGCATACCTCTTGAACCTGGATAAACTTGGAAGGAAAATGATATATAATTTTAAAATCTTTAGATAAATACATGCCCAAAAATGAGTTATGCATTTTTATTCAGCTTCTTTTGGGCAACACGTTGGAAAATCTGCTTCCTTGAAAAGTGACGTTTTAGCTCATTTTATACAAAAGAGCTCATCCTCAGATTGGATGGAGTCAAAGCAAGTCAAGTTTATTTGTATAGCGCATTTCAGCAGCAAGGCAGTTCAAACTTTCATGGGTTTTCTTGACCTTGAAGCTGTGGAAACATTATTTTATTAAGCATTTTTGTTCTATTAGTGACATTTCTGCTCACTAATTTGAACTGTTTTTACATTGTAAAAACACCAATCAAGTATACATCAAAATCATCGAGCAAATATCAATGCATCAAAATCATAAAGATCATCAAGCAAATATCATGAGGCAAATATTCGAAAATATTGATCAGTGTTCCATTTCCTACTAATCAAAGGCAGCTCTAAATAGGTGGGTTTTTAGCTTTGATTTAAAGGAACTCAGTGTGTCGTCTGTTTTGCAATTTTCTGGAAGTCTGTTCCAGATTTGTGGAGCATAAAAACTGAAAGCTGCTTCTCCATGTTTGGTTCTGAATCTGGGGATACAGAGTAGACCAGAACCAGACTAGAACCAGAAGGCCTGAGTGGCCTGGAAGGTTGATACAATGACCACAGGTCTTTAATGTATTTCGGTGCTCAGCCGTTCAATGATTTATAAACTACCAAAAGTATTTTAAAGTCTATTCTCTGGGCTCCAGGGAGCCAGTGGAAGGACTTTAGAACTGGGATGATGTGCTCTATTTTCCTGGTCTTAGTGAGAACACGGACTTCAGAGTTCTGGATTAGCTGCAGCTGTCTGATTGATTTTTTTAGGCAGACCTGTAACGACACTGTTACAATAATCAATGTGACTAAAGATAAACGCATGGATGAGTTTCTCTAGATCTTGTTGAGACATTAGTCCTTTAATTCTGGAGATGTTCTTTAGGTGATAGAAGGCTAACTTTGTAACTGTCTTTATGTGTCTCTGAAGGTTCAGGTCTGAGTCCATCACTACACCCAGATTTTGGGTCTGATCATTAGTTTCTAGCTGTAATAACTGAAGCTGCATGCTGACCATAGATCGTTCCTCTTTAGGTCCAAAGATAATAACTTCAGTTTTGTTTCTGTTCAGCTGGAGAAAGTTAAGTTTTGGCACATCCACACATTGATTTGTTCTAAGCATCTGTTCAATGCTTGGATGGGTTCAGAGTCACCTGGTGACATCGTAATATAGAGCTGTGTATCATCTGCGTAGTTATGGTTGCTAATCTTATTTTCTTGTTATAGTCTGAGCTATTGGGAGCATGTAGATATTAAATTGGAGGGGATTTAGATGCTTTGATCTAAATCTTTTAAATTTAGCTCTGGCTGTTCATTGTCGTGCTGGTGAGCAAATCTGCACCCCAGTCTCTAGTCTTTCACAGCCTCAGACAGATTTTCTTTCAATTTTGCCCTGTATTAAGCTCTCTGTCCCTGTTGTCCCTGGTGAGAAAAAGCATCTCCACTGCATGATGCTGCCACCATCATTTCATCTTGGGGATGGTGGGTTTATGGTGACATACAGTGTAGTTTTCCTCTGCACATCACATATTCCATTCAGACTACAAGGTTTCAATTGTGGTATTATCTGACCTTCCTCCTCATGATTGCTGTCTGACATGAGACTTAAAGCAAGGACATCTTATGACTTTCTTTCAACAGTAGCTTTACTATTGTAGCTCTTACATAAAGTTTGCATATTTGTAGTGCACAATTAATATTTGTCCTATAAACTGATGTTTCCATCTGAGCTGTTGATCTATGCAGCTTCTCCAGACTTACCATGGGTCTTTTGGCTGCTTTTCTTTTTAATCTAATCTTCTTGCCTTTTTTATGCCATTTTAGGTGGATGGCCGTTTCTCGGTAAATTTGCTGTTGTCCCATGCTTTTTCCATTTTTAAATAATGGATTAAACAATATTCTGTGACGTGTTGGAATGTTGTTAAAATTCCCACCACTTTATCCTAGACTTGCCTGCAGTGTTCCATTGTCTTTATGATGCTGTTTTTTTCACTGACATTCTCTAGCACATCTCTGGAGCCTTTTTAAAACAACTGTATTTATTTAAGGTTAAATTATCCACTGGAAATTTGTTGCTCTGGATTTTATTTTGTGGCATCAGATTAAAGGGTTGGAATACATATCCAGGCAGTACTCGATTTTTTAAAATTTTTTTTATTAAACATCTTGAAAACCATGTTTTATTCAACATTCATTTCACAATTGTGTTATACTCCCTGTTAATCCATCACATAAAATCATTGACGTATGTGGATGTATTGTGACAAAGCTCTTAATGAAGGCCCCAGAGTATAGTTATCTTCTTCAAAGCTATTCCTGAATGTTTTTTTCTTTGTGCAATAATAATTTGCAGAGGAACTGATTGCTCCATAGAGCTTAGACCATGAAAAAACATAACAGTTATACATTAAAATGGCATATTAAGTACTGAGAGATGGAGCAACATCATCAAAACTGTTTAGTGTGCAGGATTTATTTCTGTAAAGAACAGGGGAGACTGCTTTACACATGGAGCAACTAAGATTTGTTTATCCAATTAATACTCTGGAGAGAAGACGGATTAGGTGCCGTGTAATTGTGTGTTTGAATGATGAATGTTTGCCCAAGTAACAGCTTGCTGGGAGGACAAGTTTGGGAGTCCTTGAACTTCATCTTTTTTGTACCTGTTGGGCTCGACAAATGATAAGAGCACAGCATGCTATAAATAATTCCCCCTCATTATGAGGAGGTGCACATGTTTGTCACACGCTGAATGTATAATTGAGAACATGCAAATATTTTTAGTGTGTGGCACAAGAAAAATGAAAATAGAAATATAGATTGTCTTTAAGTCTATTTCGTTGGATTTATGTAATTGATTTAAGCGTACAAGAATAACATTTATGATGACAGCAAAAATCTGAAGATATAGATTAGTTTTATATTTCTATTCAGGGTGCACAGTATCTTTTCTTATGGTAGTCCTGGAACCGCTACATACAGATAAGGGAAAATTCTCACGATTAGCCACAGTTGAGCATCTTTCACAATTGCGTTGTCATCTATTGTTTCTACAGATGGGAGTTACTGTGTGTTATGGTTTCCTGTCAAAGCGGTTACTCATACTTTGACATTGACTGGATTGGAAGCTGCATCAGTGCAGGAAGATTTCGTTCCCTGACATAAGGAACACAGCGACTTTCAGTCTGCCCACATTCACCTGACTCATCCTGACAGCTGTCCATGGAGCTGCGTGATGTCGTCTCAGGCTTTCCCCTGCCTAAGAAGGACCTTGCAGCCTTACGACCAGGATATGAGTCTGCTGACTTATATTGGCATCACTCTTCCTTCCACAGCAACACTAATGTGGGAGACCAAATGTAACAGCCTCGTGAAGCTAATAACAGTCTTTGATAGGGACCATTCACTCTGACTTCCCTTTAGAGGTGAAGGAAAACCTTCATTTTCTCAGTGAACAAAAAAATATCACCTGGGAGGACTGGTCAGACTTGTTTATTGTGTCTTTCAAATGTATAGAACTTTTCCACATTTTACTGCAATAAAACTACTAACTTTAATCTATTTTATTTGGAATTTAAATATTTTCATGTGCAATTCTACAAGCTTTACACATCTAGAGACAAAAAAATGTTCCTATTGTTTTTTGCTAAATGGTTTAAGCTCATTAAGATTGAATAGAGAGTTTCTGTGAACACAAATGTTTACATCTTTTCACAGGTTCTCAATCAAATTTCGATCTAAACTTTGACTGGGTCTATTTTACCATTTCATTAAATATCTGGCTGTATGTTTAGCATCGTTGCACTGCTAAAAATTGAACCTCTACCACAATCTTGTGTATTTTGCAGCCACAAACAGTTTTTATGCTAGGGTTGACCTGTATTTAGCTCCATCCTACCACCAACTTTGATCACCTTTGCTCCTCCCACTGAAGAAAAACACCCTCACAGCATGATGCTACCATTGCTATGTTTTAGTTTGGGGATGGTTGATTGCAATGTTTATTTCCCTCCACACATCGCAAAAGCATAACCTAAAAGTTCCGTTATGGTCTTATCTGACAAAAGCCCCTTTTTTTCAAATGTTGGTTGTGTTCCCTTTCTTATGGCTTTATTCAATAATGGCTTTCATCTTGCCTGTCCTTCATAAAGGCTAGAGGTGTGGAGTATATCACTAATAGTGGTCCTGCGTCCAAGATGTCCCACCTAAGCTGGATCGAATCTTTGCAGCTTCTCAAGAGTGATCATGGTCCTCTTGGCTGCTTCTCTGGTTAATGTTCTACTTGCATGACCTGTCAGTTTAGATGGACCACAATGTCTTGCAGCCATGCTCTCCTTCTTCAGATGATGGACTGAACAGTGCTCTCTGTGAGGTGTCCAGTTCGTAAAATGTTATTTTATATCCTAACTCTGCTTTAATTGACTCCACAACATAATCTCTTACTTTTTTGGTATGTTACTTGGTCTTCATGATGCTGTGTATTCACTAATAAACCTCTAAGGCCTTTACAACACAACTGAGATTAATTTACACACAGGTGGACCCTATTTACTAATAAGAGCTTTTTCAGAGGTATCAGAGTAGGTCACTGAACACAAATGCAAACCACACTTTTCAGATTATTTGTAAAACATTTTCAAAATCATGCACCATTTTCAAGCATTCAAAGAGTTTTATTGTCAATACATGCTAAAAACATGGGGTAGAACAAAATTTGTTTCTCTGGTCCCAGTGTAAGCTCCAAAACCAAGTCAATGACTAAATTCTAGTTCAAATATTTTAATGTGGAAGATGTGTTGGGGTGGAAGGTGGAGGGAGCAGGGGAACTATAGAGTTCACCAGTCTCACAGCTTCTGGGTAAAAGCTGTTCCTCAGTCTGGTGGTCCTGCTCTTAACACTCTCTAACCTCCTGCCTAAGGGGAGTTGGGCAAACAATGTATTTGCAGGGTGAGTTCCTTTTACTTCACAGCAAAATAGTACTTTCTGTTGGTCTATCACACAAAATTGTAATAAAAGGAAGTTTGTGATGTTAATGTGACAAAATGTAAAAATGTTCAAGAGGTAATACTTTTGCAGGGCACTGTACAGTTGGGTCTTATTATGGCCATGTGAAGATGTCAGAGGCATTCCTTGCCACCTCAGTGGACAATTCAGAAGGTCACAAATGATGTCAACTCCATCACTGCTCCCAACAAACTCAATAATTCAGGGGTACCAAAAGTGCAGCCAGGGGTCTTTTGCAGTCCCTGGACTGATTTTGTGTGGCCCCTGAATCATAACTTTTGACCCCCCAGTACAGGTGGTTGAAGTAGATGGAGACTTTTTTTTCATTTAGGCCAAACCTACACATTAAAATCTTCTCACAAAAATGTTAGATACAATGTAAAGTATTCATTTTTTAATAACCAAGCTTTCTGCCTCCCTTCAATTTTATGGTAGATAGGACCACATCTATCCATTGACTTATACACTAAAGCAGACTTTGATGCACCCAAATCTGCTTTTAATTACATTATAAAAACTTGGCAAAATACAGAAAGTGTTTTTCTCGAATAAAGAGTGAGCTAAATTGTGTTTTTATTGCTGAGAATAGACTAAATCTGTTTCAGTTTTTGTCAATCAAGCCCAAAGTAAATGAGTAAAGTGGTTGCCTTTCTTTCAATAAGGAAAACATGCAAAACCCTTTTGACATTTTAAATCTGCAATGATTTACACATTCCTTTTTGACAAAATCTATTTTACTTGTTTTAAGAGGCAGTATTATGTAAAATCGACTCTTTTGAGGTTTTCATCATGATATGTTATTCCCTCATCAAAAACATACCTGGAGTGTTGCCTTAATTCTTTCATGCATGTTTGAGAAATCCTTTCATCTCCTGTGGCAGCCATTCAGCTGTGCAAAATGCCTGGATGGTCCTTGTACCGCCTTTGGGGTGGTGCTCCTCCTTAGAGCTGCAGTTTCTAAGCTTCCGAGCTTCCACCTCACAGAGCACCTCTCTCCCGTGACTTCCCCACTGAGCTCCTTCAGACTAGCCAGTGGCAATTATAAACATTAGAGTATAAACATTAAATTAGAGTACGCTATTTTTAATGACTGCACAGTATTTTTAGGTTGTAATTTTGCCTTTACTGTACAGTATTTATTCTCAGCTTTGTTTTTTATATATATTTATACTTTTATCTTTGTCTAACTGTATGTCCTGTCACTTTGCTGCGCTTACACCTGAATTTCCTCATTGTGGGACAATAAATGATATTTCTATTCTAAACCATTGCTGATATTCCTCCGAGTTCCACCTGCTAGATCCGGTGATAAACCCTGTCTTTGCAGAACATCTTGTTGGCTTCAGAACAAAGATCAATTCAACAGGGCTTTTAACTGTGGCTGGAGAACTAATGTACCTTGAATAGGGTGTGATTTGATTTTTATCAGATGAGCTTCTTATCAAGTTGATATGAGTTGCATTAAGTTTCAATGTGGTCTCCAGGTCACAGATTAGTTGTTGACCTACAAAAATCCCTCCTGAAAAAAAACACACACAAATTTTCCTGGAAACAAATAAAGATGATGTCCACTCTTTCTGTCTGACCTTTCCTTTCTTTCTATGATTTCACCTCCATTTCCAGATATGTTCTTTCATTCCCCAAGGAGATACAAGTGTTTCTTTTCTTTTATTTCTTTCTCTTTCTTTTTCCACCACTGGCTACTGACTGAAATGCAATTAGCTGCAGACCACCAACCAGAAAGAAGCACTTGTCATTCACAATTCACAGCACTATTCTAGAAACCTTGTTTTTTTTCCTTCCAAAATTGTCTTGGGAGCCTCTGCCCTAATTTCCAGCTTTCCAAGTGGGATTCAGGCTAAGAGGAAGGTGAAGACTGTGGAGGCAGCCACGTAATGAAACATAATGCATTTCAAAGCTGCACTGAGTCACAGTATTAGGCATCCTCTAAACTGTCTGAATCAAACATATCTGAAAGCCTCAGTGTATTCATGCTTTTGATTTGCATAAACATATATGGTCCAAATGTTGCTAGTACAAAGATAAAAGATGATATTTAAAAAAAACAAAAAAACAAGGATTGTAAAGGGAATCTTGAAAGATATGGATTTTTTATGTTTTCTTCTTTTATGTAAAGCTGATTTTTTATACATAGAATATGTTTGGAATGAAAGAAAATAGAGAACATTGATTTTTTTTGAGCTTGTTTTGATCATTAAATTTGAAGAATGTAATCTGACCTCTATTTTTGCAAGTGTTATGAAAGGGGAGAAAAATGAAAAGCATATAGAATTGGACCAGTAGAACACAAGACATCCTTTAGGTTTTAAAATAAATTATGACAAACAAATACTGCAAAAGACAGTGGGGACAGTGAATTCTACATCATTGCCTAAAGAAAAACAAAATATAATTTATGAAGTGCAGAGTAGAATTTTTGATTGTGTGTATCATACTTTACAATTTTGCATATGATAAAATATTTGTTTCTTTACGATTATGTAAGAAAATTTAGACCCATAAACTAGCTTTGCTGATTATGATTTTCTTTAACTCAAATTTAAATGTATTGGCTCACTTAAAAAATGTAGCTACAGGTACCATCTTATGTGATGGCTCAAATAATGTATACCCAAAAACATGTTATGTGAAATGACCTCGGTGGAGACCTGTTTGAATAAAGAGTCCTAGTATTGTCATGTGGTTTAACATTATTATGAAAAAAACTATAAATTGGCAGATAATTATAACAATTATGATATTGTTGCAATAATTGGACATAGAGCCTACCCCACTGTTCTCCAACTCCGACTTTTGTGTTGGTCTTAATTAAAAAAAAATTAATTAATTAATCCTAATAAAATAAATTGATGTTTTAAAAAAGTGAAGTTGTTCAATGGGTGCAAATACCATGTTGTCATGTTAAAAGGATGATGTCTTTGGCCAGGCAAATAATAGTCAAGGATTCTTGTGCATTGGAAAATGAAATCTGTCACATGAACAGACAAAACTCTTTAAAAAGTAGTGGAGATGACCATTTAATATTAATGATATGGGGAGAAGCAACATTATCAGGAACTCAATAGTTCCATCTTATTCAAAGGAAATTAGATGATGTGGCTGTGTGGGAAAAATTCCTGCATTCACATTCACATGGTTTGAGTCACTCTTTGGTGAATGTAACAGCAGACATGATATTCAGTCAACACTTCCTACCGCTGACCACACAGTTGATAATAAGTCAGCTGATGTTGTATCGAAATTTATTTTTATTTTCTTGTCTTCAGCTCAAACAAGCAGAACTGATTCCTCCCAAAGGACTTTATTTTATCTTCTGGCCAAGTTCATGAGAAAATCACAACTTGTACAGTATAAATTCATTTATCTTAATCTATATTAAAGCCAATTAACTTTGTTGATTAACAGAAGTGTTGTTCAGATGAGAGAGGGAAAGTAGCACGGCTCTCCCTGTGCATTCGACTGTGCCTTGTTTTTGCTTTGGTACAAAAAGTACGGGTCACTGGAAGCGTAAAATTCCTCACATGTTGCAAGAAATACAGTGAGTGAAAGCAAAACTCTGCTGCTGTGACACTGATTCTTTCCGATCTGAACGCGCTTGGTGACTGGATGTCACCTGCAACACCATTCAGTTCTGTTTTCCCATCCGTGGCCATCGTTAGTCACTTTCACCTCACACACCACTGTGATCTCAGTGGATAAAAAATTGATGAGCATCTTCAGTCCAGTGTCCAATGTTCAGTCCAGAAGAATTGTTTGAATAATGACTACAACTTTGATGATGACCAAAAATCATATACAAAGTAAATAAATATAGAGTTGTCTCGATGATGCACTGAATGTCTTCCATTTCCCAGCATGGGAAAAAGCAGTTTTTATTCTAGTGAGAGTTCTTGCATACCTGAAGAGAATTCACTGAGCAGGATGATCATCTGGATGCGAGTGAATAATTACCCATAAATTATCCGGAGCAAAAATCTTTGCTTTCTCTGTCTCTGCAACATGCCTCCGAGTGAAAACAGTCTGAAGAAGAGGCGGCTCAGGTAAACACAGCATAGATAATATGCCACAAACTACAGCTGCTCACTTTGAGGGGTGCAGACTCTGTGAATCTGTTTGCTAATGACTCTGTGGAGTGAGATACAATGTTGAAATACTGCTGGGTGCAGACAGCAATAAAAACCCACTCGTTGCCAGGGTCCACCTCGGTAAACAATCAGCGGGTATCTGTCAGCTGCACGTCTAATCAATCACCAGGATGTGTCCACTTTAATGCACTGTCAAGAGAGATTTATAGATTTTTATTTTGACACATCAATGTTGCCAATAATGAGGAATCCCAAGTGTATGTTCAGGAAAAAAATCACAATGTTTCTTATGAAGAGGAACTCTGCTTGTTCACAGCCTAAACAGACTGATTAATATGGAAATTAATGTAAAAATCAGACTTGATTTACAGTCTGTTGATAAAAAAAAATAGCTCCTGAGGAAAGCACATACTCTTCAGACTATTGGTGTATTTTCTGTGCTTAAAATGTTGTCCTGGATGAATTACACCTTGAAGTAAATTGCCCTTTATGCATCGGTGAACCTTAACATAATTACCACTTTCAGCTGGAGTGAGTAACACATTTTCTTTTCTTTCTACAATGCAATGCTCTGCACACAGAGGGGAAAAAAGGTGGGTTATTTCTTTAATCCAAAAACTAGATTTAGCCTATTTGGCTAGAAGTTGAGTAGTTTTAACAAAGTATTGTGTCAAAAATTGTGAACTTTCCTGAACTTCTTCAGCAGGATGAAATAAGAAATGTTAAGCCTCCTCTCCACCAGTGACCCTACACAGATAATCATGCATAGACAGATGTATTATTTCTTATCTTTGGCAAATTGGGCATTACAATTGCCCAACTTGAACCAGGCATCACAGAAGATGTTAGAATGGAGTAAAGGAGTTATGGAGTAATGGAGAACAACCACTGCACTAAAGAAGAACTGTTATATTTTCTGTGGAACCTTCTACCCACAACCTCACTACAGCATGCACATCAATCCAAATCACAATGATTTTCAGCAAATTAGACTCATTAATCCTATATCATAACACTGTACATAATAGTAATAAAGGATTGTAAATTAAAAGATGATGAAACACTGAATATTAAAGACACTGAACACATTTCCTCTGGGACACCCACCTGTTTGATGTTATTGATGTGCTTAAAATCTGGGTTTGATTTTTTTATGAAATAGTTTTTTAAATATTTTTAATATGTAGGAAGGGCAAACAACTTCCATTTTGAATTAAGAGATGACATCATGGTGTGTTTTTTGTGCTTGGCCCAAAATCCAAAACAATACCCACAGATTTTGGCAATCCTCATGTCCCATATATTACTGCCTAGAAGCACTGACAGAAATTATTTAATTATTTCAGAACCTTAAAAGTCCCAGAACCTTATTATTGTACAGAGTTATGCTGACTGAGTAAGCTTTGTTTGGCTGGTGCTGTGCATAGGAGCATTGCAATTTTTCGTCACATTGCATACATATCTTTTATGGCTCTGGAAGTGAGCACTGCTGCCATGGTTGTGATGCATCTTAAAATTCAAGTTTGGAGAAAAATTTATATTTGGGGAACTCACAAGCCATTCGTGTTTTTTAAAAATCCATATTCAGATCTGATTGTATTCAGAGGTTCCCCAGCATTGTATATAGCTGATTTAAACCCTGTGAGCAATGTCTTGAGAATACCGCTTAGGTTTCTGGCTAATCTAGCAACAAAAATGCATGTTAACAAATAGAATCAGGATAACTGGAATGGCCAGATTTGATTTTTAAGTACCAATTTTATATCCTGTATAGACCTGCAAAACTGTAGGCATTTTTGGCCATTGTGGCCCACCATGATTATTTATACAATATGCAAAGGCGCATGACATACCAGAGGATATATGTGCACATTGTGTTTTTTCAAAAGAAAAAAAAGTGCATCATCCTACAACAAAGAGATTAACCATGTTAAAAACTGATATGCTCTTTTCACCATTTAGGGACTTTCATCTTGGGAGAGATAGTCACAGTGTCAAAATTCCCACCTTGACTTCAAAGTGGATGTCAAAGAAATACTGCTGGAGATGTCTTTTCAGTGTTTTATGAAATGTATTGTTTATACAAATACACAGTTATTCCCATAGTAAGACCATAAATTCATGTAAAATGGAGAGCTCCTCATCAAAGTGGCACCTTAAAGTAGGAAAAACAGAGACAATTTAACTAGTGTTATTTCTCTGGCTACCTATAAATGATAAATAATCAATTTCAGCTGAAAGCTATTTCTCTGAAATTACAAAATAATAATAAATGTAAGCTGTAACACCTGTTACAAACTGTAACTTAATGGCAAACAGAAATAACACTAAGTTGGATACCAAGTCCACTCCTAGCATTGCCTGATATTATTATACATGCTTTAGGTCTGACTGAATAAAATAAGTATTTTATTAATTTCCTATGCTGAGCATTTGCACACTGTTGCCTAACAGTTCCCCCAGATATTATTTAGTAAAGATGTGTTTCTAATAATTTTGATCATTTTCAAATTATATTAATCCTAGCTGTTTTATAACTGTCTTTTTTTCTTTTTCTTACTTTCTTATGTTTTCTGTTTTAATTCACTATAAATATGACTTATTTTTTTATTTTTTACACACATCCCAAAACATTTTTATTGTTAAGTCCACGGGCCATCACCATTCCTGTGTTTTCTGACTGTGTGCCAGCCTACATTGAGACTGCCTCCACTCACTCACATACACACAAGCATGGACACACACACACACACACACACACACACACACACACACACACACACTCCTTCTCTGGCCCTGAACCTAGTCCTGCTTTTGAACTTTGTGTGGTAAACATATCAGTAAGTTTGGCACATTTTTCTGCGTCCAGGTTTCTTGCAGCTTTTCTGGGACAGCTCCACCACCTAACCACTGACTTCTCTCTCCAGCTCTGAGTCCAGTTAGCTCAAATGTCAAAATTTATAGCCTCAGTCAGAGGAGAGGGGCGGGGTGGAGAAAGAGATTTCATTGGATCAGCCCAATGTCCTTCAAGAAAGTCAACTAATGGGCCATCTCGGTTGATAAAAATCATTTATAATATACTTTTTTGGTCAAATTATGGCAGTCACAGGTTGGCCCATAGATATGTGACGGCCCACCGGGCAATTGCCCGGTATGCCAGATGGCCGCCCATGGTCCAGGCATGATCTACCACATCTGCCAAGAATGATCACCAAGCAGACATACTTGTGATGGGCTGAGCTACACAGTTAGCCCCACCATGGCCTCACATGAAACATGATCCAAGATACATTATTCATTACAGTATAAAGAGCAAGGTGCAACAATGTATAAGCAACTGTTAGAAATAAATGCCCCAAATCAGTTATGTACAATTGTTTATACAGTTCTTACGATAAAAATCTGGACTGAACTGTTTTTAACCCATATATTTTAGAGTGTGCATACTGCCATCTACTTGCATGATGTTTATTTGACACTTTTGGTCAAACGCCAAAAGCATTTAAGTTGTTGACCCACCCTCCAAACTCAACCAATCAGATGAGCTTCAATTACATCTATACTAAGCTGATAGTGCTGTTTCCAATGTCTCAATATATCCTATCCACATCATCAAAATCTTCCTTCTTCACATCATGGCTGATGAAAGCTGCTAAAGCACCAAAAAAGGGACATTTCAGTTTTTGCAGTGCATTAAGATTAATAAAATGGAAATAAAGTCATGACAAAAATGGAAATAAAGTCATGACAAAACAATGACTATGTTATCAAATAATAATTGTGATATGTCTTACATTAAAGTTAACAGGCTTAACTTTTGGGTTGTTTTTTTATTATTTTATTTTATATTGGTTGTAGTTTTTACTACATTACATTTTGTGCCAGTTTTCTAGCACAAAAATATGCAGTTTATTTAAAACAATTTAATTTTCAACATTCTCAATATTTATCCATCTACCTGCAAAATGTAATTCTGTTAAAGCTATTTTAAATTGGTAATGAAGTTGTGCCATTCCTTGAAATACCCTTTGAGGTTGACCTAAAAGTAAGTCAGTTTATAGACTATAATTAAAAGTCAAAAATAACAATGCTTACAGTGTGGTATAAAAGCAATATGTCTAAGACATCATATTTGTTTTAGCGTTCTTTGGCAAGCAGATAGAATTAGATCAGGATATATAAAGATGATATTTGCCAAGTCTTAATTATTGGCTATTAGGAATACCTGAGCACACACTCAGTCAATAACTTTGGATATATGCGTGCGTAAGAATCAAAGTGCTTTTAAGGCTGTGTAGACAGTCAAAGTGTGAAAAGTGACACTACAGGTTTGTGTCAATCAAACATCCAGAGCCAGGAGGGCAGGCAGCAGGGCACAAATCTGTGTGCTGTTGGATTAATAAAAAGCCATCATTCAACTGTAGCTTGGTGAGCAATGTGTTCCACCCAGCAGTGGGTCTCATAGCAGGTGGCTCGGACACTATTCTCACTCCAAAGGCTGTGTGAGAGACAGAGCAAATCTTTAAACATTCCTTAAGACGCAATAGAAAATGAAAGAATTCCTTATGGGAGTATTTAACAAAGTCATATTTTGACAATTTGAAGTTTAATCCCTGCAGTCAGACAGGTAAGGTTACCCAGAGTAATATAACGAGTTAAAATATCTCCACCACCAGATCTATAGTGTTACAGAAGGAAAAAAAAAAAGGATCCAGGTAGCCTCGTAAAAAGCAGCCCCTTGTTCTACACTTTGCTTCATGCAGTGGGTCTGACCTCTTGATTATTGAGAAACTATTGCTTCCTGGAGGTGTGGACTCTGTTGAGGTTTTAAATTTTACCCAATTACTAATGGTTGTCTGTGACATATGTAATAAAACAGTTCGACACTATGAAGTTTACTGGAAAATGCATGCATTGTAAACAACCATCCTCTACTGTGAAGACAGAAGTGCCGGGCCGCACAAGATAGCTGCTGATGTTAATTCAATATTTTGAAGCGTGGCCAACACGGACTGAATGGCTTCGTTCACTTTCTCTGCTGCCATTGCTAAAACTACAGGCTGACTACAATTCTAAAACAGCGCAGAAAATTGACATCATCATTCACAACTTTTCCTTCTGTTAGCTGACTGGCCCAGTTGAAATTCTACCAAAGGAATCCAAGTCAATGGAAGAAAGCCCAGATTAAGCTGTAAGCAAGATTTGAATCAAGCAGAATAGCGCAGGAAGGCAATGGCCAAGCTAGATTCAGGAGAAGCAATATGGCTTTTGTGCTTTTCCTGGGTGTTGAACAGTGGACAAGATTGTTACCTTCTTGGAATTGTTAAGTTGATCATGGGTATTCCTCTCCACATGTGTTTTGTTGATTTAGAGAAGACTTATGAGCAGTTATTTCAAAATATTTTCTAGGGAGTCCTGCAGAAGTGGTATCTGGATTAATTTTAGGGATACTTGGTCATTGTGTGCTGAAGTGAGAACTGCATTAACAGTGTTGGCACAAAGTTGAATTTGTTTTCCATGCACATTGGACTCCAGCAGGGTTCCCCCTTGTCAATGACCCTGTTTGAGACCTTAATGGACAAGAATACTGTCCATTAAGCCCTCAAACTACTCGAGGTATAGTCATAGAGTGGAGGGTTTCTGGTTGCCATCTTTGCTTTTTGTGGATGATGTGATTCTGTTGCCCTCTTAAGGCCATGACCTATACAGTGAATTGGGTTGGTTCATAGCTAAAAGCGCCTGCCTGGGATGAGAGTTAACTCCCCTTAATCTGAGCTCATTTCCCTTCAGATTGGGGTTCAACCTCTGCCTCAAGTGAAGGAGTTCAAATATCTAAGAATGAAATGAGTGATTGTTAGACAGGGTCATTTGCAGTGATACAGACACTGCTCTAGTCTGTTGCTGAGAAGCAAGAGCTGAACTGAGAAGCAAAGATCTTGAGTTACTAGTCCATCTATATTTTTACCTACATCTATGTCCATGAGAGCCAGATCTTGACCCATGGAACCTTGGAATCTTACTTGTCACTTGGGAAAGAAATCTATTGGTTTCCTCCTGGACTTGTTATCCTCACAAACCGACTTTGGAAAGGTAGAATCTCAATAAAGTATATTAAAAATTTGACAGTCCACTGTTGTAAAGGCTGAATTCTGTCCATCCTTTGTTGGTAACCCAGGTTCAATAAAATTTGTTGCATCTTTGATGCATTTTTGTTCACAGTTTAAAAAATAATTTATTTGTGATTATACAGCAATAATTTGTTCTGTTTAATGGACAAATTATTACAAAACATCACGTTGTATCAGGTTACAAAGGTTACAAGCTGTGACAGAGCTGATTCACATTCTGTAGCAGCATCCTAACAGTGTAGAGTACATGGCAGTGAAACCTAATCCCAGGGTTAAACTGCTCTTGAATATTACTCTGACATATCTTTGAAGACAGAAAAAGACAAGCAATAATAAAAGACACAATCACAGTGTACTGGGAAGGAGTTGTAGCTGCTCCATTTAACATACCAAGGTTATCTAGAGACAGAGCTTGGGGAAAAAAGATGCCTGGGAGAAATACAATGAAGCTTATCCAAAAAAAAAAGTGTAATCTCTGAAGTATAATGAAGCCATTAAGCATGAAGCATGAAGAGATGAGAATAACAAGTGTAATGCTTTAAATGACCCAGCTGTGTTTTCACAGAATCTGAAATGAACAAAATGTGAGATTGCCGTGGCAGAATAAAAGGAAGATGGAAGATTTAAGAAAAAAAGCACTGATCAAAACATTCAAGAATTTGTATGCTATCCTGCAATCCCAGTCATCTGGTCAGTTAGTATTCCAGATCCAATACTAGCCATTTGGTTGGCTCACAGAGGAGACCACACATTTCATAAATGCCTTAGATTTTTTTTTTCCCCCACAAATTGTTGCAAATGTCAATCTCCTACAAGGAGAACTAATAAAAAATGTATTTTGGCATATGTCTTGGTCTGTTTCTCTTACCATTTAAAACTAATTTAAGCTGAAAGATAATTGATTGTAAAGCCACTTGTAACCTCTTTCATTGTTTCAGGGTGCGTTTAAGCAATATAACACAAGCTAAGCAAAAATAATGAGTTAATTAATCTTTAAACACTTGACACTAGCCCAGGAGAAACTATCATAGTCCTGGAGGCCCTGAGTCCAGCATGTTTTAGATATGTAAATGATTATATGTACAGCAATAATGCAAATACATATTTAAAAAATTAACATAGAAATTATTAAATTAACATCTTTTAAAATCATGGTGTGACTTAAATGATAATTAATAGTAGGTACAAATGTCCAGGATGACCATGCAAGCTCCACACACAAAAAAAAATCCCCTGCTGAGTTTCTAGCTGTGAAGCAATTGGGTAAACCACCATGCTGGGTTTCTTTGTGTGAAGCTTGAAAAAAAACCCATAAAACCACAGTTTAGGGAAGTATTTAGAAGGTGGTTAGATCAACAAATAGAACTAAAAACCCCTTACTAGTAAAGAACAGTGACTAAATGTTTTAATACTCTGGCTAATAAACAGCTAGGTTTACATATGCCAAAATAGATTGCTGCAAGATCATGATCTGACTGATGATGATTTAAACCTGCTTGATTAGATCAAAATACTTGAAGAAGTCATGCTACCTTACGCTCAGAATATGCCATCCAAATGGATGTTTCAACAGGACAACAACCTCAAACACACCAGTAAGTGAACAGTAGCTTGGTTCCAGAACAAAACGATTAATGTTACTGAGTGATCAACAGTTCGGGAGGAAAGACGCAATCTGGCAATGAACTGTAAGACACCAGAGCAATTTACACTGGGTTTTGAGGATAGGTTTACTGATCACCTCTGGATGTCAGACTGTCAAACACAACAGCACTCCAAAAAAGCTGATACTAGAACCTCAACATCAGCATAAACTAGATAAAATGCCACTGTGTAAGTGGAGCTGTTAAAAATAATGTTTACCACATCCTCCTACAGCTGTTGCTGACTGGGCTTCAGTGGTTGATTAATTGTCATTTTTGCAAGTCGGGGCTTTTGGTTCTGACAACAGGTTTGGTTGGTACAAATAACTGAAAAGTATTACCTGATCATTCCCAATGGGTATGGGAGAAATTTTCTCTGTTGTTCCAAGTTACAGAAGAATGTAATTAAATGGTACCTCATTAACTGTGCCCAACAATTGCCAAGGGGTATTATATAACAATTTGGTCCAGGAAATGAAGATAAATCTAAAAAGTGGCTCAATTTCATCTGATCAAAGGTACAATCTGTGCTCATGGCTGCTATAACGTCGAGTATAGTGGACTGTGACTGGATGTGTAATATGTCAAAAATCTTGTTAGAGCACAGAGGCTTTCCCTGAACAAATTCTAGTTGATAATATAATAAGAGATCTCTGAGACCTTTTTCAAAGGTACTTAGCATTTCACTTTTAATTCATTAAGAAGGGCAGGACTCACAGTGGAGGAGATCTTTATTATTTTTGGGAATAAGAGGTACTGTGACTTGCCTATCAGTTTGTTTAATGTTTCCAACTAAGAAAGCATATTTTTTTCATTATAGATGACCAAATACTGATAATGAAAGGATTAATTTTGAATGAACAGTCTGTAAATGTGATTCTGAAGGAAAACCAGTTAAAGGCTAAAAATTATTTTAGTCTGGCTTGAAGGTTCACCTTCTGGCATGAAAACAATCTTAAAACATACAGCCAGAATGAAAATGCAATGGTTTGGATTAAAACACATTTATGTGGTATGATTTTCAGACCTATACCTAATGAGAATAAGTGGCAAGACATAAAAACTGCTGTTTACAAATGGTCTTGATTCAATATGACTAAGTTTGGGCTCTTTTGCAAAGAAGAATGGCAAAATACTTCCATCTTTATATGTGCAGTACTGTTAGTGAGATATCCGAAAGAGCTAGCAGCTGTAATTGTAGTAGATGGTGATTCTACAAAGAACTGATTCAGGGAAGCTGAAGGCAAACACATGGTAGACTTTTCAGATTTTTGTTGGCAAAAAGTTCCAAAACTATGTATCTATGTCTATTGTATAAAATCTTTATAAAATACGTTTAAGTTGGTACTTGTAACATTACAGAATAAAAAAAGTTCAAAGGCTATACACACTTTTTCAGGGTACTATCTGAACATGTAAGTGTTATGTTGAGAGTGAAGATTTCTCGTTAAAAAAAAAAATCTGCTGTTGAAGAAAATTAAGCCTCATGGAGCCAAACACAAATATTCTTCAAAGCAGTCGGTGAAGCACAAAAACAGTTAGATTCTTTTACTAATGTTTTTAATGTGAAGCAGCCATGATGCAAATCTCCAAATCAGTGTTACTCCTGTGTATATCTGATATGTACATGTATAATATGTATAATAACAGTACGGTGAATTGCTAAAATTCTGTCAGCTCATTCTGTTCATTAATGGCACTGAGGGACAAATACACTCATTTTAAATTTGCTGGTAGCATATCGTGTACTGTATGACAACACACTGATAACACAGCTAATACTTTTCAAATTCTTATTTAAAAAGATTAGCAATATTAATGGCGGCAGGAGTAATGCAAGTGTGCGTGGGTGTGGATGAGCTAACAGTATGACTCATCACATTTTTTCATAAAATACTCCACAGTCCTCAGCAGCTGTAAGTCTGTGGAGGAAGGCGAGTTGATCATTTAATGACGAGAGTCCTCGAGTCATTCATTTATGTCAGCACTGTTCCTCCTCACTTTCTAAACTCTGACAACAAAAATGGATCAAATTTTCTTGCATTAAAAGTACAATTTAGGTACATGTAAATAGATTAATTTGGAGAAAAACTAAACATCCTCTCTGAGTTATTCATTCCTTAATTGTTCCTTTAACAACAAGCTCAGTTTAGATCTTTATAGTCTAAATTATTAGTATTTGTTTACTTCAGTACTTTAAATTTGGCACATGAACAAATTTAAAAGCAGAACTTGACCTTCCAGCTCCCTAGAACGTGGTTGTCCTTATTGCATAACTGAGAATAGTGTGGTTCTCACACATGTTGATGAACACGGGATTTGACATGTCTTAAGCCAGTTTTGTGAGAATTGGTTAAGAGAGCTTTAGCAGAGAGGGGGATTAGAAGAATAGATTAGATAGACGGTCAAACGGTTCAAGGTGAACCCCTCCCCAAACGGCAACCTCAAAACTCAAAACTGCAAGGATAAGGGATTACAGCCAATAGATAGTTTGATAGTTAAACAGAAACTGATTTTGATAGTCTCACTGCAGCTGACAGTGGACTTATGTCCATTCTAATTCTTCCCAATATGAGTGGAGGCTTTTATACAATTTCATACATAATTTTCTGTTCTCACTCAGTTCCTCCAAATCGAATCCTTCCAGTTAAAGTCAGTCACATCTGGTGTACTGCAGGACTCTATCCTAGCACCAGTATATTTTTTATAATCGTTCTTCCAGTTAGTCAAATTTTCCACAAATAAATGTTTCTACCAACAATACCTCTATTCTTGTTCCCAACTGCCTCTTGCAAGAATTCAACTCCTTGCCACTACTTCACTGAAACTTAACAGCAACAAAACACATGTCTTTTCATTAACGCTTGAAGCACTTCAACAAACTGAGATGTTTTTCAATTAACAGTGACAGCTAAATAGTTTGTCTTTCCTTTCTGGATAATAAGCTGTATGTGTTTCTTGACAGCACCCCATAATTTCTGACCAGATGAGTAGCACAGTACAGGCAACAAATTTTAAATCTCCATAACATTAAACATCACTGCCCATCACTTATCCCAAACAACACTGTTTCAGTCTATGCCCTGGAGACATCATGTCTCAACTTCTGACAGTTTCTTCTTTTTGGTCCCCTGCACAAAACTGTTCATAAACTTCAGTTGGTTCAGAACTCTGCTGTACACATTATCAGCAGAACTCCCTCCATTAATCATTTTACTTCTGTTATTCAACAGCTTCACTGGCTATCGGTTAAATTTTGTAGTGATTGCAAAACTCTGCTTCTCACTTTTAAGACCATTAATCACATCACTTCTCAGTATCTTTCTGATCTCTTGCACAGTAACACTCCCAACCGCACTCTGAGGTCTTAATTTTCCATTTATCTTCCTGTTGCTGTTTACAGACTGGTTATCATTGGGGACATAGCTTTCAGCCACCCTGTCCACAGCGTCCAAGGCTCTTTTCCACTTAATAATCTTAACTCTGACCCTCTTTTCCCTCTTAAATCTCAATTTAAACAGTCATGATTAAAATGCCCTTCTTGCTAAAATGTCATCTTCTAAATTCATATTTTAAGTATTTTTATTATTTTATATGCATTTGTACTGTCCTTGATTTTAGATTGTTTTGAAAGTTACCCATGCATTCTTTTGATTAAGCTGATCCTTTACACTTTCATCATGCTCAGAGAATATTTTCCCAGCTGTTATAAGTTATAATTTATTTATTGCTATTTATTTTACTCAGGACTTCTTTTTGTTGGTTATTCACCTCCGACCATGACAGTATGTCCCCTCATGACCCTGAAAAAGCAAACATTGAAAACGGCTAAAGGCTAAGTGTTCACTCATATTAATTTTTGTTTGTTTGGATGTATGCAGATAAAAACATCTATCAAACCCAAGTTTAAGATGCTGAAGGAATTTTAATTACTACACAAAATTAGCAAAACACATTCAAGATTTGGGTGAAGACTGGAATTTGCCTCTTTAGGGTTTTTAGTTTTTGTACTTCTTCTTTCACTCCAGACCAATGCATCAAACCAAAGGTTATGGTTAGGTCTTGGGAAAAGACAGCCTCATCAGGACACAAGCCACAGTTAGACAATACCAAACTGGACAGTAGGCTGAACAGTTCTTGCCATAGTTGCTACATCATTCTGAGTCATTTTTATGCAACCATGTACCTTATTCAAGAATATGGCGTGGTGGAAAACATTTTTGAAAGTGTAAACTCCAATCAAATCAGAGGTATTTACACAGTCGCAAACTGCGTAGTGATCATCTTCTACAATATGTGGCAAAAAATATCAAGTCACTAGCTGCGTTTCTATTACAAAGGTGTGCAAATCTCTGTTGATTTTCTGCTAATATTGAAAAAACACAATTTCGTAGTTGCGGTGTTTCAATTAAATAAGAAATTTAATTAAAATCACACGTGAAAAGGCTTGTTCAAGCTGTAAGTCACTGAAAACATGCCGTGCCATGATCCTCCAACTGCTTCCTGTTGCCATCTTCTTTGCACCAGTGGCAACAATGTGATGCAAAAAAAAGTGTTTCCATTGCAGTTTTGCGAAATAAACCAATTTCAAAAAGGCCAAAAAAAACCACCTCATCCTAGCACCAAAACTTATGTCTCAAAAAAGGAAAATTTTTTCGAAAATGACGTGTTTCCATTGAACAAATTTATTTTTGTTATTTTAATTTGTGCAGTTTTAAGGTTAATGGAAACACAGCTAGTATGGATCTTCAATCAGTAGTTTTACTTTACAGAAAAAAGATCACATCTGAAATAAAACTATTCATAACAATCTGGGTTTGCAAAACTTTTCTCAAAAAAAATCCAGTGGCACTGATATTAATAGTGAATCTCTTTTTTAGATCTAGAAGAAAAAATATGGAAAAGCTTAAAGTAAAAGAAATTATTGACTCATTAGCAAAAAACACTTGATACGTTGTTTCACCTACTCTTGCTCTTATATGTCTTTGTGAATTCTTCAATAATGAAAAACAATATTCCCTCAACAATGAACCCTAACCCTTCAACATCATCTTCTTGGCTAATGCAAATCTGGTTTTGATCACTAAATACCTCTTTCATATCATCATCCACAGTCCATGATGGCCTCTCTTTCTTCTCTTAACTTTACTAAAACCTTTTTTTCCTTCTCTTTAGTTATTAATGAAAGTTCTAGTTCATCCTTTCTGTAAGAAAACTCCACGTCATTACACTGATTTCTTGAAGTTTGGTTACAAACACTGTCTTCTGTTTCTCCACTTTTAGTCTTTAACTTATTTTACTGTGCATTATTTTGATTTTCAAGGCACATTGCTTTGAGTTCTCTCCCTTACTTTGTTATATTCTTGGATGCTTCGCTTTTACAACGTTCCCATTTTGCTGCCTTGCTTCAAATTTTGGGAAACATAAAACAACAGCTTTTGCCTTTTCTTAGTTTTTCAATTGCTGACAAACTAAACACCAAACAAACAAAACACCAGCCCAGATTTACACAACTATAAGCACATTAACAGCTTCACGCTTTTTGCAAAACACTACACACAGTGATTTGCAAAAAACTAAACACAGTTATATACCTTTGACACTGAAATCGATCATACTTTCTTGCAATATCAAAGCAAAGGCTTTCAAATTAATGCACCTATAACACAGCTGAATAAACAGCCATCAGGTGTGCGCACACAAAGGTTAATAATTAGGGACACACCAATCAGGTTTACTTACATTATAAAAAGACAACAGGAACCAGTTGAGATAAATTGTCATCTGGGACAATGTCTTTTTGCCATTCTGCTGAGGTCCACAACTGGTTTCAACATCAACTGCAACGTATTGTTCTACACCATCCACCACTTTCCTTTACCAAGCCCCACTGAGGAGTTTTTCTCAGCGTGGCAGTGAAAGGTGTATGATCTCTGGTTGTAAGTTCAGATGTTGCTCATCCAGGCTATGGAGGAAGCCTGTGACCAGACTGATGTAACATCAATACAGGGATGGTTTCATCACTCCAGAATATTCTTCCCACGTTGCCTTGCTATTGATAACATAGCCTGTGATGTTGACAAGGCCCTGTGGCCAGATCCAGTTAGGCAGAGATATGCGGATCATGTTTAGTGTGATCTTTTTTTTTTCTGGACTTAGGTCTTTACAAAAAAACTGTGAATTGAAGAGAAATAAATAGTTCCATTGGTCTGTAAAACCGGTGTCATATAGTGTTGGAGAATTTATTTTTAAACTTTTTCTGTGTAAATGCTGGAAGTGTTTTAAGATAAGCACAGGGTGTTTAACCGAATCCAACATAATCAGACCATATGGTGGATGTGATGGATGTTTCAATAAGAAAATAAGGTTTTGTAAGAAATTGTAGAGCTGTGACTGAAGTGTTCCATTTTGCAAATGATCTGAGGTGTTGTGCTAATTGTGTGAAGTGTTGTACAAATTGTGTGAAGTGTTATGAAGAACCTGGCCCTGTTTTCTAAATTGTGCTTAAGCAATTGAAAAAAAACTGTAAAGGATTTGCCTTCTTGTGTCATATTCCTTTCTATTTTTTCATCTTACAGCTGTCTTGTTGGGGCCATGTTTCCTGTCAATCAGCCAGCCAGGAGCAACAGCTCATTGAGGTCTGCAAGCATTCTTGTTTTTTTTTTTTTTTTTTTTTTTTTTTTCACATGTCCTCTCTTGCTCTCTTGGCACCACAGGCATATGGCCTATGGAGAAGAAGCTGATTGCCTACATGTGCTGGAGCTGTTTTGCTCTACAAAAAGCAAATGTCAAGATGGTTTTCTAATTGTGTGATTGACTTTATTAAATGAAGACTACATTTGTCATCAAAGTAGACATGCCATGCTGATGTAATAGAAACCTGCGTTTGTATGACCTGAAGTGCGTGTGTGTGTGTGTGTATGTGTGGGTGGGTGTGTGTGTCTGTGTGTGTAGAGTGGGAATTTGTCACATGGAGGTGTGAAGAGCAGGAAAGGGCAAGTAGACACAGCTCCTGAAGGCCTCAGCAGCCCCAGGCAGAGAGACACAACAGCAGTTCCCAGGCAAAAGAAACACAGGGCTTTCCCCGGCACCAAACCTCCAAACAGCCCCATTGCCATGTCTCCCAGTGCAGGCCAAGCCCAGAACCCTGTCACCCAGTGGCGGGCACAGACATTTTGTGGGACAGGTGCTCAAGTGGGAAAAAAAGGGCACCTTTTGCAACAAATTGAACTGTCGGCAGATTTTTGATGGCGCCTTCAGCATGGTTTTCTAAATTTCACTGCCAATTTAGATACACACACAAGAAAATAAATACCTTGGTTTTTGTTGTGATCTTTCATTAAGAAAACAGGTTGTCCAAATAACAGATGAGAACAAATTGATTAATTTAAAACTGAACATCAGAAGCCTACACCATACCTGCCAACATCTGCTGATGGCAAAGAAGGACACTTATATGTATTAGTGAACACCTACAACGCAACCTGTCCTGTGGGGTCCAGGGACATGACAACCCAGGAAAAAAAATCAACTCAAAATCACTATTATTATTATATAATAAATATGGAATAATATTAACACTAACTATCATTATTAATTGATTACTCTGTAATCTAAGGTGTTACTGTTTCCAATCCAGTAATCAGATTAAAGTTACTTATCCAAATCACTGTACGTTTCTATTTTTGTCATTTTGCTTAGTAAAAAGATATCGTTTTACTTTCCTCTTGGTCTCGGGGAGTGACCTCTCATGTAAAAATACCATGCAGTGACACAAATGTAAACAATGGAGGGAGAAGAGAGATACACGTTTTCTAGCTGGAAATAAAGGCACTACTTTGAGTTTGTGTCTGTTAAAGATGAATATAAAGCTTAGTTGTAACCTCTGTGGTGGCAACAAAGTTCTGTTATTACACCCTTGAAAATAGGGGAAACAGAATAACGAGAATGATTTCCTGTACTTCTCTCATGTAGCAGTTTAATGCAATGAGGAGAGAGCACGAAAAGCCCCCTAGAGGAGGATGGAGTCACTACCAGTCGATTCGAGAATAGGCTTCCTAGCTGATTGTTCACATCGCAATTTCCTGGAATAAAATGACACAAATATTAATACATGAAAAATAATAACTTTCCAACAATTTTCTTACTGTATTTACATAGTTTTTAGGCTTATATCAACTAATATGAATTAATATTTATTGCCAACCCGTTTTACTGTCAATTGTGAATCTTTTTTTTTTTTTTTTTCACTGTCAGCTCTTGTAGGTAAATGAATGAGGTAAATACCTCAACTCACTATTATGGGCGTGCACATGGGAATGTGGGCGGGCCATGAGTATCAGTTGTGGACGACCAGCCGATGACGTTTTCAGCGACACCCAGCAATCGAGAACCTCGAGGTTGTGGTTCTGATGGACTCAAATAAACCCAGATATTTCATTTTGTCTTATAGAAATTCCCTGCTGGCCCAAACATAATAATAAAAAAATCAGATCGGCTGATTATTTCGCTATACATATAAATATATCTGTATCCTGGCACTTTATTGTTCTAAACGTGCAACATTTTGCATGTAGGTAATGCAGTCAAAAATGTAAACCAAAATCCACACATTAACTTTTTTTTTTTTTTTTTTTTTTTTTTTTTTTTTAAATCCAAACAAAAAATAAAATGCATATCACACCAAACTAATATTATGTAGTTCCGGTGTTTCATACTGTCGGCGCAAAACTGTAGCTCCGACAGAACGCTAAGTCCTGCTGCAGCGTTTGTCTCTCCTTTATTGCTGCCCGTTCTTCAGAGAGACGTGCAGCTTGCAGGGCTGTGAGATCACGGTCGTTCTGCTCCAAAACTTAATGCATGTGTTCCTGACTTTGCTGGTGATTAAACTCATAATTACGCTCCTCCAGACTGTGCAGCTCACTGATAGCAGGCGGCATGTCCGCTGATCCACAGCTAAACTATATGAGAAATGTTGTTTGGAGTTTGCAGTGACATAAATCATAGGCCAACCAACTAATGCAGTCAGCTGTCAATCAAACTGCTTCCACGTAATACACGACTTGGCGCGGCTTGTTCTAACCCTTAAGTGAGTACGAAAAACGGGAAAGAGGCGCGCAGAGACGTGCTCAATCTGCTCATGGAGATGAATCTGCCCGGGGCGGACTGTGGCAGAACCGGTTAGAGGTGCTCTAGTGGAGAAGTGGCTGAGGTGGTGTGAAGCAGAGAGTTGCGACTAAAATGCAGGAGATCCCCCACCGCCCAAACAACAAAAGCTGGACTTCGGCGCAAAACCAGTAAGTGGGCGAGAGTTGAAGAAGTTGGTATGTAGTAAAGAAAATGTTGCCCTTGAACATGGTTGACTCACCCTGGTTGCCATTTATTTGTTGTCGGCAGTTGCTGAAAGTACCTAGTAAAGTAATTTGTAATTTAACTGAGTTACTTTTAAAATCAAGTAATCAGTTAAGTAACTAAGTTAGTTTTTCAAGGAGTAATCAAAAATCAAGTTACTTTTTTAAGGTAACTTAGCCATTACTGGTCAAGAGGGAGGAATTCCCACTAGAGGCCAACTTAGTCCCAGCAGTCCACAGCCACCTGTTAAATCCCCAAAAGCCCATGGCCACCCACTGAGAACCCACCATGCCTGGACCTGGTCTGACACACTGGACCAGGCAGGACTGCAGGAACCAGAAGGCGCCTGCAAATGCCCCCAGCCCCAAATATTTTTCACCCCCAGCTTGACATTACTCAAATCTCTAACCCCCTTCCCAACCACCCTCACACAGCAAAACCAGGCCCCAAGCCACCTGAGGACACCAGGCAGGAAGAGCAGACTCGATGAGACGGGACAATGAGCTGTAGCTCACCCAGTGTCAACATTCCAACACCCCTAGGCCCCCAAGCTAAGCCAGTACTCAACACACCTTACAAGCAGACATTCTCTTAATTGAAATATATTTTTTAAACAAATTTTAAAATTAAATTATATTTACATTTTTTACTTCCAGTTCCAACAAGAGGTCTCTTTTAACTGTAGCTTAATTTCCTCAATTTGCAGGTATTTGTTTTGGAAATGCAAAATAGTAGGTAGCTGCAAAATAGTAGGTAGTTGCATTTTTTTTCTTTTACTTCTGAAAAGGATTTGCCATAGTGTAAAGAAATGCTCCTGATATTTTTAAGGTATGTTTGCAAAAGCCAAAAATGTTTAACTTTTAAGTAAAACTATTTTGTGTCACATCTGTGTCAAACTACAGAGTAAAAAACTAAACGAATATCCTCAAAGAGTAGTGATTTCACATTGTTGCCTGGAGCTGTGGAAAAAGTTGTTTGTTCTCAGTGATGTGTTCATCTAAAAGTAACTGGGAAAGAGGCTGACAAAGCTGCAGTGCTTGCTCACACCTGCACACAAGATTTGTTTAATATCGCACTTTATTAAGGACTCTACTTTTGGGCTCAATGTGATTCTCCGGTGAGATCACATTATTTTATTACACACTATATTAAATCCACATAGTAATTATTTTGAGACAATTTGCACATTCTTTGGGAGTTTACATCACACAATCTATAAACTTGTCATGTTCAATCCATAAGAGAGTCTAACATGGACCTCCTAAAGTGAGATGCACCATCATATTAATCAGAGCCTGTTCTAGCAATACCCTTCTATGTATAAGTTTGCTATCAATCAACGATAGCAGATAGCAGACCTTACTCTCATTATACTCCTTTACTTTTAGATGAGCCTTTCTTTTGAAATTGACTTTACATCCAAGCTGGAAATGTTGTTTGCTTTCACTGTAATAGGGTCACAGACAGGATTGCTCAGTTAGCACAAGTGCCTTAGTGGCCTGTTGTTAGCATTAGGTCAGGTTGGTGCAGAATGGGATTGAGCTGGCCTTTTCTGCTCACCAATTTGGTTTGTTTTTGTTGATTAGAATATGAGCTATACATGTCTGATAGGGTAAACAAGAGTGAGGCATTATCTTAATACACTTGCTCATTTTGTGTGGTTGACTACACACTCATCATGCGTTAATCATCTTGTGGCTTGATTTGCATGGCCAGTGTAAGGCATGGAAACAAGGCATGATTGATAGAGCACACAGCAGTGATTAAACAAACATAAGTAAAAAACTATTGGGACGTGGTAGGGATTGGAATATTAGCATATGCAAACTATATAGTTCTGTGCTTAGCCATTTAATATCGCGCCAGTTAACCAGACACACTTCAGAGTTTTGCATATTGTGTGTTGCAGTTCTACACTGAAACCAGAAAATGCACGAAACAAATCAAAGCGTTAAGCTTTGGAGCTGAAGAAATATTTCTAACAGGCTTACAGTATTTTTTCTTTCTCTAATACTTTCTGTACTGAACTGAAATGCACATTTTTTTGAAAGGAGACTGGAGAGAATTGCTGAGCTGCACAGAACCAAAACTAGAATACAGACCTTTTACTGAAAAGTGCATCTACTTTGGCTGTGCCTTTAAAAAAAAAAAAAAAAAAAAAAAAAAAAAAAAAAAAAAAAAAAAAATATATATATATATATATATATATATATATATATATATATATATATATATATATATATATATATATATATTCATACTAGCTGGGCAGTGTAAATTATGTTCAAGCCAGTGTTATCACACTGTCATAGAGTGCAGCCCATTATACAGTAACACACATAATGTATAAGATGACAAATTTGAAGCAAATTATGGTAAAGTACACATAATATACATTGACATTTTAAATTTATCACATTACATGTTACACATTGTTATGTTACATTACAAAGTGTGACATGCTATGTTCTATGTCTTTTGTTGCTAACATTGTTCTACTACGTTTTTCTATATTGCATTGAATAATATAACATAACACTTTGTTACATTACATGATGTAACATCACTTTATGTTGCATTATGTAACATTATTGCAATTTATGCTACATTTTTAACCTAATATCACTTGGTTACATTGTGTAAGATTATGCCACTTTCTGTTACATTTCATACTTTGCTGTCACTTTGTGGTGTTGTGTAATTGGATCACACAATGTAACTCCACTTTATGTTGCATTATGTAAGGCTATGCAACTTTGTGCTCCAGTATATACATACTGCTTTATTTTACATGTAAGGACTAGCGGGTATAAACAATAGATGGATGGATTTGCATCATGCAGTTATTGATAAAGAACACAATCTTTTAGCACTTTATGTTATTGAAGTAATTTTACCATTCTTTAGCTTACAGTGTGTAATATAATGTCCCATTATGTTATATTATTTCCAGTTTTTTATGGTTGCTGACACACTAAAACTTAGAACTGTCCCACAGTTAGCAAAAACTAACAGTTGAGGATCAAAATACCAGCCCAGATTTTCACAATTGTAAGCACACTAACAGCTTCACACCTTGTACAAAACAATACACACAGTGATTTGCAAAACACTAAACACACATATATAAATTTAACACTGTAATCAATCATGATGTTACTTCCTCATAATATCAAAAGAAAATACTTTGAAATTAAAACACCTATGTCTCAAATAGTTAAACTGCACACGCACACAGGTGAATAATTAGGAACACACCAATCAGGTTAACAAACACTATAAAAAGGCAACACGTCACCTGTCTTCAACAAAAAATTATAGACATTGATGAGACAGTAAGAGGAAGAAATATCATTGGCCACAGGGCTATTGTCAATGTGCCAGGGCAAGGTGGGGGTAACATTACCCCTTGTGCAGTCAAATCACAAAATGGGGACCTCCATCATCATGCCAACTTAGGTCTTTGCAACACTGAGCTCATTCTTAAATTTTTGAACAGACTATACCACATTATGACAGCTGCAAACCAAAGGGACCAGATGAGATATATTGTCATCTAAGACAATGTATCTTTTCATCATTATGTTAAGGTCCACAACTGATTTCAGCAACAACAGTTGTACATGTTCTACCATACTCCCCCTTCCTAAACCGTGTTGAGGAGTTCTTCTCAGAATGGCGGCAAAAGATGTATGATATCTGGTTGTAAGTTCAGACGTTGCTCATCCAGGCTATGGAGGAAGCCTGTGACCAAATTGATGTAACATCAATACAGGGATGGATTCATCACTCCAGAATATTCTTCCCACGTTGCCTTGCTAATGATAACATAGTCTGTGATGTTGACAAGGCCCTGTGGCCAGATCCAGCTTGGTGGACAGATGTGGATCATGTTTAGTTTAATCTTTTTTTCTGGACTTAGGTCTTTACAAAAAACACTGACATGAGGAGAAATAAATAAATCCATTGGCCTGCACAACCAGTGCCATATCGAGTTGTTGAATTTTAATTTTAGACTTTCTCTGTGTAAATGCTACAAGTGTTTTAAGATAAGCACAAGGGTGTTGAACTGAATCTGACATAATCAGACCATATGATGGATCTATTAGACGTTTCGATTACAAAATAATTTTTTTTGGAAGAAATTGTTGAGTTTTGATTGAACTGTTTATTTAGCAAATAATCCAATGTGTTGCACTAATTGTGTGAAAAGTTGTACAGTTATTGTGTTATGAAAAACTGGGTTTTCAAAATTGTGCTTAAGCAATTGAAAAAAACTGTAATATAATGCTATTTTTTTTTTTTTTGATCTACGTAACGGTATACCACTTTATGCCACATTATTTAAGACTGACAAGTTTCTTACAATACGCTATGTTGTGCCATTTCTTATTGCATTACATAATATTACTTTGCTTTTTGTTACATTATTAAACATAATTGCACTTTATGTTACATTAAGTTATGCGCTGCTATTCTTATGTTTTGCTAAGCTGTGATATGCTATCCTTATTTCCCTATTATACTGTGCTTTGTTGTATGATGGTGTGCTAATAATATGATGGTGTCATCTTAAACAACGTTATGCTATGTTTTACTTTGTTCCCGTTATTCTTTTCAGCAATATGTTACATTCTGCAGTGTTCCACAATTTTACTGTTTAAAGTAGCTATGATAGATTACATTACACACTTACAATGCCTTGTTATATCATGTAATTTCTCTATATATGATATTGAGTTTGAATTTATTATACTTGTTGAAAATTAATTGGCATAAATACTTCATAAACACTTCATCAGTCATTTTGATGGTCAGTCATCCTTTGATTTACCACAAATTATGCACATTTAAAAAACATTGTAGTTGTTTATTTATGGTATATGCCCCCTCTCTGGGAAATACAGCAACATTTAATGACCATTGTTATGCTACAACACACATACAGAAACAGGCAATGAAGCCACAAATGCAAACACACAAGTAAGTGGCACATGAGGAGTGTTATCGTCTTGTTGACTTACTTGCTGTCTCACAAAACAACTTGAGCATTTGATTGCAGTGTTCAAGCTTAACAGAGGTGAAATTGGGATTTATTTTTCTTTCGATTATCTGTTCCTTAATAACAGAGAGGTAAATTATTTGGTGATTATGGTGGAAAGGGAGGCCCAGAGTCAATCAGCAACCAAATGGAAACTGGATAGAGCAAACATGAGTGATTATGGAGAATCTGTCACTAGGGAAACAAGTGACAGTCATATTCTTAGAGTGTTAAACAACTTTTGGATGATTTTCATCCTCACAGCTTCCCCTGGAGGATGGCCAGCTCAGTAGATGGTATTGACAGTGAAGGTTGAAGTTTTATTAAGACTCCTGATACCTAAGTAGCTTGCAAAACACAAACAAAAAAAACCCCAAAAATAAAACATAAGCGAGTGCATGGATCCTGTAAATAATCAGGCTTGAAATCTTCTCACAAAAATTTCATAAAAGTGCCACACTGACTTAAATAAATCATTTTTCAGGTAGCATCCACTCACTGTTTCACCAACCCATTATATGCATACAACCGTGCATTGTGCTGAATCATTAAGGCATACCAGACTATTAAAAAGAATGTTTTTCATGAAATTTAGTCAGATAAAAAAGAGTGAGCTTAAATATCTATGCATACACTCTTACTGGAATAGAAAATACACACATTTTTTTAACGACTCTCCATGGAGACTACTCCTTCATCTGTGCTTGACACTGTCTACCCTTTCATTTTAGCCCTGTAAAATCAGGTAAGCATCTGGGAGGACTTGTGCTGCAATGTCATAAATTTTCCACTATTAGTCAGTTCTTGGGTGAAATCTTCTCTTTCACCCATTATTCTAAACCATCTTGAAGAGCTGGCATACCATAACTCACACAAGCACCCATGCTTTGCAGCCAAGCCCCAGAGCTTCCCCAGAGGAGATTAAAGAAGAAAATTCTAAACGCATGGGGAAACATTTGCCGCTCAGAACACTTGTTTTCACTGTCAAAAGAAAACTGGTGCACAACAATGTGCAAAGGTAGAAAAAAATAGTTGACACACACAAATGCAAAGTTACAGGTTTGACGATGTGCTGTTTTCTGCCTTGTGATCCTCGTGGCAGTTAAATGAAAATCATACAAAATGTGCCGTTTTCTAAATGTACAATCTGTCTGCTCGTCTTGTATGAATGCACTTCATCCCATCAGCTGCCACTGTGGGGATACAGGCCTGCTAAATTAAATCTAGCCTGTTGAGAATAAAGCTATTTTTACCAGCATCGAGAGGCTGCGAGTCAATCCGAGTTGGAGCTGACTATAAAGAAGAGAGGCAATCTTGGTTCTGAATGGGTCTGAACGCTCAATCAGCAATACACTGCACTCCAAAGGAAATAAGGCAACCACTTCCATCCTGCCATTGATTTTTTTTCTTTCACATTTCTTGTCTGCGCGATCACAGCCAGTAACATAACTCTACATTATTCTCACAGAGGAGAGTGTCCATGATAATTTGCTGAGGTGAAACATCAATGCTTTTCATACTTGTACATTTTTACTCTCTCTCTCTCTCTCTCGCTCTCCCTCTCTCTCTCTCTCTCTCTCTCTCTCTCTCTCTCTCTCGAAAGACAGACTGACGGGCAGCTTTGGCTGCTTTTTCCATGTTCAGTACAACTGGGTACAATGAGTGGTTCCTTATAACTTCAGAAACATGTCATGTTACATCAGTCTACAAGAGGAGGTGGTGGGGGAGGGAGCACCACCTGTTTTATGGCTTAACGCTTAACATCAGACAAGGTTTAAGTGACAGGCTCTGTTTAAAAGCCACTGCAATAGTGGCTCAAATGCTACGTCATCCAGTGTGAGAGAAAATATGCAGGGCAGATGAAGGGGAAAAAAAAGAAGGAACATCTGCGTCGAAATATATTCAGGAACTCCTGACAGATGCACAATTCTATTCATACCTGAAGCGGACTGTTTTTAATACCTCCATAAACTCTTCAGCCCAATCTTTGATATGCTCCACTGACCGATATTAATTTAATATAAATATTGTCACATTTTACATGCATGCCCCACAGTCTCCCCAAGTCTTAATTTTGCTGCAGTAATTTATTTTTCCATCATAAGTTGGAGGATGATGATCTGCAGTGTTATCTTTCTGCCAGTAGGTGGAAATACATGCATATTAAGTGACTGAGTCAGAGCTAGAGACCTTTTACTGCAGTGCCAAAGGCAAGAAGAGCTTTTTAAGTTTAGGACAACACACTAATAACATGCTCGTTGTACTGTGTAAACTGACTAATATTGGTTTCAGTTCAATGTACCTGTAAGAAGACTAAGTTCTACAAAAATATTTCTTCTGTTACTCATTATTTTAGGTAAATACATGAATATTTCATAACAGCTATCAAACATTCTGATGTGTGGTCTTTGCTGTTTTTCAAGGCGAAAATTAGCTTGTTTCATTGCTGTAGGAATGTGGGGTTTGTTTTCTCCTTTGTGGGTTTGCTGACTGTCAAGTTTTCTGTTTAAGTTCAGTAAGAAAGGAGAAATAAAAACTTTCCTAAGGAAAAAAAAAAAAGGCTCATTTTTAGTTTGTAGAAACTCCTGCAGCCCAGTGTATATTCGGGAAATGATAAACACAATGCAGTTATTCTGATTCAGAAATGTTCACATGTAATTTTTTTCAAAGACAAGTCCAATTCGTAATCCCCCAAGATCTACTTAAGTCTCAAGTCTTTTGCCTCAAGTCCAAGCCAAGTCTCAAATCACCAATCACAGAATTAAACACTATTGCACCATGTGGCTGCCATATATAAAAGCCATTTACAACTACAATTAGATAGAGTAAGTTTTTTCAAACAGATATCTTGCAACATCACATTAGAGGAAAAACTGACAGATTTAGTCCTTCCTTTACACAAAAGTGTTCTAAAGGATTAAGTGCACAAATCCAATATGCATCTCTGCAAAGTAAGAAGTTAATTATTCATTTACTGTAATACACTGTTTGGTTTAAGACATTTATTAAGACATTATTATGATGTTACAGGTCACATGAAAAGATCGGTAAAAACTACAAATATATAAAAGAACACAAGTATCCTTGGCAAATAAATCAAGCGCAACATTTCACAGAATATGCAAAGAATTTTCACCTTTCATGAATTACAACTAGTCCATGAGACTCGAGTCCCAGAACTTGAATCTGTGCTTTGTTAGGTCTCCATTTTAAAGTGCTTAAGCCTGAAGCATTTCTGAAGTGTTTTTATTAGTGAAGAGCAACTTTAGTGCAAGTCCCAGACTCAAATCCTCAAATCTGTCAATTCATGTTGTGAAGATGTGAGAGATATGTTGTTCACCAAAGTTATTTTTTCTGTACAAGAGTAAAACTAAATAGTATTTTCAAACTTACACAATGCACACAAACAAATAAAAGAATGAACAAAAAAAACAAAATATGCATTTGAGTTCTGAATAAAGTTCCATATCCTTCGTGGTTTTCCTCTGAGGTGTAAAACATCTGATATTGATTCCTTCTCTCTATAGATTTTGTGCTTGTGTGTATCTCCATCTCCAAATCACTGAACTCAGTTGAGAATTATGATTTACAGCAGCTAGAAGCTGCTTTGTACTAAGGCAGTTTCTTTTTCTATAAAAGCGAGATGTCATTTTGAATTACGTCAAGTCTGCTGTGTTCATCTTTGATCTTCAAAGCTCACAGGTGAGGAAAACGCAGGTTCAGAAAAACATCCTTTCATATTGCCATCCAAGAGTGAAAGTTGAGATATGTTATCAGGGGTTTATGGTGCACTGTATTTATACACTGAACAAATAAACACACTTGACCACACATAGCATCTGCATCAGCACCTATTCAAATTATTCATTAAATTTTACAGTCAATAGGGAAAAAGTCTGCACAGCCCCTGGCTGATTGGAACAACTGCACTGAATCCTGTGTATTACTCATAAATATAGCAATAAAGCATAGCTCAACAAAGGGGTGGAGTGAGAGGATGGGATGGTGTAAGGGGGCCATGCCACAGTCTTATTTGCAGACCTGCAGAAATGTGAGCTGCATACTGATTATGCTGAAACCTCCCAGACACTGTGTGATGCCTCAAATCCCACAGAGAGTTGGAAACTCTAATCATCAATGCAAAAAATTCAGTGGGTCTAGTGCTGTCGATGCAACATAGTAGTTCTTTTCGAACATCTGGAGGAAGAAATAAGATGTTGGGCAGCTTTATGTCAGGGAAGTTGATTGAACTGCACTCACACTCACCAAAAGACTTCTTTAGGAATAAACTATATAGAAGCTGCATCCACTCTAGAATAAAAGCTGTTTTTGACAGCTGTAAGGAAAAAAATGTTAGTTTTTGTCTGCAGCCTGTGGAGGGGTATAATTACCTCAGTGCAAACTCCACTGAAGCAATGGACACATGCCCAGACATAGACTGTTCTTTTTATTCTGATCGCCTTTTGAGCCTTGTTTCAACACAAACTTGTGCACTTTTATATGACAAATGATGGATTGCATACCTTTACCAAGTTGACAAAAAGTTGAAAGACCTAAATTCTCTCCATCACTGCCTTTATGAAAATCTCATAATGGTGGTATCCGAAAAGGATTTTACTCTCATGTTCCTGGTGTATGAGTGTGTTTTTGTGTGAGTGTTCCCTTCATGTAGGATCTCTGCTACATGAAGGGAGGGCGTGGCCTGCTCCAGACAGAACACCAATCTGTAATTCACTCATCGTGACTGCTGGGGATTTAAGTAGCTTCAGGACAACTACTCTTAGCCCAATGATCAACCTTGTTGGTAGTGTCAAGCCCAAGTCGCAGTCCTCTCGAGATCTCTCCATCCAACATTTAACTCTGATCAACCTTACCTACTTCAACCTTGTCCTCCCACCTCAAGCCAGTAGCCGTCCTCTTTTCAGCACATTGCCAAAGTCTTGCATCATCATTGCTACTCGTTCCGGTCTAACTAATCCTCTCCTCGACCAGATGCCACAGACTTTGAATAACCTCTTTTAATCAAGCTAGTATTTATTATAAATAAACCTCTTTGCATTTTACCTTTAGTGTCTTTCATTTTTTCAATACCTTTACTAGTCCCCGAGGGAGAAATTACATTTTTAGTACAGCCCATCCAAGGAAGAAAGGTGTCTGTGGCTGCAGCCATCTTGGGAGGCGCTGCTTATTTTCTAAGGTAAGTTTTTTATACACAAAGTTAATGCATTGTGTCTTTCCTTTCTGTTACATGGTGTGAAATGTATTTAAAAGAAAATTCATTTCAAACAAGCCTTATTTTCTCCCATTTTGCCACAGAAATAATAATAATAAATAATTTAAAGATACACAGATCACTAACAGGCATCCGGTGGCTTAGGATGCAGAGTAGTATAGTATTTCTATATATCAGATCAGTAGCCTAAGCAGTCCAGGTGTTCAATTACAATGTCAGAATCAAACCTTGTTCTCAACATAAATTGAGATTGTGAGACCAAAGATGCTTATATTGTGATTCACACTCAAAAGAAACAACTTTAGGACCTTTTATACAGTATCTTGTTATTTAGATCAAATGTTAAATAGCAACCATTACTTGTACTGGGGTGTAACATTAAACAGAAAGTTTGAAATATATGAGACACGTTTTCACATTTGATATATTTGCATAATGCTAAAATATTAGCTTGACCTAGTGTTTTCTTTCTGCATTCATTGTTTTTGTTCTGTGCATGAAAATTAAAGGAAAAAGCAGCAGTGAAAGCGTTGCAGTATTCTGCATGACTCTTAACCTTTTGTATTTCTTGATATGCAGTGGAAGAGGCAAGAAAAAGGTATTGGCTTTTTCTTAAGGAGAGAAATAATAAAGTGTACTTCTTCGTTGTATTTTATTGAGATTTTATGTGACAGACCAGCATTATTCAGCCCTCCTTACTCTGATATTGCTCAATAAAATCCAGCTCAACCAAATGCCCTCACAAGTCACCACATAGGCAAAAATCCATCTGCGTGTAATTTAATCTCAGTATTAATGCAGCTGCTCTCGTCAGAGAGCATTAGTGAACAAACAGCATCATGAAGATCAAGGAACACAGAACAAAAGGACAGGGAGAAAGTTGTGGAGAAGTCTGAATCAGAGTTAGGCCCCAATGAAAAAATGGCAAGAAGAAAGCTATTGTTGACAGGAAGCTGTAAGAAGTAAATGTTCCAAAATTCAGACCTAAGTAAAATTTGAAAATTTGCAGCTGCCAAAAATCAGATTCTCATTTAAGGGCTCTATCAGCAAATTCATGGAGACTAGGAGAATTTTCCTATCTTTAGTAGACACCACCACTTTTCTCTAACAGCTGTCAAATGGAAGCATCATACTGTGGGGCTACTTCACTTCCATTTCATTAATCCTCACACTTTTAACTCATTTCTTCAGCAGAAACTCTAAATATGCAGTCTCTTTGACTCCTCTGTGAGAGACAAAGGGTATGCTAACATAAAAGGTGTCCTTAAAACAAACTGTTTTATAACTCGAAAAACAAAAAGGCTTTAAAAGCTTTGGAGAACCCTCATGACAACAGGCCTGTGTTTACTGTTGAGCTTTTTTATTTAAGTTTTTTTTTTTTTTTTTTTTTTTTTTTTTTTTTTTTTAATCCAAATTCTGAATAATGCATTGAGCAAAACCCACCATTTTCCTCCAGCAGCCATTATTAAATTCAAGAAACGTATTTTAGTGCAGTAAAGCAGTTGTTGCTGATTGTTGTAGATTCAGACACCTTCACTGGAAAAGCATCTGAATATTCGAACATCTGCTTTGTCATTTTTCTGTCATTTACCTCAGTAAACCTTGTCAATTATGTTTTCTTGTTACGCCTTTGGCGAAATGCACCTGTACCCAACCACAATCACTTTCATGATGAAAGAAATAAAGCATTATTATCATTCAATTAGCTGCCAAAAACATCAGTTTTTTTCCCCAAAAATTTCTGTCCAGATGGTATGATACAACAAATCAAAAGAATAAAGTTTTATTCTGAAATTTTGGTTGAAAATCATTCATGTCATGTTCATCTGCATGTAAAAGTTTAGCTTCATTTTCTCCCTAAAGAATATGGTTGGAAAATCCAACATTTTGCTCTTACATTTTGAAAGTGTACCTGGAGGAAAATGAACAACAGCACCAGGTAAGTATCCGATAAAACTTTGAGATGATTTCAGTTCATACTCTGTTAAACTGCAACAATAATATTCTAATGTCACAAGACATAGACATACATTTTAGTGGTGGTGAAACAGTTAAAAAATGTATCTAATTAATTTGAGGCTTTGTAAATATTTCATTGCGATAAATCACAAAAAAAAATCATGTTTATCAAAGAGTAATATTTGATACAATGAGCTCAGTTTTTTAATTACAAGCAATTTTGATTAATGGCTGAATATGACTGAATAGACGTATAAAATGTGCATTATGATGATATACAGCAATTTCTACCTCAATTTAGTGTACATTAGAATGCCAAAGCTTTCTTGTGGGTCATCCAACCCTACAGCTCTAGATGCAGTTAAATTAATTTTTTTTTTTTAAAAACAGGGTTTCCGTCATTTCTATATTTAAAAGAGCTCAAACTATCACTGTGTCAGTCTTTACAGTCACTGCATTTTACTAGAAATGTGATGTTTAAATCCTCCTCATTGTGTATTTTTTTTCCATTTTTCAACCCACAGTCTTGATGTTGCATATTTAACTAAAAAGCAGTAAAGTAAAAGCAAAAACTGTTGTGAATGTAAGCATGCTGGCATAGCAACACCGACACGTGAAGCTGTTTTTCTTTTTCCACACCTCATCAAATTGTCTCATTCGATCACTGATGTTCTCTGACCGTACATTTTAAATGTTGGTGCGCTGTAGTAACAATCATCTGTGAAGACATTTACTCTTAAAAGCTGTATCAAAAGTAGTTTTTCTCTTGATATCCCGCAATGTTTCATCACATTACGCAGTCATTATATGGTGCTGCCCTCTGTGCTCTAGCTTATATCAGCCAGGAGGGGGGCACTATGTAGCTGGCAGATCATTGTTTGCTTCATTCACTTGGAGCAGGCCATATTACATTTATTCATTTAAAGACTAGTTCATTTTATGCAGTGCAATTAAAGTTTTCCAAATTATTTTTTATCTGTAATTAATAAATCAAAAGGCCCAACCCTAATAAAAATATGGACATCTTTTGCAGTTCATCAAGGATTACCATCATAGAAATCTTTTAAGTTTCATTTATTCCAAACATTATATATCTATCTATCTATCTATCTATCTATCTATCTATATATATATATATATATATATATATATATATATATATATATATATATATATATATATATATATATATATATATATATATATATATATATATATAGTTCTCCACTGATGTCAATACTGGTTTAAAGTGGAACAGAACATCAAAGAGTAAAATTCATTAGAAAACTATGTCCGTTTTCCTTACTCAGCTTATTATTGCATCCAGTTGGTCCTGTCTGCTAAACAGTCCTCCAACTGATTTAATATATAAAAAAATGTTTGTTCAGCTGTTCAGGATGGGTTCCTGGATGCTTCATGTTTTGATTCAAGTTTGCTCTGAGCACTCATTTGCATATGCTGTTAGAGATGAATCATTCCTCTCGTTTGATTAATTATAAATGTTCCATGCTGAGTTATTAGACGGGTAAATTGCAACACGGTACAGCAGAGGCAGGTACACTATGGTTTTTTTTTTAAAGAAACGAGAGTTTTCCCAAGACTTTTAATATGAAACAATAGGCTTAGAGGAAAATTGATGGAAAAATCACCAAGAATTACAGGCTGACAGCTTCAAAAGAAATGACAGCTGGGAAGAGGAGGGTGGTGTGAAATGTGCAATCAAGATTATATAAGAAATTCAAGAGTTTTAGTATTTTATTTAACATATAGACATATTTTGCATGTATACAAAACGTGCTCTACTTCAGGCTTATCTGTTTGAGAAGAAAAGTGCATTTAAAAAAACACATTTTTGTTGCTTTTGGCTTTGTCTCTCTTTTCATACCTTAAGTATGGTCAGTAATTTAAGGTGTTGATGTGTGGTTATGTTTTACCTGCAGGCGCCAAGAGTTTAGAGAGCAGAACCAGGTGACTTTGATAAATGCAGCTGTTTCATAAAAAACAAACAGTTTAGACAGACAACCAAAAAGCATGACAAACTGAGATATTGTTTTACAAAATATCAAATAGATAAAGAAAACAAGAACAAAAAGAACAGCAGAGTGCTATGAAAAAAATACACTGAAATAAGCACACTAAGATGAGGACAGAGTGCAGAACAGTGTCACAACAAAATGGTATAGTTTAAAATATTGTATGATGGTGGGGCTATATATTTGGCACTTATTTCTGGATTAGTTTTTTTTATGTTGTTTCTTGTTTTAGTTAATCGGGAATCACACATAGAGGCTTTGGGTGAGAGTAGAAAAAAGGAACTAAGAAAGGATAACTAAAAGCATGTTTTGTGATATTATTTTATTTTGTTCCTCCTTTTCCTTTCTCCTCCCATGGTATGTTTATTATTGCGGTGGCATTAACTCACTGGCATTTAAAATTGTGATATATATTTTGATGAAGTATTCAAACTGATTTTACATTTTGCTGATTGTTGTTCCAGTGATATCTGTTGTGTGAGGAGGTCTAGCCTTTGTGATGTGGTGATCTTTTTCCTGTTTTTCCAGCTGAGCAGTATTGTTCTCTCAGCGATAGTCAGGGCTACAAGCAGGAACATTCTGTTGGCCATTTCTTTCCAGAAGTTTTGTATTGGTAGACAGAGCCAGAATGCGTGGAGCAGACCCGGCTCCAGACAAATTTAGCTGGGCGGGCAATGGCTTATTTTGGGGGGGCCAAGCAAACATCGTTTTTATTTAATATAAATACATAAATTAACTTTTATGTAACCTTTCAAATGAAATGACCATGTTGTTTATTAATACAAAATAAACAATAATGACATAAACAATGATGTGTAAGTGTGCATGAGTCACCAGAAAATGCAAAGTAATTATGCTCAGATTTCCATAAACTTTAGCTCATACGTTGCAGAAATCAAAGAAACTAATGTTTTATCTCTGAAGGATTTCTTTAAATGCAAAATCAGACAATGATGTGTGAGAAATAAACTGTCTGCAAGGAAAATAGTATGTTACCTATGCCAGCTATTGCAGACATTTTTAGATTATAGATTATCTCTATGAATGTTGAGGTCTTTTTCCCATTTGTGGGAGTGTGAGTGTGAGGTACATTGTCTTTAGAGGATATAAGTTTATACAGTTTTGAGAATGTTTGTTTTTGATTGTGCAATGTAATCAATGCTGTCCAGCAGTGATGGTTGTCCTAGGTGAGTGATATTGATACTTATATTTCCTTTGATAAACTATTTTAGTTGGATGTACTGAACAGATTGTTTTCTGTCAATCCTGTATATCAGTCAGGTATTGAAATGTTAAGTTGTTTTGGTCAAAGATGCGGTGGAGGTGTGTGATGATTTTTTTTCTCCATATATAGTACCAGTGAGGGGTTAATTCTTGAAGTCAGAGTTGCTCCATATGGGTGTTTGGATTGTGGGTGAGAATATAGTGTTTTTTATTTTACTGATCTTCCACCAAGCTGTCAGAGTTGTTGTGATTGCTATTTTTTTTTTTTTTTGAACCACTTGTGGTATCTGATTGTGTTACTGATGAATGGTAGGTCTTTGATGGATATGTCGTTGCAATCAGATCGTTCAATATCCAGGAGGATGTTTTGAGTGGATCCATATGATGAGGTATTCTAACAAGTTGGCTGAGAAATAGTAATGGAAATTTGGTGCTTCTTGACCCCCTTGAATTTTGACTGTTGTGATGTTGTTAATTTATTATTCATCTATTATGCACTTACTTATCGTGGATTATACATTACAGCTACAATCAGGCACAATTGTGACCACACTGTCAGGATGCATGTAACCTGTACATCAAATGCAGCAACCGCCACTATTATTGGCACCCCTGATAAAGATGCTATATAAAATGTTATGGAGACTTTGTGCCCCCAAATTGGCACTCATTCTCCAATCTATAGAGACTTTTTATTTATCCAGCTGTACATTTCAGTGAGTTCAAAAACACAAACTTATTCTAGTTTGTGTTAATGACTTTTCCCTTTTACCTACTAAGTAAACAATCACACTAACACCAAAGAACTAGTCATAAAACAGCACAGACAGGTTGTATTTTTCTAGGATTGCATGGTGGTGCAATTATTAGCACTGTTACCTTGCAGCATGAAGGTTCTGAACTTACCCTGGGAAATATCTGCATGGAGTTTGTATGTTTTCCCCTTGCATGTGTGGGTTCTCTCCAGGTACTCTGGTTTTTACCCCTGCAATTCAAAAACATGACTGTTAGGTTTCTTAGTTTCTGTAAATTGCCCTTAGGAATGAGTGCTTATTAGAAATTGTTGTCATGCTTCTGGATTGTGTGTTTTGTGTGTGTGCTTGGGGGATTTTTCCTTTAACTGCTGGTTACGGAGCGTGGCCCAGGTCAACTGCAGAATTCACACCTGGTGTTCATCTGCTAATTATGCTGAGGCATATTTAGTGACAGTACTTTTTTATTATTTTTACATAGTTTCACTAATTTTCCTTTTAGAATTACTTATATTTATCACAATCCCATGTGACCCTCAACTTTCTGTTAATAAAAGTTATTTTTTGGTTAGAGCAAAGTAATAAAAAATGTGCACCAGAACCAGAAAAAAAATGTGTTTTATCAAATGTTGCATATTTTTATGGCATTTTCACTTTTGGGTGATTTTTTTTATTTTTTTATTTTTGAACTTGGTTTACAGGGTCTTCGCTTCACAAGAGTAATGGAAAACATAATCATTGTATAGAAAATACACGTAAATTAGATATACTGAATGTGTTTTAATAATATACATTTTCTAAAATGTGTATTGTGACTTCTTCTTTTTTCACACATTTTTACATAGACTAAGACAAGAATGACTAAATAATGACTACATATATTTTTTTTTATAAAATAAACATTTATTGAAAAATGAAAATGGAAAGCTGTTTATATTTCAGACAGAAATATTAAATGTAAATGAGCTAAATACATCCCCTAAAGCACCAAATGTCTGCTTTTTTTTTTTTTTTTTTTTTTTTTTTTGTGTGTGTGTGTGTCACAGTTTGGGGCTCTCAGTGTTTACAGAAACATGATAACTTGTTAAATATCCTAGGCAGTCAATTCAGTCACCTTTTGTCATAAAAGGTAATAAACAATCATCCCTGCATGCTCTATAATGAAGCAGAAATAGCGCAGGTAACTGCTCCCAGACTCACAGATCAGCAGGCATTAAATACATTTGCACACAACTTTCCCAGTTAGCTTAATTGGATCAACTCTTGTTAAATAGTACAAAATACCAACTGTTCTTTCCCCATCCTCCTTTAGTGTAGCTGATTTGGATGAACAATATTTGCCATTCATAATTCCAACCATAAGGAGACCTTTCTGTTCTTTGAGTTCTCCACTTGACTCATTTAGTGTCACAGCAAGACTTCAGCCCCACAAAACACTCTTACCTCTTCCACCAAATAGTTCCACTGGACACACTAGGCCAATCACACATTTACCTACTTTGAGCATAAGTTTACAGAAGATCCTGTTCAGTAAAAGCAGTTCTTGAGGTCAGTACCTCAATATCAGAAATGGTGCAGTGCTTTCCCAGAAGCCTGAAATTGTCAGAACAACCTGCACTCCATCTTGGACAGATACTCACAGAGAAAACTCAAATAAATCTTCATAATGTCTCTCAGCAGACACTCACCTCCAGAACCAGCAGGATTCCGCTACAGCCTCATCCCCAGCCTGCAAAAGAAGAATAATTCTCTTCATTTCCAGCAATTTACTCACCATTTTAGGTTTAAAACCTAATCCATCCATCCATTATCAATCACGCTTATCCTTGCAGGGTCGTGAAGGGGGCTGGTGCCTATTTCCAGTGGTCATCGGGCGAGAGGCGGGGAACATCCTGGACAGATCGCCTGTCCATCAAAGTAAAACCTAATCTAGAATGTTAAATCAAACCAAACATGCTTTGCTAAATCAGCACAGGCCTGGATTGGCCCCGATATTTGATCAGTACTTGGTTAGCAAGTTGTGTTGTGTTTTAACTCAGCAGTTTTAAGAGTGAAGCTTTTTCTTGCAGACATTTCCTGACGTCTCACTATGAACACACATATCTCTCACATATATGATATGTTCTAGTGACTTTACCATTTTGACTTCTGTGTAAGAGAAATGGTTCTATGTGTCATGCCAGGGAAACAAAAAGTCATGGAGTAACAATTTAAAATTCTTCAACACTGATACAACTCTGAATGTAAAGTACAACCTACAAAAATGTTTCCTTTTTTGATTGATCGATTTTTTTTATATATTCATTCAGTCATCAAATACTTATTATCCATACTTAAAAACATTGCAACAATTTAACAACTTGATTGAAAAGGTACAGGCAGAAGCACAAGGCTTATATTTATGCCTATCCTACACATCAAATTAAACTAAATTACCCCTTCATAAATCATTATAATATATAACAATACCAAAACATATCACTTCTTATGTATCACTAAACAGAAACATAAAAGGAAATAATTGTAACTCCAGTTTCATCATGTGTTTTTTTTTACACCAATGAACAAATGTCTTCAACATAAATGTGTTAGTTAGATTATGCAACTGCAGCAAAGAAAAAGCAAACAAAGAAAAAGCTGTTAACATCTTTGGCAGAGGTGCGAATAATTATCAAGGGTACTATAATAAGTACAATAAAATGAATTTTGTTTAAATAGCTTCATTAAAACTAAACAGACCCTGTTTGTAAAATACACGACCAGGGCAGAAAGGGCAGAAATAGCTCTATAAGGCACAGTGGTGTAGAAATTTCATTCTGCAATGTGCCGGTGCTTGTGGTCATGGAGAGGAAACATCCACTTGATAAAATCCTCTGACAAAGTTCGCAAAACAAATCATGGAAAAACATAAATCCTGTCATGTGTCACATATAAAGAGCCAAAAACAGCTCAGCCTTGGGAAGTTTGTTGGGGATTTCTTTACAGAAAGCGTAGAAAGCTCTGATTCAACTATGTGACCATGATTTCAGAAACGGAAGGTAACTGTAACAGAGGTCAGCCTTTGTTTGGAATACCATTAGCAGCAATCAGTATTTCAATGGAAAAGTCATTTTGAAAACATAATATTTGTTCATTTGTGAGTTGAAAGAGAGACAGCAGCACCTATTTAATTTTTTTATATGAAGTTTGAAGTATATTGGCAGAATGGTGCAACCAAGAAGCTTCCAGTAAAAACAAAGTAAGCATTACTGCTGTGATGTGCATTAAAGAACTAAAATTACCATATAACACTGTAATCATATTTGGCATAAATTGAAATTTATGATATTCCTTTTTAATAATCAATGACATAATGACCTTTGGGTGAATATGACTGCAAAACTTCAAATGAACTACCACTGAGTCCACTTGTGTAATAATAATAATAATAATAATAATAATAATAATAATAATAATAATAATAATAATAATAATAATAATATTTATTGTCTTGTGTGCATTCCAAGATTTTCCCGAGATTATATAATCCTGTTATGACTGGTAGTTCTTGGAAAATCAGATTCTGGTGATGTGTTTGCAACATTAGAAGAAAAAAGTGTAGCTGTTTTACAATGTTTTGGCCTCACTGTGAATTTCTGTTCAGTGCCCTGCAGGAGTTGCAGATGGAGATCATATGATCGTCCAAAGATTCTCCACAAGGTTTGTGCTCTCTGGAAGCCATCTGAGGATAAAATGCAGAGACAAATTATGCAGTCAGACTCAAAATACCTGTCAAGTGCATTTATTTTTGTTTCTAAGTGATATTATCAGATTTTCCCTTAGCGAGCATGGGCTGGATAATAGGTAATGAGGGTGACTGGATGAAAGGCTTTTCTAACATGCCATGCCCTATTTACAATTCTTATTGAAAGGAGTGTCCTGCTGAGAGTGAGTCTAATGTGACCCACTGCTTATTCTGAATAAATCATAAATTATAATGCGTAGGAAGGTACACACAAAGGACAACACCAAACTGGTGTTGTTTTTCTGCATCTGTGTTTGTGTTTACAGCATCCATGTACTTGTTGTCTGTTATTAGTTGCCAGTGAAATTTTGATGAATATTCGATGAGGCACAAACTCTAGAAAAGTCTGAACAACAAACTCCCTGTGGGCAAATGTTCTCACAACACCTACAATGTGATGGATTGTAGATAAGATGAGGCAAACACAAGTATTACTTACCAATGAAACGGACTGTAAGACGTTGTCAAAGCTCCATACTGACATGTGAAGCAAAAGAAGGAATGAGGCTTCAAAGTTTAGCTCTCTCTGACCTTTTGTGTTCATATCATTGTCTTACAGCAAATATCTTAACATCTGGCTGTAGTTTGCCAGACATTTTAGGCAGATTAACAATGCAAATGTATGAATGAATAAATACATCAGAACAGCACACTTTCAACAAATATTCAGTGTTGTGGAAAGTGTTAAGGAAAGAGATTAGTCCTTGGGAAGCAAAAAGCAGCAAAAAGCAGCAAAAATCTTGGTTCAGAAATATTATTCGTTACATCGGCACAGTATTGAAATATGTGCACGTTTCATCTGTTTTTACAAAAGAGCCACAGCCCTCGGAGGCTCTACATTATCTGAGGTCTATGTGGAAATGAATGAGTCATATCAAACTGTGCAGAGATTTACCATGCCAGCTTCCTAAAATAAAGTCTGCATAATGTAAAGCTGTTCACCAACATTTACCCTGACTGTGAGTTCACACTCATGATTTATACTGCTTTTAATCCTGCAGTATACTCCTTTTCATTTTTTCATTAGTACTGATGCATTCAAAAAAAGTTGTGTTGGAGTGAACCCTAAAACACTGACCATTAACCTCAACTGACTAACTGAAAGCTACAAATAAAGTTGTCTGGAAAAATTAATTGTGCTGCATATGTCATGTCTCCTGGGACTTCTGAGTAGTTTTGGAGTACAAGATTATATCTCTTATTGGACTCACATTTAAAGAAACTGTAAAAACATTCAGTATCATGTGGGACCTTTTCTCATGTTGAGCAACTCATGCAAATGACAGTGTGGAAAAGTACCTGTTGCCCACTGTTAAGTACAGTGGATGATCTGTCATGCTGTGAGCCTATTTTTCTTTCAAATGTCTACACATTTTTGAAACAGATTGTTTTAGAGTGCACTGCATCAGAATTTTTCTAGATACCATAAGATGCCCATAATTTGACCAGTCCTGAAATACACTGATCATACTTTTTTACTTATAGAGGACTTTAGATCTTAACATATTTAAAGTGTGCCTTCTCTCTGTGGTTAAAATGAATAGTTAAATAACAAGCAAAATATCTGGAAATAAATAACAATAGAAATAATTACTAGAAATGGCACAATATAATGGTATCAACATCAGTATCGGCCGATGTTAGTCATTTTTTAACATATCGGTATCAGTCCGATCAGTAAAACCGGTCCAATATTAATAACTGATGTTTATTTCCATCTTGTTGCTGTTTCAGTATGGGTTTCAGGAGGGGCAGGGGGTTGGCCATGTGGTATTTGTTCGGTCATGTGATAGTGATGCAGCACTGGATTATGGGGTGTTTAACTGAAGCAGAGAAGCAATGGTGGTCGCTTTTACAGTGTCTAAAATGTAGAGAAGTATATGTATATTTGATATTGTTAAATATTGGTAAAAACTGCCACAACAGCAGTATTAATATTGGATATCAATATTGGCTCAAATTTTCATATTGGTGCATCCCTAACAATTACTCCTCCGTAGCTTAGAATGTTAACCTGTAACAATAAAAGCTCACTTTTTAAGTAAGCCTGGACAAAAATTACAAAAAAATCTGGAAATATATTCAGTGTAATGATAAAAACCAAAACACAGCAGTCTCACAAAGACACTTTAAAAAAATGTTTATATACTCCAGTCTTTAGTTTTCATCTTCATCCTTCTCAGTCAATTTAATCGATGAACTCTCACTCTGCACAGGCTTTTTATAGTCTTTGTGTCCACCCACAGGATCTTTAGCATGTTTGTCACAGACAGAAAGACATGTCCCATTTATGTGGACGGTGCTCTCTGCCACCATTGTTGCGACCAGAACGGTATGGAGGATATTTATTTGCTGATTCATTCGTGCTACATGCAGCTGTGCTCCACACCTCACCACCGTTGTGCCTTGTAAACATCAGCTGCAGCGCTGGCAGTCCACTGTCTGTTCCATCTATGAACAGATAAGAAGGGATATAAGTGGATGTGTGGAAAAAAGTGGACGTTTGGTCACCCTAAGATACCAGGGCATTTAAAGAATTTATTTTCCTCTGTGACGGCAATATGCTTCCATAGCTATTAGCTTAAAATATCTTGGTATATTTGAGATTAAATGCTGAAAATCTGTAACAGTACAACAGAGACAACGTTCTCTGGCTTTATTCTTTGTATTAATGACAAAATAAATTTAAAGGTAAGAAATATTTCCACATATTTCTATAACTTTGTTATTTACCACAAATCTTGAAGACGCCACAGAAAGCAAACTCCCTTTCAGTGTTTCTCTCAAATCCATGTCTATCAAATAATGTGATATTACTGAGAACAGCTAAAAATGGTCTGAAATTCTGTGTGTACTCCAAGGACAATCAGTTGTATTTTGCAGAACACATTTAAAAGGGAGTGTTCAGAAATGGAGTAAATACTTTCTAGATCACTAAGCACCCATCTGTTTACATTTATAGTTCAGTGAAGCAGCATTTCCTCCATTACATAATTCTGCTTAAGCTCAAATTTTCGAGCTGAAAGCAGACTCAATGGTTTCATCAGTTGGGGCATGTGTAACCTCCTGCATGAGTCATCAATCCTCTCCTGAAATAATATTGATGGCTGGCCTTTTGGGTCTCTTTGTGTTTCGCTGGCATTCAAAAAGTCTTAAAAAATGGCTTTGTAACTCAATCCAGGCTGTCAGAGATTTTGTTTCTCATCTAATCTTGAATTTCTGTAGATCAGGGCATGATGTGTTACTTTTTGAGATCTATTAGCCTACTTCATGTTGTCAGGTGGGTTCTGTTTAACTGAGTCCTTGATTATAGGCTTGACAATAATCAGGGCTGGGTGTGGCTAGAGAAACTGTACTCAGTTTTCAAGAAAAAAGTTGGCTAATCCCAACTGATTCATGGTTTAACAAAGTGGGCGATTACATATTGGTTTGGAGAACGTTTTTTCCCGCTTAATAAATTAAATTATGATTTAAAAACTACATTTGTATTTATGCCGGTTATCTTTGTTGGATATTATTGAAGTATGTAAAACCTGTGCAAATTTTTTTGGAAGAAATTTGGCTTTAGTCCTTTTACAATGGGTGGCAAGATGTCTTCTTTCTAGGGGAGAATAAAGTAATGACTGAATAAACTTCATGTATGCAGGAAAATGTAGGGTATGAAGGGAAGCTCAGTGACAGAGTGAGAAAAAGCCAAAGATATATAATTTTTAGCTGCAGTTTCTGTTAGATAAAATTAGATTGTCATTTGCTGCAATTAAATTTTCCATCAAACTAATTTGATGTCCCATTTTGTGATCCTGTTTGGGTAGAACAATAAATATCTCTTTATTAAAAACATAACTTTATCAAAAGCTTTTATTTAGATGTTTATCCTAATATTACAAGAAAATCACATGACGTGAGGCATGTGATACTATTTACTGTGAACCATACAAGGACCACTTCTGTTCCCTTTTTACTTTCCACTGGATTTCAGCTCAGCTGTGACATAAACAAACATCGTCTAGTTGGTCTGATTAAATAAGTGGCGCAGGAAAAATTATGCCAACAAATGACAGATTAGTTTTATCAAAACATAAATTCTAACTAGTCCGACATTGGGCATCTGGAGGAAGTCAGATGTATATCTACTTTAAGCGCCCTCCTTGTACTTCTTCTAGAGAATAAGGAAATTCTCTGCAGATTTTGTCTTTTTTTCACAATCTAATTATAGCCTGGACTGTGCAATGAGCAGTAGTGATATTCCTGGAAAAGTTGGTTAGGAAACGCTACAGTCTCTGCTCTGTTCTGTCACTCTTTACAGGTATTACTCTGAAGGGTTTATTTATTTATGTTCTTATGTTGGTGTGTGCTGATGTGAGAAAGAGGACTTGACAGAGAAATCTATAGATTATAGTGAAATATTCCAAGTGAATTCTTTGTCAACAAATTAAAGGGTTGGTATTGTGTATTTTCCAGGCACATAGTGCCATTTTATAGCAGAATCAAGTAACTATGTTACCTTCAGTTGTTACAAAAATGCTATATATATCAAATGACTTAAAAGAAATTTGACTTAATTTAACGCCTTGAAATTGGGTCTCTGTCTCTTTAAGAAAATCCTTCTCTTTCTGAAACTCTACCTTCAGGAAGTCACCATACCAACGCTCCTCTATTAACCCTTTAACAATGTTTTTATCAGTGTTTTGCTGAGAAGTAGCTTGTATAATGAGCTCAACAGATGCGCAGTTTCACCAGGTGTTTGCTAATTGCTGCTGGCAAGTCTGAAGGAGCTGAGTGGGGAAGTCATGGTGGAGGGGTGTTCTGTGAGGTGGACGCTCCGAAGCTTAGAAACTGCAGCTCCAAGGAGAATCTGGGTCTTGGAGGTGGAGCTTAGTCCATCCAGGTGTTTTGCACAGCTAAACAACTGCCACGGGAGATTAAATGCATCTCAAATATGCATGAAAGAATCAAGGCAACACTACAGGTATGTTTTTGATGAGGGAATAACATTATAACATTATGTAAAGCTCAAAAATGTCGATTTTACATAATACTGCCCCTTTAAAACAAAGTGGGCATACTATTTTCATAGATTTATTGCCTGATACTTTGCATAGGGCAAATGGATTCTTCCAGTTGCACACCAAAGAGCACTGATTTCCTTGTTACATCAACACCAGTAATCTAAGATAGAATACAAACTGAATGCAGAATGCTACAGACAAATCCATCTTTGCCTCTCAGCTCGCACTGAGCAACAGAAGGTTAATTATCTCTTAACTTACAGAACAATGATCCTTCTTGAATTTAGCACAGACTCCTCGATGCTCCCGTTAAACATAATTTAATGACAGCAATTATCCTCTCCTTTGTAATGAGCTCCAGTCTAGACTGATGAGGGGAAAAAAATGATTGGAAACATTAGCTTTTTGACCTCAGCTAAAAAAAAAAAAAACATTGGTGTTCTCTGAATAAAAAGCTTCTGCAGTGCTAAAGGTAAAAAATTACACATTTAAAACATTTCCTTCATTCTTATAAAACAATGTTAAGTCTTCTTTTATTATATATGTTATGGCAGAAGTGGGAATATGACACACCTGTTCAATTCTTTATTTCTTAATTTTTAGCTCATTTACTAAAATGTACACAGATTAGTGTGATGCAACAATAATATGGGGAACCGGAGTGTGTGCAAAGCTATAACAAACAAAACTATCCACACACATACACACATACGTCTAAGGAGAAACCCAGTTAGAACACAAAGGTAAATTTGAACTGAATGTCGAAAAAGAAAACATGTTATCATATATTTATGTAAATTTGGCCAGTCTTCCATCATAGAGAGGTACAAAGAAGTTCTTGTCTTTTCATACATTTGGCTGTTTTCTTCTTCTAGGAGAACTCTTTGATAAGTAATGCTATCTTAGTAGTTCTTATACTTTGTGAACACTAAACACAATTTTTTTGTATTACTAATTCTGTAGTAATTCTATATGAGAAGCACCAGTTATAGTCCATGGTCCACAACTGCATAGTGTAACGCAATAATTTGGAACTCTGGATTAATGTTGCACTTGGGTCTCCAAGTTTCTCCAAGACTGCTCAAATATCACTAAATCCAGAGAACAAAAAGCTTGCTTCTGTGTGGATATATATTTTGTCCTGCAGGGCTTTCTTGGCACTTATTACAGAGACTTTAAAATCACAGCAGCCCATGGATTTTTGTCATAAATTTTGGAATTTCACCATAAAGATAAGAGAGTTCTGAACCTCTGCTATCAGTTTCAGCTCTGCTGTAGCAGAGGACAAACCAACTTGACTTTTGTCAGCCTATACAGTGTCATTGTCCACTGCTGCTGTGGGCGGTGACACCGCCTCATGTTGTCTCATGCAGGAAACAACAGCTGCTGTCAAAACATGTCAAGTATGTCTTTAGAAACAAAAAAATTGTGTTTATAATAAAAAACTTTGAGACAACTACGAAATTTTTGCTATAAATGAGAGGTTTCTGCAACTCCACCATCAGCTTCTGCCATTCTGGTGGTGAAGAAAAAACAACTTGACTCTTCTTAACTTTAGGTGCAGTACTTTGAGAGTACTATTTGAGCACTAGTTTCACCCTGGAGAAAACCATTGTGTTCAATATCTTGGCCATTGCAAACAAAAAAAATCATGCACAGGAAAGGGAGAATTTGCATATTTTTCTGAATGCTCTGAATTGAAAATATGTTTTTATGAGTCATACTAATATAAAATTATATCATAAACCCTATGATTTGCTGCTCACACTTATTCTGCCTTGAGAAACCCTGGAATCCAATTTAGTGATGAGGAGAGAAGACTCTCTTCATCAATAAATTGGATTCCAGGGTTTTTCTTTGTCAGCATGGCACATACACTTTGCATATAAACTGCAACCAGGAGATTCCACAACTTCAACCGGTCTCCCAGCAACAACAACAATTTGGAGGTGTGGGCACTTCTCCCCAGCTAGGAGCCCAACTCACCAATGAACAGTCTCCATCTGAAGATGGTGTTCTATCGTTATTTATTTTCTTTCTATTGGAATGGGAGGATTGTTTGTTTCAGCTACTTGGTGAGATTGTTTTCTGTTGTTGGTAGAGGAGTGTTAAGACCATCCCTTGATGTGAAAGAGGTCAAAAGGAATTATCTTATATCAAGAAAAAAAATGATGGCAACATTTTCAAAAATTTCCCAAACTAAATGTCATGTAAATGTCATTGTTTCATTAATTCACTGTACTTTAATTATCTGGAGGTACGTTAAAGCTGTTAAAAGAGATATGAGTAGAAGTGTAAATAAGTATTGAGCTAACTGTTTTGGTTTTAGAAATGGATAGTTGCATATGCATAGTTCACTTTTAATTTCTGAAAAAACACAGTTTTTCAAGTTTGATGTTATTCATCTGTCATCTTATGGCCTTGCTGTAGCCCACCATCAACACTCATGAGCCTCTTCAAAGCATTGCTGTGAAAAGATGTTCTCATTGATGGGGAGAAATGATTGTAGGTGGTTGCTAATGGAATCACTCAGGAGGTGCAATTATGGTACTGCCTCATAGATAACACTTACTTAAAAATATGAAGTTTTGAGAAAACTTGTATTTTCCGAACATTTCCCTTACAGTTGAGACCAGACCCATGCTAAAGATCTTAGCCTTTCACATAGGTTCCAAAGGAAAATATCTCAAAAGAGGGAACAGGGGGTGGAGGTGCTAAAAAAACACACAACAGTTTACCATAGGCCATAAATGAAACACTTGGAAAAACAGATGTCAGGGATAACAAGTCCTAAATGCTGAATGACAGCTGCTTAATGTGCCAAAACAGATTAGATTTTGCATAGCCAATGTTTGTGGTTGTTTTGTTTTATCTCCTTAGAGATGTGGTCATACTTTCAATCTTTTGCAGTAAAGATGCATGCAAGTATAACAAGATATTTGGAAACAAGAACCATGCAACATTGACAACACATGCTCAATTGATTGTGAACACTTAACACCCATTCAACCAGATTTTACATGTGTGTTATACAAATAACATGGCTTTATTTTTGTCTTCTAACTCTTCTAACTCTTAAGATGACACATCATATTGCTGGGGTTCAAGTAAAATATAGTTTAATTAACACACACACACACACACACACACACACACACACACACACACACACACATATATATATATATATATATATATATATATATATATATATATATATATATATATATATATATATATATATATATATATATATATAAACCAAACAATGACACGTTAGGGTCAATTTAGAGTATGATTCATTAGTTTGTTTGCTGCTTTATGGTAGAGGAAAAGTATTTTTGAATTACTAATTAGTGAAGAAACTACAAAAAATAATAGCACTGAAATAAAACAGGGTTAAGAAGTCATAATAAAAGACGTTTTTTTTTTTATTATTAATATGGGTTTGACTCTATTGCTATGGATGACTCTAGCATATTTCAAAATTTTATATGAGCGCATGTTAACATTCCCGATCAAGACTGACCTCTGAATTTATTTGCATCCTTTTTTATCTCTATAAAATCAAACCCAATAAAACAAACTATCATTAACCAGTTTTTAGTGACCATTCTATTTGTTACATGATGGCCGTTTATATAGGACAAGTGCTCCTTTCCGGTGGTGTGCTTCCTCACATATACACAGATACACACTTTCACACCCAGAAGGTTAACTGGGTGCCAAATGCTGACCACCGCTGTTGGCCAGCGTGCAAATGGGAGCTAAGACCCTTCTAACCTCCTTTCACATCAGTGGGCATATTGGCTTGGCTTTACAGAACTGTATAAACAAAAAACTCTTCCTGCTTAGGGCAATATCATTCCACAGCAGTTCATGTTAGATCCCACATGCACAATCTTTTGAGTCTTTCTGGCTTTCAGCTGCACCATATTGTAACCGGCTTGCATTTTTTCTCAAAGTAAATTTAAAGGGTACAATACAAAGCTCTTGACTAACTTTTTGTACTTGTTGCATAAGTGTGGTTAACTTGTTTTCGTAGTTGCACCAGCACAAAAGTTAGGTGCACCCAAATTTTTGACTGCATTGCATTATCTAATGTCGTAGTTCACTTTTTTTTTTTTTTTTTTAAATCGCTGTCAAATTTAAGTAATATTGACCTGTAAATGATTAAATAATTATGTAGTAAACATAAAGTTCTTTATTTGAAGCAGAATTTCTGAAAAAGTGTTTCAAGAGCTTCTGTGATCTTAAGTTTAATCTCAAGAACATAAACATCTCAAGATAAATGAAATTAAAGAAAACCGAGAATAAGTTTTAAGGGCTAAACATCATATGAACATCTCAAACTAAACATTTCATTATGTTCAACCGCTTTTTCTTAAAAAAAAAAAAAAAAATGGTTCTTACTTGAACTTAGTGAAGGGAAGTTTTTCTTTTGCAGCAATAAACTATATTATCATTTCAGCCTCTACTGATGATCTGTTTGTGCTTGTTCAGTGTTTCAATTCAAAATGCATCCTTGCATCAGGGGGGAATTGAGTTTGACCACAAATTGGTCAAATTCAATAGCCCTGCAGTATATCACCATATTTTAAGGTCCAAAAATAGAAAAAGCATAAAACCTAGATAAATCCCAATCATAATTTTCATTGGTTTTTAAAGTGGATAAGTGATTTTTAAACAGTTAAATGAAACATAAAGAACCTTTTGAATCACATTATCATAATCTTGGTTATGATGATGTGTTGTCTGGAAACTCTCAGTCTGAAAATCTCATGGTAAACAAAATATACAGTTTTCTTGACAAAACAAAAGGCATTTTAATAGAATATGTGGAAGGTAAAGCAAATTTATTTACATAGAACCCTGCTCAATCTAAAGTGCTTTACGAGACATCAAAGGAAAGGTAAAAAGAAATTAACAGACAGCATAAAAACATTTTATAAAATAAACAGATGTTAAAATATGTACATTAAAGGTATAAAAGAAACACATTTAAATAGCTCAGTCAGATTCTTTGATCAAAAGTTGCTGTGTACAAAAATGTATTTGGTCTTTATTTAAAAGAACCAACAATTTCTGAATATCTCAGGATTTGAGGGAGTTTTTTCCAGAGCTGAAAAGCATAAAAACTAAACTATGGCTCTCCTTGTTTAGTTCTGGTCTTGGGAACCCTGAATAAACAGAGGGCTGTTTCACAAAACCAGGACAGCAGATTAAGCCAAGATTTTCTGGGTATCCTGGCTCAATTAAGCCTGGACTCAGTTTCACAAAAGCAGTAGCGCATAAGTCACCATGACGATTTATCCTGTGCAGCTAGCCTGCTCCACACCAGGCTAACAGCCAGGCTTAGTTAATCCTGGTGCTTTATCTGTTCAGTCAGCAGTCACATTGATTTGAAACCAATGTGTTTTATCAGTAATTCCGTTTTCTTATCGGTCTAAAGACCGCTGTTGTTCTAACTTTGACAGAAAGGCCTTTAATACTACTTGGGGACCCAAGTCAAACATACCATTGCATGTGTTGAGGGGATTAGAGAAATCGCTTACAAAGATGCAAAGGTGTTGGAATCAAGTCAGGGCATGTAGCATGGCCTGACTTGGGTTAGGGTTATTTACATAAGTATTTCCAAACACACGTCCCATCCTTTACAGTGACATGCCCAATTTATCCACTGTAGCATCAGTGAATCTGTGATCGAACTCATGGTCTTTTGAAGAAAGCTATGAACGCACATTTACCTGGATTACTTACACCTGGCCTTTGTGAAATGGATAAAGCCTGGATGAACTGATCATGCTAGATCAAGCCTGGCTTTATCTCTTATCCTGAATTTCAGAATCCTACTTTTGTGAAACAGCCCTCAGGTCTCTGAAGACCTCAGAAATGTGTTTTGACCAGACTCTTTGAAGTAGATGATAGACCAGTGGCAGAATTTTAAAATATATTTTTTGACAAATAGAAAACCATTGCATGGATTTAAGAACTAATGGCATATGAATATTTGGCCACATATTGGCTAACTCAAAAAAAAGAATATAGTGAAGACTTTTACCACAAAAATCAACAATGAAGGGAATATAGTAGAGAGGGCAAATTTCATCTCACTCACCATTAAAAACACATTATTCCAAGATTACAAAATAGTTACAACACTGGATTTAAGGAGAGGAATAACCTGAGGTTTTGGGATGAGGACAAAGCTCAGTTTATGCAATGACTATGACTGATTGCTGACTGATCTGCATCCCAAGAACCAGAACCAAATATGGAGAAGTAACCTTTAGTTTTTATGCACCACTAATCTGGAATAGACTTCCAGAAAAATGCAAAACAGCCACAACACTGAGTTCCTATAAATCAAGATTAAAAAAACTGCCTGCTTAGAGTCGCCTTTGATTAATAATAACTGGAACATTGATCAATATATTTCATATATATCTGCTTGATGATTTTGATGATGGCATTTGACAAAACGTAATGTTTATTTCTTGTTTCATAATTGGTTACTGTGTTATGCTTTTATGGTGTAAATCACTTTGTTGCTGAAATGTGCAACACAAATAAACTTGACTTGACATAATTACCACATACCTCAGGGCTAAGCACAATTGAAAAGGAAATTATATAAAAGTGATATTCTTTTTTTAAGAAACACCTATTTATATGACTCATACAAGATGACAAAAGGAAATGAGAAAACACACACCCCACAGTGTTCTGCAATTGTACTTCAGTAGGTGGCTGATTCATGATAACACCCGATGATCAACAAAGTATTGATTAATAAAAACTACTAATATTTTATGTTATAATTCCACACTATTTATTTGAGAATGTTAATCTGTGTTAATGACATTTCTTGAAAATCTGCAAAAAAAGTCATACTTTTCTATCTGCACTTGTTGATGAAAAGGGTCCTAACATCTGAATGCTTTTCTTATACCGCTTACTGCTATGTGCTGCATTTCTTCCAGCATCTAAGGTTTTATTGAAGGTGAACCTGACAGCCTGAACTTATTGTGCACTGGAAAGGGTTTCATCTGCTGTCAGTGAAATCAAACGTTGCATGCCTTCAGCAATCCAATAACTTCCTCCATGGTAGAGATACTTATCATCATTGCCATGATTGCTCTGCTCAGCATACATCTACCCTGTACATGAGGGAGGAATCATAAATCTGTATGTTTGTGGAGGAAATATCTCAGGTCTTAGAGAAGCATTTTATGTTGTTTAAAGTATTTTGCAATTCAAACTTAGCCTTGCAATGCAATTCTGTAAAGTGCACTCTATATGTTATCTACCTTCATAGAGGACTTTTTCTCACCTGCAGCTCAAAGTAAACAGCTCAAAATGGACAGCTCAACCATAGAGAGGATGCCATAATGTTCTCTTGTAATTGGCTAAGGAAAGTGGGTCTTTCATTGGAAACTGTTGTAAGATTGAAGCTGGAAACAAAGGATAACAAGCCAACTATTATTTCTAATCTGAGGAAAATTTTCCATTTACCTTTTTGTTAATGTATAGCCCACCCACAAATATGCACTGCACTGCATCTGAACTTTCAAGAAGAATGTTATTTTTACACTTGACTATGTCAAAAGATACTGCAGATATTCTCTTTATTTTTCATTCCTGTAGTCCTCTCATCAGCACCTCCATTTGTTAAAATGATCAGACAGCTTGATATATGGTTCATTGTTTTGCTGATGATGTTCAACTATTTTTGTCTGTGAAGCTCAATCAATTTAATCAGCTAATTAGACTGGAAGTGTGACTTAAAAACAGAAATCTGTTTGACTTAATTTTCTGCTGTTAAGGCTGCAGTATGTAACTTTTCTAAAAAAATATATATATATATATATTTTTCTACATATTTGTTGAAACTATCACTATGTTGTGACAAAATGGTATGAGACAGATAATCTGTCTCTGATTAGTTTGTTTTGGTCAGGAGCTGTACGTTTCTTCAGATGACAAGAGTGGCTCAGGGAGGAGGTGGAGGAGATCGATCTTTTCACAGATTATCTGTCTCATAACATATTTTCACGACATAGTGACAGTTTTAACAAATATGTAAAGAACTTTTTTAATATATATATATATATATATATATATATATATATATATATATATATATATATATATATATATATATATATATATATATATATATATATATAAAAGTTACATAGTGCAGCTTTAAATTCAGAGAAGAGAGAGCCTATTGTCTTTTGACCTGCAAACTAAGCAGAAAAACTAGTTGAAGCATATGTTAACTGACCAGTGTAATTCTTTCTCATCAGTATGTCCAAAAATGTTTTAAAATGCCTTCAGCTGATCAAAGATGAGAGTAGATGGGATGAGTTTGTAGCCTTCATCAGGGTTCCTGATGAAGGCTACAAGCCGAAACGAATTGGTTTATCAATAAAGTTGTTTCCTAGCACTTAAAGTGTTGCTGGAGTTTCCACCTCAACAGATTTTTGTCTCTCTCCGTGCACCTTGGGAGTTAGTGAAACTGTGCCAAAAACAGTTTTGATTTCTGATACTGCATATTGACCAAAACATGGTCGGCCACATACCATGACCAACTGGGTAAAGAAAGCATTAATCAGAGGAGCAGCCAAGAGACCCATGGTAACTTTGGAGGTGCAAATTTGACCTTTATAAGAGTCTCAAGGAATTTCCCTGATATCAAGATAGAAGCTGCACCATAAGACTTAATAACTATACATTTTCATACTCTTAAAAAACAAAGGGAGAAGGTCAAGATGATAAAACTCAAATCACTGATTTGAGTTTCATGTGAAAGCTGACTTTAAAGATATAATTTGGATGAATTTTCTTTTTGGATGTGCATCAGAATATCTGAATACCATAGCCTATGAGAAAATGATTGCATTCCCATGCACATTGTGCAGTGGATGGAGCTGATGTGATCTGCCACAGAGTTTGAACAAACGGTACCTGTGGGCCAACATGAAGAAAGCACTTCAATTCCCGCTGACCTGTGGTAAGATCCCAGAAGAGTCCTCTCTGCTACGCTGCGATGATCAGGTTGCCTCCTGTTCTTTAAAGATGCTCCCAGTAATAGCAGAACAAACAAGAAAAATACATTTTTGATATGAGGCTCTCACAGTGGTATTCAAAAGACATTTACTACGAAAAACATCATAATATCCTGAAGAAGTTTAGTAAGGATGGAAGAACAGTGAATGAAAACGGGAGGAGTGTAAAGGTTATGTGGAATGTTCTTGGTCCATCTATCCATCCGTCTGCCTGGCCATCTATTTTCTTCTGTTTATCCGGGGTTGGGTTGCGTGGGCAGCAGCCTAAGCAGGGAGACCCAGACTTCCCTCTCCTCAGCCACTTGGGCCAGCTCCTCTGGGGGGAATCCCAAGGTGTTCCCAGGGCAGCTGAGAAACTTAGTCTCTCCAGCTTCTCCCGGTGGGAAGTGCCCGGAACACCTCACCAGGGTTTTTCCTGGTAAAATCCTTAAAGGAGCAGAAATAATTCCAAGGTTTTATTTTCTCACAGTTTAAATTTAGACATAGTTATAACAGAGATCTTTTTTGTTGGATAATTCTAAAAAATAAATATGTAATGTTTGGGTTTTTAAAAATCTTTATGTTCAGTGCATTTCAGTAAATTTCAATGGCTCTGATGTGTGTGTGTGTGCAAGTGGAGGGTATGGGGTACATAGAAACCCAAACTTCAGTTTCTCATAAAATTACATAAAACCAATCAAAAGGACTGAAATACATAAATATCAAGCTATACACTATAATAGAATGTTTGCAAAAGCAGTCTGCAAATTGAAGAGCAAGATCTAATGCTATGGCAGTGATGGGAACACATGAATTTAATGATTTAATGGGATGAGTGAATACTTTTAGCAATATGTAGTACGTAGATACCAGGACAACTGTGTTGAGAGAAGGTTTAGGGTTGTTTTTTACTCTCAGTCTACCTCTGAAGAGTCTGGAGGAAGTTTGGAAGAAATGAACATCAGGTTCAGTGGGAAATTCCCACAATCAGTGATGATTTGGGGACACAGGTTATCTGTAGGTGGCAGGTTCGAATCCCCACTCTGTCAGTCTCAGTCGTCGTGTCCTTGGGCAAGCGACTTCACCCACCATTTACCAGGATATTTTAGAGTAATTCGTACTTCTTCTGATTCTGCTGACAAGCGTTATGGAGACACTGATCTGATTTTCCAGCAATACTTGGCACACATCTCTAAAAGTACCGGTATGTGTTTTAATGAACATGGAGTTACTGTGGTTGATAGGCCAAAAAAAAACTCACTTGACCTTAATCTCACAGAGAATCAAGAGAAGGATGAGAGACACTATATCCAACAACTGACCCAACATTGATGCAGTAATTCATTCAAAAGAGCCCCAACCAAATATTAAGTTTATATGCTGCACAGTAACTGCTTACGCTTTTTTTTTAATCAGGCAGTAATTCTGTTTTTAAACACTTTGGTTTTTTTATTGTTGTTTTTTATTTAACCTATGTTTAACCAGGATTTTTTTTTTAAAAAAACTCACTGAGATTTTAAAAAATCTCATTTACAAGAGTTCCAGGCTTAGACAGCAGCAGAACAAGATAAAAAAAAAATAGTTGTCTTATGCGATATTCTAATTGTCTGAGGAACTGAACTTTAGGTTTTCACTAGCTGGAAGCCAAAATCATCAAAACTATGGAAAATGATGCTTTAAGCATGTCTGTCTGTGAGTAATGATTCAATACAATGAATGAGTTTTACCTTTGAAAATCATTTTGAGAAATTAATTAACTTTTCAGCAGTGCTCCAGTTTATTGAGATTCCACTTGCATACCACATACAATTGGAACAGGGATTAAGATATTACACCTTAAATAAAATGCTTGTGCTGTAAGTCTGATCAAAGATTTTTTTTTTTTTTTTTTGACATACATATCAGGGTTTAGTTTTCCTTTCACTCTGTCCTCTCCACATAAAATAGCTTATTTTCCTTTTAGAATTGTAAAGGGTAATTTAAGTGACTATAAACCATAATTAGTGCCTTGAAAACTGAAAGAATAACCACAATTATTGTACAATCTAGAGAAATGTGTGAGCTAGTCATCAGAGTTCACCACCAACAATCCAGTTTTTACTACATCTCGTGCTTTCTGGTGTAGTCTTTCAGTGCAACATTACATTTAAGTAAGAGATTTAGAAGATATGTTACATATAAAAAATGATCAGTTGTCATATTTGAAAAGTAGTTCATCACTGATGTAATTTATTACAAACGGATGAAAGGAGGCTGTCAGGAAGCACAAAACGGTAGTGGGGGAAAAAAAGAAAGAAAAGCAGAATGGACACTCAGTGTCTGGATGGCACTGAGTGGTTTTCAGGTTTTCAGTGTCACAGTCAGGGGAGCAGTGGGTGTTCCAGGGATCCAGATAATGGTGGCCACTACTACATTTACCACATCTATAAGTGAGTGACATTTATTCTTAAATTATAAGTTGTTTTCAACGATTGTGTTGTTTCACATTGTATATTTGTAAATGAATCTGAAAAAAGGTTTGTTGATTTAAATAAATTAAAAAAACCGGATACATTTTGAGAGGCACCCAGGAACTACAGGGGAATAAATTATAGGAGAATGAATTCAAATTTAAATGATTGACCCTAGTGTCAGGTTTTAGATTATTGTTAAATTCTGACTACATTTCCAGTACATAGTTAGGCAGCTTTTTCAAGAGCTCAACTGTTTATAAATTTGTGACAAAATGCACCTTATATTGTACTTACCAGCCCGCTCTGGAAATATTACTCATATATATTACTAACTGATTGTATTGTAGTACAGGAGCCGAGGAAATGCCAAGTAAGAAAACACTTATTTCATGTATTAAGTTTTTGTGTCGTCACGCAAAAAGTAAAAAAGTGTCTTAACAACATAAAATCAGATTTGACTTTGAAGTCAAGGCTTGATGACCAGTTCAAAAGCATTCTCTTCATTTGCTTATGTTACGCAACCCACATATGACAATGTGGGGAGGGTACTGCAGGTCCACTGAGGCTCTCTGCGCGCTTGGGGCAGCCACAGCAGTTGCGCACAGTTATTGGACAGATCATAGCTGATTCACATGGCATCTGTTGCTCATGCAGTCTTCTTGACTCACACTTTTTAACTTTTTAATTTAAAAAAATCTGCCCAGTATTAGCGATGCTGAGGCTGAGCGTATAGAGAGCAAGTTTTACGCCCAAGTTTGGAGAGCAAACGGCAGCTATAGAGCGCATTTTTATAAAGAGGGGAGCTAAAGATGAATGACACGGACATAATCTGCGAAAACAAAACGTCGTCCAACTTTAGTGATCTGTCATGTCTAACTCCAACTGCCGCGCCTTACAGCCCCATCGACATCACCACCTTCATGCACATTCTCCCCTCCATCTATGGCATCCTGTGCTCCGTTGGAGTCATCGCCAACGCGCTGGTGATCTACGCGGTGGCAGGGTGCAAGAAGAAGATGGTCTCGGACATCTACGTGCTAAACTTGGCCATAGCTGACATGCTGTTCCTGCTGGTGATGCCCTTCAACATCCACCAGCTGGTCAGGGACAGGCAGTGGGTCTTCGGGAACTTTATGTGCAAGGCGGTGGTGGTGGTGGATGTCAGCAATCAGTTCACCACCGTGGGGATAGTTACAGTGCTGTGCATTGATCGGTAAGTGGTAACTTCACTCTTAGTACATGCACTTATTTAATAATATTATTAGAGCATGAAAACATGAAAACGACGTGCAAAAATGAACAGAAACAGACTTGTCTGCAAACAAGAAAGAAGAATGACATCATATCTCAGTAAATTTTATTTGGGATTTTTACACGACACTGTTAAAAGAAACTGTTGCTGAGAGGAAGTTATGTAAATTCAGTATTTAAGTTCAATAAATTGGTTAAATTCCAACCATTTATTTAAAACACACCTACTCCACTACATTGGTTTGGTTCTAACTAATTAATAAGATTTGTTTGGTTTGAGATTAGGGCATGAAATATCAGGTTAATAGCAATAAAGGGTGTCTAAATCTTTTCCTTGGCAACCACAGCAAAAATATGCCATACTATGCCAATGACTTGTTCAGGATAAAGCTTGTTTGTAGACTTGACTTTAGGAATGATGCTTTTTTGAACTAAAGTTCTGTTCAAACTTAAATTGTCACTCCAACACTCTTTCTGAATTACTAGTCTTAATATAGTTTTCAATTCTTGACAGAAGATGACATATTTATTCATAATACAACTCATATACAGTGCTGTGACAAAACTATTTCCTTCTTTATAGATTTTTTTTCTTTTTTACTGTCTCACTTCCATGTTTCAGATCATAAGACTAAATTTAATATCAGACAAACTTATGGATATGAATATATGTATAGAAATGCAGTTTTTGAATTTATTAATGGAAGCGATGTGAAATAGTAATAGCACCCTAAACCTTATTTGGTTGGGCTGTGCTGTCCTTGGCACCAACAACTGACATCAGGCATAAAGCTGCAGTAGGTAACTTTTATAAAAATATGTTTTTTACATATTTGTTAAAACTGTTAGTATGTCCTGACAGATGAGACAGATAATCTGTGAAAAAAAATCAAGCTCCTTGTTCTCTACTGCACTACAGCTCTTCCCCCACAGTGGAGCCTACCATGAATGTGCAGCTGAGTAAGCATGGCCACCGATCATGGTGGATAAACAGTTTTCCTGTAATGTTGGGTTGTTTCTCCGCCATTAGCATCGCTGCAGCAAACTGGTAATCTTGAGCTTATATGTGCTGTACGGGGGAGGGTGTGAGCAGCGTGTATACAAGAGTGATTGACAGTGCTAAGACATTCTTCCTGACTCTGACTAGTTGTTTCTGACCACTGTATTTCTGCAGATGGCAATGGGACCACAGGGAAGGAGCCAGATGAGCTTGATTTTTTTCAGATTATCTGTGTCATATGTTCTCAGGACAGTGACAGTTTAACAAATATGTAAAAAACAAACAAAAAAAAACATATATTTTAAAGTTACCTACTGCAGCTTTAACTGGCAATCAGTCTTTTACATTGTTGAGGAAGAATTTTGATTCAGTCTTCTTGGCAGGTTTACTTCAATTCAGTCATGTTGGAGGGATTTTGATCATGAACAGCCTTTTTAATAACATTCTAAACCATCTCAACTGGATTTAAGCTTAGACTTTGACTAGTCTATTACAAAACCTTTTTTTTTCTTTTTTAGACTTTCAGAGATGGACTTGTTAGTTTGCTTTAATGTCCTACTGTATAATTCAGATGCACTAGAGCTTAAAAACCCAAACTGATGGCATGACATTCTCTTGATTCCATCAGTTATGGCAAGTCATTTTGGTATGAAGCAGCAAAGCAGTCACAGACCATCTCACTTCCACCACCATGTTTTACTTTGAACACTGACCTTAACTGAGGCAAGTGGGGCCTGCAGTACTTTAGATGTTGTTCTGGGTTCTTTTGTGACCCCTTGACTTGGTCATTAATGAGCTGTTGGAATAATTTCGGTAGGTTATCCACTCCTGGGAAGGTTCACCACTGTTACATGTTTTCTCCATTTGGGGATCATGGCTCTTACTGTGGTTTACTGGACATGTCATCAGTTGAAAACTGTTTTTTATGTTTACTCAGGTTATCTTTGTCTTGTTTAAATGTTGTAATTCTAATCAAAGTGCAGTATTTAATGTTGAATAGAGAACAGTACTTTTCCAAATGAATATTACAATTGGAATAGCTTTTGTATCTGCTACTCAATAGCGCTTAAAATTCATTTTTATATTGCATACATGAGTGAATGTCAGTAAAGTGTCATGTTTTTCAAAATAATGCTGCAAGAGCTATAACACTGGATCTTATATAACATGCCATGACAACACAATGTTCTCTAAATAAATGATCCAGGTGCCATGTTTACAATCTGAGCACATCAGGAACAATTAAATTCGTCATCCTGAACTGATAAGGATCTGCTTTATAGAAACACTTGGAGCTGGGATTGGCCTCAGAGCATAAATGTTGCACTATATACATTTCCATAGAGTCATTATACCAGCAAATTATGTCTTGTGAGAGGACCTGTTCTTATACTCCCCATCATGAAATCATGAAAGCGAAAATCCAGCCATCTCAAAACCTTTGATTTTCTTTATACACAAAGCCAAAGAAAGTCCCTGAAAACATCAAAGACCTCTTTAACCTTAGCTCCATCACCTTTAACAAAGATGTTATAAGCTGCTGTAAGAAAGAAGAAAGCAGTCTTCACCTGCAGCCGATTTCAAGAAGCAGATGGCTGTGAAAAGCAAAATTACAACAGCTTTAAATATAAAATCAGAAATTAAAACTGCTGCTGCTTGTAAAGCCTTGTAAAACCAGCATTTCAGGTTAAAGAGGACAGTCTTTGAACATATTTTCTCAATGGATGTTATAAAATTGTACATATAAAATTGTATATTTGCTTAGTGATTTAACAAAATCTGTTTATCAGTTAGTAGATAAGTATTAATCAGATTTTGACGTACAAAGACCATGTTTCATTCAAAAAAGTGATTTTCTTTTTATTGCATCATTATGTCAGACTAATGTAGAACATAATGTCATGGCATTAAAGTATATATTAATCAGTTTCAAACACTGAGCACAGATAGATATACCATATGAATACTGAGCGTTGAGAAATGCTACATTGTAGGCTGCAGGCTATTTTGACAAGTTACCAAAATTGGTCAGTGAGAAAAATCGTAAAGTGATGAACTGATGCTTTCAGTTTCTCTTCAATAAACCACAGAAGGAGACGTTTTCCTTTCATTATTCAACCTTCAGAATCTTCTCTGCTATTAAAACTGCAGTAGAATGTCATTTAGAAAATTGCGAAATTGTTGTCATAGAAAATCTCAACAAAGACGGCGATGTGAAATTAAAAGTCGGATGGATGTATATAATTTGGTGCACTTGAATAGCTCTTTCTCTTGCGTGGCAGTCTCACAGCTCTTTGCAACAAAAGCAGACATATTTAATCTGATTGAAAATCTGCAAAGACTCCCTGTCTAATATATAACTTTTCATTGAGCAAGAGAAATGACATTTTATTATAATAAAGTTTGTCTCATTATCGTGGCGTGTCCTGATTTGAAGCTCCTCAAGAATTAATATGACCTCCAAAGGAACTTTGTTTTCTCATGCACTGAAAAATTCAGCTTAATTCAGTTGTTATTCTCTGTTTTGGGTTGTAAAAAGCCGATTTTTTTTCCCCTCTCAGGTACATTGCCATTGTGCATCCCAGCTCAGAGCGGAGAACCGTGCAGTGGACCATCATAATCAACATGCTGGTGTGGCTGGGCAGCTTCCTACTTACCGTGCCTGTCATGATTTACGCTAAGGTGGTTCGCAGGCAGCACTTTAAGGTGTGCATGATGTACCTGGATGGGCCTGAGGACATGTACTGGTACACTCTCTACCAGTCCATCCTGGGCTTCATCATTCCACTCATCATCATCAGCACCTTCTACTCGCTCACCCTTTACCATGTGTTCAGCTCCATCCGCCGGGTGAAGCGCAAGCAGTCCGTGTGGGCAAAGAGGGCCACCAAGATGGTGCTGATGGTCATCGCCTTGTTCCTTATCTGCTGGTCACCTTACCACGTCATCCAGGTGATCAACCTGAGCAACAACCGGCCCACCATTGCCTTCATCTACGCGTACAACATCAGCATCTGCCTCAGCTACTCGCACAGCTGCATCAACCCGCTCATGCTGCTCATCTTCGCCCAGAATTATCGCGAACGCCTGTGCCGGCAGAGCGCTCTGCACAGCTCGCAGCACTCCTCCAAGGTCACCGTGGTCAAAACCGACGGCTCCAGCACAGTAAATGACCCCAACTACCACATCACGGTCATCTAGTATGGGCGATTATTGCTTGTATATACAGTGTAACAAATAGGTGGTGTACAGCTTTTTAGTATTGTAAATGAATTTGCCATTAGAAAGAAAAAAGCCTGAAGCAGCAGCATCAAATTCAGCTATAATAAAATAAACTCAAAGTAAAGGCACTGTAATTTTTAGATAAATCCTCAGAAAGCACAGGCCACACACAGCTGGTCAGCTCATGATTGCCTGAATTCCACTGCGCAGCTTCACTGGCCATTGCACCAGTACCAATTGTGGCGTCTTCTGTCTGAACAGACATGATCTGCTGTAAGTAATCAAATCAAGAATTCACTATGAGGGCTTATGATTTGTAACTAGTGGCCTCAGAAGTTCACAGTTTACTGATATAAAGCAGATATGATCTGTTCTGTTTTGAAATAGAGCTGCTATAAAGCTTTCGGTGCTGCTTGTCACGATTTTGAAACTTTGTCGCTCAGAGAGAGAAATGCATTTTATTGAAATACTTACAAAAAGAAATTAGAAATTAGAAATTACGTTGTAAAGAGTCTCTTTGACAGTGCTCCAAGCTGATAAGAGATAGCTGTTATTAGTGTTTGGATCCTTTAATTGTGCATAAAGCCCACATACATTCCAAAACATTGTATAAAATATTATGTATGATATAAAAAAAAAGAATAATATATTGATAAAGAAAAAAATGGCAAAGTAGTTGTCCCTGGCCATGTTGTCTCAACATCTCAAAGAGGATCTTTTAAAGATTTGAGAATCACATTTATAAACTGCTTACTAATGGGGAAAGTACTGTATTTATAGCCTGTTGTCATGACTGGACTGTCCTGATGAGTTGTGGTTGTAATAAATGTTGTATTTAAAAAAAACACATTATTTATGATGAATGCAGTCACAAAGTGTTCAAGTCTGTCAGTTTCTGACGATAAATACTGAACACGAACAGAAAACTCCTCTCAGGGACTGCTTTACTCGGTCTAAGGTCTCATTTGAAAAATATACTGCAGCACTCAACAATCTCTTAGACTGTGCAATTATTACTGTGGTTAAGTATCCTTTACTCACAGCAAAACATTCTGATGCTGTGTTTAAATGTTCGAGCCACAAGCCTCAGGAGAGATGTGTATATAATGTAGATGTGATATTTAGAGATGAAGCCGTTCAAAAGCATTCACCTCCTTTGAACTTTTTCACAACTTGTCACGTCTTTAACGTCAAACTTCATTGTATTTTATTGAGACTTTACATGATAGACCATCATAAAGAGGAGCACATTTGTGTGTTTTAAGGAAAAGAATACATGGTTTGCAAATTTTAGGATGTTGTGCCTTTTTATTTCAGATCCCCAAAGGCAACACTTTGTAGAACCAGCCACCCCGCCCCTCCCCTCCCCTTCCCCAAGTTCAATTTAGGTCTCAGTTGACCAAAATACCTTCCTCCACGTGTTTGCTCTGCCATCTTTTTTCAGGGAAAACTGCAAACAGGACTTTTAAAAACTTTTTTACATTTTCACTTCACAGTTATGCACTTCTTTATGCTGGTTTAAAGTCCCAGTAAAATGCTTTTTGTGATTTTATTGTGACAAAATGTATGAATACTTTTACAAGGTCCCTGTACACATCGACATATGTATTAAATAAATGTATAGTTAGAGTAGGTGTCATGGTGTCGTGTTCTGTAACTTCTTTGTGCATCTATGTAACTATGAAACTATTTTCATGAAGGATTCAGCAGACAACCAGCGCTATTTCACAGACAATAAACACTGTGTAAGGGACTGATATAGCTTCTGCATCATCGTTCTTTCAGTTGGAGAATAATGTGAGAGAAAATGTACAGAAAATGTAGATTTACCGTATCTTTTAAATCTGTTTAGATGTTAAATGACGATGAATGGATTAGAAACAAGTGAATATATGCTTTGTGACTATTTTATTATTATTATTATCATTATTGTTTAAAAAAGAGAGCATAATGTTCAGAGCAATGAAACAGTTTGATAATGTTTTCAGATGTTATTCCTGATTACAAGAATGACTGACCAGCACAAAGTGGTTTCCAGTCATTCTAGTCATTCAATCAGTCATTCCAGTTTTTCCTGATTTAGTGTTTTTGTTATCGTCTTGTAAAGTGTCTCAATGTTTGTTGTGGCACTCAAGCACTAAATGTGATGTACTGTGACCCAGATTGCTTATGCAGATGTTCCGCCAGAAGTGTTTTGCATTGTCTGTAAGAGTTCTTTGCTGTGCTTCAATCAAGGCTGAGTAAATTCTTTGAAAGTTAGTAGTTAGTGAAAATGTGACTTGTGTTTTATTTTTTGCTTTTGTTACCTCCCATCATTAAATAAAAACTGGAACTAGTAATGATGGTAATGTGGTTTCCATAATTTGAAGTGAGCCACCCCAAGGTTTAAGTAGACAAGTCTGCTGTAAATTATCTCCAGGCCAACAGGAGGCCCCCAGGTGTGTGACTGCTCATATACAGTATAGAGCTCAAAAACTGAATATTTGTTGTGAGGTTTATAAAAAAATTTAGTGTAATTTTGATTTATTTCTTTGTAGTTATTTAGTGAAGAATTATACAAATGTACATCATTCCTCACTGCGTCTGATAAACATATTCATGACATGAATTTAAAAGTATTTATGTCTCCTGCAAATACAATAACTGGATAGTGGAAGCGGACGAGTTGAAGAGAGATATCAACATTCCTCCTCAGTGGACAACGACTTTGCAATTTCCATCCAGGAGTTTTCACCAATTTTTGACAGTCTTATTATTATAGCAGTTATTTAGTAAAGAACCGTACAAATGTACATAATTCCTCATCGCATCTAATAAATGTTCCTCAAAAGTATTTATGTCTCCTGCAGATAAAGAAACCGAATAGTGGAAGCGGACTCGTTGAAGTGAAAAATATTAACATCATTGTCCGAGAGCATTTCTGCATTAAATACGGCAACAAATTTCTGACCAATCACAAAACACTTTGCACAGAGCCCTGTCGAAATAGTTCAGCCCAGGCCTTTTGTTGAGAAAGGGAGGCAGATAAGCACCTAAATGAGAGCTGATTTCAGCACTTTGGATGAAGTATGTAGGGGCCTTAACACTGACGTACAGAGCTTGTTCTTCATCTTAATATTTTTGGGGTGATGGTCAAGGAAGCATGTTTTCTTTTTGATAATGCAGAGAAACATATTCATATCTATCTATCTATCTATCTATCTATCTATCTATCTATCTATCTATCTATCTATCTATTAGGTAGATAAATGCTCGTACAGCACTACTGCATTCAGTTGCAGTGGTTTTCAAATTGTCACAAATGAAGAACTTGAGGTTTGCATTTTACCAGCCCACCATCCTGAGGCTGCTGTGGTTTAAATTTAATAGATTAAATGTTGTTACTTCATAACCAGGGATGGTGTATTTCAGATTCATCTTCAGTTACATCACATAAAAGCAGCAGACTTTACTCTGTAGTGTTTTTCTTGAGCTCTTTTGCTTTATTATGACACGAGCAGACTGTGTTGAATGGTAAGGAAGGCTTGTATAAGGGGACTAATTTAACACAAGAATCTCTGTCAGTTATAGTGTTGCTGAAAATCTTTTCACTTAGCAATGATATAATGTTTGTTTCACCTTAAGGCGCACAAACCATTGCCTCAAGTGACCTTGGATAAGAGCACAACTTTGTTTTAGTTGGATTCTCATGTGAAGAGGTTCAGACTGATGTCGCCAAAGGTTTCACACTCTAAATCATATTCTAGAGGGTTTCATACAAGTTTGTAGAACTATTAGTTTGGGGTGAGTTTGAATTTTTATAACAAACAAAACAAAACCAAAAAATTTCTTGGCAGAAAATCTGATTCTCTTTTCGCTAAGAAAATAACGCTCCAGGAAAATAAGAAAAACTGCCTATAATGTTTTGACATTATTAGTGTATATTCATTAGTGTATATAAAAGGAACTGAGATGACTTATATTATTAGAGCCAGATATGATGTCTTTCTGCTTCCCGTCTGTCTGTTTGCTCTGCTGACGTGGGAGTGTTATCAAACTTCTTATTCAGTTCCTAAGAAAAGAAAGGTGATAAAACTTCTTGAAATGTCAAACTCATTTTTTTAAAGTCTTGCCAGCATATAATAAGGCATTAAATTTAATTAAATTGACAGGAAAGAATTAGCGTGGCATAATCGTCACTCAGGAAAGCTAAACATGATTAAGTTAAGTAGTAAATCTGAGAATCATCTCTAATTTGAATAGAAGCTCCTAGAATTTCTACATTAACTAAAAAAATACGGATATAGTGTGATCAGAGAATCCATAAATGACTAGTGTAAACACTGTTAATGGATAACTACCTACATTCCTGGGGAAAATGTGCTTTTAAATGTTTAATCAAAGCTGCTTTTGCTCCAAATAAATAGGAAAATGTTCTTCCTATCATCGTTTTGCATAAATTTTCTCAATGAATATGATGAAATTGAATTCTCCATGCTTCACTCAAAAGCTCATGCTCACAGATTCTTATTAAACAAACAAGAGTTAAGAAATCTCTGACCTCCACCAGCAGCACCTGCGCTGCAGCAAAAACACATTCCAGCTTTAACTCAATAAACCCAACAGCAGTCCTTTCATTCAAAGGACAAACAGTGAGATCCCATGATTTCCTCCCCACTTCTGCAAAGACTTTCTTCTTTACTGCTTACAGTCAAGAGATAGTGAAGAGATCTCAATGGTGTGTGTCTCAGGAGTGGGCGGCAACTGAATTTGTTCTCCAGTCTTAATGAAATTGTGTACTGTATACATAAAAGATGTCTATATGACGTACAGTGTCTGTTACTCATATGTCTTAAAGTTTAAGTTTAAGGCAAATCAACACTAAGTTGAGCATATTACAGTGAAGTGGATAAGTGGTTTTCAGATTACGTGACAAAATAAATTTCACCGCCTCGTGGCTTCCTGTTCTCCCAGAGTCTGAATACCAAGTGACATCGACCGACTTATCGGAATAGGAAAGTCAACAGAACACGCAGTACGGGAAAGGCAGATGTGTGTTGATTAGAGGTGTGCGATACTGCATATTTCTGTATCGATTCGACACTTTTTATTAAGTCTGATAGATCATCAAACTTTTGACCTTTAGGTGTTTTTGTGGTTTTTCCATTGAATTATTTCCTTTAAACATTAAAAAGTTGGACAAAGTTTATAGGTGTCTACAAAACACTTTAATAATATATTACCATGATTAAAACATTATCATTTGAGAGCTAATCAAAACAAAATCTTTTTTTTCAGGTAGATGTGAGAAACTACAATACAAAAATAAAATAACATTTCAAGAGGGAACATGAAACTAAAATATTAATCTTACCGTGCTCGTATTGAGCCGATGTTGTTACCGACTTGGCATCAATATTATCGATATTTTGGATCGTTCCGCCCACCTCTGTTGTTGATGTTCACAAGTAAGGAATAGCTGGATGAGAACCTAAGTTTACCTTGCCACAGAGGAGAATCAGAGCAGGCTCTTGACATTGGGCGAGGACGGTAACTGCTGGAGGAAGGACTGCTGCAGGAACTCAGTAAATGAATAAATGAATTCACTTTTAGATTTTCTCTTCTGAATATTTTGGACAGTGCCTGAGAGTGAATGCTAACCTTTCTGACAGTTTAGCTGAATTTCATTAGCAGGCAGGGTCTGTTAGTCATGAAGCTAAAGTTTGTATGATTTCTGAAAAAGCTGTTTCACTTATTGAACTGTGGAGTTGAATTCAGTGTGTTCTTCATCTTCTCTTACCTGTTACCTTAGATATATTTAACAAGATCTGTTCATCATTTTGTTAATTTCATTCGTATAATAAGTTTGAATGAAATAGTACAGAACAATTTGTTTGTCCCTATTTCAGTATTCTCAAGAAAATAGATTAAATTATTGGACCATGTTTTTATTTCTGGAGAGGAACAGAGATGCTCCAAAGGTTGTTTGGTAGGAACATCTCCCTCGTTCACCCTCTGTGTGTGGATAAATGTGCCACGAAGTTTGTTGATTTTTCCTTTCCTTTTCCCTACCTTCTTATTCTTCTCATCCTCCTCTGCCTCCTCCTCTTCATCTCCTGTAAGGCGAAGTTATTCAAGTTTCCTAGAAAAGATATTAAAGCAAAAATAGCTTACCCTCATAATTAGACCTTAAATACATACAGTTGTTGTAAATAACATTTAGGGTGGTGACGTGTGGGCGAAATCTAAATCTCCTCAAGGGGACCTAGTCGGCTCTGAGGAGACTGGCAAGTACTATTGTTGAACTGTAGCAAACAGTGGTATCTTAAAAACCTAGTCCTGTATTGAAGTAGCTTTATCAAGAAGAGTCTAACAGGATAAAAGCCTATTTTACTCAAAAATTAAATAAATTAGCATCAGCTAACATTATTACATCATAATGTTAATTCAACTGAATAATATTTTGTTTCTCAAATGAATACATTTCCCCCCATGACATCAAACTGGCTCTTGTGAAATAATGACTGTCAATCCCATTACTTCCCATATAAAATGAGCTCAGACCCTGTGAAGGCAAAAGCATCTGCTTAAACTGTCTAAACAAAAACTAAACAAAACAAAAACTGTATTTCAGAGATTCCATTAGTGTATTTGTCATATCAAAAGAAACACCTATTCATATTTTGTCTTCTTTTTTTGTTGTTTTTATGCATTCTGGACATTTGTGTACAAAATATTAATCTTCTGTTTTAAATAGTAGTTTGGATTTATTTGCTGCACATTCTAACTAGCTTCTGATTTTTAGAGAATGTGTGGGGGCTTTTTGGCTCCTGGGCCAAAAGAATTAGCTATGTTCAAATCTAAAACTCCTAAAAAGGACCGAATTATTCTGTACTTAATAAAGAGTCCCGTTTATGAACCTTTGTACTTTTAATTTGCTTGCAAACATTTCTAAAATGCTGCTTAAGTGCTGGAATTTCAAGAAACACAGGTCCATTTTAATCAATGTAAACTGTCTACAGGCTAAAATGACAGTTAAATTTCCTATTTATTAATTTTGTGTACATGTAGCCAAGAAGGGAAAAAGTAAAATGTGGGCACAATTTTAAATTAAAGTAATTTATATAAAAATGGCCAAAAGTTCAATCATTTTTCCAGTCTCAGTTGGAAAATGTTGAAAGCAAATTTCAGACTTTTCAAGGCTGCATAGGAACTCTATTATTGTTCGTCTTGCTTCCAGAAAGCATATATGTGTTCATTCCTTTAATTTGCCAGGGGGGTGTTTCACAAAAGCAAGATTCCGAATTCCAGGATAAGAGACAAAAGACAGATGTGATCTGGCGTGATCAGTTTATCCTGGCTTTATCGGTTTCACAAAGGCCAAACCGGGCTCAGGAGATGCAGCTATGTCAAGCCAGGTTTCAGAAATTCGGTTTCACGCTCGTACACAGCTGTCCTCAAAAGACCATGAGTTCAATCACAAATTTACTGATGTGATAATGGATAAATTGGGCACACTATTGTAAAAGATGACACATGTGTTTGGAGATACTTATGTAAATAACCCTAAATGCATTTCTTTATTTGCATGCATCCTTTTTTGGCACATATCGCTTTTATTTAGTGTTAAATATAGTTAACTTCCTGTTTGAGTTTTGATGCTATTATTTCAAAGGGACAACTTCCTGTTTAACTCTTAGTGCAAAGGAAGCTTAATGGCAATCAAAGGACAAGTAACACAGCTTATAACATCTGTCTTGTTATTAGCAGCCACCTTGATAGAGGGACGAGGTATATTTATGATGCAAATAAGTACTTGTTTTAAATAATGTGTGCCTTAAACTGTGCATTTGTTTAATTAGATGCCAAAACTAAAATTATTTTAAGTTGTAAACGTTATTTTAAGTTAGGAGGGTTTATTGCCATTAATCAGCAAAGTGTCATCCTTCATTTAAGAGGGTATGCTATCGAACAGTAATAACGCTCACATGGATAATTATAAAATTGATAATGGTATGTTCTAACATCATAATGTTAAAATAATTATATCATTCACAGAAAACCAAATCTAATTAGTGGTATTTTAATGCGGGCTGATAAAAAAAAAAAGACCAAAACGGACAGATAAGAAAATGGAATCACTGACCGCGGCATGACCACTGACTGAACAGATAAGGCACCAGGATTAACTATGCCTGACTGTTAGCCTGGTCTAGAGCAGGCTAGCTGCACAGGATAAATTGCCATGGTAACTTATGTGCTACCGCTTTTGTGAAACTGAGTCAGGGCTTAGTTCAGCCAGTATATTCGGAAAATCACTGCTTAATTCGTTATCTTGGTTTTGTGAAATAGCCCTCAGGTGAATGTTTGAGAACCACTTTTTGTTTACAAGCATGACCTTTTTTTTTTCAACTTATTGCCTTGCATATACAAATGTTTTAAAATTCTCTAAAATTTCAGATTAATTACAAAAATTCAAGGCTTTTGTGAACAAAATAAAAAGATAAAGTCATGAAAATAGTAAAAAAAACAAAAAAAAACACTAGAAACATTACAAATAGATTAAAATTGAAACAAAATCACAACATGTTTTTTAATGCAGCATTACTTCAAATCTAACAAATCTGTCAGTGGATGCAATGCTTCATCTTGCTGCATCCTACAAATGACAGCACAGAATAATATGTAATATAGCAGGTTAAACCTCTGACAAGTGCATCAACAGCATTAAAACAGCTTGTTGCTTGGAGTCCACTAAACTCAGCCCTTTTTGCATGTGTGAAAGTATGACTGTGACTTGCTCCTTCTGTGCCTTCAGGGGCATCTCTTTGTAAAGGTGCTGTTGACGATAAAGAGCATCATGCCAGGAAACTAATTTTGACAAACATATCCTGTTCAAGTAAACTTACAGGGTTTTGGGGTATTATGTGGACTGACTTTCAACCCTCCTGCCTCAAATCAAATTATAAAATAAATACCAATGCAGAGGCAGGTTGGAATGAGATTAAGAGTAAATCAAAAATAAAGGGAAACTTTTTGATGCACATAAAACATAAGGTTTAAAGCATTTTGCAAAATGTTTGTCTCTTTAAAGGAGCAGTATTATGTAAAATCAACTTTTTTTGAGCCTTACATCATGTTATATAATGTTAATTCCCTAATCAAAAACATACCTGGAGTGTTGCTTTGATTCTTTCATGCAGGTTTGAGAAATCCTTTAATCTCACCTGGCAGCCATTCAACTGTGCAAAACGCCTGGATGGACTGAGCTCCGCCTTCGAGACGCAGCTCTTCCTTTAAGCTGCAGTTTCTAAGCTTCCGAGTTTCCGTCTCACAGAGCACCCTCCCCTGTGGTAATATATGCCTTTTACCTTCAAAATCCATTTTAAGTGAAGGATAACATTTCTGTTTTAATGCAGTCAGTTTAAAATTTAGCATAAATTTGCTCCATGATCCCTCAGATTTGTAACATGCAGTGGTTAGAGGGGCAGTATTATGTGTTTTCCAGGCACACTGCTTTCATAACATAATCAAGTAACCATATTACCTTCAGTTGTTATAAAAATGCTGTATATATTAAATATGACTTAAAAGAAATTTGGCTTCTTAATTTAATGCCTTGAAATTGGGCATCTGTCTCTTTAAGAAACTCTTGCTTTTTCAGACACTCAGGAAGTCATTACAACATCCCTCCTCTATTAACTTTTTAATAACGTTTTTACCAGCGTTGCCCTGAGAAATAGCTCATACAATGACCTCAGCAGATGTGCAGTTCCATTGCTGCTGCCGCTAGTCTGAAGGAGCTGAGTTGCAGGGGAGGGGTGCTCTGTGAGGCGGAAGCTTGAAATCTTGGAAACTGCAGCTCCAAGGAGGAGCTCCGTTTCGAAGGTGAAGCTCGGTCCCACCAAGTGTTTTGCACAGCTGAATGGTTGCCACGGAAGATCAAAGGATTTCTCGAACATGCATGAAAGAATCAAAGTAACACAGTAAACAGGTATGTTTTTGATAAAGGAATAACATTATAGTATGATGTAAAACTCAAAAAGGTTCATTTTACATAATACTGCCCCTCTAAAGTGGACACTGAAAGAAACATCAGTCCGCAACAGCATCTTCATGACATTCTCCAGAGCTATGAGTGAGAGGGTGTTGCTGTGCTGCATCTCAGTGAGGTACTTCAAGTTAAGTTAAGTTTATTTGTATAGCTCATTTCAGCAGCAAGGCAGTTCAAAGTGCTTCACATCATAAAAACATCAATCAAGTATACAGCAAAACCATCCAAAACATCAAAATCATCAAGCAAAATGATCAAAATCATCAAGCAACTACACATGAAAATCATGAAAATCATCAAAATCATCGGGAAAATATCAGTGCATCAAAATCATAGATAATATCATAAATCGTATAATAATTATAATTATTATTATAATAATTATTATAATTAATAATTATTAATAATCGTATCATAATTATATAAAAATAATAGATAATATCATAAATCATCATCAAGCAAATATAGTTTAAAAATATTGATCAATGATCCACTTACTTTATTTAACTGATTTATACTCAAACTTCCCAAATTAAGGCAAATTCAACACAATCATCTCCACCTTTTTCTCTCATTGTTTTATGTATTGAGGAGTCTGGAGGGGAGGCACCCCTGAGGCCTTAGACATTCCAGAACCCATTGTACCCTACTTCAGCTACCCTACGACAGACAAAAGGCTCTGAAGAGGAAAGTGAGGGGAGTCACTGAAGTTTCCAAACCTTCTGTCCAAGATCTGTTTCAGAGCTGCTGTAGGAAAAAGGCTCCTCACCCTCTCCATGAACTACTGCCATCAGGAAAACAAAACCACAACATTAAAAACAAAACCAGAAGACAAATACACAGTTTTCTGCTTTAAGCTGCTAAATTGTTTAACTGTTAATTATGCCCTGTATGTTGTTTCACTTGCTTTAAAGGTGCATCTTAAGTTAATTTATTTGAGTAATTCAAACAAAATCCTTTCTCACACACAGAATGAGATATTGCAATTGTGTATTTCTGTTTGTCTTGATAATGGCTAACAGCAAATAAAAAACCATAAGAACGAATATTGCATAAGAGCGATTTTTAAAAAAAGGATTTTTATCATGGAATTGTTCGCTTTCTCAAATGTACATATTATACGGTGGTATTGAGGTCATCAGCCTGTAGCTCTGCTGAGGTGTTAAGAAAGCCCAGATTCTTGATATGTTTGAGTAAAGGGGCTCTTGACTCCAGCTGCTGTCCATTACTCGATTCTGTATTTTATACATGAAGCTATATGCGGCACAAAAGAGCATTAGTATTTATCTTGAAAGATATGAATTTGTGTGTAATGATTCTTGATAAAATATGAGTTTTAGTTATTGAATTGAAATACTGAAATAAATTTTAAATTATGTTCTAATTTGTTGAGATTCCTCTGCATACGTTTTAAAAAACATATTTTGTGTTATCTATTTATCAGTTTTTAAAATTAAACATTGCGCAGTTTTATTCAGTGCTATCGGTCACACAATAAAATGACATTCAACTGTGCTGATTTACTCATTTTTTAGGACACCACTATACCACAATGGTTTTTTAAAATGAGCCTGATTTACTCAGTAACATTCAATTCTGTTGCCTAAATGTTTGGGCAGAGTGTGTTGTTCAGTGCATCTCTTGTGGCTCACAAAGCTCAGTTTCATGGCGTACAAGCAGTAGTTTAGGGGTGGATAGACAGCCCCCGAGGAGAGAAACAGTGTGTTTTCCAGATATGTATCCACCACTGCAGACACAGTTTAAAACCCCAGATTACATGCAACTGATCACTAATCAGATTTTCCATGCCACAGCAATACTGCTCTGGGTGCTTAAAACCTCTTTCTCTGAACAAAGTCTGTATTGTTTGCTTTTAATAGAGCTCACGATCGACCAGCCTTTTTCTGACACTTCTTCAGAATGTTAAAAAAACACATTCCTCTGTCTTGTGATGCTGTTGGATTTTTTTTCCTTCTCACATTTGTTCTAAAAAAATGTTCACAGGGGATGAGGTCTTGTGACCGCTGACAGAGAGCCATGAGAGCAACACTTGTTGCTGTTCCTTGGACTTTAAATAGGTCTGATGCATGTTTGGATTTATTGTGGAAAGGAAATACTCTACAACACCAGTTGGCTGAAGGAGAGCGAACTGCCCTGCTTTCTGGCATACCACAGGGCTACTGTTTCTTTCATCTGTAGGGATAAATCCCTACTGTTAACTTTATGTGTAGATCACTTTTTTTAATACCTTGCTATTTCCTTTCAGCACTGATTCTACTGATTCATGATTGAATTTTGTGTCGTCAAATAAAACCAAAAATATGTGCTTTCATTTAAAAAATGAAGTTATCTTTCAATTATTTGTCTTTGTCGGTACATTTTAATTGGTTTTAGTGTTGAATAGAGTCAATGAAAACTCTATCGAAAAACTCATGAAAGCTTCAATTTTAAACGTAACTTTCTTGCCTTTGGTTTTCCATTAAACTTAAGGACAAAATTAACACATTAAAATAAAAAAACATCGTTCTGGTGTTTCAATCTTTTTCAATATGTTCACAAGAACTTTGTCTTTCTCTACGTATTCTTATTTTATTGTCAAAGGTTTAATGACACTTCATAATGATGTAAAAGAAACTTTAAAGGGCGTTACCGTATATCATATACTTTCCAGGCACGGCCCTTTTATAGTACAATCAAGTGCCTATGTTAACTTCAGTTGACATGACAATTCTGCATATCTCAAAAACAACTTAAAATATTTTTACTTAGCATTATAGCCATATCTGACGCCTTGAAATTGGCCTCTGTCTCTTTAAGAACCTCCTACCCTTTCCAACCACGTCGTCACAACAATGCTTCTCCATACCGTCCATTGTTGCCGTTTACAACCGTTCTTAGGAGGGTTGTCGTTTGTATGATAAGCTCAGCAGACACGCAGTTCCAACAGGTGCTAGTCTGGTGGAGCTGTGTGGGGGAGGCTGGGGAAGGGGTGCTCTGTGGGGTGGAAGCTCAGCTGGGGAGTGAAGCTCCAACCAGGAGGTTTGGGTAAATAGGCGGCGTATTGTACAAGCAAGCGTTTAGGCACCCGTGATGGCTCCTACCAGAGATTCCAGGATTTCTCAAACACGCATGAATGACTCAAAGCAACTCTCTGGGTATGTGTTTCATGAGGGAATAACAATATAACATGACATATTGCTTAAAAAAGTCAATTTTGTTTAATACCCCCTTTTAAATCGTTACCTCATTGAAAGGTAATAATTAAAAAAGAAAGAAAAAGGCAAAAAGTCAAAAATGCAGCTACCTTTTTACTTTCCAGTTAAATGTATATACAGTTAGGCCAAAATTATTCATACCACTGGGAGATTTACATTTAGATGTTTTTCATTTAAGTAAGAAGTTTGTTTCTGGTAGGAAATCATACAGGGATCTTTCATATAACAATGTAAGAAGCATTTTTTTTCTTAAAATAATTTAACTAGATTTTCTTCAGATTTTATTAAAAAATAGCTTTTTGAAAATTACTTATAACCTTCTCAATGATAAATAAATAAATATTTTTTCAACATTACATCAAACAAACCCTTTAATTGCTGAGCATGTTTTTATATGTTTCCACTGCTATATCTATCTTTACTTTTGAGCTCTAAGTCTCTGTATCTGCCTTGCATTTTATGCTGTATGAAAATATGCTATACTAGGTAGATAGATTTTTTTGAACATGTTGGAAATTGCTGGATCATGAGATCAGATTAAGGAGGATATTCATCAATAGGCTAGAGTCATCTTGGTGACTAGCCTTTGTAGCCATTTATTTATTTATTTTTTAGTAATGCCAATTACAGTAGCTAGATGGTAAGGTAAACATAGACATATTAATTTTATTAAATTCAGGTCAGTTTATTTATATATCAGTATATCAATTTATATCAATTTGACTTTGACCAGCAAGTTATTCTCAGCAATGATAAGATAGCATGACTTAATCTCATACTATATTATGTTTTGGCTTCACCAATGAGGATTCATAAATGTTGACATGCCAAATACTTAAAGTGGCTCCCGCTGAGGGCAGCCTGATGGCAGCCTGATCAACCAGACCTTCCAAGACTTAGACCAAAACCGAGGCCGAATGTTTAGAACATCGGCAAATATTTCAGGACATTGCTTTTTGTACACCATAAAATGCAAAAATTAATGGAAAAATGGTTAATTACTCAACCAAAACTACTTCTTGATATTAAATCAATGAAGGTCATAATAAACTAATACTTGTTATTAAATGCAGCCATACATTGATACAAACTTTCTAAACTGAATTATTTAGCGTACATTGCACAATAGTTGTATGATAAATTTAAAAAAACAGTGAGAGATTAGGCTGATAAAGGTTTGTACAGAGTGCTCTGTGAAGCATTGACCGCTGGTGGAGAGAAACGTAACCAATGGTGTATTCTAAACATTATGAGCTAAGCATGTCAAGAGCCAATGGACAAAGATCTATGGAATCGTTCACCATCGTAGGCTTTTCTCCTGAGCAGCACATTCCCACTCTAACACTGAAAAAGTTTTAAATATTAACCAGCATTAATAAAATAACAAGGGTCAACTTAAATAGCAAGAGAGTTATTTTATTCTATGTTCATACGCAAGTAACATTATGACAGCTGACAAAAGCGATAAAAAGCTACAGATTCATGAATGTTTCTTCATCCATTTAAATCACAGTCAGATTTCACTGGTACAAAAGCAGGAATAATGTTCTTAATTGTGTGTAAAATAGACCAACACTGCTAACAATATGTGCATTGAACTAGGCCCATAAACTTGAAAGTGAAGTCATGCTCTCTGTTCATTTGTCATAATGACCAGCATTGTGATCTCGAACACCTTTCCTCAGGCCATGTGGGAAATAAAGCTGCACTCACAATGCGATGCCTATAAATATATATATATATATATATATATATATATATATATATATATATATATATATATATATATATATATATATATATATATATATATATATATATATATATCCTGAAAGCTGCACAGGGTTTTATGCTTTATGAAAAAGACACTTTGCTTTTGTTTATTAGCTTGTTTACTCTACCACACCCCAGAATGCAATGCATACCTGGCCATGGGAAGGCGTCTGGGTTAAGCTTCGAGTCGACTTCTGATAGACGTGTCTGCTCAAGCTTGGATAATACTCAAATCCAAAACAAGCTGCTGTTGAGTTCTTTTGGAAGGGAATTGCACTAAGATGTAGACCAAAACAACAGTCCTGAGACCCTTTAGAGATGGTGGTCTCACTAAAGTGTAATGTGTTCACAAACCAGAGAAACAAACCAGAGTTAGTTTTAAATGAACTAAACACCTCAAGAGTGAAAACATCCTGATACCAAAGGTGGTTCTATAAAGTATTTACTCAGGTTGGCTGAGTACAAACACATATCACCCTTTTCAGAACAGGTATCCTTTTCCTTCTTCACAATCATGTAATGCTTGATGAAAAGGTTTGAAGGTTATAAATAAACATCATCCTGTTTGTTTTTATAGGGTTAGGGTTATTTTTTACTCTTTGTTTACTGTTTAGCTCAAATGAAGTTCATCTGCCTGTTTTTTGACATTCCTCACTTCCACCTTTACAAATTCTTTCTTCTGCTGTTTTTTGGATGTGGTAAATATTAATGCTCTTGTGTGCTGCATATAGCTTCATGTATAAAATACAGAATCGAGTATGAAACTGTTGAATAGCTGTACAACAGGGTCACGCAAAAATATCTGTTTCACACATCCACAGGTGCAAAAATAGTGATGAAAAGGATACAAGATACATTTACAAACATGTGCCAAAAGTGCTGCCATATCCTACATACTTAGTTTTATGAGTACAAACTTACGGTCAGTCATAACAGGTTATTTTATTTCTGTTTTCAAACCACATATTTATTTTCAAGTAATGTATTATAAACTGTGTGAGAAATTTAGATTTAGTTTTTATCTACAAAAGTCCAATCAAGGAAACAAGCAATTTTAATGCATTTTGAAGCAATTCATCACCTTAAAATGATATTAATTTAGCAGCCTCTTGTTTCGATATTCTGTGCACATTAGTCAGGATTGTACGACTTGAAGGAGTAATTTACTACTTTTTCTGCAAGCCACTCTTTAATACATGCAGCTTGTTTTCCACTAAATGAATAGAAATAACTGATAAATCAAACATCTAGCCAAGCAAATATTCATTTACTGGAAGTTTTCCCCTTGATTTGTCATAACATCTCCAATGTTCACCAGGTTATCTGCATCTGCCTTAACCACGCCAGCAAATAGGCCCTTATTGATGCAGAATCCAGTTAGTCTCTGTGATGAAGTGATTCTTGCCCCCTTGGCAAGCAGACGACAGAAACCCCTCCCCCCCAGACATTGAGCCTTGTGGTGTGGGATGGTAATGTGGAGTGAAATAACTGAGATTGAATATTGATCAGGTTCCTGTGTACAGCTCCGAGGCACCTTGATATAATCACTTCCACACTTGTTCTGTCTCCTCCTAAACATGGCTGATGGAGTGACGACAGATGATTCGTGATTCAGCATAATTCACTGGGCTTGCACACATACAGATAGAGAAATGAAGTTGTGTTCAAGTGCTGATCAGAATTCACCAGGATGTGACTTTGATATAAGCTGTTGTAAAATATAACACAAACAACAGGCAGTTGATTAAATGTACTGAAACTGAAAGCTCCCCTACTGAATCCAGCCTTTTCTATCTACTGCACAATTTTAATTGAACTGTGTCAGCAGTGTTAAAAAATAATAGTGCTCTAGCTGTAAAGAGTGTGTCTGAGAAGCATATTGATTAGTTGCTCTTGAAGGAAAGGATCCACCTCATTACACCTCCTGGCATCATGCCCCCTCACCACACACGCACAGGTCATCTGTCTCAATATGATATGTCAACCCTTAGGCACATCAAAACTTAATCTGGACATCGATTTGGGCCTTAAACTATATCACAGAAGAACACTTTTCTGCTCTTTAAACCTATTTCTCACAGCAGGAGTCTCTTTTCACCATGGAAAACACCTCCTGCCTTTGACTGCTATGCCAGTCAGATATTTACATGAAGTGGAATGTCAGTGTTTGAATGAGGCCTTATGATTATACAACAAAAACCTCCAATAAGTTAAAAAAAAAATAAGAATTGAAGCACATGTCTGAGTGGATTTTCCCTAATTTCCACAGGATCAAAATTATACACTTACACTTTTCTGTTCAAAAACGTGTGAGCTCAATTAAATTGGTTGGTTTCTTGGCACAAACTCAACATTTAAGAATAGTCTATACATTCTTAATAGAACCATAACAGAGACTTAATCTTTGTCACCTTTATCCATTCAAAAAGTGGTTTTGGTGTGCGTCTGGGGTCATTTTCCAGTTCTAACAATGAGCTATGCCTAAATAGCAATGTTGTTGCCACCACCATGCTTGATAGTTGAACGATGGTGACGACGATGGTAGGACTTTGTCCTGTAATTGGTGGGCTACCGGTTGAAGCTCTTGCTCTATCCATCTCTGTTGTTTTTTTCTTAAGGCAAGACACTTCACCTGTCTTTTTTTTTTTTTCATGGAGTATGAAAATACAATATCATAGAATACCATCTATTTAGAATAGCTTTACTAGAGATTTTACACTGTAGCTTATACAATTTTTTATGACAAGTTTATAAGTGTAAAGCTCTCACACATCTTAAACACTGCACAAGTGTGCAAATGCCACAGCATTTATGTAAATCCTACCAAAATATTACAGCATTGATCCAGAAACTTAAACTTATTCACACTGTGCAAACACTCAGTCTGCCCTGATGAAGATTCACTCTCCTCAGCATTCAGGACGCTTGAAACTGAAAGTTAAACTGACTACATCTCCTACTTTCTGATTGATTGGGCTAATATTATTTGACTACTTGGGGGCACTCATAGAGCACTGAAATTTAATTCCCAGACAGTCATTTGATCTTCAAGTGTGAAAAAACTGAGACTGTGATGTAACACATCCAGTTCTGGTGTTGTCAAGGTGTGATCTGACATTCAGTATTCATTATGGGAGTACATCAAAAAGGACACACATGCTTGCACACATAAATTCTGACTCATTTTCTCAACTTTAGACCCATGAAACATTTGTGTTTTTCAATACATCAGCATATATTGCAAGTAAGAAAACAGTGTGACAGCACCAGTTTCAAGATTTTAAAGGTACTTGAAGGTGTTAGTTTAGAAAAAGGGCTTATTTCTTGTTTGGTATCTTCTCAGTCCACAATGATATAAAATTCACTTCACTATGGGCAGTTGACAGTAGTTATGTTTACATGCGCAAAATTCCTTGATCGTATTCAGATTGAATAACCTGAATGTACCATTTACATGGGCACAAAATTAATTAATCCAATCATTACATGTGTTTACTTGAACGAGGCTTTATTCAGAATAGAAGCACTGACATGCACAAAGTTGTAAAATTTCTTTAAAAAAAAAAAAAACCCACAGAAGAAGTTGTACTTCCATTTGTGCTTAACATGAAAACAGACAAATGCAGTAATGCGTTCATTCTGTCTTCTGACCGCCCAGAATGGACCCACACCAGGCTCTAATAACTGTTGCATTGCCAATAAACCAGCTTTGTTTCCATGATATAGCGTCTAGCCACTGAAGGCGGAAATATGTTATGTTGACATATGGCACACATGCATAGTCTGGTCAGTTTAAAACAATCAGAATGCTATGATTAGAACAAGTGTTTACATGCACGCCGTTCGGCTGATCAATTGGCATAAACCACTCCTCTCATTCACATTACAATTTCATGCCGAATCTGATCAGAATAGTTCAATTGGGGGGTTTACATGAAGAAATTTTTATTCCAATTTTTATTCATCCATTTATTCTGATTACCTATGTCCATGTAAACAAGCCTAATAACACCGTTGCATCAGTAGTTTTCAGTTTATGATAGGCTTGAAACTTGATGGTTTGGGCCAAAGCATTATAATCCATCTCCTTTTATCAGAGATGACGGTTTGGGTCATAATGCCAAAACTTTAAGAGTGTAGTAATTCAGTGATTTAAAATACAAATAAAGCTGCTTTTAATTGATGAAGAAGGCTTACATTATGCTTCTTGAATGACCTCAACCTCATTCAAAATTTAATGACTCTCTGTAAAACTTAAATCCATACCAGGAAATCGATTTATTTAAATGAGCTCTACCAAGAGGTATCAAATGTCCAGCCAGGACATTGCTGATTGCTGAAAAAAATGTGGTTTATCTGCAACTTGTTAATGGACATTTAGCAAACTGTAGTGAGGTTGTGTTTGTATATTTGACCATTTATGTATGAATTGGAGATAATCCATGATAAATTTAGACTTGTCTTGTTTTAAAATCTATTAAAGCTGTTAGCTGCATCCTTGAAAGTGCCAAATTGATATGATGAGGATGAAAATCATATGTAAACTTCTGACCAACACTGTAGTCAAAGTCAAAGGCAGGTTGCTATCTTTGCTTAAAAGGAATCCTGCTGTGACAAACATCTGAATATTTTTTTTTCCTTTTTTTTTTTTTTTTTTTTTTTTTTTTTTAATCTTCACCTGGTTTTCTGGGCTGCACGGTTGTTAGCAGTGTTGCAGAATAAGGTCCCCGGTTCTCGCCCTGGTGTCTTTATTGTGTCCAGGGTGTGAGATTGTGACCACTTCAGAAAGGAACCATGGACCTGACTTTCTCTTCACAGTCATCATGAACAAATGTTATACAAGGTCCTTTATTTTTTATTTTTTTTTTTTTTTCACAAGGTGCTTTAGGTTAAAGCCATCACAGCCTGGATTCAGCCTGGAGTCTGAGAGAGCACTGATGGTGTTGCTTGTCATAGAATGATGATGTTAAAAGCATGGAGCATGCTTTGCTTTTGGCTCAGACCTGAGAAGGCAATAACAGGCCAGAAAAGAGTTTTCACAGCAAACAAGGGGGGAAAACTCAGCAGACCAGATTTAATACGTGCAGACTTCCAGTGCACAAATCAGCATAAAGCTGAAAGAGTACATATAGCTAACAGCGGGGAAGCAACCAAGAAAGCAGAATTCACACACAGTTGAGTATTCAGTGGCATGGAAAAAGTAAGGTTATACGAAGGAAACTGGAGGCTGGGCTTTATGAGTGGAGGAGACAAATCCTGATAAGACGCTTGTTAAGCTCTTGAAACAGCTGGACTGTGTGAAAAAAATGAGATGTAACATTTTTTTCTCTAGAAAAAGTAGCTGAACCTGGCTCATTTTGACTTGTTAAGCCCACTTTGATTGTTTCACACCGAAGTTCACCGTTGTCTTACAGCAACATTTTTCTGAAATTCCCAAAACAGCAGACTTTGCTGTAATTTTAACTATTTTTATTTTATTTTGGAGCACTTACATTATGGATTTGCTGCCTCTCAAAGTCCAGTTTCATTTGAAATTCAACTTCTAGACAAAAAGCTTCTGATAAAACTCCAAGTTGTTATTAATATAAACTAGAAATCCTTTGTCAATAACTGTAACTTAGTTTGAGCTCAGCAAGCAATAGCTTTCTATTACTTCAAGGACTTACCAGAATGAGATATGAGGCTGTTATTCTTGCCAGCCTTCCACTGCAGGATAAAGTTTTCCCACTTTGTTTCACAGCAAGAACTAGATGTAGATCTTGCGATAAACTACTTGAGCTCTCAGAGACATGCCTTCACCTGAAATTATTAAAGCAAGTAGTCCTAGAACACTTGCACAGATCTCCGTTTGTTATAGCATGATTGACTTAATTTAACACTTACAGTTGAAACTACATACACACACGGTTCAAAAAAATGTAAAACATTTTTTTTCCACAAATAGGTGAAGTGAATGACCGTACAAATGGGTCTTCCAAATGAAACTAAGCATGGCGTTGAATTAGTTAGTTTAATTAGTGGTTTAACAAGGATAAAAAGAGTCAGTCTGTCAGGAGGAATAGGTCAGAATTCCAGAAAAGAAAAGAAACTCAAATTGTTTGATTCAATACATTCTGTTTAAAAGGAAATTTGAATATGGAGAAAATTAAAAATAATATATCTTGTAACATTTAGCAAATAGGAATAATTTTGGTTTTCGTAACTGACCTAAAACAAGAAACATTTTGTGCCATTTAATCTGACCAAATAAAAATATGTTGTGTCTTATATCTGGTTTCAGTTTTAAAACATCTTCCAGGCCCATAGTTAACTGCAATATGTCTGCAGAACCAACAGACTTCTTTTGATCTAGAGCTCACCATTTCTATTGGTCCATTTAAGGAAATATTTCACATGGATCACTGGATCTATGAAGTGTGCGTCACACTTATGATACTTCTATGTTTTGCATAGTGTCTGTGTATTGTGTTGAGAAGTGTAAAATGTATAGTTTGTCAAAACCGAAGAAATCATTTTTTGCCGCAATATCAGAAAAAAGTTCGGAGTTCTCTGCTGTTGGAGCCACTTAGAACATTTCGTCATGTAGAAGTCAGTGAATCTTAAGCAGTGAGGATTAAGAGTGTGCACAATAGCATGAGATTAAGTAATATTATTGTGAGGTCATTGTTGCTGCATTTCAGCTGCACTTGCGTAAATTCTGTCACAGTACTGCAAATGTGCTATATATTTGCACAGAAAGAGTATTGTTTAGTTTAAGCTATATATCTATAGAAAAACAAAGCAGATATACAATAGTGTGAATGAGCTATTACTATGTGGCATGACCCAACTCTGCTAGGGGTCAGAAGGGAGTAACATAAAAAGACTGTCATGGTAGTAAGATAGGAGTTAATTGGTTAATTAAGAAACCTCAAAGACAGGAGGTACAACTCAAACCAATAAACAATCAAGCACAAATAAATTGTTCTTTGTAAAGAGGGTTAAGTCTAACTATAGAAAACAAAATAACCATAAAATATTTCAAAACTAAATTGACTACCCCAATAAAAACAAAACAAAACACAGGGGAGAAGCACCACCAAATTAGCATTCACTACTGGTTACAAATCGAAGACAGGTCAAACTTAAACTCCCAGGCTTTGTTTGTTAGAGGTATGACAGATGAATTATTGTGGAGAAGTCAGTTTTTACATTTGCCAGCTCATTTCTTACAGTACATTTCTTCTTTTAAATGTCAGTTGTATGACTCACTTGTTTATCTACTATGTTTTTTATATAGGCAAAATTCTTTAAGCCATACATCTCTAAAATGTCAGCATGAGAGAAAATTATTCAACACTGCCTTGTTTATTTAGTACCATAATGGCTGACTGTGTTAGCTGTGTATTTTGTCTTATATGCATGTTTTTGGAGAGTTCACTGAAACCTTAACAGGAATAGGACCACCACTACTTTATGGTGAGTGAAGAGTGCCAAAGTACAATAAATAAATAATTTAGGAAATAATTATTTAAATGTGTCATTTATTTATTAAAACTGGAAATAAATATAGAAATAATTAATTAAATATAGAATTAATATTTATTAAATATAGAATTGAATGCCTTAATTACAGGCATTGATTTCATTTTAACAATTAGATATGGTCATTTCATGATTTCATAAAGTATTTCATGTTCCTGTTCTGAAGCACATTGTGAATTAATTTAAACTGTCAACTTCACCCATCAAACTCAGTGGGCAGGATTAGCGCTGATGTCTGAGTTTGCTGTGACTCAAGATTTTCACTGGAAGAGTGGAAAGTGTGGTCGGAATGTGGTTTTTTGTTGTTGTTTGCTTGTTTTGTTTTGTTTTTTACCCCATAAAGCACAGCATTAGCGGCCAACAGGTGCACATTGAAACAACAGACTTGATCAGTTTGCATACTAAGGGGAGATACAAGCAAATCCTCCCAATTTGAAAAAGAAAAGAAAGGAAGAAAGAGGAGCAGATTAAATTCGCCAACAAGCCAAAAAGGAAGGAGAAAGATAGTGGTGGGGCTAAAATATTTGGGGGGGTTGTGCAAGATGCAGCCAAATTAGCAGATATTTTCCAAGTTTGGGGGGCTAAGGTCAATGACGACGTGGCAGCACCACTACAACAGATTAGCAAGGACTGCCTACCTACATGGCTCTATCATCCCATCCCAGACTTGGCATGTCGTGTATTCGTGTTTTTGGATGTGTTCACTGCAAATAAAGTTCTTTTGTGTTAAAATTCCACATCCATCCGTTGTATGATCAGATAAAAGTTTTGGAATGGCCTAACTGAGTAGACCTCAAAATCTGACATTCTGTGTGTGAAGAGTACTGTATGCAAGAGATTTGGAGAACTTTTGCCTGGTAGAGTGGACAAATATCCCAACATCAATATGTGCCAAGGTGATATACTTCTACCAAAGAAGACTGAATGCTGCTTTTGAATTAAAAGGTGTTAAAACAAAGTATTAGTTTATAGGGCATGATGTATATTGTACCAGATTACTGGAGCTTGTGTATTATTTTCTGTTGAACTGAACAGGGCAAATGTCAGATTAAAGGTGGAAATAGTCTGAAAATGTTTTGTAAAATTTTTTTTTCCAATCTTATTTTACTGTCAAAAATACACCATTTTAACAGGAGTGTGGAAAGTCGCAGTAAAGAGGCAAAGATTACAGAAAAGATAAACAATGTATAGAACTAGAAAAGATTATTTGCCTTCATCCTAACAATAGGCAAGTGTGGTTGTAAAGTGAAAGATGTCTACACATAAAGATGTCTATTAATGTTTTTTGACTCAATACTGATAATGATGATGGAGGATAACATGAAATGGTGATAAAAAACGACGTACATTGCAGTCTAGTCAAATGAAAATCAGCAAACTCCCTTCCTTCCCTCTTCTAAACTGCTGAAGCAGTCTGCAGTTACTGCTATTCCCATCATAAGATGTAATCTGCGTTTCTGTAGGAAGATGAGTTTGAAACCTTTGTAACATGACATTTTTTGAACATGTAATGAAAACTGCAGTGTTATTCACTGATTAATGTGACCATGGCACATTCTGTTGTGAGACTTGGACTGTGATTATGTTGCCAAGAATGTGAACATGTTCACATGTACACATATTCAGTAAAGTATAGGCTTTTTCACCTCATGTTCATATTTCTGATTGCAAATTAACAATGATCTCTTTCAGCTGTGCTGCCACTGTGTTCATGTGCCCCTTTCACTTCATCTGGCTTTGAAAACAGCACATCCCAAAGCATCACAAGTCCTTGATTTTCTTAATACCAAACTCAAAAGAAGTGCGTATATAATAGCAGGAAATATCTTAACTGCAAACATAAAATAAGAGACTATTAGATGGACTGAAGATATTTTCAACATATTGATTGGATACTATGTAAATAAGTGAAGTGTAACCAACCATAATCTTGAAAAAGAAAAAAATTTACAAATTACATCTTCGCATGAGTTATAGCTTATATTGTATACTGACACACATACTGATCAAAAAGGACCCCCAAGTTGCCATGGTTACACTATTATTAGTAGATTTAAGAAGGGGTTAGTTGCTGTACTGCCAAAACCTTACCAAGGATTATTCAGAAGGGTAAAAATAATTTTTGAGATACCATTTTATTGTAAACAACACAAAGACATATTTTTAAAGCTACTACACATTTTATATTGTTTTACAATACTTTGAAAGATGCCTGTCTCATTTTATAGGGAACAAACTTTTTAGTTGAATAGAAATAATTTAAATCTAAATCTGCCAAGGGTGTGAATACTTAGCTTTAAGTATAATTCCTTAATGTATAACAACTGCTGAGATTTGACACTAAGTCTATGCTTTGTTTTAGGATAACACATTAATTTACTATGTACATTGTTCCATCTGTAACTGTACAATGTTATACCTGCTGTAGGGTCTGGTTTGATGAGCAACACTTTAGACACTGGTCTAAAGTGTTCCTCCAGGCTGTGCAGAAGTTACTGGGAGAAGAAAGATATGGATGGCGTGCTTCTATTCATATCCTGACAAACCTCAACAAGGCACCTTCAAACCTTATCAAAGTTGCTCAAGATGGCACATTCAAGTCAGTGTGTAGATTGCAAAGTTCTAGAAATATTCACACTCTGATATTGGCTGTATGGATTCGGCAGAGCTTGCATAGTGACAAACTGTGGAAGATTTGACCCCAAACTAGTATCTTGCAAAAGTATTCAGAATCTCTTGAGTTTTGTTCAAGTTCAAGTTTATTTTTATATCACAGTTAAAAACAACTGCTACTGACCAAAGTGTTGTCGAGAAAGTACAAGAATGATAGTGATGTACAGAAAAACCATAAATAAACAATTAAAATAAAAGACAATTGATAAAAAAAAGTAAAAGTATCTTTCATGCACTATTACAAGTCAGTGAATACAGACTGGTTTTTAGATTAGTCTTAAAAACATTGACAATCTGGAGTATGTAGGGGCAGTTTGTTCCATAGCTTAGGGGCCACAACCCTCAACACTTGACCACCTCTGAATCAGCCTGGACCTTTGTACAGCTAAATGCAAGTGATCATTTTAGCTAAGGGATCTATATGTCACACAAGGTTGCAGGATGCCAGAGAGGTCCCCAGGAGCCTTATTGGTTAACAATAAAACTTTCAAATCAATTCTAAAGCGAACAGGGAGCCAGTGAAGAGAAACAATTTGTTCCCATGTTGTCCTATAACAAACAAAAACATTTCTGTTTTTTATTCAAATTTTATGTGGTGGACCAATAGCAAATAAAAAGTGTGTTTTAAAGTGTGGTGTACATTTGTTTTCAGCCACAATGAGTCACCAGCTTGTTGAAACATTTTTGCTGCAACTACAGAAGCAAGTTGTTGGGGGAATATCTGTATCAGCTTTGCCCATCTGGAGAGTGAAAGGTGTGTTGATTCTTCAGTGCAAACTAAGATCTCTCAAAATTGATGGAGAATACTTCTGAAAAGCTTTATTCAAGTGTTGCCACAGAGTTTCACTTGGATTTAGGTCTGACTTTTGATGAGGTCATTTTAATACATGAATATGCTTTGATCTAAATCATTCAATTGTAGTTCTGGCATTATGTTCCGGGTTGTTATCCTGGTGGAAGGTAAACCTCCTCCTCAGTTTCAATGGTTTTAACAGGTTTATTTCCAGCATTGCCCAGGATTTAACTCCATCCGTCTTGTCATCAACTCTTATCAGCTTCCCTGTGTTTAGGGTGAAGTGCAATGTTGGTTTAAACCACACTCAGCGCTTTTCAAATAAGTTCAGTTTTGGGCTCATCTGAACAAAGGACCTCCTCTCTCATTTGCTGTGTCTTCCAAATGGGCTGAAGCAAATTGAAAACATGACTTCTTAGGGCTTTCTTTCAACAATGTCTTTTCTAACTAGTGTTCTCTAACAAACCTCTAAAGGCCTTCACAGAACATCTATATTTACACAGAAATAAAATTACACAAAGTTAGCCTATAACATTGAGGTGGACTTTGGGGGGTTAGGGGGGGTCGTGAAACAAAAAAACTGAAAACAATTTTCCTTCCACTTCATAATTTCACATGACTTAATGTTGCTCTTTCACACAAAATCTCATTAAAACACACACACTGAAGTTTAGGGTTATAACAAAACAAAGTGAAAAAACTTCCAATAACTGAATATTTTTTAGAAAAAGCACTGTAGCATTTGAAACATTGATCTCTAAAGGGTGCTCTACATGTTCTGTCTTCTGCAGTGTCTTTGTGATTTGCCAATAAATATTCCCACCCAAAAAAGGGTGACATAATTAGCTCCTGTGTGATTTTTGTCTTTAAAGCGGAGCTGTTTGGGTGAGTAATGGTTGGCCTGTCAAGCTCCATCCTTCAATGTATCCCCACAGCACCAATGAAACTAAAAACCAAGCAGATTGATAGCAGTGCTGAGAGTTTTGTGCTAAGGCCACAATCACTACTATCTTGGATAAAACAAGGCTCTGATTCACCCACATTTTTTCTTATTCCAGAGGCATTCTCATTCAGTTATGTGATAAACCAATCAGACATGTTAGATCATACTAAATGCCACAGAGCTCAGATATCTCTGGGAATTTTATATGTAGAAGCCATCACTTTTGACTGTTGTGGATTACACAGGTACTGAACCAAAACAGGAGGAAAAGATAAAAATTTTTTTTTTTTTTTCTTCCATGAACTTGACATTTAAAAACCTGAAAGATTAACAGCTAAAGCTTCAGTGTTCCTCAGTCTCCTTCCTCAACTCACCACATGAAAAAGAAGAGTGCTGTCATGTGATGTCTATTTCTCCAAGCTCCCTGACGCAGATGTGATGTCACCCACAGCTGAATGGGTGCCTTTGACTGCTGGTTAGGGGGATAGCAGGCTTTGCATCAATAACATCAGTTGCCACCAGTGCCAGGGGGACTTTTCAAGCCCCATTTGCAGGCTGGAAAGATCTTTTCCCTTGTCAAGAGCCATTGGGACTTCTCCTCTGCTTCTTAGTGTTAATATTATTCCCTGAACTCTGATGCTTGTTCAGATCAATCACTCTACCTGAAGTGGTTTTTCTGTTTTACTCTGAAGCTTTGGGTATCATTACCCAGTGAATCATAAGAGAAAAAGGGTGTGCTTGGCAACAGAGCACAATTATATTTATCCATCCATCCGTTCGTCTGTCCATCCACCCACACACATCCACTGGGTGGCTGGTACCATCTCCAGCGGTCTTTGGGGAAGCGGTGGGGTACTGCTGGGCAGTTCACCAGACCATTGCAATAATTAGGGTTCCAAACCTGTGTAAGAAAGGTTCACTTGCTCCCAGCAGAGCAGGGAAGCTGATTGTTTTTGTAACGTTTTATTATTTTTCTTCTGTGTAAGAAGTCATACTGCTAAAACTGTTCGGATTTATTAAGTGCTGTTCACATATGTGGTTCAACAGGCGACTAGAACCTCAGACGCTAAAAAGTACCTCAGTCCACCACAATGTGGCGCTATTATAGGTAATTTTTGTCTTATAACTTCCAAACTATAAGTCTCCCATTCAAAAATTTTATATGACCTTAATCTTTGGATGATTCTGCATCACGTGATATAGGCAACGCCCATTCCCGCCTCACCAGTTTTTATTTTCTTTTTTTGCTATATCGCAACAGACTTAGGGCTGTAATGATTCATTGAGTATCTTGATAGTAAAAATTCCTTGAGGCTAATTATCTGCCTTGATGCTTCGTTAAATTATGTTTTACTATTTAGCGCCATGTGTTTTGGACGGATAATTATTTGTGTTGCACAACTCTCTTACTTCCGCCAATGAGTTGTTGACGAGTGCTAAGTGCTATTAGCACAACATAGGGTAACCAAACGTCCTCTTTTCCCCGGACATGTGCGAGTTTTCATTGTTTTTCAGGGAACCTGTAGGCATTCTTAAACTGAGTGGCGCGATGCATGGAATACAGCAGCCTTTCTTTTATCGGACGTCCTCCCGGAGCTGCTGCCTAAAGGCTGGTTCGGAGAGAAGAGCGGCGTGGTCAGGTGGAGCGGAAACGCATGCAGATAGACGGAACACCGCGGGCTGCACTCAAGCACTATAGCTGATGCTTAGCGCAAGTGTAGCTTCACAGAGGAACCGGAAAATAAATTTCCTACCATCCCAGTCGCGACAAATGGGTGGCGGAGTGCGCCATGGCCTGTACATAGCTGGCATGTGTTTTTCTGTATATGATAAAGGTGCCCAAGATCCGTTACGCACAGGAACACAAAAGCCAGAAATGGCTGTGCAAAGAGAGAATTCATCGATTAAACTGACTAAAGATGAATACATAAACTAAACACTGGAGTTATCTTTCTGTTTTTTAAAGCGTCTTTGTCAGCCTGCTTTGTTTTTTATTTTTATTATTAAATTGAATATAATTTCAGATTTTTTTTTTTTTTTTTTTTTTTTGTAATTTTTGTCCAGGTTGACTTAAAAATGAGCTATTATTGTTACAGGTAAATTTTCTAAGCTACAGAAAAGTAATTGTTGAGGATGAAAAGATATGAATATCTGGGCCAATATCAAAATCCAATATTAATACTGCTGTTATGGCAGAATTTACCAATTTTTTATTTTATCAGATTTTTTTGTTTGGATTACTCGATTAATCGTCAGAATAATCGATAGATTACTCAGTTACTAAAATAATCGTTTACAAAAGACAAAAAAAAAAAAAAACGTAATTTTGATTACTCCCTCCACATTATAAATATGAAACTTGGTACAAAACATCAACTGACCGAGATAACAAAATGCTACGGAGAAAGTTGGAACGTTTTTGAAAATGTAGCAAGCGACACAGCACCAAGTCTTTTAGCGCTATCGTGTTATCTCCGTCATATTTTATGATTACACAACAACAATTTAGATCCTAATAGGGTACAAGATATTGTTGCTACGCCTTGAGTTTTATACCGTTTTGGTGATAGGGAGCGTTATAGAGGCCAAAAGTTCATGTCTGCGTAATCCTTTGATGGATTTACACTACACTTGGTAGAGATGTTCAGAACCGCACCTTGAGGCCATGTTTTGAAAGTGATTATGAAGTGGAAGTGGCTGCTATCACATTTGACCTTTGAATTCAGTGAAATCAAAAGATTTCGTCAGGTCACATATCTTATTCAAAATTGCACCCCCAGGCATAGAGGAAAGTTTGCTAAAATTTGATCAGTAGTATGTTATAATAATTGTGATTTTAGTGATCCAACACTAGGGGGGGGGCACTATATATATATATATATATATATATATATATATATATATATATATATATATATATATATATATATATATATAATTTATATTGCCAAAATGTTTGAATGAATTTTCATGAAAGTTTTTGGGTATCCTAAAGATATAATCCTGAGACTTTGGTACTAATAAGGTAATGGTTTCAATCTACGGGGACTAGAAAGGGTTTAAATTGTGCCAGATAAAGACATGGTTGTCTGCAAATATTTTGGATGTTATGAGGAGGTATTGATTTTTAATGATTTTTTTAAAATGTGTTATACTACTACCCATATGCCAAATGCATTGTAACGGCAAGACCTTCCAGGAATCACTGTTGTCCTGGAAATTCCCATCTCGGAAGATGTACGAAGAGACTTGGGAATGACGGGGCATGAGGAGGAGAGTACAGAGGGAGGGGCGGGGCCGGGGGTGGACTTGCTGGGTTGAGCTTAGAACCTGTTGATACCTGCTTGCAGTTTTAGTTGTATTTATGTTGTGATCCATACCTTAAGATGGTCTTTACTGTGAGTTAGTGCTATATACAAAAGCTATGTTGATTAATGTGTTTTGTTGGTGAACAAAACAATAGAGGGAGAGTTGTTGCAGAAATATTCCAGCTTGGATTGCTGTTAATTAATCTTACTTAACCCACCCAGTTTCCAGTGCTATTTGTCCCCCAAAAGCCAGCAAAAAGAAATTACTTATTTTCATGTTGTTGGGATGTCTCCCAGAAAATGATTAGAAAACAGCTTCAGGACTGCCAAGTTGATCATCAAGTTGACCAGATCTTGTTACCTCAGGAACAAGGTGTTTACCTGTCTTTCACTGTTCAACAAAGGTTAATAGTCTCTTTTAAGACAGCTGTGGCCCTCCCCATGCCGCCATATGGTGGGATACTTAATAACTGCATGCTTCCAACTCATCAGCTAAATGAAGGTTGAGATAATCTAAACATATATTGATAGGCCTTTTTAGGGATTTAGTATGTTAGAAAACAGAGTTTACCTCTGATGTGTTTCTCTTTAGTTAGTCACAATTCTTCAGGGTTTCTCAAACCTTAGATTAAACCAAAAACTTTCAAGTTTTAAAACAAAATAAAACTATAATATACTATTAATTGTGTTTCATAAAACTTTGTTAGAGCAAGTCTGCTAAAATAAGAATAATAGATCTTCATAAGTTATGAGCTGAATAATGTAATATTGATCTTAATAATTGTCATGTATGCTGTAATCACTTATTTTTATGGTTTGTCATTAGCAGGTATTTCTTATTTATTTAATTACTTTGAATGTCCTCTCATGACTTAACCTAGTGGAATTTATTTGTATTCTGTTTTCATAAAACAGCCATGATATGAAACATACATGAGACAACACCTAAAGGAATAGTTTGGCATTTCTTTTCTTCACCTTTTTTGTGAGTTGAGGTTGTATAGTGAATTTATGATTAGTGTCGGGAATCAAAAATTGCATCAACATTTGACTTATGTAATCAATAACTATGATTCATAATTTATCAAGAACATTGTTAATAAAGTTTCTCTGAGTTCTTCTAAGCTGGCTATGTGATTTCTGGAAAATGGCTGCCTGCTGATTGAGGCCAGAGGTTTTGGCACCTCCACCCGAGCCTAGAGTGGGGCCGACCTGTCCAACAGGTCCTGGCCAATGAGGAGAGGTTTGGTGTCCAATGTACAGACATAGATGCAACTTTCACTGTATGACCACAGCCCAAGGATCCAAGGATATTGATAAGCAACAGAGCATGAAGGAAATCTTGCTGTTGTTTTGGACTCAAACCTAAATTTCAGCAACTACATAAACTTTGTTACTTAATCAGCTTACTATCATTTTAAAAACAATCCCAGAAGAAAGGGTTTTAAGCCAAAACAGGACAGAAAAAACTGTCCCATGTTTTTAATTTGAATAGATTGAATTACTGTGATATTGTCTTCACAGGTCTCTGCTGACTTGAAATGCTGCTGCCAAAGTCCTAACCACAGTCAGACTTCAAAACTTGATTAAGAAAGAATAGAGCAGGCTAACAAGCTTTTAGGATTTGTTTTCCCAAATCCCTGATCATAACCTTATTGGAAACTAATAAGGTTTCCAATGGACAATGCTTAAAACCAGCGTCTGCATCTGTAAACAATACCAGTTTAAATCAATGCCACCAATTCTGTCGAGAAGATTAGTCAAATATCCAACACGAATTTTGCCAGAAACTTGTTGGTGGCTACTGAATGTGTCTGCCTGACTGCAACTTGCTAAGGGACAGTTACCCACATTTCAATGTGAGTGGATTAGTATATTTGATTGTGTATAATTTTAACCCTGTATGAATTACAGGAAATCCACAGTGATTCAAAACTTGTGAAACCATTTTTTACTACAGTTAAACCCTTCTAAAGATAGTGTGAAAAGGCGACTGAAAGCCAAACATTAATATGTCATTGACTTCCTGGATGAATGATTGCAAACTCCTGACCGGGACTGTAGGAACATCAGAATGCACGTGTTCTTGTTTCATGCTCCAAGAACTTTTTGCGGCTGACTGGCCTCCAGTTATCGATTTCTGATCTGAGCATTTTTAATCCAGACAACGATAACATCCTCTTAAACAAAACTTAGCAGAGGCTCACAGTTATTCCTCTTGAGGCCTTGCTTGCTGGAAAAGAAGAGTCAAACATGCCGTCACGTGACTATAAACAGGGTTGGCAGAAAAACGTCAATCTATTCCTTGGATTTTTCCTGCTGCTTTCATTTCATCTACTGTAAAGAAAAGGCAATGAAAAATATTTGTGTTGTGTTTGCTTAGAAAGAATCAGCCTTGAAGGCTTAGTATGCATTTTCTTATTAGTTACAAAGTGGAGGTGAATAAGAAAAGTGATTAATGGTTTTTCAGTTTACATTCTACATCCTTGGCTTTTACTGGAATTGAACTTGTCTACACAACTAAAAAAATCCAAAGTATGAAAAACTAAACTATCTGGAGTTAAATTGACACTTGATTTGATACTTTGTTTTAATAACAGAAAAGCAAAAATGATGTAAATATTAGATGCTTAAATGTAATATTGCAACTGGAGGCAAACATATTTTTTATGCTGCACACAAATACGCATGACACAATCTCACATCTCCCCATACAGATTTAAGTTTGATTTGTTGGCACAAGTCAGTCACAAAAACAAAAAACAAAAATCTGAATGATCCCAAGTTCAACGCATGGAACATTATGTGCGTTAAGGGAAGAAGACGATGCGGTGTGTGGTCTCTGCTTTGAGATAAAATGCAGTAATAGTGGGTAGTCAGACATGATGATGTGGCCTTCCAGATGTGTGGCACAATCTGAAAATTAAATCTTCACTCGTGGAGGAAATGCAGCAGGGATGTCTCTGAACTGTGTCCACTAAATAACATTAAATAATGAAAGCTGTGCACAATGTGCGATTCCTGTGCAGATAGAAAGAAAAGAAAGCACACAAAGAGCAAATTTATCAGGCAGAAACACTGTTTGGCAGCAGCTGCTTTGTATGGAGTCAAATGAAGGACTATGATCGGTTCCTGCTCTTGTGGCCTAAAAATCAGAGCACAAACACTTCAGCGGTGTCCATTAACTTACTGATTAATTGTCAAGGAAACAACATTAATCTGCATGTCGTGGTGGCTTGTTTTACCTTTAAGATGAATGGTGAGGGAAAATGTCAATAGTTTCTGAAGTATATGGATTCATTTTCTTGATTCGCTTTTTGTTTGATCTTAATCTTGTAGTGCAGAAGAGTAACAGCAGGTAACTGAATGGATTTGTATAGATTCTAGTTGCTCTCCAAGAGCCTCTAATAGGGGGAATATAATAAGCGCAAGCACAAGCACACACACACACACACACACACACACACACAGACAAAGAGCTTTTGGAAAGCATTTTCCCTGCCTTGCAAGATTAAAAGATGAGGTCACAGCAGCAGTGTGTGTCAGTATCTGAGCTCTCAGTCACGGTTTGTCGCCCTCTATTGGCTAAATTGTTATAATATAAACTAAAACTTGTAATCATAAACAGTAAGTACATATATCCTCAGTTATACCAGTGTAAATATCGGTTTCTCGCCAAAGTGTTAATTTTTACATTAAAATCACAAACTTTAAAGTATTTTTATTCTATAACACAAAGTAGTTCATAACTGCGAACTTCAGGATAGGGAATACATTTTTTTTTTTTACACTGCAGAAGTGGCTCCAACAGATACCTGAAGAAACAGCTGACATCTCAGTCCAGACGAGTGCAGTCCTGCCAACAGCCAAGAACCCTCACGCTCCCAAGCCTCTTGGTAGAGGCCCTAAGCTTGATACAGCATCATAAGTAATGATCAGGTCCATTTGGTGTGATGCCAGTGAAGAAAAATAAAAAACAGGTCTGGTCATATGAATCCTTTAATATATGAAAGAGGCATATTGTAACAGAAAATACAGTGTAACAGACCAAAAATTTCATTAACTTTTCTTTACAAGGCTAAGCCTCTGAATAGGTATATACAAAAGCCGAGGAACAGACTAATACACGTAGTATTCTGCTACAAGCAACACAATTAAAAAAAAACAAAACAAAACAAAAAAAAACTTATGGATGCACTAAATGAATATTTTTTGCTGCCCTGCTGTAAAACAAGAAATTTGCAGTGGTTTCAGTGTGACTAAGTGATCGCAAACTGTGTCCATATTCTGTAACGGATATGTAAACCCAGACAGTTTAATAAAACAATTCCTGTTTATGCTTGTATCCGCATCAAATGTCACGTCGTGGTGTGGAAATGTCAGAACTAATAACCGTGGTACTGCTGTTAACATGCTCAGCAACTGATCCATTGCGCCGTTTCTCTGTGCTTCAGATGTGGGCAGCGTAATGCACACGATGAGGTAAGACTTGTCAATGTGTGACGTGTGGCTCACCTTCGTAAATCAAACAAACATATATCGACCGCCGTTAAAGCTGAAACAAGGGTTCAGAGGCTGGATGAAGACAGTACTTTCAGAAATGGCTACTTATTAAAGCATTTTAAAATCTTTCCAGGTATCGAGAAATAAAAAGGTGTTGGAAAAACACCAGAAGTTGTTCTACCTGCTGATTTAATGCATTAAAATGTAAAACAAACAAAAACACAAATAGGAGATAAACAAAAAACAACAGCTAAATCTTCACTGAATACAGGTCTTTTTTTCACGCTCCTGATCTTCATTTGTGTTTTTCACTGCAGAAAGCAGATTTCACTAACCATGAAGCAGGAGGTCCATGCTGATAAAAATGTACCTTCATGGTATGCTCAAGTCTCCTCCTGGGAATGATTTAATTACCCAGAGGGACGGTGGAGAAATTAGAAAGGTGTTTCACGATGCAAGGCCATAACGATAAAGGACAGAGGATAATTAGCAGTGCTCTCTCCCCTCATGCTTTCCGGCACATTAACAAAACACAAAAGCAGAACAACCCAGAGCTCCTAAAACAAACATACACCATCAAGTACCCTCTGCGTCCGAATCTGTTGTACCAAAGACTGCTGCAGCAAATTATTACGGCTCTATTATCTTTATTATCAAAGAGGTGGCGGACTGGTACATCTATTCAGAAAAAGAAGAGCAGGAGTCCCTTTTTGTTCGAGAGAGCTTGGTAATGCAGCAGACTGACACTACACAGTTACATCTGCCTTCAGCTACATTCAGAAGGCAGCAGACACCAAATTTTCCTGCAAATGGGAGAAGTGTGAGCCACCAAGTGCTATCAAGGGTGATTTAAGAAGAAAAAGGATGCGTTCACCTTTGCTCTAAATAACATATCAGCTGCCTTAACTCGCACAAAGGGAAATTAATAATGACTGTGTAAGAGAACGAACACAGGCTTTATCCAGATCTAGAGCAGGACAGACCAGTTTCATTTGTGCTGTTTATAAGTAAATCAACATTTAAAATTTAAAGGCCAAAAGGCACTCAATTTATTTTTATTATTTTTAAATATTAAAAGAATGAAAAAAAAAAGATAAACCACCTTTTGGCCTTTCCAGAGTTCTAAAAGGGAGGAAAACAGGACATGAACCTCCATATAAGGATGATGACAAAGGAATTGTTAGCAGCACTGCCATTAAATCTCTCACAGTAATTACCAAATGGATTGTTCCATATATTATATTATATGGTCGATCGATCGAGCGACAGATATTTTTGAAATGGAGTATGTTGAATGGATGCGTGGTCAGTTATTGATGACATGAAAAACTGATACTTTTTTTTTTTGTAAAGTTTAAGTCATCTACACCGGAAAAGTGGGTGAGCTTTATGAAAGTAAACGGGTAAAAAAGATGCATTTTTCCCCACCCACCAAAAAATGCCACTGATGGGAATACTTTTTGCCAAAGCATTTTGGACCAGCTGGAATCTTGAATTTAAAGGGAATCATCGATCAAAGCCTGCGTTAAGAAGACATAATGTACTCTATCCCATCACTAAGACAGAAAGATTAAGCAGGGAATCAACAGCCAGACCACTGGGAAAAAAAAAAAAAAAAAAAACTCCAGGGGTTGTGAGCATAAATTTATGAAGTAACAATGTGTCCTCTATCAGTACCTCTTTATTATTAAATAAATCAATAACTGCTCTCTTCAAACAAACATTAACCCTGCATATTTACCTGTATTAATTAGCTGTAGCTGCATTATTTTTTTTCTAAGAGTCCAATCCAATCCAATCAAGGGCTTAACATGACTGCAGACACCGAGTATTAACTTTTCTTTCATCCATGACATGTAAATTACAATAACAATGGCCTCCCCTGAGAGTGTGTTAAAATCTGTCAGTGTGTAAGATCTCCAAGCTGTTGCTCGCAGACAAGATTTTTCCTGACTGGATAAAACCCCATATAAACATTGACTTTATAAACTCAAGTTTAAAATGCAGACTTTGCATCGACCTGTGCTTGCTTTTTTTTTTTCTTTCTATTTTTCCATATTTCTTTATATAGAAATGAATACATCTATCCTGAGCGACAAGCCTGAACACAAGTGAAAAAGAAAATCTGTAAAAATTATTATATATGTCCTTTAGGAATAACAAATAAGGCAATGTGTAAAAATATGCACTTTGAATGTATCAAGTCATGTTTCCTCTCAGAATACTGCAGGCCCTTACTCATTGATTACACCAAAGATAACAGTTTGAGCTGAGAGAAGTCATTACGGTGCGATGACGTCCCACTCGAGGATCTGTGACATCCAAATAAAAAAATTTAAAAAAAAAAAAAAAACTGTTTTGTTTCTCGTCTTTCCATATTTTTCTCTGCTGTTTAAAAATACATCAGTGTGGCAGACTGTGAAACCGACATGCTCTGATCGGGTGGGGTTTTGAAGTAAGGTAGCATGTGGGCGAAAGTAACATGTGACAGGTACACGCAGCAGACGATCAGAAGGTGCTAAGATATTTATTCTACAGACGGACTCAGTGGAGCGGGAAAGTTTTGGGGTTGTGTTCACAGAATATGAATGCCTCTCATTTTTCAGGTATGTGTGCATAGCATTCAAAATGTAAATTGTGTGTGTGTGTGTGTGTGTGTGTATGCAGCCCTCTTAGATCCTGTTTGTCACGTATCAGAATGACACTGTTACAACCAGAGACAATAGTTAAACACTGTGAATAAAGGACACAAGTATCATTTGACCTGGTCATAACTGAAACTATTCACAATAGGTTGGTAAGAAATGCAAACTAGTAAGAGCCTAACATCTTTAGAAAAACAAGAAACAGAACAACATAAGCAGAGGAAACATCTAGAAATGAAAAAATTCTTTCCAAATTTATTAAGGATGCACGACATATCAGCACTAACATCAGTTTTGGCCAATATTGATCATTTTTTAATATATTGGTATCGGTCCGATAAATAAAACTGGACCGATATCAACAACCGATATTTATTTCCATGTTGTTGCCATTTGTTTCTGGGCGGGAGGGGGAGTGGAGGAGGTTGGTCGTGTGACGGTGACAGTCATGCAGTGCAGGATAGCGGGAAGTTTAACTGAAGCAGAGGTGAAGTCAGAGGTGTGGTCACTACCCTTTCAAGGTGTTGAAATGGTAGTGAAATATATATATAATATTGGTAAATATCGGTTATCGGCCATAGCAGCAATATTAATATCAGATATCGATATCGGCCCAGATTTTCATATCAGCGCATCCCTAAAATTCATTGTGTGAGATCTCTCACTAGATGGTTTACTGCACCACACAGCTAGTAAAAATTGAAGCAGCATTCATGGTAAAACGAGAACAGCATGTATTAACTATTCTATTTAAAATTTAGTTCAGACAAAAAGACACAACAATTCAATTACAGATAAAAGCAAATTTAAATGTTTAATCTTTCTCTGACTTCTCAGTTCAACTGGCACTTTCAACAGAAAGAGACAATAAATTCACATTCTATCTAAAATGGTGTTTGCATTCCAGATGAAATCGCTCGTGGTCAGTTGATATTATTTGGTCTCTATTAGGATTGGTAACACCAGCAAATAGAAGCAATTTTGCAGTTGGTGCCTCATAAAAATCAAACAATGACTTAGAAATATAAGCATCTGTAAGTGGACACAAAATAAAGCATGAATAAAGGACATCTTTAAACGACAGATAACGCCAAGGAAAGCTTAAAAGACAAAAGTGGTAAAATAAGTCAAGAACAAAAGGCCCCAAACCAGCAATCCCATGTCTCAAAGGAATGCTCAGCTATAACCAACAATCTCTAGCATTAAACTCCTTTCCTTATATGGCACTGACCTACAGTTCTAACCACACCAAGAGACTTTGTAATAAAATAAACATCCATCAGAGAATCAAATAATGATACAATCGCTACAGGGCAAACAAGGTGACTTTCAAAGAGCTGTCCCTGTTTTACTGCATTTAGTTGCTCTATCTATCTTCAGCAGAAAGAACATATCTTCAGCCAGGTCCTGAGGTATTAGTGGGGCAGACGGGAGAAATTTAATATAGGACACAAAAACAGGAAAATAATGGCACTTTTTTACATTTGCAAATAGAATATAACTGTATCAATACTACTTAAGGTTGCACAAAGAGAGGAAATGTCAAACAGAAGGCATCCACTCCATGAGTATACAGCCTGGCCCGGAAGGTCAACCACTATCTTCTCAAGCAGGATGTAGAGATGAATGCATAAAAATATAAAAAATAAAAAAAAAAAAAAAAAAAAAAAAAAAAAACAGTCTTTGATGCTTGATCTGTCAACTTTCCTCAGTTTATTGTTTTTAATCACCTTACTTCCATCCATGACTTCCCAGCTGACAGAGGGCCTTTGTGCAACTGTGTAGCATAAATACATTTGTCCAAGGAACAAAATCAGACAATGATAAAAAAAATAAAAAAATAAAACATAAAAATCAGCTCTCAAGTAGGCAACTCTGTCTTTTTTTATATTTGGGTTAAAATCCATGCTGTTTGGTTTGCATTGAATATTTTCTTTCCCCATTTCAAGTGTTACTGGTGAACAGGAAAAGAAACTTTTTTTTGTCTGTATGTATGCAAGTATGTTGGCTCTCCATCCACACCTGGACGGTACTGCGTTGACCTGGGGGGGGGCGTGCGGTGCCGGGCTCATGTCACCAGTTGGCTTTAATAGCTTTGACATCACTCACCAGGTTTTGAGCGAGGCAGATGCCAAAAATCTGGAAAACAGTCACAGGAGAAATCTGGTTGTAAGGTAAGTCAACTCTTCAATACCAAAATAAGCTGGAACAATGCGTAAAATGAAATGGTGCGCATTAAAAAAAATTTTAAAATATATTCGAAGAGTAAATTTATCAGTAATTCAATTCAAAAAATTAGTTTCTCTGAAAACTAGATTACATTACAGCAATAAAAAAAAAAAAAAACTTGACAGTTGTCTAGCCAACAGTCATTGACCAAAAGAATGATCAGCCACAAAAGGTCATTGCAAAAGAAGTGGGTTGTTCACAGAATGCTTTATCCAATCATATTAAAGGAAAGTTAAGTAGAAGGAAAAAGTGTGAAAATGCTGCACAAACATCAGGGATAAATGCAACCTTGAGAGGACAAGTCTATTCAAGAAATCTTAAGAGATTGACAAGGTGAGGACACAAGCGTGGACACTTCAAGGAAATGGGCTACAACTGTTGCAACCCCGGTGTTAAATCATTCCTGAACCAGACACAATGTTGAAAGAATCTAGCCTGGGCTAAGGAGAAGAAGTTCTGGACTTTTGCTCAGTGGTTCCAAGTGGACACTGAAGTCCAGTGTGAAGTTTTCACATTCAGTGAGGATCTGGGGAGCCAGGTCATCTGCTGGTGTTGGTCCACTGTGTTTTATCAAGTTTAAAAGGCAGTGAAACTTTAGACATTTTAAGCTTATATCTGGCACCTCCTTTGATGACAATAGTATCACTCTGTTTCGTTGGCCTGCTGACTGGCCTGATCAATTTCCACTGAAAATCTATGAGGTATTGTCCAGAGGAAGGTGAGGGACACAATTATCGACAATGCAGACAAGCTGAAGGTTTCCATTACACCTCAGCAGAGCCACCGGCTGGTCACCTCCATGCAGCACTGCATTAATGCAGTAATTCATGCAAAAGGATAAATCCAAGTGGATATACAATACACTTTTCAGTAGGCTGACGTGCCTGGATTAAAAATCCAGATTTTTTTAAATCAATATTATATAATATTAACATTTTCTGGGAAACTGGATTTTGGGTTTCCATTATCTCCAAGCTACAATTATCTAAATTAATACACTATATATAGACTCATTACACACAGCGAGATATATTTCAATATTTTCTTTTTGAGTTTCACTTTTTGAATTGAATAATGAAATAAATTGACATTATAATGATATTCTAATTTATAGAGATTCAATTTGATACAACCTCCCAACTTCTTGAAATTGGAGCTGTAACTGCTTGTACTGCAGAGGCCTGATGTAACATATCATCACCACTAAGCGGCAGTAATGACACAAAATCACAACGCATCTAATTTGAGTTTAAACAAACCACAGAATTCAGATAAAGTAGGGGCCATCCAAAATGAATGTTTGAGGGAAACAAAGAGAAATTACCTGTAAAAGTGCAATACCAACAAAGATCCCAGCAACAAAAATCAGGTTGTCCTGAAGCCACTTCTCAAACTGTCCCACACAGCCCTTGGTGTAGATGTATTTCTGCCGCTCAAGCTCCTTTTTACAGAAAAAAAACCAAAACAAAATTGAAATAACGACAAACTCTAGGACTGAAGAAACTAAAACTTTTTAGCACAACTAAAGGAGTCAGGGAACTTTAGCCATGTCTGGTTTATTTAAACAAACATCTGAACTCTGACCAGCCATAGCTGGTCCAAATAAACAACCCAGGAAGCATTTTGCCCCATGATCCCTTAACTGTTTAATATATAAACCACAGTATGAGAGCTGAGTTATACTTCATGATTTCCACGTAGCTAGGGCAGTTTGGAGAATATGGAGCCAGTGTACACACCCCTGCTGATGACCTGATGATAAGTCCTGCCTGGAATGAGCAAACAGTGGAAACCTTTTTCCTGATACCGGACAGATGGTTGTCTGCGTCATCCCAACATTTAGCCCATGATTTACATTTAGAGAGAGAGAAAGCTAAAAGGTGTAATTTACTGCTGCCATGACACCAAAGAGGGGGGTAAGAACAGGCGTCTCCATACAAAGCTTCCTTTGTGACTTTGTCAAGTCAACTAGGCAAAGTCTTTGTTCTCTTGCAAAACCCAAAAGCTTGCTTTCAACCAATGAGGAGTAAAAACAGGCTCCTGGCAACCAATGAAAAATCAGTAAACCCAATGTTATTCTGCCTGTGAACTTCCTCTGAAGCTATTTCAACTCCCTGCCTTTGTTATTTCCCAGTCCTCTGCATGTCTCCTGCTCTTCCTCATTTCCCACCCTGTGCTTCCTGATGCAAGCTGGACAGGAAGTCTGTGTGCATCCCTGAGTTTCACTGGTCAGCACAAGAGAAACAGAGCAAATGAATCCATATCAACTGTGGCAGGTGGTTCACAGTGCTGCAGTTTGCCTAGCAACAGCAATCTTTGTGACTGCAGTGCAGTGAGTTGTAACCACCACACCCACACATGGTGGAAAAGGGAATGGACTGGCATAACCCACAGAGTGGCCAATTACAGAGTGGAGTTAGGCTGCTCTCTGGGCTAAAACTGGAGCCTAATTATCCCTGTTAGGAGAACAATCTGTTATTAAAGGCAAGAAGCATGCATAAGAGTCTGTGCTTATAAACCCTTTACATTATCTCCATCTGCTAGGCCTGACTCGTGTTCTCATCTTTACTAATCCATATTTTGACTCAAAAACATTTTTAAGTATGCTTATACTGCTACCTTGAAAGCAGATAATGCCTAATTTTACTGCCTTTGAGTAGTAAGTTAATTATCAGACAATTAGTCAAGTTCAAATCATTAAGAAAACAGACAGCTGGCAATATACAAACCACTTGAAGCCGAATGTCATAACCGCACTGTGTATTGATAACGTCCTCCTACAGAAAAAAAAGCACAAAAACAAAAGATTCATTTTACTGATTTTAATGCTGGATTTTTGCTTGTTGCTCAAAAGATTGAATGCTTGCTAAGTTTGACAAATCAAATCAAGTAATAAGGTAATAACTGACTTTTTAAAAAATGTTTACTAAGTATGTATTCATCAAGGTTTTTTGTTCCAGATATTGATCTTAGTAAAAATTGGCTAGAATGACAATTTATAAGTGGATAAGTGGAAGCTGAATGATGGCTGGATGGATGGAAAGCAACATTTATTCTCATAGCTGCTAACATATTGACATTTTGATTATTTTGATTTTGCTATACAGACTTAAGTAAAACAAAGAGAAACACCTGGTAAACTTAGCTGTATATTTAAAGCAGGGATGGAGGTCTCGAGAACGGTCTCGGCCTGTTTTTTCCTGGTCTTGGGCTCGACCTCGGATAGTTTTGCCTCGGTCTTGTTCGGCAAATCGGTTCAAGACTCAATAGTTTTTTGTCAAAATTACGAAACTCCCTTTTATCTTCACTGCAGACGCACAACAATGTGAATTAAAAGCAGTGATCAGAGAGCAGCTGCGTCCTCCATCTCAGAAAAAAAAAAAAAAAAAAAAAACGATATTATTACTGCTAATGACCGTGCAATCGTGTTGCACGAGCTTGCTTACAAAACCAGATGGGGTTTTGGTCCTTTGATTTAAAAGAGCGAGTTTTCGTGTTTACTTGCGGTGCGGTACAACTTTTGCTGAATAAACACCTGCATCTGACTGCATAAAACTATTAAATTGGCTTTTTAAAACATGAAAATCTTTAAGACAGGTAAAGGGGGTGGGGGGGACACCGTGCCACCAGGATTGACGATATGCGAAGTGAGCAGGACTACATCTAGTTTTATTAGACATCTGCAGCTGAAACAAGGAAAAGTAAGTAATAGTTTAAAAAATGCACAACACCACCCAGTTTCAACACTAAGCAGCTAAATAATAAAACGCAAATAGACGCAAAACCTGCATCACTGCTCTAGATGCAAAACTCACATGTTAAGGGAGTTTTGCACTGCACTGGTTAAGTCTTAACCAGCAGTCGTTGCAGAAAAAAATAGGGCTAATCAAGCCAAAACCATAAATTATGCCAGTTGAATGTCTGTTTTTTGTAACGGGAAATATTTCCAAACAGCTGAATTTGAACTTTTTAGTAAGTGCCAGCTAACAAGTAGTCGTTTAGGATTAAATATTTGCTGATACCAAGGGTTCCCATATATTTTTCATTACAAAATTTCATATCTTTTCAGGCAGTTTTAAGCTTTTTTTTTTTTTAAACATTTGGGCACAGATTATTAACCTTGAACCTTTATTAATAGCAATCTGGTCTTATCATCTGTGCATTTGACAAATAATTCTACACTTCAAAGCAGAAATTGGTCTTTGAAGTGTGATAAAGAGCAATTTTCCCATTTTTATTTCATCTGGACCAATTTAGATCAGCTCTGCTTCAAGGTGTTTAACTTGTGGACCTCTCAAATAAGTAATGAAGTATTTTAGACTAAATGCAGACAGTTCAAAGCACAGTGTGTAAACTTTGGTCCCTATATTTTGTTTGGAAAAATTCCTAATAGCAGTTTTAGTGGCTGGTTAAACATTTTAGATCAAGTTTAAGAACTACAGCTCCAGCTCAACCGTAAATTCAAGTTATGTTTAGAAAAAACAAGTAGTAAAATGGCCTATTTCTATTTGTTCCAAACTTACACGAGAAATATTTCCCACTTTCACTGGCCCTACATGGAGATGTCTAGGGCCAGCTTATTTTTTACTGTCCGTCAGACGTAAAAGCACAGACGCACGACATCAAAGCACGAGTTAGTGCAAACAGATGCTGTACTTACTGATTATTTAAAAAAAAAAAAAAAAAAAAAAAAACACCTTGACTGGGACCCTGAAGCCTATAGCTGGGATCTGATCAGAACATCCCTAGTATTCATACATGGTGAAAAATTAAACAAATGGTTCAGTGGCTCCCAACCAGCAACACTGGTGAGCACACACTGTGACAGAGCAATGCAGGGATAAGGAAATACAAACACCAATTACAAAAAGCTAACCTCCAGTTTCATCGCTGCATGTCCATCCTTTCATGAGTGACCATACTTTATGTTTGCAGCAGGTTATTTTCATTTTATTCTAACACAGCGTTTCAGCTTTCAAGAGGTAGGAAAGGAATGGAGGAACATGGTACATTCTGGTGTCTAACCAGTCTGGGTGCAACAGCTCATCATTGAACAATCGGCATTTTTTTTTTATTCTGTCATTTGTGAAATACTGGTTGGGCACTTCTTTAGGAGAGTTCAAAACAGAGGTGCTGAAAGGTGAGGACTCATGATGTACTTGTCTAAACCTTAAATGGGACTTATTTTTACGACTGAAGTATGCTGCAAACCGGTGCTTACAGACCACTGTGGGTGGTTAGGGGGGGTAATCCTATTTGAGCCTTGGGAATTTTTTTTTTTTTTTTTTTTTTTTTTTTTTGCAGATGCAGGGTGCTATTATCAAACACAACACATCGTGCCTGGCCATCCATCCCTCCATCCGCTGCAGTAACTTTAGGACATTTATCGTAATGCTAATGAACGACTCACGGCAGGCTTTTTGACACAACAGGAGAAAGGGACTCCACAGCGCTCTCTACTGGGATTCCTGTCAGTGCAGTTGAAGTAGATGTTCTGGTTCCAGTCGTCAGGCCCGTGAGCTCCACAGCACAACCACTGAGACAACAGAAACAACAGGCTCTCAAGAAACTCCTTCTTCTGATCTGAGCTCTTCAGCTCAGTTAGAGAGGCAGCTTACTGTAGTGGGTGGGGACCACATGAAACTACATGAATCAACCACAGATGTAGTCTCTTTTACTGTATGTCATGATAGAGCCTGGATTTTACACACAAGAACCAATTATCCAAAATTTGTCCACATATTTGGATAATGATTTGAAGGAATTACAATAACATCAATTATGAGATTTTCTCCAAAAATGCTCTCACTCTTAAGTACTGGGCTGATCCCGAGTTACTTTTCAAAAGTACATATATAGCAAGATTTCACAAGAGGAAATTCAGTCTTACATCATGCAGATGAGTAATGCCCAAGGGATATAGATAGGTTTTCACATGAATTTCAGTCAGCAGGTGTGGTAACTCACATATTCCTGGGCGAAGTCAATGAGATTCTGCAAGTCTATGTCATCGCGATAAGCCTTGATGTTATTGTTGATGAAAAAGTTTAACTGATCTTTGATCCAGTCCTTGAAGACAAAGGCAAGGATCCCCGCTGTCAACTCCAAGAAGAAGATCAAACCGAGGAACACGGAGAACTGGAGACGACAGGACACACACAGAAAACAATACGTGTGTTACATCACACAGGGATAAATGCATCAAATGAAAATGCACAGACTTTGCTTTGACAGAGTTTTAAACAAATGAGCAGGAAAGCTTTGACGTTCTGGCATCTTTTATGTTTGGCTGTGGCGCCTGAATTGATGTGACAAGCAAGAGTGTAGCAACAAAGACTGCAGTCCCTCAGGTACCGTTACATTATCCATTTACAGTAAATGCAGGAGACAGGGCCGATGAGAAATGCACAAAAGCCACATTAACTCCTCAGTCTGACGCCTGACTTATTGCTGCTAATGGACATCTGCTGGAGTTAGTAGGTGCTCAGAATCGCAGCCACCAATGAGGCAAATTTGTCTCAGTCAGTCACATGCTGTTATCAACACAGCGAACCCCAAATAAAGCACCTTAATGGTTTTGCGATGGTCTTCAATATAAAAGATAAAAAGCCAAGAAGATGGAAAGTGTAGAAGCGGAAAATAAGACTTATTTCTTTCTCATTTCTTAATGCTTTTTCATGGAAAAAGATTTAGAACATATTTATGATGTGTAACCAACTCTGAGCATTTGGCCTCTGGTGAGTCAAAGTGGCACCTGGTACCCAGCCTCGGCGCTGGTGTGAACCTCACATCTAAAGTGAGGGAGGTGTCAAATGCTTCAAATGGTGTCTGTGCTTCAGAAACAGAAACAGCTTACAAATTTAAGCAAGAGGGTGTTCTCTCTGAGCGCTCCGATGCAGCCGGCGAAGCCCAGGATGAACATGACCCCTCCCACGACGATGAAGAGCCACACGGGGTCAAAGCCCCCGAGATCAGTGATTGACGACAGATTTGACAGCACGCCCTGAGGGAAACAGAGATAAAAGTGGGAAAAATTCAGATAAAATACGAACATCTTCCATCACTACAGTGACAATAAATAGCCTGAGAAAATTCTACATAAAAATTATCTTCGTGTCTTGATGTTAGCAGGAAGCTTTTAACCACCCCTATTTCATCAACTGAAGTTGTACTGAGAATAAAACAATACAAAAAAGGTGAGAAACACATTGAAGGATTGATTTACGCTTCTCTTTTCACCTCATGTTCATGTTGAGAGATATACAATAAAACAATCACAAAGCCCAAGGATTGTGTATCAATAACTTCAAGTATGAAAGAAACAGACAAGCTGCTGCACCTGGAAGGGTATTTGGTTAAAACTGCTTCTGACTTTACACTGATTTTAATTCTGTTTCACATTGTCACTGCCGCAAAAAAACGTGTTATTTTTGTAAAACACCAGGTTGTAACTCTCTTTTCTCCTTTAGGCGATTAAACACGGGTGTCTGTGTTAGGGACATTTATTTAAGGTTTGTTACAGCTATACCTTTACCTTGAATTTAGAGTGATTCCACCTAAGTTATTAAGTGCAACTGCAGTGACAGGATCATTAGTTGCTGTCACTCACAGCATTGTTGTTTGCAACAGGAAATTCTTTCCTCACCCTGATGATGCACAAAGAAAAAAAAAAAAAAAAAAACTGTAAAACAGAGATTGTTTTTGGTGTTTTAACTTCCTGTCTGTCTGCGTGCTCAGCATTCTGCATACCGTGACATACTATAACACTTATAAGCGTGTAGTTTAGTTTATAAAGCAGTTGGACATAAACAATTAGCAAGAACTCCAACAAAGCTGAGCCAAATTATTGACGACTCATCAAAACAGAGAGCACCAAACTAACCAATTCCACAAACTCTTACCTCTACAAAGGAGGCTAGCAAAAAAAAGATGCATTCTCAGTGAAGACTTTGTAGCTGTTCATGCTCAGTCAGGTAATAATAAGCCCAATGAATATGGGGTGTAAAAACCCTCGAGACACAGAAAAAGGTTTCATTGGGGACATTCTCGCCATTTTATTGCTGTTCTGTTCTCTTGTGCAAACACACCTATTTTATTTTCCTCCATTTCCTTTAGCAACAAGCTTTGTGCAGCAAATGTACACTTTATCTGAGCTGGGGTTTTTTTATTGATTACAGTTTTAAAGTTAGCCTAAACAATTTGCAACTATTCAAAGCCCTAAACTTTACCTGTACTTGACACAAATTGGTAAAATTCCACAAATGGTGAAAAATTAAAAATGTTATAATTATTATTATTTAAAAAAAAAAAAAAACAGTCAAATATTTTTGCTATGTCACACACCATTACTACCACAATGTCTATTTATGCTGAAGAAAATTACAGGCTGCTTAAGTTTAGGCTTGTGTGTCAATCTTGACTAAGTAGGGAGCCACTGGAATTAAATATAAAAGAAAACGCCCACTCTGCTATTTTTTTTTGCCACAGCCTGCAAAAATTCCATGTGAAGAACAAAGATATATTAAGAAAAAATGAAATCCTTTACTGTGAAGTTAATATGCACTGGGCAAAGAAAATGGTATATGAAACAGGCAATATTGCTTTCTTATGTTTTTATGTCAGTTGCGGCAGAATGAACTGTATTCATTATAACTTTAGCACAAAGCCTTAAACAATAATGTGTCAGGCTCCAAGAACTGAGCTTGAAACTAATCACCTTAGTCACTCAGACCCAGATTCACCATTAGGCCTTTTCAGCCCCTGCAATTCATCATGCAACCTAATCCCTATAAATTATTCACACTGTTCCACAAAGGTCCTCCAGTGCTGCCCTATTTGCACACAGTTCATGAGCACAAGTTACTAATCGGTACACACGACCACGCTGGTGCAGCATTTACGGAACAGACCGGTATAATTTCTTGCTAATTAATGAGCAAAGTGACTGTTAACTCAATCGGAAGAAGTTCTGCATGTTGCCACAACTCACTGCACATAAAAGGTTAATGGCAAAAGATGACCTTTGTGTTCTCTATGGTGTGCATGGAAAACCAAAGCTGTTCATATGCAGTTCTTCCTGTGACAGACTTTCAGACAACATGTTCTCAACTTCTGATGGCTTTGAGTCAAATGAGTGTTGTTTTAATTGTTTAAAATTCTTATTTCTTTCCAGCTATAATTCACTTAAATATTTGCTGGGCACTGAATCAAAAATGTCAGGCTCAACCTCATATCAGAGGGTGCAGCACCACTTTATTCAGTTTCTGAAACAAAATGAAGAAAAGTAAGAGGAAAAACTAGCAGATAATCTGCCTATCCTTCCATTTTACACCAATTTGTGTTTGCGCCTTAACTTTACAGCATGTTCTTTTCACATAATCTCAAGGAATTTTAGCTATGCTGCTGTGGTGATAATTTTGTTTGCTCATAGTTTGTATTGTGAGCGTATGTTTATACATACCTTCTCCGCCCATGCCCACAGGCCTATACCCAAGAATGCTGCTCCTAGCAACTGTAAAACAAAGCAGACAGAAGAGAGCTCCACTGTGAGAGAGAGAGAGAGAAAAAAACAAAAAAACATCCCAAACATTTAATTAAGAATGCATGAATCAGATTTGACTACAAATAAATGTGAGGAATTATCTGCCGTTATTCAGTTGGGAGGAGTTTCATAAAACACTCGTTTATCAGGTCTGTTCTGGGACTGGTATAAATTACAGTCATGTCTCCAAGATAATGCAAGTGGACAAAACAACTGTCTTTAGCATTTTTTGACAATGATAAAACAGATTTATCCATGCCACCTCTCCTCCTAAAACAGCTTTACAAGCCGACATTTTTTGCTATCAAGGCAATAAGAAATAATTGGAGATTTGTCTGGTTTTAAATGACTAACATCTTCCAAAAATTGGCAATTACATGACCGGCACCTTACAAAGAAAACTGGAAAAAAATACCATTGCAACCTAATGTGTTGTTATCCTATTTCATGTACCCCTCTGGTGCTTTTCCATAACATTTTACAGCAGCACTGAGCCTAGGTGTAGCTTCGTAACATGGTCGTAAGTACAAGTCTAAACTTACATTACCACAAGGCTATGCACTGTAGTTGATCATAGACTGACTCAATTGTTCAGGGGAATAACACAGGAAGTGCTTCATGGACAAAACAAATGTTTTTAGTTACTTACTAACACATTGCAATAGGTTAAGCTTTCCTGGAAGGTTATACCTTCAATAGTTATTACAGCACTTTGAGCCAAATGCACAACATAAAAATGTATCTGCCGTTCGGCTTTACACAACCACTGACATGCTCGCCCTGGCAATGTAAAGGATGGTGCATGCTGTGGCAAGAAACCTATGGTTTTAGCAGGACTTTAGCCGCAGACTTCCTTCGTTTTGCATTTCAACATAGCAAGAATGACAAATATTGGACCGGCACTGTGGCTCTCTCCATCACTTTAACAGGCCTGTCAGACTGGAGCCAAAGTGAACCACGTCTGAATGATTGAATGCCACCGCTTTAACAAATAAAGCCATAAACGCTGCATGTCTCATGTCTGAAAAAGTGTTTTAAGGTGCTTTACGTCTGTTGTTAGAGGAGGGAATCATTTCAACTGCAGGGTTTTTTTTCCAAGCTTTAAGGCTCTGTGAGTATGTGCTTTAAAGGCTGATCACTTGAGTGTAAAGAAAAATCTCTCGAGTGCTACTACACCATCCTAGTGAAGTATGAATGCAAGTCTCAGTTTTTTAACATATGAAAGAAAGCGCTGACAGAAATGAAAAACTTACTTGACCACTTTATACTAAGATACAAATTTAGACAAACATGAAAGCTATGTTTACAGCGTATGCAAAGCAGACTGCAAAGATGCACATATGTTTTTCTCCACTCAACTGCCAAGTGGCCACAGAACGGCACTCAAAGAGTTGATTTATTGCTTCCATAGGGCAGCAGCTATCAAATATTTTATCAAATAATTCCTTGATTAATCGGGTACACCAATATACACATGTAATGCAATGTTGTTCTTGTGTCTCCCTTCTTAAATCTAGAATAACAGCTATGTCTTGAGCTAGGCTATAGAGTGTGCATGATGATTCACGAAGCTACATTTACTTGTTTTACCAGCAAAGACAGGTTAGGTTTGCAGGTAAAGCCACTTCAAGAGTTCAAAGTTACTGTTGATGTCCGGCTTTTGCACTAAATCGGTTTAAGTTAGTGAAAACTACAGCCCAAATATTTAATAGCAACCTAAAGCCTCAGTTAATAATAGCTTTGTTAAAACCCAGTGTGAGTTCTATGGGTTTTGTGATGTATTTGCTGCATGAGCAGACTTTGCTTTCATTGATATGCACCACATTCCACAAATTACCTTAAGGTATACATTAATATTACAAGGCTATTGCTGAATAAATGTTAACAAAAGAGAAAAAGGGTTTTGTTTTAGGGTTGAGAAACTGTAAAAGCATTGAACAAAAAAAAAAAAAAAAAAAAAAAAAAAAAAAAAAAAAAAAAAATCATAGTTTGCATATCTTACATAAATCCTGTTGCTGTTGAAGCCAAGAAAGGTTATTTTAAAGATAAGAAAGTCTCAACATAGAAAAAGTAAATACCTGATATTTATAGTAAAAACATACCCCTAATAAGAGGTTTATTTTGTTGCAGTGTATACTATGATCTTTGATAGACAAATTTGGTTCATGGAGGATTTTTCAGAAACAAATTCTTTGAAGAATATGAAGCACAGAAATGGCCAAATATCTAACACAAAGCTAAATGTGTTAAATTACCTTGAAGTTGATTGAATTGAATAAAATAAACAAACTAACGGCGACCCATTGATCTAAAACAACAAAAGGTCCAGCAAACTTAAAAGCCTCAGCAGCAATGTGGTTGGGTGGGTCTGGTAGTTACATAACAGTTCTAGTGAAGGGTGTGGTGGTGCTGGATTTAGAGGGAAAGTGACAGCCAGGAAGAGTTAGGATTCACAGGCAGACACCAGGTAGCAGGGATTAGATTGACAGATCAGGAGCTTTACTGCTTTTAACCCGCGGCAACCTGCAGGTTTAAGACAGACTGTGACCAGGAAAGCAACACATAACTCTAATCACACAGCACCAACTCAAACCTAACCTCCTGTTTGTCTCAAGAAATTATAGAAGATAACCACAACTTTACTCAGCATGAGTTGTATAATACTGTCAACAATCTATAGAAACACACTCTCGGTTTACTTGTGATACTAAAATAAAAAGGTCAATGCCGTACATCAAAACAAAATTGTCTGCATTCAGCATTTCTGTGTGGTTTCTGCATGTTCTTCCTGTACCTGCAAGGGGATTTCTGACATAGCTTTATGTCTTCCTGGTTGTTTGTCTCCTTGTATCAGCCCCATGATGTTCAAAGCGTTGCTCATCCCTTCACTCACTGCCTAATGAACATATCTAGAATTTAGGCCTGCACAACTTCAGGAAAATAAGTAATTGTGATACTATAGCAGAAAGTTACGATAACTACTGGCTACAAAGAACCAACATTTCTCGGACTTTTTTCTTTCTTTACCATCCCACAGTGTCTCCACCACATCAGTTGTGGCCATTGAGTCCATCCAACTGACCAAGTACATTACCAGTATGCAAAGCCTGACAGCATTTGAAATATGGTGTCCAATGAAATAGGGCACCCAAGCAGTCAAACTGCTATTGCAATGACAACTGCAATTCTAGTTCTAATAGAGATGCACAGTGTGCATCTCTATTAGAACTACAGTTTCACAGAGATGCTTTGCAGTTACAAGAAAAAAAATGGGTGAGTCTGAGTTTAGAGAAAATGTATAAAAATGTTTGCAGGGCAATCAAGCAGAGCCCATCTAGTAGATTCTGCACACAGACATTAGTCTATCCTCCAGCTTACAGAGTCAAATTATTAAAGCAGGAATAAAACTAATCATAATCATAACAGTTTTGTCTCAGGTTCTTTCCAGTGTTTATTGATCTACTTTCCCAAGTTAGCAAGAATCACAGCAAAAGCATTAGGGTAAGCTGAACTGGAAATAAAACTGAAAATAATTACATCACCTCACTGCAGCAACAGCACTAGAACAACTTCTACAGAATGATTACAAAAGAAATGCAACTTCAGGCAGACCTGGTATAAGTCTGTGGTATGGAAACTGACGTAAAACTTTGCTCGATGTAAATCAGATTGAATACCTGCAGATTAAAAACAGAAGACCAAACATAGGATAGTCATAAAAAAGGTCAATTCCAAGAAGAACAATGTAGGCCGAATTCTCATATTTAAAATTTGTAAATAATTTGTATTAAACATTCAAGATAAAGTGAAAATGTTTTGCTAAATTTCAATTACTTTTTTAGTTACTTGAAAATTCATCCAGTACCCTAGGTATAAATATAACTGTACGCATGGCAGAAAAATGTACTTTGTAAAGCACAGTCTATGGCGTTAACAACATAACTCTTCTACAATAACACAGTAACATCATATTGTTGTAATACAGGGACAGAATGTTGTTTTGACATTGCCAAAAAATCTCCCCTTCCAGAAAGAGTCTGATTAGCTGCTATGATAAAAACCTATCCATATATACCAAGGGTATAACAAAACATTCCACACACAAGAATGAGACGACATGAGGTTTTTGCTATGTTTTTAGGAACACTAGCAACAACCCTTGTTTAAAAAAAAAAAAAAAAAATTAAAAAAAAACTGGAGATGACTAAATGCTGACAGTTATTACAACTACAAACTAATGATCATGCCTGAAATCTGGGTGTAGTGATGGACTCAGACCTGAACCTTCAGAGACACATAAACACAGTTACAAAGTCAGCCTTCTATCACCTGAAGAACATTTCCAAGATGAAAGGACTAATGTCTCAACAAGATCTAGAGAAACTCATCCATGCGTTTATCTTTAGTCATATTGATTACTGCAACAGTGTCTTAACAGGTCTGCCTAAAATATCAATCAGACAGCTGCAGCTGATCTAGAACACTGCTGCTCCCATTCTCACTAAGACCAGGAAAATAAAGGACACCGCCCCAGTTCTAATTCTTACACTAGCTTCCTGTAGCTCAGAGAATAGACTTTAAAATACTTTTGTTAGTTTATAAATCACTGAATGGCACCAAATTACATTAAAGACCTGTTGTTGCTGTATCAACCTTCCAGACCACTCAGGTCTTCTGGTTCTGGTCTGCTCTGCATCCCCAGAGCCAGAACCAAACATGGAGAAGCAGCATTCAGCTTTTATGCTCCACAAATCTGAAACAAACATCCAGAAAACTGCAAAACAGCTGAAACACTGAATTCCTTTAAAGCAAGGCTAAAAACCCACCTGTTTAGAGTTGCCTTTGACCCATAATAAGTGGAACATTGGCCAACATATTTGATGTGTACTGATAATGGCACTTGATAAAATGTAATGTTTGTTACTGGTTTCACAACCGGTGACTGTTAGATGTGTTTATGAAGTTTTTATGTTTTCATGATGTAAAGCACTTTGAACTGCCTTGTTGCTGAAATGTGCTATACAAATAAACTTCACTTGACAGAAAGCCGGTTTATTTCTCCCTAAATGGTGCCACATTTGTAAAAAAAATGGATTTAAAGGTTGAGCTGCGGATGGGTTTTGCCCATGAAAAGATTGCAAATTCATCCTTGCCAATTCTAAACAACGTATTGTGCTACAGAATCTTGTTTGGTGTTGTTTACTGGATTGGATGATTCAAATATGAAGAAACTTTTAGGAAATTTCATAATTCTAACAATCTGTTATCTTATGCTGTTTACCAGCTTGGTCAAGGACTGCTGTGGGATGGGATGTGAAAAAGAAAAAAAATCCCATGTTACAAGTCAGCCAGTGTGGTTGTGTTTATCACTCTAACAAATTTGTTCTCCATTTATTTTTGAGTTTAAGGCTTCTTTAATGTCTGTGTAACCCAGTATCATCTGCCAGCTCAACAAGCTGACCCTGTAAATCGACACAGTGAAAGTGCAACTCTAGAACTACTTCCTATGAAATAACGCAAAAGCTGAAACAATGATAATATTATGTACAATATTTCCTACAATTTTTCTGTTAATGTTATCACAAATAATTGAATCTTCTTTAAGAACAACATCAGTCTTCTTTGATAAATGCTTTAAAAGACAAATTCCTACAATTTTTAGCTAGATCGATTATCGCATCTTCATCACATTACTTATCTGTCACTGCACCACTTGCTCTGTAGTCCTTGACCAGTCTAAGCAAGTGTCCTGTAGTCAGCTGAAGAAAAAAGTTAGCGTCATTAAGGCATCATCTTCTCACAGTCAATACATTTTATTATTTTTCTAAGTTTACATTTGTAAGATTTCTGGAGTAAATGTTTATGAAATTATTAACACTGAGCAGACACACAGACTCTTGTCTTTAAGGTCGTAGCCCCCAAATTAATTAGAAAGCCATAAGCACTGTCTGCTTTTCAGTCAGGCAGAATTAGTACAAATTAATGTTAACTCTTGAGGATAATCCTCAATACTCAGTCCTTCGTTGTGGCTATTTTTTGTATTTCTGGTAGAGCTCCCCACTGGACAGGTGATATTATATTCTTTTCAACAGGAAGAGCTGAATGAGGTGTCCCTGCCTCATAGTTGCTTTTTATTGTGGTTTATATTTTTTTTCTGAATTTTGATCAATTACCCAGTTGACATCTATTTGGTTTACAAATCACACTTTGGGAACCACTTTCAAAGAGGACAGAGATTCTAATTGAAATAAAACTTAAATGGTGCTTGTTTAAACAAAGTCTCAACAAACTCATGTTATTCCAAGGAAAGAGCCTAACATTACCTCACAATCCCAGTAGCTAGTTCTGGTTATCTATATATGACAACACTTGTTGCTTTTCAAGCCCTATCTGCAAATCAAACTTCCCTCACGACACAATAAGGCTGGGACTGAATGGATTTTGAATGAATGGTTTAACCGAAACCAATCCAAACCGGCTTCTGAGCATTGCCTGCATTAGTTCCTTTTATCTTACTTTTCCCAGAGTGTAATTTGAGCCCCTAAGGTTAAACTTAAGTCAGAAAAACTAAAACACTACTGTATTAATGCCATTGTAAGACAACAGTGCTCCTTCCTGATTGTTGTGACAATTTTTCATCATTTCTTCATCACCACAGTTTGGAAATAAATGCAAGCAAGCAAAGCAGTGCTTCTGCTCCATTTAAGAAACAGACTCAGTCTTTAAATATATATCTTTCAAATCTGCTGTAGGTAGTTTGCATCTCATTCATCATCCTGCTTTTATCATGATACTTTTGTACTCCATCACAGAACAAATAAAGTCTGAACAAGATGTTTTTGTAACTGCTTTCTTATTCAGGCTTAAGGATCATTTGCAGAAAGTGCTAATGTGAGTGTCACAGAATGAAGCTTTTTTTTTCCCATGAGGAAAGAGATCATCAACATAAGAGAAGATTTCTCCTTGAGCTATACCCTCTCATTTACCTCAGCCAACTATAAGACAGGTCTCCATCCTCTTTGACACGTACACTCGTATCTAAATTTCTTTTATGACTCAAAGAAAAACACTTCCATATTTTCAAAGGTATTTTTAAATCAAAGCAAGCCTAAGGAGCAGGAGTTAAATGTTAGATTAAAGTCCAAAACTTCCTGCAAAGGAAAAGCTTTATTATAAAGATTTACATTTTAAGTCCTGTTAAAAACTGCTGTCGGTAATAGTCGGTACACCCTGTGCAACCTGTAGAGGTCACAATGAGCAAGCTTGATATTATAAGAACTTGATAGTAACCTGAGTAACACTGTATAATGCAAGATTTAACAGATGTGAGATTTCTTGATGTTCCTGCTCTAGCATCACAAATAATGAATGGAAAGCGAGCTCCAACACTGAAGATGTATACAGTTTCTTACAGACAGGACCGAGATCAAGTTGTGTAGAAGTTTAAAGCAAAGTTAGGTTCTAAAACACTCCAACCTTTGAACCTCTCAAGGAGCATTGTTCAATCCATCATCTGAAAAGCATTTGGAACAATTGCTAAACTACCAAGACATTGTTGTACACCTAAATCAACCTGTTAAGCAAGGAGAGCATCAGAGATGTAGCCAAGAGGACTTTTGAGACTCTAGAGAGGCTACACTAATCCCCAGGTCAGATAGCAACATGCATTGAAACCAATTAGTCTGACACTTTAAATTCTGGCAAAAAGGAAGTTACTGTTGAAAGCTATAAGAAGTCCAGTTTCAGTTTGGGGATACAACTAACATGTCAACTAAAACTGAACTTTGACCAAATACTAAATAATACGTTTGGTAGAAAACTAACCTTGCACCTCACCCCCTTTTTTTATTCTTGAAAAAGTGTTACATTTTCAAAACCAGCTATGCTTTTCTTACCTACTATACAACTACATTACCAACATCACCCGCTTGAAATGGTGTATCAACCAACAAAACCCACTTAAGTACGTAGTTGTAATGTGATAAGGCTGTACACATATACAAGTGTCCGCTTGTGACCGGATCGGCTCAGGTAAACGTTAATACCGGGAGCTAACAGATTCCAGCTCTAAATTTGTCTTGACGGGTTTGTTCCCAAACAAATGCATTCACATGTCCCTTGATAGCCTTCCACCTGTGTAAGATCATCCAATATGCACTGTATCACCAACTGTGAATAGACAATGCAGAGCTGTGGAGCTGCCTAATGACACTCTGCATCCAACCAATTCGGTAACTTGGTTACAGCTTAACAAGCTCTTAATTATAGCATGCAGAGCTTCCACACATTTCAGCAGCTCAGGCAGAAAATGTGATTAATTAAATAGATGTGAGGAATGCATCTATTCAAGGGACGAGAGAAGGTGTGTTGTTTTCCAGCGTGAATGTCTGGCTGTCTAGGGTGAGCTCGGGGGAGAGGAAAAATTCACTGAGAAAAGCAGCACAGGGTTGAACCCAACAGAGTATTTATGGACTTACAATCATTCTCTCTCAATTTAGGCACTGTTTTCAAGCTTGACAAGATCGCTATGAGAAAAACAAATGGACTGATTTAAGGAGAATAACCTCCGTCTCTATCTATTTGAGCAATGCACGAGCCTGTCTATCAAAATCTGGCTCCACAGCACATGTACAAGTGGGAAACATCTTGCTATTATTGACGGAAACAGCCAGCGAGCTGGAACTTGTTCCACAGTTTCACGTAAAGTGCAGATATGAGCCTGCTGGCTTGGCCTGAGTGTCAAACTGAAAGCACACAATATGAGTCAAACAAGGCCACAGCTCTCTGACTCAACATTTCCCGCTTGAAGTCCAATTGAATTACAAAGCACTTTTCATATATACACACATACAGATAGATATAGTCATGACTTTAGCTCATAGGATGTTTATCTAGTTCATATTACCTCAGTTTTACATAATTAAAGTGTCAAAATCAGTCAATTTTTATGGTTTGGAGGTGTGAGTAGGTGATGACGATCAGGAAGAAAGCATCTGTGTTCCTTATATTTAATGAGTCTATTACAACATATGCATAATGAATGAAAACAGGAGCCTCACACCCCACCAGTGCCTCTCCTCAAGATGGTCTTTGTTCTTACCATCCCCTCTTTGTGAATTCAAGGGTTTGTGAGTGCAGAAAAACAATACTGTCGAGCAAAGCCTGAACACTATAGCTGTGGAGACTTTAAAAGAGATGTTTGAAAAGAGCAGGGCTGGGGAGTATTCAGGCCGTGTGGCCTTTTCTTTACAACTGCGTGTGGGAAGACCCTCCGGGGCAGACAGACACGCCATTACTTCACCCACAGACATTATGCTACATCAAGCCGTACAGAGACGATGCAGGGGGGTGAGGAAGGGAGGGGTTAGGCAACCTAAACAGAGAAACTTTTCATTATCAGGAGGGATAAAGATGGAGGATATGTTGTACAGGAGTTATGGCATTTGTCACATACAGCTTGAAAGTACCAACACCTAGAAATATATCAAAGCAGGAATTAAACAAACAGAAACAATTACTCAGTTACTTCAGCTATTTCTTTTAAAAACATGGATATTGGACAACATTTTGACCTAAAAACTTCCAAACCACGACACTGCCACTCCTAGGGCTAATAAATTGCACAACCTAAATCAGAACAACCATGATTGATATAGGCTTATCTGTTACATAAGTGGTGGTCAGTTAACACTGTCTTGTTGACAGCAGATGTCAGAAGACAAGTGGCAGAGATTGATTCAGGATTACAAAAAGACAACAGGAGCTCAAAATAACTGTTGCTTACAATAGCCCTTTTGTAATGCAAAAGGTTTTATAGCTTGTAATGCAAGCCCTTACAATAGTACCCCTTTTGTTGCTGACAATGTCCAATGTTTAAATCAACAGTGTGTCCATGTTCTTGCAACTATTTTATGCAAGATAACATACACTATGTCACAAACCCAACTCATCGCAAACTGGTTTCTTGAACATGACAATGAGCTCAATGTACTCCAGCCTGCACAGTCACCAGATGACAATCCAATGGAGAACCCTTAGGATGTAGCAGAATGGGAGATTCGCTTTACTGAACCAAAACTAGAGGTTAGAACAAGCTAACTCTATTTTAAGATATTACTTTTTTGTCAACCTACAGAATATGCAATATTTACAGAAGTTCAGAGAGTACAAAACTATTTTTTACTCTCAACTCAATTACACCAACATTCACAAATAAATTCAATCAGGAAAACCCAAAGAAAAAAAAACACAATTACTTCAACTACCTAAGCTCTTCCTTTTAAAAACGAGAAACATTTTGACCTAACAGCCATTTAGTCACCAAATGAGAATTTGTCATTCAAGGAAGACTTTCAGTATAAAAAAGTAGTAAATACAAAACAAAGGAGAATATGTGTTAAATAAATTATAACAGTTTTACTGAGTTTATTTCATGTTTTAACCCACTCCGAGGACACTATGTTAAACCAAATAAATAGTACCAACTGAATAAGAACAATCAAGATTAATGCAAGCTTATCTGTTATGTAAGAAATCACTAATTAGACAAATCAGAACAGCAACTGGATCAAAGGACAAACTAAATGTTTTTACAGCTAAAATAAGTGGCTTATCAATACCAAAAATACATGATATAAATTTGACCAAGGTAAACAATTTTCCATCTCCAACGGTCGATATGTTGAGCTAGCTTTCCTTTAAAATATAACTTTTTTCCTTAACCCACTGACACTTTTTACTGATAAAGAAAGTGAAAAAAGCCCATCAAACTCAATGAACTTACCCAGAATATAATGTTAAATCCAAATAAGAAGTATTTAACGCAGCAGCTGACTTCGGCTCCTTTTATGTGATGGTGTTTTCTACTCATTCTTCCGAGGAATTGTGGCGGCTAACTGGGAAGCTAAAGTAACCTACAGGGATAGGTACTTCGGAACCTCAGCTAAAGCCGCAGTTCCCGAACTACTGCCATCGAGGTTAGTTGTCTCCATTAGCTGGACGGAACACAGGTTACTCACCGGGGTACACTGGACAGGCCAACTCAAACATAAGTCACTTATCTTTCTCTCACTTGCTAGGCCAGCCAGCTCGCAACTTCTACCGTTAGCTTTAGCTGCTAACAACAATTCGGGGACACCTAACTAAGGCACAGACATCCATCTGCAGTTTTTCTGACATTCAGCGAAAAAAAGGCTTTTTATTTCTACAAAAAACACACCCAGAAATCGTGTTAAAGCGGATGACCTCTCAGCTCAACATCCCTAATGTTATCTCTCCTACTCCATCGCTGCTAATAAGAGCGTTCATCTTTGTTTTCTTTTTTTTTCCAGGGAAGCAAGCCCCTGCTGTCAAACGACAAAAATCCACTATTTGGCTTGTAGCCCTTTTCACCTCAAGAGCGGCCTCTTGTGTCTTCAATGAGGGTTTTTCTCTCTGAATAAAAACTAAATCCTCAGTCTTCTGGTTCATAATCTAACTGCACATTATTGATCAGATATATAATAGGTGCGTCACTAAATATTACTGAATTAATGCAAAAGTCACAAGAACACATTTACCACCAGTTTCTATCTATATAATTTATGAACTATGTTATTAATCATGTCAGCCATAAGCCTTTTTCAGTTATTATAGTAATAAAGTTATGATTCTGCAACAATAAAACATGAGTACAGGGACACATCTAGAAAGTTTCCAAAGGTGGCTTTGGAATGGTGGCCACCAATTATGTTGGAGTGCCACATAAGAACAATCTAGACAGAATTTAAATATTTTTATTAAGCTCTCATTAATAATATATGTAATATTTCTTGAGTACCATCCTATGAAGGATGCTATGAAGTAAATGAATAAATAAATAAATTGAAGCATTCACCCTCCTTTCTAAAATCCACATTAATAGAAAATATTATGCATATACAGTTAAGCCCAAAATTATTCATACCCCTGGCCGACTTTATATTTACAGTTGTCTTCATTAGACTAAATACTATATTTCCGATGGGAAATGAAGACATTTCCCAAAAGATAATAAAACACTGTATCCGTAAATACTTGTATCTATTGATGTGCAGCTTCATATTTGTAACAGCAGGACATGAACATGTGTCAAAAATAATAATAAATGCACATGCATATATGCACAATTAAGAAATACCTGCCAAGGTAAGTCAGATTCAGACTCCGTCTTGAACAATCTGGAAAAATTTTAATAGTAACACTTCAGTACATTAAGATTTTAAGTAGAGTACAAACTCTTTAGAGACATTTATTTATTTTTATTTAGGTCCTGTCAAGTTTTTTTGAATAGCACATTTCAGTAACAAGAGAGTTCAAAGTGCTTTACATGATAAAACCATTTAAGCATTACTTTACCAGGAAGTCCCTTGAGATTTCTTTTTTGATGGAGACCTGGCCAAGAGGCACACCGGTATACAGTACACAAAACAATAATTAAAAGGTACAGGCAATTAAAACGACAGTTAAATAAAGGACTTATTTGTGGGTACTTAAGTGAATTTTATGATGTTTTGTTTATTTACTTACTTAACTGCTTACTTATTAGCTTCTTTATAGTCTGTGCTTCATCATGTTTTATGCAGCTTTCATTTTGGTTTGCCGTGCTGTAAAAAAATAAAAGCTGTAACTTTGTAATAAACTGCTGATTTACACAAATAACAAATGGCTGAAAGTTGCAAAAGTAATCTTGATGTTTTCCAATGGAAAATTGGGACGTTTTGAAATGAGAACTTCTCAGGTTTTTGAATAAACTTAGTTGTGGGTTGGACTTCATTTTTTCCCCCAGCAACATAAAGAGTATCACAGCCAGTCAAAAAAATTTGACTGGCTGTTTAAGTTTGCTTTCTTGTAGGTGTAATGTCAAATGACCACATTTTAAAATGGCAGTTTGTTGGAAAGGAAGCAGATAATGTTTTCTAAGTTGTGAAATCCTCAGAGATGTGTTACAGAGGGCATGCTTGAATAGAGTTTGGTCCAGTAGTGTTGACAAATTTGAACTTCAGTCTGAAGTCCTACAGATGGCAGTCTTTGAACCTGGTTGAAGTTTTCTTTTCACCTCTGGATGCTGGTTTTTGGGGACATGCCACTCCCCAAATCACTTGCCACAAACATAGCGAACTGACAGTGAACTCAGCACAAAACTATAAAAGCAAAGAAATCAGTCTTTATGTTCTCATGAGGTGGGCCACTTTTTGTCTTTATTCAGTTATCAGATTTTTATGGAAATATTATAAAAAGGGACTTCCAAATCATAGACACTGCAGTATTTGCATATGCTGCATTTACTTCTCTTGCAAAGGAGACCATAAGTCTCAAGAGATTTTCCTTTGTATATAAAGAATTAATAAAAAATAATTAGTACAAACGAATCACACCATTATTGAATATTAATGTTATTATGTATGCTAGATTATTCCCTGCTTTTTGATGAGAATGTGCATGAGAGCTAGAGTCTGACCTTGGTTTTGAGTAGTTATATTAATATATAAAATCATAAAGAAAAAAATGACACACTCTTTGAGCTTTTTTTCAGTTCAGTTTTTATATACCAAAATTAAAAGGGTGGAATAAACTCTACAGTCTTATAAATATATAAAACCAACCTCAAATGAACATTAAATACTTCATACATAACAGTAAGATTTGTATTTAACCAAAACTAAGCATAAGTGGTTCTTTGAAAAGGACACTCCACAATTCTACAGCTTGTAGCGCACCCTTGAAGCAATACCTTGAAATATTTCATCAATCAGTCCAAAGAACTTTATTCTAAAAGCCTTTTGGCTTTTACAACTAACATTGCAAACTTCAGCTGTGCTTTTAGAAAGAAGAGGCATAATTTTCCTGGTTACCTTTCCATAAAGTCATGTGTTTACTGTTGTACTTTTTTAATTGCATAGATACAAAGCTTATTTAAATTTCCTTACATTTTATTGAGAGACAGCATCATTTGCTATAGATAAAGCTCATTGCTGATGTCTCTCCCCTAAAGCACAATGTCAAGAAAAGAATCTGACCAGGAAACTATCAAAACTACCGTTGTTGTGAGGGTAATGTCACCTTGATGATCAAACACATTTGATAAACAGCTACTTATATTTTTAATTCTTATTAATGGACAGTTTCAGGTACTGCTACTGTATTGTGCCTTAAAGTGTGCAAAATTAATAACATATTTATTGTTCTATTGCTTTGTTCACTTGAACATAAGACTTGGAGCAGATAATTATCTATGAAGGAAAACAGCAAACCCAGAAGAGAGATGTGCTAAGTTGTGCCAGCACTCAGGCCTTATTTTGAATTTTACAAATTGTCCAGAAATTTACTTTCTCATGCTGTTTATCTGCAGTAGATTGACATTCCTTGCCATTTCTTCTGTCCTCTTCCACTTACTATATCTGTACCAGAAGTGCAATGCATTTAAAGAAAATGAAACAAATTGCATACTTTCAACAGATGTTTTATTGTGCATCAGTTTATTCATTGTGTTATGATATAAAACAAGAGTTGAATTAATGAAATGCAGTGACATAATAAGGTAACCATAAAACCTATAAGCAAACTTACATAGGTCATGATGTGTTTTTTGTATCTGTTTGAGGATGTCTGCAGTCTGCCCAGAGGTGACCTGGGCTGAAATCTATCCATGACAGTGATAGGCTCAATCCTGCTAAGGGAACAAGGATACCAAGGAGCAGAAGTTCCTGTCACTCAAAAGATACACAGAGTAAATATTTAGCAATGTCCTGATGCTTTTAGCCTGTGAGTCACCGAATGAAGGAGTAATCTGTTGTTCTGGTACAGGACCAGGTAAGGTGAGAAGGGTTACACTTGCTGAACCAGAAACATTTGCAGCTAATTGCCAGATTCATCTTAACATACAGCGTTGTCCAGGACTGGTTTAAGTTGTATAGCAAGACATTTATTTGACTTTTTTGAGCAACTCAAGCTTTTAATAATGACAATTTTGCCTTTACATTGGAATGATCACAAGTGCATTCAAGTATAAAAAGAAACTTTACAAGTTACTAAAAATGTAAATTAGAGTATCATGTGCAGTTGAAATATATTTAATTCCTCTGATCTCTCTCTGACAAACACACCACACTTTCCAACATACCTCTGCCCTTTTCATCAAATTTAATAATGTTCCGCCTTCTCTACTTGTCTGACGTACACTTTTGCCTCTAAACCTTATTCAAACAGACTTAAACATTTTAATCTATTCCTCGTCATTTTAATCTATTCCTAATGATATGGACTAAAGAGCTATAGGTGTTGGTAATATCAAAGCAAACATGAAAAAAATATTCTGAGAAAGTTTTTGTTAAGCATATCCCCAGTACTTGATCAAACTTTATTTCCACGTCTTTTTGTCAATATACTCCTTTTCTGTCATTTTTTCTGTGAAGCATACATTAATTTGTTTCAATATTTCAAAGACGATACGCACATGTCATCTGGTAATTGCACTGTGGAAATTGCCCATTGGCTTTAATGTAAACTGGTTAAGTTATAATTTAGACTGGTCAGTTACCAGGAATGAGAATGCAAACATAATAGAAAAAAGTTTTAGAAACTTAAAGTTTCTAAAGTCACATTTTATCACACCACAACCACAAACCTCAATGTGTAATATAATGGTGAAACATAGTGCTGGCAGCGTCATGTTGTGGGGATGATTTTCTTCAGAAATGGAATCTTGTCTGAGTTCCTATGATGCATGGAGCTAAATATAGGTTATACTAGAAGAAAACCAGTTAGACTTGAGACTAGGGAAGTTCACTTCCCAGCAGGACAAGACTAAACAGCCAGCGCTACATTAGAATGGTTTAGATCAACGGATATTCATGTGTTATGTGTCATGTGTTAGAATGATCCAATCAAAGTTCATACCCAAATCCTATAGAGAATCTGTGACTGAAAAACTGTTGTTAACAGAAGCTCAATGCAATCTGACTGAGCTTGAGTTTTATTGCAAAGAAGAACAAGTGACCCTTTCTGCCTCCAGATGTGCAAAGCTGATAGAAAAATCCTCCAAAAGACTTACAGATGTTGTAGCAGCAAAATGTGGTTCTACAAAGTATGGACACAGTGTGGACTAAATTAAAATCCACAATTTTTTTTTAGGTTTTTGTTTCATTTTGCATGAAAACCACCAAGGATAATTTAAAATAATAAATTTCTAATAAAACACATTAAAGTTTGTGATTGAAACATGGCAAAATGTGAACATGTTCAGGGGACCTGAATGCTTTTTCAAGATACTACCCCATACAGAATATATTAAGTGCTATTGACTTTATGGTAAAACGTGATTATTGCCTGCAGTGTTTTAGTACAAAACATCAATAATGCTTTAACTAAAGCAGTGAAATGCCCATTAAGCTAAATGTTATTACCATTTTGATGTGTCCATACTGTGCCTTAAGTTTCTTCCCGTTATGACTTTTATCAGACCAGTCAGTATAATTATTGTAGTGACTGTAAAGTTTTGTTTATTGCAAAAGTATAATAGAGGCGATTTAAAACCTTTGATTATTTTTTGAGCACTTTTTGGTATGTCAAAAGCGTACAAGCCACAGCAACTGTGTTTCATAAAAAACTTGTTCTTGTCAGTGCATACAAGGAATGTGAGCCCTATGGCAAACTAAAACTATCTTGATACAACATTTACTATAGTTTAGGCCCAACAATTAGCTTTAATAAAATTTAAGGCGACTCAGAACTCTTTGAAACTATTTTCCAATGCCAAAATAGAGTCTATGAATGCTGGAATTATGTTTTAATTGAACATTCAGATGTTTAACAACCTCACAGGTCAGTGGAGACAGTACTTCTTTTGACCCTTAGGCTGCCGCCCCAGCCACGGGGACAGGTGTTGTAGGACTGTAGACCAGGCGACCTGAGGCCCGAGTCCTCAGACTCAACAGAGGCATCCGAATCGGTCAGAGAACGGGTGTTGTAAAGCCTTACTGGTGAGCAGATTATCTGAGTTGGGGTGGGAGGAGGGCTGGTGAAGGTGGGAGACTGTACACCCAAGGGCCTCTGCTGGAAAGAGCTAATTGGTGGTTTTTGCCAGTCATTTTGAGTGTTTCCCAGAGGTGAAATGGGAAGACCATGACCGCTCAGTGCACCAGGGGAGGGGCTGTTTTTACGTTTGGCTGCATTTATAATATTCTTTGCAAGGAGTCGATGATTTGCTTTTGAGTCGAGGTTGTTAACAATCTGGGACATGGAGCGACTGTCTTTCTGTTGTGGTGGAGGGGAGGCAGCCGCTGTTGTGTGCAGAGGATTAGTGGAATGAAAGGATGAGCTGCTTTGAAACAGTGCAGGTGATTGGGACCGTGAGCTCCATGGAGGGCAGACAGAAGCAGTGGCTGCAAATATTTGCAAAGGTTTGGATGAGGAAACAGAGACACTAGGGGACTGATTATTCTGGCTTATGGAAGGCGACTGACATCTTGATCCCCAAGGAGGAGTTTGGGAAGGTCTAAATGTAGGACCAGGGGGAAAGGTGGAAGATTGGGTATTCTGACTCACTGCTGGGGAGTGGCACCTTGATCCCCAGGGAGGGGAGCTTGTAGAAGTAGCGACAGATGTGATGGAGGGTTTGGATGTTGAGAAAGACAAAGCAGTGGAGACCTTGTTATTATTGCTCACAGATGGGGACTGGCATCTTGAACCCCAAGGAGGAGAAATAGGATAATGGGTTTTTGAGTTTTCAGAGGGTTTGAAAAAAGGAATGGAGGCAGTGGTGGACTGGCTGACAGCTGGGGATTGACATCTTGAACCCCAAGGTGGAGAGCATGGAGAGGTGCCTGGAGCTGGTTGGGAGGGCCTGGGTGTAGAAGTGGAGTTGACAGGGGAAAACTGGTTATTCTGATTGGACAAAAAGGATTGGGATCTTGCATTACTGGACAAATTGATAGGGGATGTGACTGAACGGATAGATCCACTGATGGTGCTTGGTGATTGGCTTGTTTGAGAGCTCGAGATCCATGTTCTAGTTGTTTGGTTTGCCGGGCTGCTGAAACGTCTGGTTAGGCTAGGTGTGCTGGTTGCTTTGGGTGTTTCATCAGTAATTTCAACAGGGGTTGAGTCCTTTGATTCCTGTTGGAACATAACATATGATTTTGCTTTAATGCATGTAAAAGACAAAAACATCTGTAAAGCAAAAGCTTTAAGATTGCAAATTTTAGACTAGCAAAGTTTCATTTTATGTGACTTATAATGCTTTTTCCCCAAATTTGATCAATATACAATGTTAATTAACTGATCATTCTGTTGACACAACACAAAGGTTTAACAATCAGAAAAGTACATATGTTTTAATGGTTTTAAATTTATGTGTTCATTTTGAGCTTCAGTTGAATACAAAACACCTTTAACAGTCCCTCCCTCTACGTGTTTCATGAGTAGCCTAGCCATTAGCACATGTAGGCCCAGTGTCTCTCTCAGGTTACTATCATCTGGTTTTTCTGAAGTAGTTACCCTTTGCAGGGATATGAAGTTACTCAACCCCAGCAAAGGTTGCAGTTCATCATGTGTCCCTGCCAATTAAGAAATAACTATCTATGCTTAGGATGATAATATGTGAAAAGGGTGTTATGTTGTAATTCAAAGTGCAAGTATCATTTATCCTAAAAGTTATCTTCATGTGAGATCATGGTTATACTCCAAAAGTTTGGAGCTTTGCTGTTAGAAATAAACTTAAGGTACTAAACATTGGTTTTAATTTAAATTCTTTAACAGTTTAGATACTGTTAAGATTAAACTGAACTTCCTCTGCTAAATTGTCTCTGTATTAAATAAATGCATAACGTTTGCTGGTAGTTTAGATGTTCCCAGACAGAGCAAAGGAGTTAAACAAAAATGATTTAGCAGAGACATTAAATGGCTAAGAGATGCCGGTGGAATCAGGAAATGAGAGGGAGGAAAAAAACCCAGAAGGAAGTCACTGCAGACTGTTAGCATGAAGATTTAATCAGAAAAGAACCATTTCACTTTTGCAAAGAACACAATCAGTTATAGGAGACAGTGAGCAGAAACAGCGGGAAAGAACAGTAAATCAAAGTTTTTGCAAAGAAACAGACACAAACACAACAGAATGAAGACAGAATTACTGCCTTTAGTTGAAACAGTCAAGATATGCAAATTGATGCAGATTTAAAGTAGCACAGAATCCAAGCATATATGCCATGTGTTTAGGTAAATGAAGATAAACCTGGGTAAATTGCTTGAAGACATAAAGACATAAAATGATTTCTCTTGCTACAACTTTCATGACTCTGAAAAGTGCTAAGTTACAAATCATAGATCATAAAGCAGATGCTAGACCATCTGTTAAACGCCTTTGTGAGGCAGAATCCTGATGGTACCCAATGGAGAACGTGTGAAAATGTTTTCATGTTTCAAAAATGTTCTTTAAATTGACATGTAGAGAGCTTAAGTGCAGAGTTGCTTTGAGAATATAAACCTTTCTCGATTACATAACAGCACAGTTTTAATTTTCTGAACTTAATCACTGCTGAATGTATTCTGTTTCTCAGAAAAATTGCAATTATACTCTGTGTTCACAGATCAGTAGGATGCATTCACTTAGATAATCTTATCATTTCCAGACCATTTCATCCCTAACTTAAATGTGTGGTTATGTAACTCATTTAAGTTAGCTATTGTTTCATGGTAAATTTAAATGTTACAATAATTCCTTCATGCCACTACAAAAGCTGGTACTATGAAAAGGCACCAAAACAGTCAGGGGTTTAAACAAAGTTCAATGATTTTTAGCCTCACTTAAATGAGTTTCCATATTGCAGCCAAATGATCCTTATCTATGAAATATTCAGTCTTATCTAAAAATGATACATGGTCGGTCTCCACACCTGTGGTGTAATTCCTGCCTTCTTGGTAGAAAATGTTGGCTTTGGTGCCTGAACTCCGGACCGAGACTCTGGAGAAGAAGCAGACATTGGAGAAGTGATCCTTGGATGTGGGGAAGCCAGATTTGATGGGTATTCTGATGCTCTTGTGGAGGTTAGTGGTAACTGAGGAGACATGCTACTGTAAAGAGATGGTGAGGTGCTAGGTAGAGAAGTTTGTCTGGAAAAACTGAGTAGGTTCTTGGCTTGTGGTGCTCCTCTGGGTAGTGTGCTTATTGGGTCCTTGACTGGGTTAAAGACAAAGAGGGAAGAGTTGAGCTGATAGGGACGATGCCTTGCGAGGTCCATCTCTATCTTGGAGCAACCATTTTCTAAAGTAGTTGGTGACTCTGTAACTGGCTCTGGTACTGCAACTTTTGGTTTTGGTTTTTTCTTGATGGCTTGCTGGGCCAGATTTTGCGAAATCTGTGCGCTCACTTCAGAGTTCTTGGCAATGGCTTTGACCCTTCCTGGCATGTTTGATGGGTAAACCCAGGATGGTGGAAGAGACATTGTGGGAGAGGGAGACCTAATTTGTCCTGGATTCTGATTCTCAACAACATATTTCTCCATCCTTGACTGACGCTTGGCAAATAGTTCAGCCCCCTTTCCTGACACATTTGTGAGAGTCTGCTCTGGATGGTGGTCAAGCCTTGGTCTGGTCTTTGAGCTTTTGAGACAGGAGGCCCACTCTGGAGCTTTAGCTCCCTCTGTCTTTTCCTCTTCTTTGGTAAGGAAGTTGGAAGCTTCTGCTCCCAAAGCCAGTAACTCATCTTCAGGTGCTGGTTCAGATCCAGATCTGTGACCATGTTTCTTTCTTTCATCCACTCCTTGCACTAGAGAAAGTAGCTCAGGATTTGGAGCAACCACTGGCTTCTCTTTAAATGTAAACATTGACTTCTTGTTTGCCCTTCTGACCGCACCTTCTTCTAATATTCCTGTTTTGATTGGTGTTATCAGCTTCCTTTCTCCACTGGGCTGTGGAACAAAGGTGTAGGGCTTTGGGGCTGTCATAGGGCCACAGTGGGGTGCAGGCGTTTGCTGGGAAACAGAAAAGTTGGATGGTGAAAGACATGAAGGGGACATAAGAGGAGACATTGGAGGTGGACTTGAGTAGAATGTCTGTGGGGGCTGATTTGTGAAGGCTGGCAGGGGAGGTGTTGGATATGATGGTGGTGGAGGTGGAGGAGAGAACATGACAGGTTGAATGGAAGAAGGGAGAGGAGGAGTGGCATAAGATGGTGGAGGTGGGATGTCTATAGCAGGACTGACTAACTCTGGAGAGTGCACTGCTGGTGGTGAGAAGAAGGGTCGGGCTGTTCTGTTGATGATGGTGGCTGTTTGTTTGGAGGGTGAGACTAAGGACATCCTCTCCAAATCAGAGTTGCTGTGACAGCCGTTAGGAAGCTTTTCAGTGGGACCAACTGCTGGGTGGCCCTCGTATGTCTCTGTCTGCCTTTCAACATGTGCAGTCACAGCTGGATGAGAATTATTACTTCCCAGAGGAGTTTTGTGTCTTGTATCGTCCTCTAGAACCTCATGAATCTTATCCTTTATGTCATCCTGTTCTTCTGGCTCTTCTTTGACAGGAAGGAAATGTCTTTCATGAATATCATTGCTCTCCATGTCTTCTTCTTTGATAAAATTCTTACTTTGTTGATCCATTATGCCACCAATTGAAGGGGTGCTTGCAACTGGCAGAAAGTGTGTCTTATTGTTCTTTAAGTTCAGGTCTCTGTCCTTGTCCTCACAGCTCCTCTCTCCCCAGGCTTGCTTGTAGGACAAGGAATCACTTTTTACATTCTCAGTTTTGTCCACCTCTGACCCTTGTCCACAGCTTTCGAGCGTAAAGGCGTTCACTCTCTGCTTGCGCCGATTAAAAAGCTGCACACCCCTGGAGCTGGAGCTGGAGTTGGAAGGGATGGTGAGCTGGGCAGCAATGATGTGACTCTTCAACCGTGCCTCCTTCAGCTCTTTTTCTGATAAACTGGCACTCCTGTTCAGATCTAATGAGACATAGAAAGCAAGAAAGAAGACAAAGAGATGTTTAGCCTCCATTCAATTTGAAATGCCCCTAAACTTTGCTGAATTTGCCAAATGAAAGTACTCAGAACCAGTGCACATTGTGTCTTTGTCTTTAATGTGAACAATTACCTTAAAACCCTAATTACCTACATCAAATACAAGATAGACACACAGTTAGTGCTGATTCTCAGTTTTTTACATTTCCTTGTACAGTCATCATTTTTTAACTTGGAAGTTTTAGTGCTGATCAGTATTGTATATAGATGTTTGTTGAAGATGTTTTACTGTGCTCTGTGTGTGAAAGATTTAATAAGATGCAAATGATCAGGTGTGCAGTTAAATGTCTAGTTGATTTTTTTGTCTTAGTCTTAACTGATTTTTGTAAGGCAGCCATACTGGATTTTGAGGTTGGGTTGGTAAAAAACCTGAGACTTTTCCACTTGAAACTCCATATACGCAGGAAATTTCTGTTAAAGCGTTTAAGTTGAAACTTCAAAATTTCATCATCTGAGTAAAAATGTAATTGCAAACTGAAACTGCCTTCCTTCTCTGTCTCTGAAAACAAGCTCCTAGCTAAAAATGATCATAGTAAAGCATATTTATGACATAAATGCAAGAAAATCAGAGACAGAGACAACTCCCCAAGGATCACAACAAAACTATGCTAAAGGTTTTATATTCAAACAGAAAAAACCAAGATGGGGGATTTTCTTTTTATAAATCTGACTTTTAATATACTCTTTAAAACCCACAACTCTTCTAATACCGCATGGTTTAGATTGTTGTTTGCTTTGCTTTTTATTCTAACCAACGTAGCGAGAAAAATAGGGCTTTGTGGACATTTGACTCAGCAGTCTGCAGCTCTAGACAGTGAGCTAATAGACGAAGGCTGAGACACATATGAAACAAAAATGTTAATGAAGAGGCACAGCTTGTAGAGTCATAAAGTTAATAAAAAATATCTAGGACAGCATTTTGCTGCTACAGCAAAAGTAGAGTCTGACAACCTTTTTCCTACAAGTTCAACAGTTTTGATCCAAACTGCCTATGTTGAAACAGAAACTTTGTTGTTTGAGCTTAAAAGCTCTCTTTTCTAGGCAGTGGAACTATTTCTTCTGCCATCTGCAGTCGTCCCTCCCTGAGCATTCCTCCACGGCTGAGAAAACTCCCCGCCTGCGCTTCCAGCATGCCTTTGGTTTCTCTCTGTAGCTAATTTGTGCAATACTGGAGCTCAAACCCTTAATAGACTGCTTTTACAATCTACAGCTACCAAAAGGATTTTCTGAGACTGCTGTCTATAAACATGCTATACAATCAAGTGTTCCTATTTTAAACATAGTAACTACATCAAAGAGGTAATAAAAACTTGATCCAGGCTTTTTTGTCTTTCTTTTTTTATAACAAAATATTCTCTTGGAAAAAGAGACTCTTTAGTAAGCACAGTAATGAATCAGTTGTCATGGAGATACATCTGGTGGATCATTCAACTGTAATAATCTGACTGATGGAGGATATATAAAGTTTTTTTCAGGACTTTTCTCACAAAGCTGGCATAGCCTTCACATCACCAGCTGATAGATCTGGACAGCTACAATTTTTGATGTGAACTATCACCAGCAAAAATAATTGGATGTAAATCAGTCACTTGTTAATCTGTTCTAATGATGAGATTATACATGTGATTTTTTTCTGGTATAGAAGATAACACTTTATCACATTGTGTCCACAAATAAAGGAATGCTATGCAATTCATTTTATAGATCTTCTGTCTGCTCTCTGTGGTTGCTTAAACTAGCTGCGAGGTACACCCAGTTTGCTTTTATAAAGGTTTAGTGCCCATGTATTCATATATACCTTTATGGATGCTTTTGACTTAAAAGAATAATAATTTAAAAAAAAAATTATATATATATATATATATATATATATATATATATATATATATATATATATATATATATATATATATATATATATATATATATATATATCAAGATCAAGAGTCCTAACAGTAGACATCTGCCTTGACTGGAAGCCAGATTGGTTATCAAGTAACATACAGGTGCAGAGCCCATTAGAGACCAACACATAACTGATACAGGCTGAATCTTGTTGATTTTTCTAATAGTTAAATTCCTCCTTTGTAAATTATATCTATAAACAAATAATAACCAAAAAATAAAATAAAATAAAATAAAGGGAACTTTAAGCAGTATAGGTCACATAGTCAACCAAATGTCCAAGAAACTTTGCAAAATTCAGTCAAATTTTAAACATTAAAACAAAAATATCCTGTAAAGTTTGTAGACAGAGTAACATACTCAACACATAACCACTGACAAGTTACCTTTCCTCACAAATCAGACACTCTTCTGTTCTGTTCTTCTGTTTGAATTCAAACCACGGCACATCCTCACAAGTTCCCTGAGAGTTTGCGTTTCTGTTTCACATCAGATCCACATCAGCGCCTAACCTCTCTTACCTTTTCCATGTCAAATCTCAGACCTCCGCTGTCTTGTAGTACTTCCACAAGTTTTCAGTTTTAACTGCGTCTGATAGCTTGACACCCCCCCTTTTCTAGAGCAAGACAGAAGATCGGATTTCTTTTTCTCTGCAGTCCAGCAGGACACAGACAGGCAGGGAGGCAGAGGGAGAGAGGGCAGGGAAGGGAAGGAGGGAGGGTCTGTAGCTGGAGGCTACACCGTCTGTCATTCAGCCTCCACTTTGGTTTCATTTTTTCCAAATGTGTAACACTACTCTCATATGCTTTTCACTAAATAATAAAACAGACGCCTGTGAGAGTAAAGTCCATCATTTTTGTTGGGGGAGTGTTTATATTTCAGCAGCAGCTTTTGCAGAGAGATTCATCTTTGTTTTGACAGCTTTGGAGAAGTGTCCTGTCAATGGTAAGTATTGAGCAGCTTATCTCTGCAATGTCCTGTGATGGCTGGGGAGCATCTGACCCTTTGTTGCAATCTTTGAAGTGGAACCCAGAGATACCTCAGCGTATGTTTACATGGATTAGACCAGTGAGCCTCCAGAGCTACAGCCCCTGACCCCTGCTGCCCCCCATATCAGTCAGGATATGCCATGTGTGTTCATTGAGCATTCCCTCAGACCAAGTGTCTGCCCTCTTTGAACTACTGCAGCCCTGAGATCCAACCTGCAAAGGCAGGATTGGAATTTCCTGTCTTGATATAAGGAGCTCTGCATCATATTGCCCACCCCTCATTTCTCCCTCACTGCCACCATGAGCATTTTCTATCTCATCTCCATTTCCCCCATCCCTTGCGTAGGGTGGAGCAGACAGGAAGATTTCTCCTTACAGCAGCAGAATTCAAGTCAAGGGGGCCAACCCCACATTTGTGTATCAAAGGTCAGATTACCCTGTCGGATGTTATCTTTCTCCGGGTTGATGGCTGGGAGGGGAGTGGAATGACAGCCCAGGACCCCGTGGGTGATGTGTGAAATGGTATGGAAAGATGGGGGATTAACAGAGGGGCCATGCATCCCACCAGACTGAGTGAGACCTAAACTCTCAATTGTTTTCATACAGAGCCATGCAAAAGCATTTGTACCTTTTGAAATGTTTTACATTTTTGGACCACTAACTGCAGTGTATTTTAATGGGATTTTGTGCAATAGACAAATACAAAGTAGTCCATAAAGACAATGATACATCCTTTTCAAAACATTTTGAAACAAAATTTAGATTAAATGTAGCAAATGTGTAAATCATTGCTTTGTACTTTGCTGTGATCATACCGATGTGTGTATATTTTCTACCAGCTTTTCACATGTTGGAATCAATATTTTTTGTTCATTCTTCATTTCACAGTAACAATAGAGAACATCTGTGACGATTCATTTTCAAGTCTTGCCACAGATTCTAAACTGTAGTTGGTCTTTACTTTCACTGGTCTGTTCTAAAACCTGAATATCTAAGATATCTAAGGTCTAAACCATTTATTGTAGTTCTTGCTGTATGTTTAGAGTCATTGTTCTGCTATAAACTGAATATCCATCCAAGTCTCAGTTGTTCTATTGCTTCAAGCAGGTTTTCTTCTACAGTTATTCTGTATTTGACTCAGTTTATTCTTGCAGCAACTTCCATCAGCCTCCCTGTCCCTGCTAAAGAAAAGCATCCCCACGGCATAATGCTGTGGGGATGCAAATAATGCCGCCACTATTGACATAATTTGGTTATGGTGATGTTTAGTGTTGGTTTTTCTCAACATATAGCATTTTGCTCTTTCAGTCACAAAGTTTAATTTAAATTTTTTTTCTGACCTTAAGACCTTCTTAGACATGCATGCCGTGTCCCCTACATGTCTTGTAGTAAATTTTAAACCAGTCTTCTTAGGGCTTTCTTTCATGATTTCTTGTTCCTCTTCCATAAAGTCCGGATTTGTGCAACATATGATTAGTATGTTGCACAAACAACATTTAACAGACTCTTCCATCTGAGCTGTGGATCTTTGCAGCTCCTCCTAAGGCCATCTTTAGTCACAACAAAAATCACATATGTATTATTATTAGGGCCATAAATCATAGTTATTTGACATGTTAATTGACAATGGTGGACTTAGATCACCATTAATCGACATATTTCTTACTATTAAAATCATTGTAGGCCATAACTCAGTCGTTACGATCATAAATCATAAGACTTGATTCAATTTTGACATGTTATGTGGGGATTCATGGCATACAAATCAGACATAAGAATTTAAGTCTGTTTTTGAAAGATAATTAAAAGATAACATTTTAACATCACAACTTTTAAGTTCAGGTTAAAACACTAAACTCTTATTCTAGTTCCGAGTAACCTGACGTGAGCTCACATTGTATGTTACTGTGCCTGAGTTATTACAATGAGAATATAGGTGAGGCAAAATATTACAGCTCAAAAATATTTAATTATCTAAGTTAAAATTAAAAAGGAAGGGAATTATAAATGATAAGTGTTTTCCACCATGCATGTGTGTGCTGTGTCATCTACATGACTTGTGTCAAATGCATTATGATTTTCTTTCAACAGCAGCTTTCTCCTTGCCACTCGTGCCAGATTTGTGGAGTCCATGGCCGTTGACAGATTCTGTAATTGTGGATCTCTGCAGCTCCACCAGAGGTACCAGGGACCTCTTTGCTGCCTTTTTTTTCTCCAGCTTATCAGTTTACATGGATGGCCATGTCATGTTTTACCTTACTTTTTCTATTTTCAGATGATGGATTGAACAGTGCTTCCTGTGAAGTCCAAAACAAAGGATATGGTTTTATAACCTAACCCTGTTTTAACCCTTAACTGTCATGAGGACACTGGTGTCCTCATGGACCAACTTGTTAAACATCTCCACAACTTGCTCCCTGACCTGTATGCTGTGTTCCTTGGTCTTCATGATGGTGTTTGTTCACTAATGTTCTCTAACAAACCTCGGAGGCCTTCACAGAACAGCTGGATTTAAACTGAGACTGAATTAGACACTTGTTTACTCTATTTAATAACTAGGCAACTTCTGAAGGAACTAGATTTTATTTATGGGTATCAGAGGAAAGGGGTAGAAACAGTTATGTGTCACCCTTATCAAATTTATAATTATAAAACTTTCTGGCAAAACTTGTATTATTTTCCGTCCACTTCACAACTACGCACGACTTTGTGTTGGTCTAAAATCCAAATTAAAATGCATTGTAGTTTGTACCATGATAAAGAGGGTTTGATGGGTATGGATATTTTGGCAAGGATGAATCAAATACTGACACCAGGGGGCAGAGATGAAATTTTGTTTCCCTTGTTCTTTTTTTTTTTTTTTTTTTTTTTTTTTTTACATTTACCTCTATATTTATGTAGTATTAACTCTTCAAACAAACAAGAAGTGAGTTTTATCAGCTTCTTTGTGTTGTTTTTGAGTAACCTGAGGAAACTAATTACTGGGTAATGAGTGGTTGGAAGGGTGTTGGTAGCACACAGACTATAGATCTAGATAAGACGGTTTTTGGCTGTGACATTTCTATTCTAATGCACAATAACCAATTACTCAGTCTGAATGGTGTGTCTGAAGCCCTCGTCACTGCCCAGAGGAAGTTATTTTTCTTGTTATGTTTGCTGTGTTTTCCTCAGAGTTATTGTGTGGTCACAGTGTGTCAACTTTTAATTTTTTTTAGCTTGTTTGTTGGAAGAGGTTAAAGAAGATGTGAAAGTACAGTTCCAAGTGGCTTTTCCCACAGCTCTTATCCGATGATTGTCAGCTTCTGAGATGGATATTAAGATGTTTTGTCTATCATTGTCTTTCCATTTCTGCTTTCCCAGAAGCAGATGTTTCATGCAGCTCTTCTCTGTGTCAGGTTGCACTGACAAGCCTGGACTTTTTTGTTGTCAGCCCCAGTCTTTCTAAACAAGATTTATTCTCAGGTCAGTCCATGCTAATACATTAAAGCACCAAATAAACCCCTTGGAACACAACAGCTATATTTATTTTTGCATTGAAAGTTTTTGCTTTTGCTTTGGCATCCAAAGTAACTCCATAAACTGCCAAATAAAACAAACACTTACTTGTTTTCCGACTGATATGCTGTTTGCTGAATCCCGTCTTCTCCCAGGATTCATTGTAGTCAGTCTCAGAGGGCTGCATTTCTTGCCTTGACTCAATAGGTTTTCTCAGTCCTCCTGGACTCCAGCTCAGCCCTCTCCTTATAGATGTATGCCCTTTCTCCATCACTATCCAGAATCAGATCCTTATGTCTCTGTCCTTTGTTCAACAAAGATGTTTAAGCACCTAAAAAGTGAGAATGTAAAGAGGCACTTCAGCACTTCAGGTTTCTGCTTCCAGGCATGACTCCTGTAGCAGCCGTCTTCCTTCCCCAAGCAGTCAGCTGAAATTTGGCATAAAGAGTTTACTCTTACTTTGTTCCTTCACGAAGTGTTTATCTCAGTCCAACTGGACCTCCCAGAGGGTCAGCTCCAACGTCCTTTGGAAGAATTCCCTTTGGAAAAACAGCAACGAAAAATCTGGAGCAGAGGGCAATGAAACTCTCCAGTTTTCCCCCCTTTCCAGATTTTTCTCTTTCCTTTCCTCTTCTATTTTGGTCAGCAGAACATGCTTTTTTGTTTGCGTCTCAGTCTGCAGCCCATAAATTTCTTTTCCTTCCAAGAAAGGGATCTGCTCTTTATCTTGAAGATCATAAGTCTACAGTGATGTGAGGGGAAACTATGTATATGGAACTTCCTCCCGTTTAAGGTGCATGTGAAAATAACATTTCATTGTGGAAAGGTCATTCCAGAGGCTGTTTTGTTTTCCGTCTTCCAAAGTATTTAGCAAGAGTTGCTTTGTGCTTGTTTCTCATCCTTTAAAGGCCGACACAGATTCCGGAAAGTTTATTTCTGTTTTTCTAGTTTTGGTGAATACCAACTTGCATCAGCCCAGGAAATGTCCCTCTTTGTTTGAAAGCTTAAGTTTTGACACATGTAGAAAATGGATCCAAACTGCTTCAGCCTAAATGAAATCAGCATTCCATTGATGGTAAGTCTCTGTGCTTTATTTAAGCAACATCCAGGTTCATGTTCTGTCCTGCAAAAAGGAGAAACATGCACATTAAAAACAGGTTTAAGATTATGTGTGGTGGAAAAATGACTTTGCACAACACCCTGAAACCATTATCACTGTTGTAAAATATGGAGGTAGCAGCATAATGCTGTAAAGACCCTTTTCTTCAGCAGGGACGGGAAAGCTGGACAGATTTAATAGGAAATGAATGAAGCTAAATACAGTTCAATGCTGGGTGAACAGTGGTGGATTTTATTAAAGTTTCCTTGGTTCATATGAGAACTTTAATTCTGCTTTGATCAGTAAAGAAAACTATTATTCTTTGACCTTAAAGATTAAGATTTTTTTAAATTCAGCTACTTTCTGCAGGCTGAAGAGTAAAAAAGGAAGTACTGCATTTATGAAATGTGATTAGGACTTTAATATCACCAAAGACAAAAAGTAACAATTCATTCAGGCCTGCTGTGAATCTGTAAACGTATCATCATCTCTCCCTCAGGGTTTGTGATGTGATATGTTACAAAGTGCCAGTTTTTAAATTTTCCAACCAGGACGAAATGACTACACAAAGATGATCCTACAAAGTAGCAGTGTTATGTTCCTCCCTTAAAGTTAGTAAAAGCCGCTGGCAGTGATTGTAATGATAAACCAGAGTTTATACTTCCATTTCCTTGATCTGACTTGCCTCTCCTTGGAGCTAATGAGAGCTCCATTTGTTTTTGATAGTGACTCACCGCTATATCACAGAGGAGTCCGAGGCCAGTGCAGACAGCAACGAACATAATTATGATTTTCTTCGCAGACACAGCAACTGTCCTGCTTTTCATCTTTTTCAAAGGTGTGTGAGCACCCTAATTTTGTTTCATCCTTTATGTTTTGACATTCAGTGGAGCAACAGCTGAGTCAAGGCCTACTCACAGTCATCCCAAACACAACATATCCCCACAGACCCACCTCCCTGCTGCAAGGAAACTGAAATCCTCCACAGTGTCTCTAACTGGTGTGATCCTGACAAGTGATGAAGGCTGGCATTGTTTAGACACTCTGACAATAGCTCTTTGAATCTCCCAGATGTGCAAACCACATTCGGATCAGTCTGCATCTCATTTGTTGGCTTTTCAGATGATCCTTTAGTGACAAGTTTATGACGCTTTCCTCAGTAAAAGTTGTCTTTTGTCGAGCCAGAATTCATGTTTACTTTAATCACCAAGAAGAAAGGTGAACACATGTTGAGGTCTTGTCCGATCACTGTATCACCAGTATGACTAGAATGTGTACAGATTGCTATCTTTGATCCAGGATGAAAATGTTTATTAACTGGCAGACGAAAAACAGATGTATGACGCTCCAAGCTGACAGCAGCAGAGATGCACACTCCACTCCGTTTTAGGAAACAAAACACTGACATATGGACCACTGAAACTTATATCTGCTGCAAGGTTTTTAATAGTCTCTGCTTATTACTCTACAGCTTTTGGGACAAAATTTACTCCAGACTATCTGTTGATGTCTAACCCACACTAGCTTTCATCTTCACCCATCATACCTGATCAGCAGAAGTCATATATCATCAGTTATAGGTATCTTGAAGTTTAAAAGACACAGTGGCTTGCAAAGTCTTCCCCTTTAACTTTTTCATTTTTTGCATATATGCTATAACAACAAACCTCCATGTATTTTCTTGGCTTTTTATGTTATAGAGTAACAAAAAAGTAGCACATAATAATAATAAGTGGAAGGAAAAGGGCAGAAGGTTTTAATTTTTTTATTTTATTTTTTATAACATCTACCTTAACACAATATTCTGTTTGAAAAACATGGTGGTGGCAGCATCATGCTATTGGAATCTTTTTCTTTAGCAGGAATATGGAAGTTCATTGAATCTAGAGCAATTCTGGAAGAAAACCTAACAGAAATTGAATTGAATATGATTTGAGATTGAGGTTGATGTTTACCTTTCAGGTAAACGATCCCAAACATTCAACCAGACCCTCCCTCTGTGGTAAAACCAGAATACTAATGTTATTTTCAGCCTCTCAGATTTGTTTTGTTGTTGTTGTTGTTGTTGTTGTAGAACTACCTTTTAATGTTGTTATAACACTTTGCACATCTCGAGACAGACTTTTTGTCCCAATTTTCTTTTCAAAATAGCTGAAGTTCAGTCAGATTAAAATTATTTTTTTTAAATCTTGACTCATATTCTCAATTTGTTTTATGTCTGGAACTGAGTAGACCAGCCTGACTATGACTTTATCTGCTGTGTTCATTGGTCTTCATGATGCTGTTTGTTCCCTGTTTTCTACAAAACCTGTTAGACTTTTTCACAGAACAGCTGGACTTATACTGAGCTTTACTAATCATTGGACTGGAATTTATTTATGAGTATCAGAACTGAAGGGGTTTGCCTATAAATGCACACCACACATTTCAGATTTTTATTTGTAAAACAAAAGTGAAAACCATGTTTTCTTTTCCTTTCACATAAATGTTATGAACTTTTTTGTGTTAATCTAGCCTATAAAGCCAAAAGAAAATGCTTTGAAGTTTGTGGTTGTGTCTTAAAAACATTCGAAACTTTCAAGGGGTGTGAATACTTTGGCCAACCAGTGTATGTTTTTCAGTGCCCTTCTGGCCCACTTTTGCTTTACCTTCCAAAACTTTTCTCTGCTACCTACTGCCCCCATAATCACAATCAAATATATAGTTAATAGTTCAGTGTGTACTGTGCAGGCCACTTCAGCTATGATCACAGAGCTTCTGTTTGTCATCAAAACATGGTGGATTTATATGATGACATCAAATCCACAGCTCTCTGCAGCTAGTGATGACACACTAAGGAAATTGTCCTAGCAGCTGCAGAAACTGTAATCAGTCATTTATCCCCTCCGATCCTCATATTGTACATTTGTTACAGATTCCCATCTACAGACAACTTGTAGTCAGTCACCTCATAACTCATCCCCAGCATGCTCCCCCCCCCCCAGCTTTGGCATCTCTACATCATCAAAGGCTGTGGATGCACATGTGTTACAGTATGTGAAATGTCTGGATGTCAGGTGAGCTTTCATTCCAAGCCAACTGTAAGACCCTAAAAGTGTAACAGTATAAATTACAGGGGTTATACTGAGGCAGCTCATCACAGCCCTGGCTTTATGTCTTTATGCTCAGATGCCTTGGGGGCAGAACTCCTGTGTGTCTGTCATTTCTTGCCCTTTGCTTGGATCTTTTACACTTTGGCATGCACAAATCACTCAGCTGTAAATGCTAAAGGGTTTTAGCAGGGCCCTTTGCTCCTTCTCTCTCTTGATGAGACAAAAGAGCCATTCAAGGGCCCTGGAAGCACTGTGAAATGATTTTGGGCAGTGCTCTGAAATGGGCATTCCTGGCTCATAATTCCACAGTTTTAGTAGGCTGTGATGGTAAACGGGCCCCAGCTTGTGCAGCCCGATGACTGACACAGGAAAAAACATTTCAAAGCAATGTCTCTGATGAAACCCTAAGATGTCTCTTTGTATTTGTCTCCACTATTCTTGGGATTACTGAGAGTGTGGTGATAAATCACACCTTGAAAGACCTTGTAGAGCTATCTTAACTTCATGTGCCAGGTCAACTTGCTCCCGTAATCACAGATGGAGAAGTTCAAAGGACGAAAGAGAAATACTTGAAGGAGGTGTGCATAAATCTGTGCCAAGAAGGAGGAGCTTTCAAAAACAATTTGAGTGAACTTCTGAAACCTGTTAATCATTAAGGGGGTCAAATATTTCTACATGTTAAATGAAATTGCTGCATACATTACCAGTACTACAGGAATTTATTGCAGTGATATTCTATTATTACGTTCAGACGTTTATCAAAGGAGTTTTCTATTATTTTAAAGTGACTTAAAACAAAACAGATAAGTATAGTATATGGCAGAAACAGACCACCTGTTGCTCCCCTGTAAAGCACCTAATAAGCCTCACCTGCAGCGTTAACAGGAAACAATTACAGATATGAACAAGTAAATGCAGTCTCCAGCCAGGTCGTTAATTGGATACACCCACTAAAGTTACACAGTTCAATTCAAGTCTATAACTTAGGTGCACAGCAGGCTCTACACAGTCAGGACAATAGGTTTGAATATCAGTGCTAATGTGGCCATTCAACCCCCTCTGTAAGTTTGGAGCCTGCACACCGAGCGAAGCAGCAACCACAGATGTTTGTCATCTACTCAGACAAAGACTTTCAAAGTTTCCCTCCTCTTCCTCCCCAGTTCAATGCATTCCCCCTAATCACCTCTCACTCCCTCCACTGCTTCTCCAATCAAAGAATGCATCTTACCCCATACAGATAAACAAAATAGGCAGCAGGTGACTTTAGTCTGCAGGAGTCATGGTTTTACGGCGACAGATAAAATTGCTGGATTCAGAGCTCTCTAGTCATGCTGCTCACCTGTACTCCGGTGGGTCTGGCAGTGTGAGGCAGCGAGGGGTGTGTGCTGCTCTTTTCAGCTCCTATGACTGCACACACCTCCCCCTTTTACCTCTCTCGTCTCTCTTTCTCTCTCTGTATGTCGTGCTCGCTCTCCCTTACTTGAAGCAGACGAAAGATAGGGGTGGGAGGGGGTCAGTTGGAACACAGAAGACTCTTTGTCTGGGATTTTTTCATATGGTTTCCTTCAAGCTTGCATACTGAACACATTATGGTATAATATATTTTCATATTCAACAGAGAGATGGTGAGGAGCCAGTGGGGCCCAGTCTGTTCTCTCTGTTTTTTTTTTTCCTTTCTTGACCGTATTCCTGCCATGCACATTGGGCAGAGACGTCTGGAAAGCTAGAGAAAAGAGCAGGTTTCTGTTAAACCCACAAAATGCATTGATTCAGTTCGTTCATCTTTTCAAAGAACTCAAATTACTGAAAATGATTTCATCTCAAGAAGCATCAAATAAAAAGCTTTTGAAGCCAGTAATTTCAAATGTAAGTTACCTTCACATCTTCCTAATTTTACATTCTATGCAAAAACTGTTTTTGGCCTGTCAATTAATAATAGCCTAACAATATATGTTCATTTTTTTTCTTTGTAATTTTGACATTTCAGTTAATTAGTTAGACCATTTTGAATATGTTTTATTGAGAATGAAAACTTCACATATAGCTGCACAGTTAGCACAGCAGGTCAGCTTTGTATATGAAAACATCAGTGTGCCTCCTGTTTGTTACGCATGAGCTCCCCTAAAACCATGACAAGCTGACATGGAAACAACATGACATAGAAAATATCACCAACATTCATTGCATTTTTTTTTTTTTTTTCAAAAAAAAAGCAGGCAGGGTGTCCTGGATGAATGAGTTAGTTGGCAATACACCCAATGGGTGAAATCCAAAAGAAATGGGTCTTTCAGATTATTTAACTTTAACTGGAGTAAGAAAAAACCCACAAAGTAGAGTAGAGTAGACAATATATCATGTCATGGGAGCTTTAGTGCAACATTAATATTGCGAAGGACTGTTCAGTATACAGTATTTGTTGGCTTTAATATTCGAACTATCAGATAATCTTGCTTTACTTATCAATAACATTTTCAGCCTGCTGGATGGAGTCTAACCCCAGTAGATGCTAACACCTGACACAGATGCAAACAGTCACTGAGCTGTAGAAAGCACCTGAATGACATATGAGTAAGAAAGAGGTGAGGAAAATGTTGATTAGCGCCACTTGTATCCGCAAAGCTTAACATCAAAATCCTCACTGAATGATTTCCCTTTATAGTATAGTATAGTATAGTATAGTATAGTATAGTATAGTATAGTATAGTATAGTATAGTATAGCATATAGCATAATAATGTTTCATAATGTGGCATGATGTAGAGTAGTTTAGCATTGTGTAGTATAGTATTGCATAGTGTAGTACAAAATAGTGTTGTTTAGCATAGTTTGGTGAAGCAGAGTATAATATATGGTACTATAATGCATGGTGTAGTAGAGCAGAGTATAGTCTATTGTGGTGCAGACTGTTGAAAAGTGCTGTATAGTGCAGTACAGGCTAAACTATAGTATAGTATTCCGTAGTTAAATGTAGTTTAGTTTGGTTTAGTTTAGTTTAGTTTAGTTTAGTTTAGTTTAGTTTAGTTTAGTTTAGTTTAGTGCAGTATAATTTAGTACAATTTATTATTGTGTAATATATTATGACATAATATAGTGTAATATGTTGTAGTATAATGCAATACAGTGTAGTGGAGTATAGTATAGAGTTGTGTGTTGTGGCACAGTCTGCTGAAATATGTTGTATACTACAATGTAAAAGTAGCAGGAAAGTATTGTATGAAGTAGTGGAATATAGTATTGTGTAATAAATTACACTGTAGTGCAGTGTAATTTGCAGTCAGCCCTAGTGTACCTGGTTCTGACTGGTTTTATCTTAACTCCCTCATGAAAATTATTCCTTTAATTCCCAAAACTGAGGTCTCTCTTAACTGCAATCTGCTGTAAGACACTAACTATTCATAAATGTTCCACAAAAGCCACTCCATAAAGCATGCTTCCCCCCTAAAGTACTTTTTATTAATCTGTCTGCAGCCTCTCTCCGGCTCCATAGATTAGATTGCACGAAGTTCGACCTTTTTGCAGGGATGATGGTTTTAAGAATGTAATCCAACCTTTGGATAAAGCCAGATCCCTAACTTAGAAGATCCCTCCAATATAATTGTCAGTCACATCTGGTTCTGAGTAATATGTCTGAGGCTTAAAATGATTATAGATTTCTAGATTTGTAGCTTAGATGCATTTCACTGATCTTAAAAATCCTACTAAAACAGGAAGGTGAGGACTGGCAGCGGGCACTAGGCTGGTGGACTCACAGTAGAGACTGCACAGAAAAGCCAAATGTACATGAACAGCTGCCAGGCATTACAAGGGACATCTTAATCTCCCCTCAGCCATATAAGACAATATAGCTTAGATGTACTGAGTTATTCTATCTGTGGTTTTCTCAACCATTTCAAAGAACAGGTCACACAAAGTTTACCAAAAGGAAAATATCTACTTCCTAAACCATTTGAGATTGTGGACATCCTTTCCGTTTCTGAGGCTTGGGCTGGCTTTGATTTTGTTGTCATGTACCTCCTCTCCTGATGGATGGTCCTCCAAAGCATCTCAGACAATAAATCTCTTAAAGGCTACTGAAAGTACTCCATAGCCACTCGTCCTTCTCAGACACTTGCTTCCTCCTGCTACATCTCTCCTCCCTGTAATCTTTTATCATTTTCTTCTTACACAGAATTCATTCCTCTTGTCCTTTTTTATTATACTTCCACTTTGAACTTCTTCTTCCCCTTTTCACTATCAATCTACACCGTTTTTTTCAGCAGGAGTTTTGGACACCGTCTCTCTCACCCATCCTCTTACATCATGTTTTTATGTGTTAGACCCCATGCAACTGGGAGAACCACCATTAGCTTCTGGTTTTCTTTTCACTTTTCCCCCCTCTCCAGTCCTTGCCTCTTCTCTTCTGGCGTGACCATCTGAGGGGCAGCTGCATGTGTGTGGGAGAGCCGTGAGCGGAAAGGAAATGTTAGCACACATTCCTTCAGAAGAGGGGGATTCTCTGAAAAGGCAGAGTCTCTGAATTTTTCCAACTGATTTTATTTCTATTCTCTCCTTAAATTGGATTCAGTTACAAAAAAGTTTTTGGTGGGCATTCGCGATGGCCTGAGCTTAGAACTTATTTGAATCATCTGCTGCTCTGTCTTTGCTCTCAAACCAGCCTTCTGCATTTAATAAGATTCAGCCACAGGCCTGTTCAAAGGAATAGCATAAACACAGAAACAGACACAAAAGAAGCAGCGATAACTCATCATGTCTGCGAGTGTTTTGATGAGTGATCGCCATCAATTACCATGAAGTGCAACACTTGTCTAATAATGCGCTTGAGGGTACGACTCCAAACCCATCTGTGTTTATTACAAGTCTTCAACAATACAGTGTGTTTGCAGGGTTAATTTGGTTAAGACGCACACATTTCAGGACGGCTGTTGTTTATTTTCAGTGAATGAGACATCTGTAGTCGTCATGAACTACCTCAGAGGGTGTTGCGGTTTCAAGCAGAGGCGAGGGAATGCCTGGCACAACTGGGGTGTGTCTGCATGTGGTTTGATGATGTATGTCGCTCCAAAGCCATGATTGAAACTCCAAAAGTCTAATTCTGCTATCAGTCTGTAGCAGTGCCTAAAGGATTATAAAGATTTGAATGCCAGAGTGGCGCCTGCTTAAACAATTATTTTGACTGAACTTTCCAAATCCAATTTAGACACCAAACATACTATGTGGGAAAAAGTCCCACTCAAAACAAAACTGGAGTTCTATGGTCTTAATTGCTTCTACAGACAGTGTTGGGCATCTAAATTGCATGCTGGAAATGAATTCTTCTTTATAGAGCATTGAAAAAATATTCACACCCCTCTGAAGTTTCTTACATTATACCACATTCCAGCCACAAACTTCAATTTGTTTTGATGACAAAAAATACAGTCCTCTGATTTATACATGAAACCTCTGCTATAAACTACCAATATCGACAGGTGACAAAAATATTAAGATTTCCCTGGTGACTGGCAGAAGCAAAGTGACTGAAGGTGTGCAGATGTTTAAGAAATCTCCCTTTTGTACCAAAGAACCTGGGTTCAAACCTCTGTAGTTATTTCTCTCCAAATATATGTCAGCTTTATGTAAGTTATATGCAGATTAATAAACTAGATTAAAGACTTTACAGCAAGATTTTGTTTTAAGTCTATAGGAATGGGCATACATATGATGCTGTTTTTATGAGTGACAAGGAGCAACACCCATGTCTGTTTGTATGACATCTTTACGGATTGGTCACAGGATTTACGTTGCTTCCATGGTTCACACACCAATGTGTAAAAGAAAGCCAGATGAAGTCCAATTTGCAGTTTGCTACAAACCCTGAAAGGGACACAGCAAACATGGGGAAAAAGGTGTCAGAGGAGAAAATAACAATGCACAACATAGTGCATAATGCAAACATAGTGGTGGCAGCATCATGCTGTGAGGATTTGTGTCTTTAGTAGGGGCAGAAAGCTGGGCAGATGTATAGGAAAGTAGATGGCAGGATGTAGGGTAGTCCAGGAAGATAGTCTGTTAAAGGCTACAAAAGTGTGTGTGTGTGTGTGTGTGTGTGTGTGTGTGTGTGTGTGTGTGTGTATGTGTGTGTGTGTGTGTGTGTGTGTGTGTGTGTGTGTGTGTGTAGTGGGGGATCACCATCCAGCAGGACAATGACCATCAGTTGAGAATCTGTAGGAAGACTTGTAACTGATGCTCACAGATCCTCTCCATTAAACCTGACTGAGTTTGAGCTCTTTCATTCAGAAGAATGTGCAAAACATTTAATTTTTAAAAGTGATGTGGCAAATGTGAAAAACTGGAAGGGGAATGGTTTTCAGGGTACTGCGTATAAAATACATGTCCCACTCCAAATCACTGAAATGTTATGGTCTAAATTGCTTCCACAGACTGGGTTGGGCACATAAGTTGGATGCTGGACAAACATTTGTTTTCATCATGTCCAGATCATTTAGCAACTATACGTTTGGGCCCCACTACACAAACACAAACCACCATCAGCTGGGTGAGTCTGTCTGTCTGGGAAGGACTCACAGAGCCAGCAGAGCTTTTTACGCATAAAAAACAAGTAGATCAGCTATATGGCAACATTGCTTACCTCTTTATTATGCTTTTGGCAACAATGCGGCTCAGACATGGGGGAATCAGGAAAAATTGCAAGTGAATCCCAGGGGTTTTGCTCTGGATACAATCAGTGTTTCCTTTTCCCGCCAGCTGGCCTGCTTTTGATTTGCAGGATCTTAATGTAATAAATTTCTGCTGTTATCCAGTTTAAAATCACACTCATCAGTGTTCACATGGCTGCAGCGGCCAAAACAAACAAACCTCAGATGTTGCAAAAATAGAAGAGTTTATCAGTGGAAGGAGGAAACCTTTTTATTCCGAGTCTCCATGTACCAACAAATTTTTAATGTGTGTACTGTGTTCTAGTTGTCTATGGAGTGAAACTAGATTTTTGATCCAGATCTGTACTAAAGGCCAGAGGTCTGAGTGAGAGCAGCAGTAATCAGTATGAGGTAAAGGTCTCTGATTAATTTTCCAGGTTGTAATCTGCACAAAGCATTGCATAAAATCCCTGGAATGTGATGCAACATTTATACTCCCTCCTCCCTGCCATGTTAGGTGTTGAAAGTATTTCACCCCTAAACCCCTTCCTCTCTGCTATTCTGCTTGCATTTTTCTTCCTGTCTAAGCTGTATATTCCCAGTCAATCAGGTTAAAAGAAACAGAGCAATAAATGTGAACAGTTCACAGCACCACTTCATCCATTAAATAAGCTTGGAGTCAAACTAGTGGATCAAATGATTCTTTTTAGTTCAGCCAGTTTCCATCTCAGTGCCTTTTTTGCTTTGCATTCCTTCCTACAAAGTATGAAAGCAAGACAGCAAGAATGCTCGCTCTTCGTTTGGATCAGTGCTCTGCAAATTGTAATCAAAATTAGGCCAGAGAGAAAAACAAATATGAAACGTTGATGTGGCTCGCTGCCACACAAGCACTAGCAAGGACTTAAGATGTGTCGCTAAATGCAAGGTCCAAAAATATTTAGTCGTCTTTTGTTCTTGTGCAAATTACATTAGTAAACTCAAAATATCTGCCCTCCTCCACTGTGAAAACCTTACATAACGAAAAACCAGGAAATAGCAGGCCACACTGTGTGTATGGGGAAGAGTTTGTGTGTCAGAGAAATCTGAAGGAAGAAAAACGGGAAAAGAAAAATAAAACTGAGTAAAAGTCACCTGTTTGTTGGCTTAAACTATTTTGGTTATAAATCAAGCATTAGGTTGTATAAACAAACATAAAACAAACTTCACATGTATTTGTTTACATGCATAGTGTTTTCTCTAACAACCCACTCACATCTAATCACCACTCAGTTAATTAGAAAAGATAATTTCATCCTCATATTCCTGGCTGTTTCTATCAGTAATTGTATTGGATCATTTGAACTGGTTTCATTGGATTCTATTTATGGGCATTAGAGTAAAGGGGGGCTAAATTCACATGCACAGCACACCTTTTATTTCTAAAAAAACAAAAACAAAAAACATAAAGGGGCTCTAAGAAAGGATTTGAGTCCTTTTAGCGACTTCTTGCGTTTAATAGCCAATATTTTTGTCCCATGATATTGTTAAATGCTCCAAAGCTTGATAGTTTGAAACTACCCTGTCATCTCTCATCACATCTCTACAGTTTGAAAGTTAAACCTACACCACACACAAAGGACCCTTGGCCCAAATAGGTTCCCATTTACACCTCTTCAAACTACATTTTTTTGATCTACTTGAATTTATCAGTCACATATGGTGATGCCTGTAACTATCTTTCTGATCTGAGCCTCTGGGTTTAAACCGGATTTTTTTAAACTGTCGTGAGATAGCATGTTTAAACCACAAGTTAGCAAAAGAGCTAATGTAGGGATCTGTTGTATTTTATATTTTTAGAAGTACAACTCACAGTCATATTCAGTGGATTACAAAACGCACTGGGATGAGGCTCGTTTCTCAGATTAAAATTACCTTTTAAAATGAACTTTTAAGCAGGTGTTAAACATATTTTTAAATCAGCCCACACTTTCTAAATGTATTTTTTTATTTATTAATCTTAAATGGTGTGTTGTCATTAGCTGTTTGCGAAAAATCATCACAATTAACAGATATAAAGGCTTGAAGATATCAGTCTATGTGTATTTAATCTGTTTAACGTGTTTCACTTAGTGAATTGAGTTACTGAAATAAATGAACTTTTCAATAATGTTCGTATTTATTAAATATGAGTTTATTATCACAACGCAAATGTTTGAATGAACCACACACACACACACACACACACACACACACACACACACACACACACACACACACACACACACACCAAACATTCAGTTCTGCATTTATCTCGTAAATCATATTTTGTGTTTTTTTTTCTAGATAAAGTAGGTGGCCAAATCATTCTTAATTTTTAATGTTGAAATCCAAATGAGTAATTCAGTATTAAATTTGACTTACAGAAATTCTTTACATATGAACTTATTATTGGATTTGTAAAAAAAAAAAATTGTTCTGTCCAAGTCTAGATTACTTAGAGAGACATAAGTAAAAAGTTATCTTGAAGTTACTGCAGTGTTTTGTGCTTGTGAAAATCTGTCCAAAAAATATTCTTAGGCCCAACCGCATAAATTCTTGACCTATTTTTGTATAATTAACTCTTTTAGGGGAGATTACTGGTCAACGCTCAGACTTGTGCCTTTTGCCAGAATTCTTTTGTGTTGTCACAGGCAGAAGAGACTTGTAATAATATTCCACCCCTTCAAACATCCTCCAGTGTGTGTTTGTGCAGTTACAGTACCTTGCATCCCCCGTCTGCTTGCCTGTCTGGAAGTAATTAAATTCATGCCTTCATACCTTCTGCCATCTGGGCTCTGCAAGCCTTTCTCACTGTTTTACTCCCTGAATTAAGAGACCATGCTGTATCTTTTTCCGTTCTTCAGGCACATATTTATTTTCGGTACACTGGAGGCTTTATTGGTTCAGCTTGTTTTTTTTCTTTGCCTTGTTCTACAGTTCTGAGGGAAAATAAGCAACCACAGAAGGCTTCGATTTGTCACCTGGGAGTGACTTACTGCAAATAGATGTGTGGAGTTAATGTAAAAATGACACAGCTGCAAAAACATTCATGTTAAACGATGTCATTAATGTGTTTTTTGGAAATGTTACTGAGCGGTGCAGTCCAGAAATATTTCATTCATAATGCAAAATAAGTCTTACAGTGTCCTATTAATGTATGTATATTCCTTTCATTTTTCACATTTTGTCACATTACAAGAAGTTTCAGAAGTTTCAGTGTCTCCTTCAGATTTTATGTGACAGATCAATGTAAAGTAGTGCATAAACGTCAGGTGGAAAGAAAAGACTATATGTTCAACATTTTTTTTTTTTTTTCAAATAAAAATCTGAAAAGTGTGGCATGCATTGTATTCACCCCATTGAGTCAATACTTTTGAGAAGAACATGATGCTGCAATTACAGCTGCAAATTTGGGGTATTTTCCTACCAGCTTTACACAACTAGAGATTAATATTTCTGCTCATCCTTCCTTGCAAAACAGCTGAACCTCAATCAAACTAGATGTAGAGCATATGTGAACATCAAAATCCAGGTATTGCCAATGATGATCAGTTGGACTTAGGTCTGAACTTTGACTGGGCCAGTGTAGCATGTAAATAAATCTTTGATGTAAGCCATTTCATTCTAGCTCTGGCTGTATATTTAGTGTTGTCCTACTGGAAGGTTAACCTCCGCTCCAGTCTCAAGTCTTTTTCAGCCTCTAACTGTTTTTCTTATAGAATCTTCCTCTGTTTAGCTCCATCAATCTTCCCTTCATCTCTGACCAGCGTCCCTGTCAAGCTGTAAGAAAGGATCTCCACAGCATGATGCTACCAGCACCATGTTTTATCATGTAGATGCTGTTTTTGGGATAGGACTTTGCATGTTGGCCAAAAAGTTCTTATCTGACTACTGTATAACATCTTATTCTCTTTTTGTTTGTTTATGATCCCTGTATGGCTTGTGGACTATGTCAAAACTGTAAAAATGGCCTAACTTCAAAAGCATTCATAAAAAATTACATTGCTAAAGCAATTTAGAAAAAAATACTAAGCCATCTTATGCTATTCATAATGCTAAAAGTGAATATACAGTGCTTTGTGAAAGTAATCAAATCCGTGTAGGTTTTTCCACATCTTGTCATGTTACAACCTCAAATGTCAAAGTGTTTTATTAGGATATTATAGTGATAGACCAACACAAAGTTTTTCAAACAGAAATCTAAAACAGGGTGGTTCATATGTACTCAGCCCCCTTCTACTATAATGCCCCTTAATATATTTTTCAAATTTTTATTTGTAAAAAATGTAGAACACCATGTTTCCTTTTTGTTTCAGTTCACAATTATGCACTGCTTCGTTTTAGTCTACTGCAAGAAAATCCCAAATCACATTGAAACTCGTGGTTATAATGTGATAGAAGCTGAACCTTTTCTGCAGGTATGAATACTGTTGCATGGCACTTTAGATATTTTTACAGAGAAGCCATTTTATGTGCAGCAAGGTCTTAGTTATTACCAGACTTGTTAGTCAGGATGAAATAGGTGTTCCTGCTGTTCCCGAGTCTTCCCTGTGTGCTTTACTCATCATTGTCAGTCCACAGGTTTAATAGTGGTTCACTGGTCTGTGATAGATCCCATTACTCAGAGTAGAGTGAAGATACTGGCAGGTACATAACTTTTCCATTTAAAGAGAAAGAGCTAGAAGGGTCAGAGAATGCTGATGGATGGGTCACAGGAAAGGAGAGGTTGGATCTGGTTATTTATCTTCATTGGCGAGCCCAAAAAGACTGCAAGAGATTATCGCATTTTTTGACAAGGAAACATGCAAGCGGTCTACCAGCAACCTGTCAGCTGGAACAAACAGGAGTACAGACAGCCTTAGCAGTACCATGCTGCAGAAATCACTCAGGGTCTGATAATGAGCAGCCTTTCCCATCTCAACATGTTCTTACTTGGAAAAATAAAATAGATGAAAAGTTTGCTCACCTTGCAAGATAAGAGAAAGGAAATCAGCTGCATTTTAAGCAGTTTCACTTAAAACAATAATGCAAAGTGAAACATACAGACAATTATCTGGGATTAACAGTAAAAGAGAGCACTGTCTTTGTGTTTTCCTGAGAGAGTCCCAGGAAAGAATTTCCTCTATAAAAGTTACGAGCCATCTGATCACATTTAAAAGTGAGAGGAAAGATGACTCATTTATGAGGGTTGAGATGCACCAGTGAGCATCACTCTGACCAAACTGTGGGAGATCTCCAGGTTTTAAGTTCTGTATAAACACAGCCATTTTGTCAAAGTAATAAGGTTTCTTGACAGTGCAAATTCAGCATTTGTTAACTTTTAGTATTTGAGGGGTGGGAACTCTAACCAGTATTTTGAATTAGTTTAAGCTGTTTTCACAAATTTTAATTTGGGCATACATTGTGACCTTCACACATTTTAGGGGATTACTCAAAATTGCAGCCTCTCTGACTGTAAAGTTGGTTCTCAGTCAGTTATTTCATCCCTGTCTGTTTAGCTTATCAGATTTACTAGGCAGCTAATCAGCTTTATATGCCTTAGTGTTTTGGGAGGTGATATTACATTCAGCTCATGTCAGGAGGGATTAGTCTCTGCAGCATTGAGTGTCCTCTGGACTTTGATCAGTGCCAAGCACACCACACTGGGTACATAAAACCTGTGGGGCATCATAACTGCCTCTTAAAGGTACAGCTGCAATATGTTGTGAAATAATACACAGTCTGTGAGTGTCACCAAACCCAACCAACACGTTTTGTTGCAAATAGTCAACAGGGTCGCAAGAAACTTGTTGAGAAAAAAAAAAAAAAACTCAAATTAACTGCCAATTATTTAAGCTCAATCAAGTGTGAGGCTAGGAGGAACCCATTATCTTTCAGTTCTTTCATATTCCATAACTGCAGCCCACCAGGAGTACCTAGAAGTACAAAATGTCATGCATACAACATGGCCAAGGTAAGGAAGGCTGAAACCCGATCACCACTGAACAAGACACAAAAGCTAAAGCATGTAAACTGGGCCAAGAAATATCTGAAGACAGATTTTTCAAAGGTTTTATGGACTGATGAAATGAGGGTGACTCTTAATGGACCAGATGGATGGGGCTGTGACTGGATCAGTAACAGGCACAGAGCTCCACTTTAAGTCAGACGCCAGCAAGGTGGAGGTGGGTTAGTACAGGCCTAAAATCAACTCCCAAACCTACTGCCAGTTTTTAGAAGACACTTTCTTCAAGCAGTGGAAGAAGGAAGAAGTCTGCATCTTTCAAAAAGGCAATGATTTTTATGCAGGACAACACTTCATCACATGCATCCAAGTTCTTCTCTGTGTGACTAGTCAATAAACATTGTTTTTTTTTTGTTTTTTTTTTAGATTTATGAACATTTTGGATTAACTAAAAGCACTGAAGTTGCTTTGTAAAAATAATTTTCAAAAATTAGACTTTCCTAATTGTGCACACATTGTAGTTGCTATATGTATAGCCAGGCAAGTCTAAAAAAACAGCAATTATATGGAGACCAGCTTTTATATATTATTCTCTTTTATTGCTTTCTTTGTGATTTGCTGTTATGGTGCATAGTTTGACTTGCCTCCGTTTTATGGGCTTTGCTGCAGGAATTAGAGATGTATGTTTTTGTTACAATAATTTATATATTGTTTAATATGAACGTTTAATGTAGTCTTCCTGGTAAGCCAAGAAGATAGTTTTCAATTTTGGTATATTTCTTATGTACAGGCCAGGCATGTGCCATCACTGCATACTGGGTGGGGGGACTTGTGGTTGCACTCACAAAGACTAAAGCAAATTTAAAAAGTGTTTTAAGCTTTGAAGTGGTAGAATGGTTTGTAATATTTGTGGTGCATCTCTTGTGGGATTACACATAGCATCTCCCCACTGAAAGTTTAGTTTTTACAAGAAGTACTGCAATTTCTAGCTTTTTTTTTTTTTTTTTTTTTTTTTTATCAGTGTCTGAATAAGCTGTCTGCATATTTTATGTACTATTTATACCTTTCTCCTGCTTTTGATTCTAATACATTTCTTGGGTAAAAAAAAAAAAGCCTGTCTCCCTTGGTGAATTTATGAAGTACCGGCATCTGAAGGTAAGGTAAGAACAGCCGTCTTCTAGCAATTCTGGTGTGCATTGAGAATCACATCCCCAAAGGGATACTTTCATGGTGGCAGATATTTATTTCTTTATGTCAGAACCTGAGAAAGGAGCCGCTGAAGCTCATTCTTGGTTCTTTTCCATGAGATGTGACTGTAAATGATGCATCACTCTGGCTCTCCTGGGAAAGCTGAAAAGCAGACATATTGAAAAACATTCTTTAATACCACAGATGTATGACTCAGTTGAAGCAGATGAACATCAAGTTTTAAAATTGGAATACCACTATTCACAAGACGTCATATTCTGTCCAGGTGATTCAGATGAATGGAGTTTCACTCTGCACCGTGTCGGTGTGTGAATGCAAGCATGCCTGCTTGTACATGCACACACATCATTACCCGGTGAATAAAGAGGCCGCCTTCATTTTTGTTGGAAACCTCAATCGGAGAAGATACCACAGTTCACCCATCCTCTTCTTCTCCCATAAATACTACATTCCCCTCCTGCATATTCTCCTTCATACACCGGTACATACAAAGGCAAAGTCATGTACATTTGACCCTCAAGTCACTCTCATAGCATGCACATTAAATGCTACTATGTAATAAGCTTTTCTTGTGACAACTGTTGGGAGGAATATGCTAACGCATGCCTGCACATTTTAGAGTAACGATACTGTTTGGAACTGGACCAGAAATTACAATGTCGTAAAAAATAATGTTAAAATTTGAGTGTTTTAAATTATAGTTATTGTCACAAGCAGTCATTTGTCCGTGCGGTAGCAATAACAGGCAGACTGGGCTCATGACACAACACTTTTATCACACCATAGCATTCCAGTTGGTTAGGGCTTCAAGCTAATACCTCTCAGAGAGCATATGATCTGACTTTTAAACTTTTGTCATTTAAATCTTTACTTTAAGAACTCCAATTTAACCTGCAGTCTTTGCTATCACTGATTTTCTCATGGATGGAGATTATGTTGTGCATTAATAAATAACACAATGGCTTTTTAAACATCAAGATATCACTTTTTAGCAGCTTTTGCCTGCATTGTCAGAAGCCTGGTGCTCACATTTTCCATTTAAGCTTTCCTACATGTTTCTCAAAAATGAATAGAACCATCATGAGTTATAACCTTGGACAGAGTGGAAATGGAAAATGTGTAAGAATGATGATGCATGACCTTTAAGCATTCGGTTGTTTGTAGCTGTAGCTCAGGTTAAATCCCATCTGCTCAGCATATGGGTTTGACCAAAAAAAAAAAAAAAAAAGGTCTTTTCTAATGATCGTTTCAAAAAAGCACACTTTTCAACTGATGCAATGTGTAATGGAAAATCCATTTACGAGAAAAACCTTCATCCACTACTGTTCCCAGCCACCCACCTGGATGATACCACCGGGGCTCTTCTGTGCACAGAAATGCAGTGTAGGACAAGTAGAAAATAGACACCAGGGGATCTTTTTTTTATAACTATCCCACATGGGTTTGTTTTTAGGCTTTTTCGTCCCACTTGCAAAATTGAGATGTACAGCTCATGCAAACTGCTGAGCACCCATAATTTCTCTCTTGTGAGGCCCCACTCTGCGATTATTGCTCTTCCTCTTACAGGCAGGTATTCCAGACAACAGCTATAAGTGTGTTGTAAATACACAAAACATGCTTCGACAAGCTTCCTGCAAGATGCCCTGTTGCTGTAATGGTTTTTTCCTCGTTTAGGATTTTCTTTACTTTGACTTTTTCTTGTGTTTTTCCACTTTCTCTCTCTCAACACCACAAATATTCTCTGTGGGCTGAGGCAGTTTGAATGAGAAAGTAAAATGGAGTGCAATGGTAATGTCCTTTAATAACTGAGCCAAGGCCTGAACAGTTGAACAGAGCTGCAGACTCAGTACTGCTTTCCCATGAGTTACTTTCTGTTGGAGCTCAAGTAACCACACAAAAGGGACTCTACAGATTGTCCTCTGATTGACAAATTACAGTGGTGTGAAAAAGTGTTTGCCTCCTTCCTGATTTCCTATTTTTTGGCAGGTTTGTCACACTTCAATATTTCAGAACAGCAAAACCAATTTAAATATTAGTCAAAGACAACATAAGTAAACACAAATTTTAAATGAAGATGTTTATTATGAGAGAAAAAAATCCAAACCTACATATACATTTTCACATATCTGTGTGAAAAAGATATTGTCACCCCTTAAAACATAACTGTGGTTTATCACACCTGAGTTCACTCTCTCTAGCCACACCCAGTCCTGATTAGTGCCAGACCTGTTCTCAATCAAGACATCGCTTAAATAGGACCTGCCTGACAATATGAAGGACATGAAAAGATCCTCAAAAGCTTAACATTATAATGAAATCCAAAGAAATTCAGGAACAAATGAGAAATAAAGTAATTGACATGTGTCAGTCTGGGAAAGGTTACAGAGCTGTTTCTAAAGCTTTGGGACTCCAGTGAACCACAGTGAGAGCCGTTAACCATAAATGGTAAAAACATGGAACAGTGGAGAACCTTCCAATGAGCGGCCGGCCGACCAAATTATCCTAAGAGAGCAGCAACGTCTCATCCAAGAGGTCACCAAAGACCCCACAACAACAACATCCAAAGAACTGCAGGCCTCACTTGCCTCAGTTAAGGTCAAGAAAGAAACTGGGCAAAATGGCCTCCATGGCAGAGTTCCAAGGTAAAAACCATTGCTGAGCTAAAAGAACATTAAGGCTCGTCTCAATTTTTTCCAGAACACATCTTGATGAGCCCCAAGATTTTTGGGAAAATACTCTGAAGAGACAAAAAGTTGAACTCTTTGGAAGGTGTGTGTCTCATTAAGTCTGGTGTAAAAGTAACACCGCGTTTCAGAAAAAGAGCATCATCCCAACAGTAAAACATGGTGGTGGTGGTGTGATGGTCTGGGGCTGTTTTGCTGCTTCAGGACCTGCAAGACTTGCTGTGATAAATGGAACAGTGAATCCTGCTGTCTACCAAAACATCCTGATGGATAATGTCATTTTGTGTTTACTTCTGTTGTCTGACAAATATTTAAACTGGTTTGATGTTTTTGAAACACTGTGATAAGCATGTTAAGAAATCGGAAATCAGGAAGGGGAGCAAACATTTTTTCACATCACTGTATATATAAAGCTCATTGAACTAGATGTGTGCACTTCTTAGCTGTGTGTGGTAGCGCTTCACTCCATGTCCTTATATGAACATCTGTTTAGTCTACAGACAGAGGAAAAGAGTTTGTGGTGTGACAGGGATGAATTTGCAAGTTTGTTACTTTCATGTGGATGGAGCCTGTATTGGCGTATGACATCATTGGCTGATGGTAGTTAATCTGCTCTTGGCATACTCAAGCACTCAAATATGCAACGAGTGGGACGCATTTTAAAACGGGGAAAAATAAAAAGTCATAAGAAGGTTCACTGCAGAGGCAGAATAGATAGGCGACACAGCATCTTCACAGGATCGAGCAAGGCGCTGCGGTATTACAGCATTCATGGTATGTGCAACATCAGCATATGATCCTGCTGAGCAGCAGTGACAGTTTATTTTGTGGGTAGAAAATAATTATATTGAAAAGGTAACACAAAAAGTAATTGTATACAGATGCTGTTGTTGCAACATTGGTTATTCTTGCTTTCCACATTACATAACAATACAAACTGAATCTGCAAACCTAAAACAGTTGCCTGCAGCAGTTAAAAACAACCTTATGAAAGATGAGAGAGAAGCAAAAGTGTGAAGTTGTGTATAGCTCTGGCTGAACAACTGAATGCTTTTTACCAGTAATGTGGCATAGAACAAGTATAAAAAATATTCAACAAAAGTAAAGTTGATTGTATTGATTCACTTTTTATACTGGAGAAGTTGAGGAGGGAAGAAGCTTTAGGCAACAAGTGAGCAGAATTAATCGAAGAAGGAATAAAACACATCAATAAGACCAAGTTGCAATAGGTGATCAGAGCCCCTCTCATGTGACAGGTCTGTTAAGGGGTTGTATGAGGCTTGATTGCCACAAACTGGTCTTAGAGCAGATTTTTAATCATGCAATCTGAAAAAATACCCTAAAGTAGGATTCTGAGTGTCAGAACTAGACTATAGAGCAATTAAATAAGGCAGCGTTTCTCACATTTTTAAAAAATAATTACCATCTCAGTAAATACTCAGAATTTTTAAGCATAGCTAGAAAGTATAAACTGTTTATTGCACTTTTAATCATTTATATCTCATTAAATCTTTTACACACTCCTTTATACACACACACACACACACACACACACACACACACACACATATATATATATATATATATATATATATATATATATATATATATATATATATATAATAATTCCCTTCTCACCCTCCACGGGTGGTCTTTCTCAACCTCTGAGCTCGGGTCCTCTACCAGAGGCCTGGGAGCTTGAGGGTTCTGCGTAGTATCTTGGCTGTGCCGAGAACTGCGCATTTCTGGACTGAGATGTCTGATGTTGTTCCTGGGATCTGTTTTAGCCACTGCTCCAGCTTGGGGGTGACTGCCCCGAGGGCCCCGATGACCACAGGCACCACTGTGGTCTTCACCTTCCAGGCCTTCTCCAGTTCCTCTCTGAGGCCCTGGTATTTCTCCAGTTTCTCGTGTTCCTTTTTCCTGATGTTGCAATCGCTTGGTATTGCTACATCCACCACAACGGCTTTCCTCTGTTGTTTATCCACCACCACGATGTCCGGTTGGTTCGCCATTACCATTTTGTCTGTCTGGATCTGGAAGTCCCACAGGATCTTAGCTCGGTCATTCTCCACCACCTTTGGGGGTGTGCCCCACTTTGATCTCGGGGCTTCCAGTCCATATCCTGCACAGATGTTTCTGTACACTATGCCCGCCACTTGGTTATGACGTTCCATGTACGCTTTCCCTGCCAGCATCTTGCACCCTGCTGTTATGTATTGGACTGTCTCAGGGGCCTCCTTGCACAATCTACACCTTGGATCTTGTCTGGTGTGGTAGATCTGAGCCTCTATTGCTCTGGTGTTTAGGGCCTGTTCCTGTGCAGCCAGGATGAGTGCCTCTGTGCTGTCCTTGAGTCCAGCTTTTTCCAGCCATTGGTAGGATTTCCTGATATCAGCCACTTCAGTTATTTGTCGGTGGTACATCCCATGTAGGGGCTTATCCTCCCATGATGGTTCCTCCAGCACCTCATCCTCTGGTCCCCATTGTTTGAGACATTCGCTGAGCACATCGTCGGTTGAGGCTTTGACCTTGATGTATTTATGGATCTTGGATGTTTCATCCTGGACAGTGGCTCTCACACTCACTAGTCCTCTGCCTCCATCCTTACGGCTCGCGTATAGTCTCAGGATGCTGGATTTAGGGTGGAACCCTCCATGCATGGTTAGTAGTTTCCGAGTTTTAACATCCATGGTCTTTATCTCTTCCTTTGGCCAGCTTATTATTCCTGCAGGGTATCTGATTACTGGCAAGGCATAGCTGTTTATCGCACGGATCTTGTTCTTGCCATTGAGCTGGCTTCTCAGGACTTGCCTTACTCGTTGGAGGTATTTGGCCGTGGCTCCTTTCCTTGTGACCTCATCGAGGCTGCCATTTGCTTGTGGTATTCCCAGGTACTTGTAACTGTCCTCAATGTCTGCTATTGTTCCCTCTGGGAGTGAGACCCCTTCTGTGTGGATGACCTTCCCTCTCTGTGTAACCATCCGACCACACTTCTCTAGTCCGAATGACATCCCAATGTCAGTGCTGTAGATCCTGGTGGTGTGGATCAGTGAGTCGATGTCTCGTTTGCTCTTAGCGTACAGCTTGATGTCATCCATGTAGAGGAGGTGACTGACGGTGGCTCCGTTCTTGAGTCGGTATCCGTAGCCAGTCTTGTTGATGACTTGGCTGAGGGGGTTCAGACCTATGCAGAACAGCAGTGGGGACAGAGCGTCTCCTTGGTATATGCCACATTTGATGGACACTTGTGCAATTGGCTTGTAGTTGGCTTCAAGGGTGGTTTTCCACATCCCCATCGAGGCTGCAATGAAGGCTCTTAGAGTCCTGTTGATGTTGTACATCTCTAAGCATTCAATGATCCAAGTGTGTGGCATTGAGTCATAGGCTTTCTTGTAATCAATCCAAGCCGTGCACAGGTTGGTGTGTCGGTTTTGCAGTCTCGGGCAACTGTTTGGTCTACCAGGAGTTGGTGTTTGGCTCCTCTGGTATTTATGCCGATGCCCTTCTGTGCTGTACTCATGTATTTATCCATGTGCCCACTTATCTTAGCTGCTATGATGCCTGACATGAGCTTCCATGTTGTAGAGAGACAGGTTATTGGCCGATAGTTGGATGGGACCGAACCCTTTGAGGGATCCTTCTGGATCAGGATTGTGCGCCCTTCAGTTAACCATTCAGGGTGAGTCCCACTTTGTAGCAGCTGGTTCATTTGAGCTGCCAGTCGCTCATGGAGGGCAGTGAGTTTCTTTAGCCAGTAGGCATGGATCATGTCAGGACCTGGTGCTGTCCAGTTTTTCATACCTGAGACTCTTTCTTGGACATCTGCCACTGTGATAGTTACTGGGGCTTGCTCAGGGAGGTTGCTGTGGTCATCTCGTAGAGAGATTAGCCACTGTGCATTGCTGTTGTGGGTCGCCTCCCTTTCCCATATGCCTTTCCAGTACTGTTGGGTCTCCAGCCTTGGTGGGTCTGCTCTGTTGTTATTACCCTGCCATTGAGAGTACACTTTAGCTGGTTGGGTGGAGAAGAGCCGGTTAATCCTCCTGGCTTCATTTTCTCTCGTGTACCTCTTTAGGCGACTGGCCAAGGCTTGGAGCCTTTGTTTGGCAGTTTCGAGCGCTTCAGGTATGGGCATCTGGCTGTACCGCTTGGGTACCGGTCTTTTGATTGCACCTCTTTGGAGCTCTGACAATTGGCTCACTTCCCTCCTAGTTACCTTGATTTTAGCCTCTAACCGTCTTTTCCATGGTGGGTATTGAATCTCATGGTTGCTCCTATAGCCGAGCATCTCAAGGATCACTGATGCTGAGTTGTACACCAGCTCATTGGTTTCCGTTATGGTGTTGGTAGGGATCGTTCTCAATGCTGCATTCACATCTTCAATGAGACTTTCTGATGGTACTTCACTCAGCCGTTGTAATTGGCATCGGGATTGCCTGGTGTTCATTCGGGCCACGATCCTACCTCTCAGGTCAGTTGCTGCCTCGTTCAGCTGTGATGGTTCGTTCATTATTGGGGCTGCATACCCAATCTCCGGGTGGGGAGTTGAAGCTAACTCCCCTCTGACCTGGCGTCCTGGCTCCCCCTTGCCGTAGCATTTGTGTTGTACCTCGTCTATCTCAAGTTGTGACAGCATTTGCCGTTTGCGGATGTTGGAACACTGAGCTACTAGTTGTTTGGCAGTTAGTGTTGAATGGGGATGTCGACGTAACCATTCCTCCCGCATTCTTTGCATGTAACCCCTCTGACTAGGGTTACTTGAGTAGTAGCATTCCAACAGATCCAAGTTTTTCACCTCTCGCCCAATTCCGTCTTGTTCCAGTAACCCATTTTTCGTGAAGGTGCCCTGGTTCCCCAGCACCTGACGCAGACCTTGTTTGGCCGGGCGACGTCTGAGCCGGCATGGCGTGTATTCCTTTATCACTCATCATGAGGTAGGCAGTAGCGCGAAGGATCTTGCCTAAGGACCCACACTGGATATCTCGCTTTACAACATGCAGAAAGATACACTGTTATTAGCTTCTATTCCTAAAAAGCTGTTAGCAGCCACTGATTGGTTAGCAAATGCCTTTGTTCTTCAAAAATGGAGATGGGGCACTCCTAACTTAGGTTTGATCTCATTCCCAGATCCATGTTCTGAGTTGAGGGGTAAATGGAAGACTACATCATTCTGCTAATGTCTTGGCAAAACTAAATCCCAGCCAGGGCCTGTTTGCATGAAGTTTTCATGTTTTCCTGTAACTGCTTGGGTTCTCACTGGGTACTCCAGCTTCCTCCCACTGTCCCAAAACACTCATGTACGGTTAATCATCCACTCAAAATTCCCCTCTAGTTGTATGTATGTATGGTTGTCTCTGTTCTGTGTATCTGTGATGGACTGGTAACTTTTACGCAGCTCTTTTTTTTTAAGTACTGGAGACAGGAACCAGATCCCCAAGTGGCTCTGAATGGATTAAATGGAAATAAAAAATGAACAGATGTCATATTTATGTTTTTACATATTTAATTTTCTGTTATACATAAAATGTCTCAAACTTAAAGGCAACTTAAAATCTGCTGGTACCTGTACAAACCTTAAAAAACCCAAAACATTTCATAAAGATGTGAAGAGAAGGGAGTAGCATAATCTGGCTTTTTTATTAGAATGCGGGGTTACTTGATCTTTTTCAGTGGTAGAGTTATTCATTATAGTTGCTTTAAAAATGTGCAATTCCAGCTTTAAATGCAAGATCACTACCACTTCTGAAAGATCAACAGCCTCTCTATAATTTACAAGCTGTTTGTCTTAACTCTCACTATGTAAAGCACCTCATAAACCGTGTTTAACACAAATAACTGCAATTTTTGCAGTGGAGGTAAAAATCAACTCTTTCGGACTACACCAAAGTTGCTAGTTGGCTCTAAAGTAAAAAATGTCATGTGTTACTGCTGTGTGAGTCTTATCACAGTTGCTGTAGTCCCATTTCTCCCTATTTGGGCTCACTGACATTTCCTGACATATTTATTTGATTAAGAGTACATCTGACTCCCATTAAAACTTCCACTTGCAGATCCTGGGGCTGCTTTGGAGATAAATGGAAAAGTTTTCTTCTCTTTTTACTTAGAACCAGAGGCCAAGCTTTGGTAAAGGGAGCTCTGCCTGCCTCTCGGTAAATACTCCAAGGGAAAGTGTTGGGGAAATGGTTTTCTCATGAGCATATTCTAATTTTAGATGTACACATCATACATTTATAACTGCAAGTTGAACATATTATCAAATAAGAAAGTCTTTGCCAATTCTCAAGATTTTATCCCTTTGTTGGTTAGGACCTGTTAGGCTTTAGTCATAAAATAAAGTTTTCTAAGTTCTGGGAATTATGTTAAAGTTACTGAAAACTCAATTTTTCTTAAATTCACAGCTTGAAATTCCTTTCACTGGGTATGGTAATGGAAACAGAAAGAAATATAATGTTTTTGACAGTGTTGGTTGAATGTAGTGGTCACAGAAGCAGCCATGAGAAGATGAAATGCAGCCAAATGGACCAATGCTTGGCAAGAACACTAGGAAGTGGTATGATTAACTCATCAATTCAGGAAGGAAATAACACACTGTGGAGATCAGCAGAGGCCTTGGATCCCACAGAATATGAAGTAAAGATTACTCTTGAAGGAAATTAATTTCACACTTTCACAATGTGAAAGGATGTGATCTCTGACGGACTGGAGGAGATAAAGGCAACATATATTGTTGACATAGTTACTTCGGTTGCTACAACACAAGTGTTTTTGCATCTCTCAACGTATGTCACTGTTTTTTATTTAGCTAATGGGCAAAAACGTCTGGTGTTCTTTGGCCAGCTTAAAACGAGCTGTTGTTTGCTTTATTTTTGACAGCAGCTCCAGACTGGTTGCAGCTTAAATCTACAGCTCAGATCGCAAAGCACAGACTGCGAGCCCAAAGAAAACCAGTCAATCAGTTTGCCACGTATCTGGTCCATCTTCCCGAATTAGTTTGCTTGGATCAAAAATTGATTTTAGCGCAACAAATGCCCAAAAGAAGGTGAAGGATTCTCTACACTGTCAAAATTTTTACATGAAGATTGCTTTGGCTCTTTCAAGAGTTCTCACTTTGGTAGGGCAGAGAATGAAGCTGAAGCTTGCTGGAGCAGCATGTCTAATGTTTAGTTTATTTTTAAAAGGCTTTTTTGAGCACTCATTGTTAGAAAGACAGGAAAACAGGCTTAGAGAGGACTATGATATAAAGCAGGTTGAAACTGAATCAGGAATGGTTTTAATTAACCTTGTCTAATGAATAATTTAAGCTCACACCTAACTAAACAGGAAGCAAAAAAGCATGTAAAACAAACTATAACAATAACAGACATATTTAATCAATTATTGCTCTCCCACCCTTCTCTTGTAGATGAAGAAAATGTGATGCAGATTGGGTTTTAGGGTGTGACAAGTGTATTTAATTCAGTTGTGAAAAAACCACACAAATCAAGATTAACTTAGAAGAAATTCAACCCGGCAGTGTCATTCAGATAAAATGTATGCATTTTATCCTCCTTTGGTTAACAGCATTATGTTTCCAAGCTTGGATGGTGAAAAGCTAAAGTGATCATTAAAAACCCTGGTCTTGGTATTTGTTTACCATTCATCACATAACTCCTCATAGAAAATCTGCTTTTTATAAAATTCTGGTCAGAAGTTTCCACACAACATTTTGGGCTTTTAATGATCTATTTTAACCATTCTTAAAAACAAGAATGCGGTGCCAAAAGTTGAATTTGTTGTGAATTTTCTCTGATCTACACAGAGTCAAAATTATTCTTGTAGGTTCAAGTATGTACATACACCACTACTGATATTTGGGTACAATTCACCAGTTCTGAGTAGGACTGAGGTCAGGGTTTAGCAGAAAAAGCCATTCCAGAAGCTTAATGTTAGCTGTTTTATCCATTCTAAAACCAGTTCTGATGTATGTTTGATATCATTGTCCTGTTTGAACACCCATTTGGGTCCAAGTATCAAGAATCTGACTTTAGGATGTTTAGGAACCACCTCAGTTTAAACTGGTCATAACTTGTGAATTACTGGAAAACCAGCGTCACTCTCCACAGAGAAACTAGGTTAACATTAACTGGAACTATGAGGGAGCCAATCAAAAATGTACATCTTTTTGCAGGACTGAAATGCACGTGCCCACATTTCCCCCAAACAGAAACAAATAAATTTTGGATAAAAGTTTTGTTTTTATTCAAAACAAAGACTTAGCTATTTGGCAACGATGACAAGAATCATTTTTGGATGAGTGAGTCATGCAAAATAAAGAAAGGTATGTCAACTTTCAAGCATGGTGGTGGTAACGTCATGCTAGGTGTCTGTTTTACTGTCACTGGCACAGGTGTAGTGCACAAGGTGGGTGGAATATTGCAAAAGGAGGACAACCTCTGAAGTCTTCAAATCAAATCAAAAATGTTATGGTTGCAAATGAGACATGTCTGGGTGTTCCAACTCAGCAATGATCCCAAGCAAACATCAAACCGTGCTTTAAAATAGACAAAGCAGGCTAACAATGGTCCCCACCTCAACTCTACTTGAAAATTCATGGAAAATTCTTAAGCTAGGTCTGTAGCAGTAAATAAATAATGTGAAGGAGCTCTACCTTTTCTGTATTTTTTGTATTTCCACCATAAGAAATTGCTCAAATATTCATCCAGAATTGCTGATGGCTGTAAAAAGCAAATACTCTCTCTGTAACTCCTTAAGGGATATTTTAAGTGTTAGTTGGAAATTAATTTCAAAATTGTGTGCTTAATTCTTGCCTTAAAAATCATTGAAACTGTAAATGGTCAAAATAAGTCTTTGAACATACTGAACAGTTGCAAAGTGCGCAGGGCCTGGAAAAGTTGAATGGTATGTATTCCCACTCATGCACTTTTTCACATTGGCTACCAGCCCCTTTGTATTATAGCAAATTCATGGCACTGACCATCCAGCTATTTCAGGTCATACACTGCTGCCACAAACAGAGCTTGTTGTAATTTGAGCCTCCAGCCAGGAATTAATTGTCTGCTTTTTTTTGCCAGAAAACATAAATCAGTACTCTGCGTCCTTTCAGTCTGACCGCCCACCCCCCTGACTTCTGCATGGAGAGAGGCAGCCAAGCTTGTGCACTCTTGACAGCTATAACACTGGGGTTGGCCATAATCAACCATGAAATCAGACATTTGAGAAGCTGACAGCAGATTTGACAGAGGCTGAGATGAAGTTCAGAACCTTCTGTCTGTTCCGAGGAAGCAATGCATACGAGGAATAGCAATCTGTTGATTATGCTTCATGTCAGTGTGTACTCGAAATGAACACAGGAAGGCTGATAGTATCTGGACACTTAATCAATACTTACATATTTCTGATGAATGAGCTCAGAAAAATAATAACAAGGCACAACCTGTTGCTTGTTTTCATAAGTCACTGTTTCCTGCATGTCTGGCTCGTTTCTGGAATTAGCTTAGTGTTTGCAAGGTCCAACTAAAACAATGATGACGCTGGCGGTTCGAGCTCTACCCTGCACCACCATCCAAGCTATCTGCTGATCTCAGCCCAGATCCTGTCCAGACAATGCCCAGCTTCCTCCTGCTGCACCAATGAAAACACATGCCTTTCTGAGGCGGGTAGAGGAAAAGACGAGAGGAAAAGTGGCAGAAAGGAATAAAAAGGAAAGCAGGAGGGATAAAGGCCGCCTGAACAAATCTCTCCATCTTTGTTTGGACTTTTTTGTGTTTTTTTTTATAAAAGCATGTCTCTAACCTCCAGTATTTTAAAAGATATATCGATTGGGATAAAGAGCAATTCTGATGAGCTGAATGGACTGGAACCACTGGTGGGGAACAGTGAGCAGTCCATTTCGGGTGCCCTCTAACCGAGGCTTTAATCCATTTAGGCTGCGTCTTGGCACAGAATCTGAGGTCTGACAAAGCCCAGCTCTGTCTCTGTGATCCAGCCCACTGAGTTTTAAGCTCTTACAGATGTGAGGAGAAAGTGGGCATGCAGCTCGGGCCAGTCTGGGATGGCTGACTAACTGGACCCAGAGTGCTAAATCTGCTTTTCAGCAACAGCTTGATGAATCCTTCGTGTCAGCTTCCTGTCTTAGATCCTCCTAGGACATACATAACCAAGCCCTGATGGGATTCTGTTTTCCAGAGTGACACAGTAACATTTTCATGCAAGGATATACAAGCCGGATGTTTTTTGTTGTGTTTTAGGGCAGGCAGCCAGGAGTCTTATCAGCCCCAATGCTGTCTTTTTTTGGTTTCTGTCCCAGAGCTTTTTAGGAGGAGAAGAGTGTCTGATGAAGAATGTAATTTCTTTTGACTCAAATTTCAACTTATGAGCATGCAGCTGCATATGTCACGCTTCTGCCATCAAACAAAAACCACAGGGAAATTCTGGAAACTGGCTCAGATCGGACAAGTCAGAGCAGCCAGCATGCCAAAACTGATATGGAGTAGATCAAAGCAGACAGACTGAGTTGACTTTGGTGATGGACAGTGCATCTAAATTATTTTATAGTAGGCAAATACTTAAAGATTTATTCAACATGACTCTGAAACAGATGTCAGCAGTGCGTGCTGCCATGAAAATGCCCCTTTATATCCTTTTCTAGTCAAGAGAAGATGTTACTGAGCTGTCATGGTGAATCCACCCATCTCTACCCCTAAAGTACTGTTTCTCTTCATACTTCTTTGCCCTGATTGAGGCCTTTGGCAAACCTAGAAACACATGACACATGATGGATCTATAACAAGGTGAAGAATAAAAACAGCATTCTACATACTGTATGATTATCCTCAAACACTTGAGCTGTTGAAGAACAAAAATATATTTTTTGTTTGTTTTTTTTCCCTTTTTTTGTCAAAAAAAAAAAAAAATCGACGTGCCAAGACACGCACTCTTCTTAATGTAGGGGTTATGTGTGGCTGCATGCAGGGGTGAACTGAGGTGAGGCATGAATGCTTGGCACAAACTTGACTTGAACAGGATGGGGAGATGACAGACAGTAGGTGTGTGCATGCGTGCTTGCATGCCTGTGTGTGTGTGTAGGGAAAGAAAAAGTGGCAGGATAAATGGGTGTGTGTTTGGGTTTAACGGCAGCACCTTTTCCCGTGCCATTTCCTGGCTAGCAAAGCCTGGAAGCTGCTCTGGGAGATGGTCTCTTGGCATCTCTCACAAAAACTCCTCCTACACTTGACAGGTTTATAACTTATCTCACTTTGGTAGAGAAAGAAATCATTCAAAGATTCGTAATAGACATAGCTGTTCTTGAATGCTATTATGGCGTGTTTGCTTCTAAATCATTAGTCAAGCACTGTATGTCTACAGTATGTGTATCAATCCCATTGGTAAATACACCATGTCTACAGTATACAGCATATTTATGTCGCACTAACAACAACACTTTTAGGTGTCCAACCTGTTGCTGATGAGTAAAAAAAGAAGAAAAAAGTTAGCTGTATTCACAGATCAGTGAGGGATTTAAAAATGTATTAAAATTAAGCAAAGAGAACTATATTTTCTACAACACGTCGAGACATGTTTGTGATTCTCTCAGGTTGGAAGAGAGGGAGAGAGACTTTCCAGGCAGATAACTGGAAGGCCAAACAGAGTACAGCAGAGTTGCTCTATTTCATAATTTTGAGCTTTCAACCACTGACTGTCATGGAAAATGTAGGATTTGGAAATGTTGGAACTTTTGGTGATCCAGAACTAAGGTAAGGATCCACTCTCTGTGTGGAGACTGTCGTTTCAGTATTGCTAGTTGTGTTCACCAACCCTGATTGATAGAACAAGATGCTAAAAACAGCCCACAACAGGAAGTTCTAGAAAAAACACTTATTCTTCTATTCTGTCATAACATAAACTTTAAAGATGAATGAGAATTAACTAAAATTTCTATCAGCAGGTCAAAGCTTTAGGGGAAAAAATGAGATCAGAAATCACCCTCCAATTCAGATTACATTACATTTCTCTTCATAATTTTAATGATGCAGGTCAGATTCTTTTTGAAGTGGGGTTCTGTTAGGAAGTTACGGGCTGTCAGTATCTTACCTGCTTAACATCTTCGCTTTCATGAAACAGAGATTCATTTCACACCTAACAGTGAGTCAGACTGGGACAAAGAGAAAAGCAATCGTCTGTCATTTTAAAACAACTCTCAAATATGTCAAAGGATTTATGCAAGTACTTTAAACCATCATCTTTACATTGGATCAGATTAGATCAGATTAGCTTTATTTTGGTAAATTTACAACATTACAAGAAAAGGAAACAAAATAAAACATTAAGTGGTTATTATGGAAATTTACAACAAAGAACATGGTCATCCAAAATCTGTCACATTGACCTTTTCCATCTATCCAGCGTCTACACCCACCTGTCCTTGCAGAGCAATGGGGTACACCCTGGACAGGTAGCCAGTTCATCACAGGGTAATGCAGAAACACACAGGACAAACAACCATGCACACTCATAAGGGCAATGTAGAGAGACCAATTACCCTAAAAGTTATGTTTCTACACTATGGCTCTGGGGAGTCACAGTCTAGGAAGTCTACTGTGGGAGGAGGTTGGAGTAAATGGCGACAACCCAAACACGCACTGGATAAACCTGAAAACTTCATGAAGAATGACCCCAAACTGGAATTTCAACTCAGGACCTTCCTACTGCAAAGGGAACAGTTCTATAACTGCACCAACCTGCAGCCCAATCCCACTTACAAAAAATAACCATTCCTTCAATGTTTCATGCAAAAAATGGCAAACTAAAATGCTCATGGAGTTCCAGCTAGAGCGTTTCAGGAAAAAAAACAAAAACCAGGCCTTATTCATTGCTTTAAAGAAACAGGGATGCAGGAATAGAAACTAGAAGCTTAAATGAGTTAGAAGAAATAAAATATATGAGGTGATAATTACTCACTGTTGCTTCATTCAGGAACAAAATTGGGAAAGCAGACTGATATCATAGGCTCATATTTATGACCCATATGAGAATAGCACAGATGCAGTCACCTGGCTTAGAAACAAAAAGCACATTGAAATGGAACAGTTTTTGCCAAACTGCTCATCTCATTTAAATAGCTCACTTTAGACCTATTTCCAGCTTCTGACTTTTATTTTGGAGCATCAACAGGTGGTCAAACTCTAATGTCACTGCAGAATCATCTCCTCTCACTTTTTGGCGATACTTCAGTGCTTTAAATTTCTAAAAGACAAAGTGATTAAAATGTTAAATTGTGCTAATGTGGCAAGTTCTTTATTTGAGGTGTGCAAACCTGGACCCTTGGCAGACATTAAGCAAATGACTCAAATAACGATGTCATTAAGTAAACAAACAGAAGTTTGGAGAACAAACAAGACATATCGTGCATGCTTAGAATCAGTGTCTGTTCTGTGGGATGATAACTTACTCTGGTGTAAACTTTAAGCCTAGTTATTGTATAAATGTATTTTTCACATGGACAGATAGATCCCTCTGACTGACAGGTAAAAACCCTAAGAATATATTTTAATAAATGCGTTTCAGAATATTGGACAACCAAAGAGAAACATTTAAACAGCTGTAAAATCAGTAACGTGAGCTTTCCATTGGCAAATCAAATCACTGTCTGCAGGCAGGGTGAGCAGACTGTTCTGGTTCCACTGTATATCTGTTCAGAAGAAATTAGGACATATTACAACAGCCTGGGGAGAATTAACGTGACATGTTCCTGTTTTTGGAGAAGGGGCAAATTTAGAAGTGGGAAATGCATTCCAAAATAAACAAGTTCAGATGCTTTTGCAATTTACGAATCTTCACAAAAAATGCGTGTCTTTCCTTTTGGGCTTCATATTAGGGAAATGGGGCCAATATTAAACAGAGCATTCAGAGAAAGCATCTGCTCTGTCAGATAGGTGGCATTCAAACACAAACTGCAGTGTCTATTTTTATTTTCCAAGTATTCGTGTGAAGACCAAACAACTGAAAAACTGTAATAAATAAACTCACTTTTATTAATATTTTTGGCAGCCCACTGCTATGTGTAAACTCATCAGGTATTGATATAACAGCTATGTAAGTTATGAAACCGTCCCCAGAGACCCCACCAAATATAAACAGCCTGAAATATGCGCCTGTCAATCTCGCCAGCGGCAGCCATCTGGGCCTATCTAGTTACCGTGCTGAATAAGAAAACGAGAAAATAAATAGCTGGTGGTACCGAGTTCTTGTTCGGGCTTACTCAAGAAAACCGCCGCCTTCTGTTCCTGCCCGTAGGTAAACCAACCCCGAGCAAAAAGACTTGCTAATAAATTCAACACTGCACTCCCTGAGGTGTCTTGGATTTGATGATCCTAATTAAAGGTGGGTTTGACCTTCTAGTTAAATTCTTGGTTTGAGCCTGAAGCTCTCTGCCTCTAGAGGGCTGTTGCAGGAGCTTAGAGGACACAATGGGCTTTACCTCCATGACCCAGCGAAAGGCTGGTTGCTGGCAAAAGTGCCAAAAAGGTTTTTCTCAAATGATCTGTAAGACTTACATGTTCTTTTCTACACTGAGGTTTTAGCTTGGTGAAAAAGTAAAGAACACAAGAAAAAAAAAAAAAAGCAAAGACGCATCAAGCACGAGGAATTGTTTTCGAAGAAAGAGAGAAACAGTGATTACTTCTTTTGACGATGGAGAAATAATGTTTGTTTGAGCTTTTCATAGTGTTATGTTTTGATAACCATCAGCATGAAAATATTTATGAGGTCAGTGAAGCGAGGACAAAAAAAAAGACCTTAATAAAAGACGCTGTTGGAAGTTTGCCGCCGTCAGCTAACAATATGAAGCAAAACCACATCAGGAGAGCATGAAGTCACCGCAGCCCCGAGGCTGCGACACCCACATGTTGTTCTACTTTCCCTCTGAATTTTAAAAACACTCTGCTCTATGACAGCACAGAATTCTCCATGTGACTTCAATCTGCACGAGGCTACACCTCGATGGTGGTCCTGCTTTCAACGTTCAGCCTCAGGAAAGTCTTTCCAACGCTGAACGGAGTGATCTGGATCCAGAGGGAATGTGTTGATGTAGTGAGTGAGGTCAGGTTCTTTAGGGGTCAAGGCCATTTGTGAGATGTCACCCACTGCTATGGGTCCTCCCACCTGTGACTGAGTTGCTGTGTACACACATCCAGCGGTGTTCTCATTGCAGATTTCCTCTATTTGTCCTTTTTTGTTAAACTTAAATGCAGAGGTGGGTAGAGGAGACAAAAAATTGTACTCAAGTAAGAGTAGCACTACTTCAACATATTTATACTCGGATAAAACTAAAAAGTATCCATCCAAGAAATTACTCAAGTAAGAGTAGAAAAGTATTTCATTAAAAGACTATTCAAGTACTGAGTAACTGATCAGAACATCTGATTTTTAATATTTAGAAATGATGAAATCAGACAGAAAACAAATATAAAGTAATGTGTAGATTCTGATATTTTAAAGACAAAAATGAAAGAAATTAATACAAATAAATACAAAATAGCACATTCAGGCAGACGAAACTTTTTTTCAAATCTTTTTTTGTTTTTCACTATCAAACTTCACATGAAATGAATACTTACAGAAGGTAAAGTATACATATGTTAGAAAGGGCAAAGTACTTCCAGAGACAAGATCTACTGTTGACCTTCAAATGGCATGAAAGCTTCAGCAGACAGAAAATAACATTAGAAAAATGAAGCTTGAGTACAAACAGGAAGTCTCACTTGAACGTAAACTGTAGGTTTGTGTCAGTGTCTGGTGCGTGTTTGATTAAAACATGTGTGTTCTCTATTTTGTGAGGTTACTTACAGTGGGGAGAGTATCAGGACGTTTCACTCAAATAAGAGAAACAATACCTTATAATAATATTATTTAAGTAAAAGTAAGAAGTACAGTGCAGTGAAACCACTCGTAAAAATACATTTTTTTCCAAAAAGTCACTCAAGTAAATGTAACTGAGTAAAAGTAACTAGTTACTACCCATTTCTGCTTAAATGTTTCAGATTGAAAACAAATGCCAGACAAATATAAATTTAGTATATTAAAAAAAAAAAAAAAAAAAAAAAAAAAAAAAAAAAAAAAAACATTTTCAAATGATGATTTCATTTATTAAGTAAATAAGCAATTCAAACCAATCTGGCCATGTAAAAATATAATAAACTACCATTAATAAGCATTTGTGATATCTAGCAATGAGTCTTTTTTTATCCCTGTGGAGGAATTTTGTCCCAATCCTTTTTGTAGAATGGTCTCACTAAATGATGACTCCGCATTTGCCCTTCGGGATTTTCTACTGGCCAGCAGACTTTATGGTTTATTCAATACCAGCAAATTATCTAGATTTGTGAAGGAGAAAAGCAGCTCCAGATCATCAAAATACCACTGCCATGTTCTACTGACACTATATATTATTTTTCTAAAATGCCAGTTTTACAGCAGATGTAACAGGACCCACCTTTCAAAAGGTTCCACATTTGTCTTGTAAGTCCACAAAAGATTTTCTCAAAGATTTTGGCATTGGGCCTCTACCATGGTTGCCATTTTACCTAGTCTCTTTCTTATTGTTGAATTGTGTATTCTCATATTTATGAGGCCTGTGGTGTTTTATGTGCTGTTCTTTGTTCTATTTTGACCTCCTGAATGAGCTATTGTTGCACAGCTGGAGTAATTTTGGTAGGTCAGACACTACTAGAATTCTAATCATATTTTCACTTCCATGTTGGTTTTGAATAATAAAATAAAAATTGAAACAGCACTTTAAAATTTAAACTTTGAAACTGCACACTGCACTACTCGGGTTGTTATGAAAAAGGGTTTCACGACCTGAAACGTTTCAGGGTAAGAAACAAAAACAGAAGAAATCTGTAAGGGGCCAAATACTTTTTCACCTCATTGTGCTGTTACAGAGTGTTGAGCGTTTCTTCTTTGCTCCCTTGTTAATGCTGACCTGAATCCCTTTAGTATTTAGAGCTGAAAACGCATGTAGAACTGATATGAGCTGTTCTCATTACACAGGAGATCAGTAACAGATATTTCAGGCTGTTCCCCGACCAACACTTTCCCCATTGTTTGAAGGCATATTTCATTCCCCCATGACCTCTTAGTCCCTCCCTGTCATTTATCTTCAATATGCTTCTTTGATCTCCTTCATCCTGTAGCCAGACCGGACTGCTTCCGGGGCACGCTGTCCCTCCAACTGTCTGCCACACTGAATTATTAAAACCATTTGTGTTAATACTGTACTGCTTCGAACACTCCAATTAAGTCTTCTCAACACTAATTTTCAAACTACAGACAACAGATGTAAAAAAAAAAAAAAAAAAAAAAAAAAAAAAAAAAAAAAAAAAAAAAACAAACCCAATGAGGCCTGGACTCCAGCAGTGAACAGCATGGTGGTGCTCTGGTGGGGAGACTCCAGATAAAAGCCTTAGTAGCTGAATCAAGTTAAATTCCCCCTCATAAAGTCAGCAGGTTGACAAGATTATCTGTCCCACGCAGGCAGGAAATCGGATCTCTGAGTCGGATCAACAGGAAATTAAAAGAGAACAACAAGGTTTAGACAAAGGCAAACAAACGTCCACCTATTCAGCCCAGATACTGACAACCAAAACATCAGCAAATAACAATCACAGTCTGAAACTATCATGTCGGTCCAAGCCAGAAAACTGGAGCTCTTAGCTCTTAAACTTTTCCACTGTCATGTTACAACTATAACCTATATTTTATTGGGATTTTATTTGATAGACCAGCTGAAATTAGTGAATAATTGTGAAGTCAAAATAAAAGAATCAATGAATTTTACACTTCTTTTATAAAAAAAAAAAAACATATCAAAAATGTGCCACATATATTTTTAGCACATATAAGCGTGTCTATGAACATCATCATCCATCTACCCACAACTCCAACCAGAAGTAAGATTTTGTCACCACCATGTTTCTCTGTGGGGATGGTGAATTTAGGCTGATGCTCACTTCCAGTTTGTCCGTGAGTTTTGCATATAGGGCTAAGGCAAAATGTTACATTTTGTACATCATGAAATTTCAGATTTATTTAATATGTTGTGTGAAACAACTCCGGATTGCAAACTTGACCAACTATATATTTGTTCCACTTGCAAAAAAAAAAAAAAAAAAAAAAAAAAAAAAAAGATAATAATAATGTTTAAAATATTACAAAATAAACGTTAGGAAAGATTGTAGTAGCAGCCCTGTCAGGATGCCACCACCCAACACTTTGAGAATAACTGGCCAACATGATTTGTTAAAAATTCTTGATGGAATTTCTTTGGCTTTTTTTCCTAAACATTAGCTTTTGTGTTGCCAACTCTTACATGAGGCTAGATTTTTGTAGTTCATGATTTATAGTTGTCCTTTCAATAAACTACACCTCTGCACCGCCTCCAGAGTCACCATGGACCTCTGAGCTGCTTCTCTGATTGATGCTCTCCTTGCCTGTCGTGTTGGGTTCACCACCTTGACATCCTTGTTCTGGTTTTGGATTAATTAGTGAACAGTTAACGTAGTTGTATAGCTTCGTATATTTTGTGTAGCGTCCATTCAAATCATATCAAATTCCATTCAAACACAGTGAAGTTTGTGGATATGCTGTGACAAAATCTGAAAAGGTTTTTGGGATATGAAATTTTTTGCAGTGTGCAGCTTATAAATCATGATCACGCATTTAAAATATATATGCTGGGTCAAAGCATTTCAAGGATTGCACAAAGGTTGGCCAATAAAAAAATAATTCCCAACCTGGATTCCCAACATAGTTACCCATTATCGGTTAAATATTCACATTAAGTTTCCATGCAAAATACAACACAGTGTTTCATCTAGTACACATTATAAAAAACAAATTCTCAGCAAGAATGATTTCATCTGTTGGGACATTAATGCCTGAGACAGAAATCAAAATTCACATTTCCACTTTCCCAATCTATATCCCTGAGCTGTAAATCTAAAGATGCCCTCTTTGATTACATATATTGATTAAGTCTGCCTCTCATGTTTGAATTACTGTACAGCTTGGCACTGGGAGCTTGTATGGGTGAGCCTGTCTCCACTAAATGTGGATTTACACTACTGGTCAACTGCACGCCCTGCGGCCTCTGCACAGATAAAACCCTCCACCTCAGTCCCAAACATCTATCTGCCCACACTCCAACGCCAACACATTTTCATCAAGACCTAATGGGGCTTAGCTGCCCGAGAAGGCTGCAGAAACAAGCAGCCAGACTGATACAATAATAAGACTTCCACTACAAATGTTGTCCTAATTGGAATCATCTATTCACTTTACAGTGCATTATCGCTGGCGTGTGGCTGGCTCTCTCTAAGGCATGCACTTCATTTAATTAATGAAACTGTACTTACTGCTGAGGATTATCTTGCGTTTGCCTTTATTGAGTTAAAAGCAAGGCGAAGGCAATAAAGTCAAACTCTAATCTGTTGCATTATTTCAATCGTTTTGATTCTGTGTTGCAGGAGAGCACATTTTGTGATTTGACTGGCTTGGCTTAGAAAACCTGTTGGAGGCTGTAAAAAGAGTTGAGACTGGGGCTGAGGTTCACCTTCTTCAGGACAACGACCCTGAACGTTGGAATGGTTTTGCTCATAGCATATTCAAGTGTTAAAATGGCCTAGTCAAACTCTGAACATAGACCGTGACTAAGTTTGAGCTATTTTGCGTTTAGCCTCTAGATGTAGAAAGCTGGTATAGAAATACCCCCAACAGATTTATGAAGATAACTGTTGTGGCTAAATATGAATGCCACTTTCTTTACATTTTCATTCCATCTGTCTATAACATAAGATTCCAATAAGACACATAGATGATTATGGTTGCAATATGAGAAAAATGTGGAAAAAGTTCACAGGATACAAATGCAATAGATTGTAAATGGCACTTGCAGATGAATTTATACTTAAAGATGATTTAAAAATGACTTCTTCCTATCGCAGAAAAGCACTGTGGGAGTATTGGTGATTCAAATAGACTGTAGCCAAACCTTCTCTTTTTTTTCCAAGTGAGCCACAGACTTTGTTTGGACACTATTTCAGAATTGCAGTTTTTATGAGCAAATGTCAGAAAGATCTAACAAATAGTGACTTACAAATAGTCAGGCTTCTGTTAAATTATTACTTCCTTCGCCAAGTTATGTAGTCCCAGTTCTCTGACTTCACTGGTACTTTATGTTTCCACTGAGTAACAACATTACAGGCAAACAGGAGATTTTCCACCTCCAGTGTCTTCCCAACAGAATCCCACAAGGCCTCACTCTGCAATCCAGGCCTTGGTTTGGGTTCCTGACACACTTTTGTGCCCTTACACAAAGTTGTGCACACACAAGCAAATTATAAATGAAAGCACAGACTGGAGTGGCGTCTCTGTCAGCTAAAGTCAGGTGGGGTTTCAGAGTGAGCGTCCAGGGTCAGACGTTTTCTCAGAGCGATCTTTTGCAACCGAGCATCCAAAATCAACATTCCAACCAACCAACCAGCAGCCATCTCAATGGAATGAGAGGAAACAGAGAAAATCTGGAAGAAAAGTGGATTTTTTTTTTTTTTTTTTTTTTACCCTTCCTCTTGAAAAGCTAAGGTTTCATAAGTTTGGCTCTTGCAGCTCTGGAAGCCCACATGCCTGCAGTTATTCATCTGGGCAGACACCATCAATTACCACTAATTAACCAGATGATGGTCTGGTGAGCAGAAAATGAAGGAGGTGATTAATCAGTCCGAGCACCTCCAGGCCTGCTACTCAACCTTAAAAAGGGGGGGGGGGGACGTGAATAAGAAGAACTACTAGGTTTCATTTTGTCTTGATGACATGCCCAGAAACAGGATGTGTCAAAGCCATTGTAGAAGGCAAGCAGGAGAAAATGGAGATCCCTCTGAGGATTACATTAGCAGTAATAATCCACCTGAAGGACCTGATGGGGAAAACAAAGCTTTCTCCTTCAGCTTATACCTTGCGTACTGCCTGTGTCTGATAGAACTCATAGTAAGATCGGGGGTTTTTTTCCATTAAAAGGAGGGGATTTCCCGTCCCTGCTGAGGTGCTGCTTTTCTCTCAGTTCGCTTGCTCTCTGGGTGAGTTTTACTGGCGGTTTGGGTGATGATGTAATCGTGGAAAGATCCTGGGTGCAGTCAGACTTGTAATCTGGTGGGAAAGCTTTCATCCGGTCAAAGCTGGATATCTTCAGAAATAAACAAACAAGTTAGTCTTTACAACAAGCAAATATAAGGAGAATGGTATAAAATGAAGCTGTTCCTATGTACCTGACATTCCCATTCCAACCACAGACGTTAAGGTATGTTGTGTGATTAATAATGCATAATTGTGAGATGAAAGGAAAATGGTCCATGGGTTTGTGTGTGGTTGTTTTTTTGTTTTGTTTTTTTTTGTTTTGTTTTGTTTTTTTTACAAAAAATCATGAAAGCATTTGTATTCAGGCCCCTATAGAGTCAATATTTTGCAGAACCAACTTTTACTGCAATCACAACTGCAAATCTTTTGAAGCATGTCTCTACCAGTTGTTCACATCTAGATACTAAATTCTATTCAAAATCACTCAAGCAATAGTTCTTACTGGGCAGCATGTTTGAAAATCCAATTTAATGTATTAAAGCAGATTCTCTATTGACTGAGGTCTGAACTTTGACTGGGCCATCTGCTTTATACCAAACCAATCCACTGTAGCTCTGACTGTATGTTTAGGGTCTTAATTTTTCTTCCAGGATTAGCCTGTATTTACCTCCATCCATCTTCCCATCAGATTTGTTGTAGTTGCTGGTTTTTTTTTTTTTTTTGGTTTTTTTTTTAAATCCTCACAGCATGACGCTAACACCACCGTGTTTCACTATGGGTATGATGTGTTTAGTAGTGTTCCCTTTCCAGCACATGTCGCATTATTCATGTTGGTCAAAAGTTAATAGTGATCTCATCTGACTCGAGCACCTTCTTCAAAATGTTTGTTGTGTCCCCTAATAGCCCCTATGTGGTTCTCTCATCACCCTACCTGAGGTGTGGATCTCTGCAGTTCCTCCAGAGTTACCACGAGTCTCTTGGCTGCTTGTCTGATTAATGCTCTCCTTTCCCAACCCATCAGTTTAGGTGGACATCCAACTCTTGGTAAGTTTGCAGTCATTCCTTACTCTTTCTATTTCCAGATGGAAGATGGAACAGAGCTGTGTGAGAACTTCAAAGCTTGGGATATTATTTTTCAAACCTAACCCTGCTTTAAACTTTACCTCTGACCTGCCAGCTGTGTTCCTTTGTCTTCCAGATGCTGTCTGGACTCCATTTACTAATGAGGAGACAATGTGAAGGTAACTGGTTACACTGAATTTTATTTTGGCGTATCAGAGCACTTTTAAGGTGGGCTTTTTGGAAAAGGATTTGAAAAATCATGCTCCAGTTTTTCCCACCGTGCACTACGTTGTGTTGGTCTGTCACATAAAATCCTAACACGACATACTGAAATAAAATCTGAAAAAGTTCAAGACATTTGAACTCTTTTGCGTGTTTCTAGGCACTGCTTCAGGCAAAAACAGTTTGTCTACAGAATAATTGTCATTTTGTAGACAAAGGGTTGTTTTTTTTGTTTGTTTGTTTTTTTGTTGACAGTGGTGAGCGTGCATGTATGGGAAATTATTCCTGTCTCGGTCCAGGAAAATATTTAATCCGACTGGAGGAAGCCAGGAATTTGTCTTGCAGATGGGTTTTGGGGGTTTTTTTTGTTTTTTTTTGAGGCTTGCTCATGACACAGTTACATGGTTACTGCTCAAATCACAACGTGCCACATGCAGTCCAGTCATTTTTCATTATTCCTCTCTTTTGAGGTAAATTAAATTATGACAGACTGTGTGTACAGATCTACCAAGCAAAGCATTGCATCGTCTTATGTAAAATGGGATATTCTCAGCTGTGCAGCATTAGCCCACAAGGCCGTTTTTAGAACACTACCGCTGTGCACTAAGATACTGCTCTCATCAGCTCGGTTTGATGAGGGAGTCCGGGTTGTTTTGTTTTGAACTCGCCCCATGTGTTCTTTATTACCTCATCTTCTGTGGTGATTTACGGCTCCTGTGACGACCCCCTTTTCTGGGTTGTTTATATGTGCTAACGATAAAAGAAAATCATGGTTTTATTACCTAGACCTAGTGGGTCTGTTTACAAAGCAGAGGGCCTCAGTGGGGAGCTGCAACACACCTGCACCTCACATATCTGATCAGCCTTCTCAAATACACCCCAGCATGTGTGCAGATCATCCCTCTGAACGGGAGTGAGAAGTGTAGAGCATGAAATGATACCTACTGGAGGAAAAAAAAAAAAAAAAATCATTATCCTTTGCTCCTGATGCAGAGATTTCATTCTCCTGACTCATACCCTGAAGAAAATGCTTGGCTTTTAAGTGTTCATCTGTAAAAGGACTCCTTGTTCTGTTTTCCATGGACAGTAACCCAAAATAAAACTCAAGGCTGGATTTAGATGCTTCTATCCTCTCTAAGCTTCATTACGTTGACATCTGCAGTCTAAAAATGTTTGCCTATGGCGCCATCCTGTGGGGAAAATAATCAACATCATCACTGAAGCGTCTTCCTTTTTTTTTTTTTTTTTTTTTATTAAAGATAACTATATGAGAGAACCCAGCTTCAGAGATAAACTTGAACAGGAAAAAAAAAATACTTAAATCTGCAAACTCTGATAGCTTTGACTCACTGTTTATAACTCTAGAGTCAGGGTTCCTACATATTACGCAAAAAAGAGAGTAATATTTAAGTTTTAGATCGAGAAAAGCTTTCTGCATAGTTTGCATATTCCCCCTATGCATTTGTTGGCTCTCTTGGTAGTTCCCACCATTCAAAAACATGACTTAGTTAAACAGTCACGTTTACTCTAAATTCCCCTGAGGTATGAGTGTAGGATGGCATAGTTGTTTGTCTTGTGTCTATATGCCCTGTGATGGACTGGCGACCCGTCCAGGGTGTATCCTGCCTCCTGGCCAATGGGGGTCGGCATGGGGGTCGGCACCAGCTCCCCTGCACGGACAGGCAGGTATAGTCAAAAGATGGATGAGCTGTGTGGGGGGAAAAAAAACCACATTGAAAATATTCCATCCTACTGTATAGAAGTTATAGCCATCACTTTGTGTTTCCTTACACTCTGTAGTTGAAGCAGATTCCACATTTAAAGCTGGACCAATGTGGAAGGTTTGCAGTAGATTCTAGATAACCCAACATGTGTATCTGAGCCTAATAAAGACTGTGGTCAAGTAAGTGCATCTCAGCTTACAATAGGAAGGACTATGTGGTTTCACTCAGTACAATCCATATTTGCAAGAAGAGTTGAGCCTCCTCAATGGGCACTAAATTAGCTCAAATTGAGCAACAAATTTTGGACCCATACGGCAGCTCCTTTTTACCCAGAGACGTCCTGCATCACATCCTGTAATAGGAAATTAAGAGGCCAAAAGCGATCCCTGGGAACCACATGTAAAATGTTGCCTGCGAAGGATGGAGAAACATTTCCATGGATTCAGGATTATTAGGCATGGAATAAAGTCTAGAAATACTTTTTCTATACTGATCCAGACCTGACAAATACTTAAATACAATGTCATAATTTTCCATTTTGCATAAGAACCTTGCATTAATGAACAATGGTAAACTCTCAGAAATATTTGGCAAGGAATAAAAGTCTTTCAGACTTTTCCAAACTGCAAAGGATTACATTTGGAGTGTTAGGCAGCTTAAGAAGCACCGTGTTCACTCAGAAGTTCATTGAAAGCAAGAACAAAGTGAGCGGTAATTAATCAAGCTACATCCTAAACTCCGGTTGAATGATTTTATTGTGCGCCGTGGGAAGATAATCCATAAAGTCAAATGAAAGAAAAAATAGCATCTGATTAAATGATGTAAAAGTCACATTAACCATCATCATGGAAAGCAAATAGATCCATTACAGCATGTTATTAATTTATTAGCCAGTAGTGCAGATTAATTGTGATGTACAGCTCTATTTTTTTCCAAGAATAACACATTGGACAGTTTTGCACAACTTACACCTACAGGCTTGTCAGTAATGTCTGCCAATCAACATGAGGGGGAAAAGTGTTTATGTACAAATACATGATGAGCTTTTTGTACCTAAAACTATTTTACCGGATGTTCTTATAGTTTTATGGAGGCAGTTACATTTAAAGGTGGGCAACGGTGCCAAGATCACCTTTAATCAGTCCTGCAAAAAAGGCAGAGAAAATGGCTTTCTGGTTGTATAAACTGGAAGTGAACTTAGATTAATAACCTGTGTATGCAATTTCAATGAGCTGCTAAATACAATAAGAAATCTTAGTCTGCAAACCTTAAATGTAGATAGTTATTCTGTAAGAAGTGAATTAAATAGATTCCTGTACAACTGTGAAATATAAGCAGGTATGTTCAGATAGCGCAGAGCGTGAAGACATTGTTTAGCATTTGCTGTATTTCATATAAAGCATGCAAGCAAATACAAAAACTACGGTCTGCAGAAAACGATGCTGACAAAGATACATAAACAAGAGGAGCAGAGGTTGAGACTCAGTGAATTATAATCTCAGACAGAAAGAGGGAATAAAGAAAACACTGTATACACAACATTAATACATCTTAACCCCCCACACTGAACCGGTTTCGTACTAATAGACTATAGTGTTTACACAGAGGAAGGATGACGTAGTGAAATATAACCTGTCACAGAGCAGCACAACAATCAATTAAAGGAGGTGAAACTGATGCACCAGTCGGCAGTCAACAATAGTTTCTAATAATTTACTGATGAGCTGCAGATGAAGGTTATTCTGCAACCACTGGTAAAGTCAGTCAGTTAAGCTAAAACAAAAGCATCTGAAGGCGGGAGCTGAACCAGAGATCAGTTTCCATTCAATGAACTCTAGTTTAAAGAGAGACTAGTTGAAAAAGCCAAAGGCTTTAATTTGCACTCAGGGAGCAAGTGGCCCCAACCTCAGCTCTACATGATGTGTGAGCCAAACGGCCTCGAGATTAGCGTCGCCTCCCTCCTCGTTCGGACGGATGGGAGCTGCGAGGTTACGGAAGTCATGGCGCATCCTAAATGAAACGGTGACATCCGTGTCCTCTTCTTTCTGAGGGATCACTTTGATGAAGAAACCGATCTTGTTGGACTTCCTGAAGGCAACGATGCTGGAGAAAGAACAGAGATAAGGATGAGAGTTCTCCAGTGGCAATGCTTCAGAGTGCGAGTGTGGTCAGTGGTTCCAGATTCACTCACTCTGGATCATCCTGGAAGTCCTGAGGTTCAGCCAGTTCGTCGTACTCTGCAGCAGCATCCTTCCCTGCCAAGACCAGTTCCTTACCGGGTACAAGAACCTGAACAAGACAGGTTTAAAATGTTTCTCTATTCTAAAAATGTTGGAGGGAAAAAAAAGCATACATTTTCATCATGAAATAAAAAGCAGGTGTTCTTTAAGGTACAGTTCATATAGTTAAATGACTGAGCCGGTGGCAGTAACTGATACAACAAGCAGCTAACGAGGCTATTCCCAGGCGACACGAGGAGTGTGATGGTAAAATTAGATGAAGACTTCCCATTTATTGAAGAAGAGCCAGAGAAAGAAGCCAATAATTCAGAACACTGATAAAAATGAATCAGACAAATATGATTTTTGGGCCACAGAGGTGGAAATAAGAACCTGGAACCAGCAATGACAATGTAATTTTGAATGAACCTTTTTACTGATTTAGTTGAGTAATTCAGCTTGACGTTAAGTTAATTATATCTGTATTTTTACTGCGCATTTAGTTTGACTTCATATTCATTTTTCACTAGTTTATGTACAATACTTAGTTTATTGTTGAGCTTAATGAAGTTTTGCACCAGACGTTTGAATTACAGATTGTAGACAAATGTCATTCATTTGTTCAAATATTTCTTTATACTTTTGGTTATTTGGGATCATAAGTTAAAAAGGACAGGATCCACGTTTCTATATCCATCTCTTTTTGTTTCATCAGTTATTACGACTGGGCTTCTTTCATCCTTTAAACTTATATCATCTCTGTTACCAACACATTTGCGGGTTTCTGCCCATGTTTAGTGTGCTGGTTTGATCGGTAGGCGACAGTAGACAATCTAAACCGTACCTTGGCTGTGCTGTTAATGTCATCAGGATCTTCTTCTTCACAAGTAACCAGTGTGACATGAGTAATGTTCTCCACTGGGTTGGTCAGGGTTAGCAGCACCTGACTCTCCTATGTCAACAGGATGGAGAAAAGAAAAGTTAACTTTGTGTAACCAGCACGTTCGAACTCACTATTTCTAATGAAGTGTCTCTCATTGATTTTTCAAAAGTCAGCTTATTAAAAAAGGACATTTCCCACATTTTCCAGACAAATAACATGTTCTTAAACATGTGAATATGTGCTGAAGATGAGGACATACTTGGCATCCTGAATTTTTTATTTGTTGTGTACCAAGTAAACATCAAGTGGACAAGTCTTAAATAGGGCTCTTTTCCAGCATCCCTATATCTTTTAAATAAAATGCATAACAAATAAAGGTTACACTTCAATCAACATCAGTCATTGGCACACAACTAATATTAAAAAACAAGCAAACTATGAAACTTTTTGTTATATCAGGCACATTTTAAACTAAATAAACACCACAATAAAAAAAAACCTTATGAATGTCATGTTCACATGTAAAGACAGCTATGATCCAGGTTGGTTTACAGTTTTTGGAACCTGATTAAGTTAACTAAAAATCTAATATGTTTTTGCTTTGTTTTTTTTTTAACTTAAGAATGTAATCCAGAAGGATAAAACTGAGCATACTTTCAAAACCAGAACCAAGGGAAACACTGACCTTCATGTATCGGAGATTTGGAATGGACATTATTCTTACTTCAGGGATATAGCTCCTGACGGAGGAAAACAAAAGAACAAGAACTTCACCAACAGCCAAACCGTGTTAATAAATTCTCAGATCACTGAACAGCTCCGATGATTAATTATTCATTTAATTTCCTAAACTAAAACAATAAAATATTTTCTGCCTGATTTTAATCACCAGGTCTAAAAGGTGAAATCTGTTTAATTTACAGAAAATTTAAAAGCACGAGCTGAATATAAATCACTTTCTGACCGTCTACTTACAGCTGCACAATCAATTTTCCCCAGATTTGCCTAATCAGGCCCGAGGCTGTGATGTAAACTTTCCACACACTCAGACGACTACTCACACTGCCACCAGCTGTATTTTGAACTTGATTGAAGTCGGATTAAACTCTGGCTTGCTCAGGTTGTGCTCGCATTTCTGAGGAAGGTAATTAAGAAAAACAATGTTATACAAATTAGATACCCCCCCCTCCCCAAAGAAAAATAAATAAATCCATTAGAGACCCATAAAACACCAGAGCTTTACTGACCCTGCAGCGCAGCGAGCGCTTCATCAGCAGGTGTTTGTGTCTGGGGTGGAGCTGAGACGCCCCTGCAGGTTGGAAGTCCGGCTGCAGCAGCCTCTGGCGCAGCGTGGTCACTGTAAACACACGGACATATACAGATTCTTCTCTGCAGCCATCAGGAGGTAATCCAGAGCTGCTTCTCGTCAAAAATCTGACCTTCGGGTAAACTGATGGGTCTGGTGTAACAATCCTCAGGCAGCGGCTCGACTTCATCAAGCGCCTGGGCGGGTTCGATGGTGATCTCCTTCTGGTCCTCACCTTCCTTAAGGCTGGTTAAGAAACAACAAACACTGCCTGATTCGTTGGTTCTCTTTAAGGATGACATCTGACACAATCTAGTGCCAACTATGATGCTTAACAGGAGCACATACAGTATATCAAGGTGTCGAACATAAAAATACACATTGATTAAAAAAATAAAAAATGTATTGTACCGACAGAAAGAAATCTGTTTCTGACTATAGGGACGCTAAAGTTTTTCACTCAGATTTGTACAGCCTTTAAAGCAGATAGGTGTCAAGGTTTTTAAAAGTTAGTTTTAAAACCACTAAAACTTTTCATCTTACTGTTTCCTGTTACTGAGATGCCAGAGCAAACAGTGGAGACTGGTGTTTTTTTCTCGGTTTCATGGGGCACAGAATAATCCAGCATTGCTCCTCTCCCTCCTGTTGCTGCGCACTGCTGGTTAGATGGCTGAAAGAAGGTTTCCACACTTCTCCCTTTCTCACTTGAAATATAAATTTGAATGGTTGGAAATATTTCCAACCATGTCGAAACAAGGGCTTGGCTTGGAAATGAAAACACCTCCCATCGCCTTTTTTTAAAGGTAACATCGATTTAAAACTACAGCGGCCAACTTAAGGTGGGCTTCTCTGTCAAGATTCCAGGGTCTACCTGAGCAGATAGCCTAACTAATTAACCACCTAATATCTGCTTTGTAAAAATACTGTGACATTTTATTGAGTGTTACGATACAGTAAAATGTCCTACTGACCCATATCTAACAGGAGACCACACATTTCTGGTGCCCTTCTGGATCCTACAGCCCAGTGATGTCGAAACTTTTTGCCAGGTAGGTCAAAACTGTCCAGTTGAAGGTTCTTACTGGCCACAAAAATTCAATTCATTTACAATTAAAAATGGGGGAAAAAAAACATTTATTGTCTAAATAAATGTTTTATCTGCTTAAAAATAAACATGCAATATTTATTATTTTCTGAAGTTGGGCTTGGCCCTTTAGTTCCAGTGATATTAACCCTTAATGCCTCAACATAGCCAGACTTTTTGGACAGTTTCACGACTCCAACTTACTGGACGTAGTTTGGGGATGGCCACTTCCTGTTCCAACATGACTGCACAACTATGCACAAAGTAAGGTTCTTAAATACACGGATGAGCCAAGTTGGTGTGGAAGAACTTTTGTTTCCTGTACAGAGTCCACTGGACACTGAAGGCGTGGAGCCCTCAACCCAACAGAACTCCTTTGGGATGAATTAGAGCGGAGACTGTGAGCCAAGCCTTTTCATCCAACATCAGTGTCTGATCTCAGGCTCCCACACTTTACGAAAAGCCTTCCCAGAACAGCTGAAGCTGTTACAGCCATATGAGAGCCTATGCATTAACAAAGGGATGTAAAGGAGTTCATATGTGAGTGAAGGCACTGAGCTAATGCTTTGCGTTGGGGATTCTCCCAATATCATGACTGAGCTCTGTGTCATGATCCTCATGATAGCTGCAGTTCAGTGCTTTGAATACACTCAAAGTAGTTGTTCGTATAACACAACATATTAAAGGGCATTTGGCATAAATAAAGTATTTTTTGAATTTGACACTGGAGAATTATCGGGTCACTTAGCTCTGTGTAGCTGCAGCTCCTGTTTTTGCTTCGTGCCGTATGACAACGCTAAACGGACTCTGCAACCCTTACAGTTCATAGTGGTTAAAGGTTTGTGGCTCCCTCCTGAGATGGTGCGGGGTAGTAATATGATTTACTATGCAGCAACCAGCTTTTACTCAGCCAGTTGCTGATTTTATTAAGTTGCAACTGTCTTACAATAAGGTGATGCTGCAACAATAAAAAGGGTGACAATCTGTTGATTATGATGAATTACCCATGACTCTTAAACCAAACTTTAAAGGCTGCTAAATAAAATAAACCTGCTGAAAGGTAAAACATTCGTCTAAGTCACGATGTGGGGATATAGAGTGGAGTTACTGAGCAGAATCTGCACAAGTTATTTTTGCATTCTGAAGTCACAGAAATATGAAAATGTTCAACACTGCGAGCCAAAAGTAGCAACATTCTTCATATTTGATAAGCGATAACTCACGAAAGTCCTGCCAGGGTGGATATGGGGGCTCCAGGCCTCTGCCTCTGCAGTCTGGTTCCAAGGCCGTATTTTTCCTGGGTGAATTTGGACAGAAGAGACATGATTACGCAGAACGCCAAATAAGAACTAAGGGGGGAGTCAAAATGATTTATGAAATTAATCTACAGCTATTTTTCTACATAATAATTCCCAAACAAAGCCTTTATCCAAGAGATAAATCCACATCAGCTCTTAAGAACAAAAACTGAAAGGAGTATTTCTGAACATTAAAGACAATAAATAAGCCAGATAGTTTTGTATATCTTGTTGTGAGAGACAAAGAACACAGAACAGAGCAGCTGGAGAAAGACGAGGGGGGATTTCTTGACTTAATTAGGCTTAAATGCTTTTTTTCTCATCCAAATAAACAGACATTAAGATGCAAACATAAAGCTCCTCTTGTGTGAATCTAAGCCTAATTTATCCAAGGGGACATTCATGTGATCTGTGAGGTCTCTCAGTGACAGAGTTAACAAGTAAAGAGATAAAACTGCAACTGTAATAGACAAGACTACCCGAATTGTGAAAATATAACTCACCACCACATGAATAGTGTGTTGCTGGGGGGTAAAAACCAAAATATCAGAGTGCATAAGCAAAGGAAAAAAAAAAAGAGAATAAAGATCAAGGTGAAACCGAAGCAATCAAGCAAAACATTAATGGCATTTGGTGACATGCATCTGCAACAGAAACGATCATTTGAGATGGCAAAATAGAACAGCAGGACATCTTAGGTGGTTATAACATTTAACAGGAAGGACTGGTTTGTATTAATGGGTGTTAATGTAGTTGGTTTTAAAGGCAGAAAGCAGGAGTACACAAACATGATGTCCAACTTTAATAAATGAATATTTTCGTTGCCATTTTAGTGTCCCAGACACAAGCTGGGAGCTGCTTGGATAGAAACAGAAAGCAGCAGAAATGAAAGGACACAGCATCAGTATTTCAATCAGAGCTCATACTAAACAGCAGATAAACTTAACTATTCATTCCTTCTTTAAATAAAGGTATGCTAGTGCTCAGAGACACCTGCTTTACCTAATCTTGAGACTAAGGTGCAGTGGATCGGATCTTTAACTTGCAAATAACTATTGAGCTCAGTGAGTACAAAACAAATGACACCACTGCTGTTTGACATTTTAAAAGGTTAAAAGAAAAAGGTGTGACATTTTTGAAAAGAGTGCGTGAAAGCGTCTCTCTCAGGGGGGAGCAGAGTACCGAGAATGCCAGGGGCATGCACTGTCGTCTCCTTGCCAGCTTCTTCCTGTCTCTCTCCTGCTTCTCTCTGTGGGCGAGCTGCTGGTAATACTCAATCAGCTTGGAGATCTGTGGCAAACAAAAAGTCATCCACAGACAGGTCACCATGTTCCTTGCGAATTTCGACACAAAACACATGTTTTTAAGATCACAATAATGAGCCCATCTTGAGAACCACCCACTTGTCATTAAAGTCTGCTGTGTGGAAGCCCAGCTTCCTTCTATATTCAAACAACCAACTTGGGAGGACAAGCACTTCTCCAAAGGTTCACGAGTAACAAAAACAGCGCTAATTTGCTGAACTCAGTTATTGAAAAAGTATAGTTGTCAACAAACTCAATATGATTTTAACTGGCTGCTGGTAACGGTAGTGTTTGCAACTGTCAACACATTTTCTCATTGTAAATAATTAGCAAAAGGATTAATAATAATAATTTGTTGTTTGTGCTAAATCTGAAGCCTAAATAACAGCAACTGAGGTTGCTGTTGCCTTGGGGTTTGAAAGTATCTTTCTCAGAGAACTATTCAAAAGAATGCAGTGTGTGATCAAGAAACATGTGAGTAACCCAAGAGTACTCAAGTGACCACAGGGTAGAACTTACCCGCTGAGCGTGGGGGTTTTCTGGCTCCTGCCATCCACCACTGGCTGCAACAGACAAAATGCTTCAATACGTTAGACTTAAGGCGGTACAAACCGCAAACCCACATCCGCTAATTGTGTTTTTATTATATTTAGTGTCCCCATTAACACATGGAAATTGTATAAGCGCCTACCAACTGATTTGTCAGCCATTCCAACATCCCTGGAGGTCCAGCGACAGAAACCGCAGGCCAGATAGTAGGCTTTCTTCATGGTTGTCTTGGTAGGATCATCAGGCAGAGGAGCTGGGATGTTAGTAGCCCGAGTTGACAGTGTGTGCATGCAACACGGGCAGTCAAAACAATTTGCACACCTGCAGCAGAGCAAAGACACAACAGTGGACCAACGATTGAGATAAAATACATTTCCAGTGAACAGGAGTAGTAATAGAAGATGTAGCTTACCTGTTCTTTTTGAGCTTAGCTTCAGCAGATGGCATGTTCTCCAGACAACTTGGGCAGTAATGGGAGTCCACCTAATTGCCGGAGTCACAGAAAGAACAGTTTATCTGTGTTTGAGCTATGTGTGTACAGTACTGGCCACATTTATGGACATTTAGGAAAACTCCAAGCTTTAAATAAACCCGTAAACTTATTTTCAGTTTACAGGTTGAATCCTGAGATTTTCAGTTAAAATCTCCTGGTATTTGAAAGATTTTACAGATTTAACCTTTGAAGAGAAACAGGCCCACAGCATTACAGATGCTCCACCAAACCTAACAGTGGACATGAGGTGCTTTCGAACACGTTCAACCTTTGTTTCACAACAAACCCACCTGGAGTCTGTTACCACTTGATCTTAGTCTCAACTGTCCAAAGTAAATGGTTCTAGTGAAAGCCCCAGTAAAGTTTAACAAGCTGCATATATTTACCCTTGTAATTGTAGGACAGAAAAGGCTGTTTTATGGCATCACTCCCATATAGACTGTTGCCATGTAGTTGAGCCCAGAACTAATCACACCCCAGGCAGAATTAGGTCTAAAGTAATCTTTTAAATATACCAACAAGTTTTTTTTTTTTTCTGAATGGAAGTCATAATAATGTTTTGGAGTGGCCAAGTCAGAGTACCAACTTGAATCCAGTAGAGAATCGGTGAAAGATTAGGGTGATGGCAAGTGAGGTTTTACCAAAGATAAATCCTAAACCCCAGTAATTATACCAAAAAAGTTGGATTGCTGTAATATCAATAAATATTTTCTACTGATTATTCTCAACGGTATAATTTCCAACATGTCACTTTCAGAAAGTAGTAAATAAAACTTTTTTTTTTTTTTTTTTTTTTTTAAACTGACACTCCCTTTGCATATTTGTATTATATTCTGAGAGATGTCTGACTCATTTCCAATCAGAAATTAACTTCATGGTTGAATAAAGAACAAATATATAAATCTGCCAGAGTTATGAAAACTTTTGAGTTTAACTGGACTACAGTAGTTCTCTCAAAAGGACCTTTGGAGAATTTTTCTCTGCCTTATAACATCCTTCTCGTTGTGTGTGGTGGCAAGATATATTTAGGTCTCTGTTTAATCTGGATGCCAACGATTACAAGGAGGTCTCTCTGTAATATTTACAGCCCCGGAAAATGAAAAGTCGTGGAATATTAATGCAAAGTTCAAACTGATCAACTTACAAAAGTATAAATAATAAACGTGTAGTTATATTTATTGGAAAGGACTGGATTGTTAGGGATACCAATAATTATGTCATCAGTGATTTTGTTAAATAATTACTTCCTAATTTAGGATTTATTTCCCACTGAATAAATTAACTTAGTTTAAAGGTTACTTTTTTCTAAAATGTCCAGTATGAGATTATTTTATAGCAATAAAGGATTCATTTATTTTTTAGGCTTACTCCACATCTTAAGCAGAGGTGCCAAAACATGTGGCTGGCATTGTATGAATATGTGTCTTTATTAATTTATTCCTTATCAACTATTAGGAATGAGTGTTTTTTTCTGATTAAAAGTTGTGAGCTATTTACATAGAACCCATCAAGATGCGTTGGAAGAGGGTAGTAATGTAGCGTCTCTCTGGGTGTGGTGTTACCAGCCATTGGCCTCATTACGAAGCTACTTTTTCTAAATTAGACAGCATAACTGATAAAGAGGGCTAGCCCAGCGTTATTATAAATGTGTTTATTTCCTAAACGTGTGTACAATATATATTTTTCAGTTATTTAAATTGTCTTAAATCAAGCTTAAAGTATAGCATAAACTACTTAGCCAGTTTACGCTACATGACGCTAACTCTAGCGGAAGTTAAGCTGTCCAGCCAATGAAATTACGAAAAAGCAGGAAAATCAATTGAATGACAAGGCGCTTAGCCACACAGTCTGCGGGATGAGTGAACAAGTCCCGCCCAACTGTCATGGCGACAAGCAGGTCGGCTAACAACAAAGCAGCTACCCGCTATTAAAGGGAAAAAAATAACGTACCTCGTGAGACACACATTCCAGCGACCTTAACTCGCTACAGTAGCGACAAAAATAAAGTTGAGATAAGGGGGCTCTAATCCTTTTCTGTCCACGAACCAGATAGACCACTCTATCTGGTTGCAGAAGAGACGCCATCTTTCACCGGCTGAGCTCCACTCACCCGTTCCTCTGCGTTCTATTTGTCACTGTTGGTTGTCTTGCTCAACCAAAGGCTAAAGGCTCGATATTGCCCTCTAGTGGTCAACATTAAAACTACACCAACCAGTTAGAGAAAACATACTGAAGGCCAAGTCACGCAGAAATGCAAATATTGAGTCACTTCTCTTACTCTAAGATGGGCTTTGAGCATGCTTTTCCCATCAACCCTTGATTTGACTCATTTGAATTTATTCAAATAACCTTCAGTCTATTGTTTTAATTGTAAGCATCAGTTCTGGTTATAAAGTATATCTGATGTTCCGCACAAACATTAAAAATTAGTTTCTTTCTTTGCGACTCCAACTCCTAGGTGGGCTTTAAGTTACAATGCCTTGCAAAACTTGACCTTTTAAAATCACAAATCGTGACCAAAAACATTAGTGTATTTCACAAAGATTTCATGTGATAGAACAACAAAAGTTATACATAACTGTAAAGTGAATCATATATGTATCCAGTCTTTTTCTATACTTTCCTAATTCTTGCAGGGCTGCATGTTTGCCGTGTCCCCTCCATGGTTTCTGGCAAACTGCAAACAGGAACACTTTTGCCTTTATTTCAACAATGGCTTTCACCTGGCTTATTTCAACACCTGGCTTGTCAATTGTATGACTTAGGTCATTTCTAAAGGCAATTACTTGTACTGGATTTTATTTAGAGATATTATAGTAGGGCTTCACAGTGGCACAGTTTGTAGAACTGCTGTCTTGTAGCAAGAAGGTCTTGGGTTTGAAGCCTAGCCTGGGCTCTTTCTGCATGGAGTTTGCATGTTCTCCCTGTGCTTGTGTGGGATCTTTCTGGGTACTCTGGTTCATGGAGTACAGTATGTTACTGTTTAAGCTTATTTTTGAAAACCATTACTAAAATAAAATTTAAAGTGTACATAAATAGAAAATAACATCAATTAAAAAAATTTATGATTGATGATATATTTAAACAGTTCCTCATCTATTTTTTCGCAAGAGAATTTTATTTAGAATTATCCTTACAAAGCATTCTGAGCGTTTCTTGGCCAGAGTTACCTCTGTGTGCTTCTCCAGTCATTTAAAGTGGCGGTGAGATATCTCTCCCATTACTGTGTTGTCAGATAAAGCCACTGAGGTGCTCTGACAGGCATGCAAAGAGGGCTGTCAGCCTCTCACAGGCCATATGGTCACTATGGAAACCGCTGATCCTAGACAAGAGAAATGATCCATGAATAAAAGGGGGAAAAAGCTGTTTAGAGTTAAAAATAAATAAATTTAAAATACAATTTAAAAAAAAAAAATCACCGTCTTGCATTCAGGGAAAATGGGTCAAACTCTAATTGAAACTGACAGTTATATTTAAGTTTCTTAAAATGACGTTTCCAGCTTTGAATGCTGTTAACAGATTTGTGCCCACATCATCTGAACCAAAAACGTCATTCATTCATGGCTACTATCGGTTTCCGTCAGCAGATGGCGTCATGTCAGCCCTCCGCCCCCTGCCACAGATGTTTACTTCCCCGGAGGGAGAAGCTGGAAGACATCCACAGACAGCGGTCACTGTGTGGAGGAAAGGCGGCATGATGTGGCCCTTCTTACCGCTGCTGCTGCTCGCTCTGCTGCGACCGTGCGCCGCCGCCGGAGCCGACTTCATGCAGGTACCTGTTGAGAGAAAACGCATATGTGTACTGACAGATTCAATAGCCTAAAGTCTGACGACGTTTTTCTGTTACTGTCTGACTCCTGCGCTCTGTTGCTTTACAACGATTCAGGAAGCAACATTAGAGCAGCAAAAAAAAAAAAAAAAAAAAAAAAAAAAAAAAAAAAAAAAAAAACGCTGTTAATTCGGCTTAAAACATGTAAACATAATATTTCAGATATTTTATGCCATCGCCTATAACTGACAGACTTCTATTCATTGTATTATTTTTAGCCTTTTTGCGATTGTTAAATACACCAGTGTTTTAAACTATTCTATAGTACATATTAATCCACATTTAGCATAATTAGGTTTTTCCAATCATAACATAAATCATTTTGATCTCTAAATCTCTATTTTCCATCTCTCTCTCACATCTGAACTACCTTTGGAAGAAAGGTATCATGTCTAGAAAATGTTGCTTTCAAGTGGATTATTTTGGATGTTTTGCTCCATTTTGCTAATGGAGCAAAGTTCCTGTTGACATTGGACTTATTTTTCTCTGGGGCAGTTGGCAGGGTGAAGTCCAGCCCACATAATAATAGAAATATGAAAGGGGAAAAACATCTCACTTCACTTTTTATTTAATTGTTGTCACCATAGGAAAATTTGCCTTGCTGCCAGATGAACACATAAATAAGCAGTTACAGTCACATTCAGTTTGTAAATCAAAACAGATAGGAACAAAAAATCTGTTCAGATGAAACATCAGATGTTACGACAACAAGAGTTAAAGCCTATCCCTTTTTTGAAATTTAGCTGAGTTTTTCCATCAGGAGAAAGTTTTTGACCTTCTTGCTAGTGGTCTTGTTAAAGCAGAGTTTATTAGATCAAAAAGCATCTAATGTTCACACTGAAATCATGGCAGATGGAAAAGATTGTAGTTTAATTATTAATTACTTAAATTAAAATTAATTAAACTCTTTGGCCTGCATGTAAAACGCAGTGTGTGGAAGAAAACTCCCTGAGCATACCATCCACACTGTGAAACATGGTGGTGGCACCGTCATACTCTGGGGGATGGATTTTTTTTTGTTTGTTTATTTGTTTGTTTCAGCAGGGACAGGGAAGCAGGTCACAGTCGATCGGATAATGGATGGGGCTAAATTCAGAGCAATACTGAAAGAAAACCAGTTAAGAGACTGCAAAAGAGTAGGGTGGAGGTTCATCTTCCAGCAGGTCAAAGGCCCAAACCAAACAGCCACAGCTGCACTGGAACGGTTTGGACCGATGCATATTCTTGTGTTAAAAGGACTCAGTCAAAGTCCAGGACTAAATCTCAGGCAGTGGAATAGCTTGAAAATTATTATTCATAGATGTTCTTGATCTGAGCCTGGGATAGTTTGTAAAGAAGAATGATAAATAAAAAAAAAGGGGTATGAATACTTTTGCAAGACACTGGGTGTGCCGAATCGTTTTGGATCCACTTAAAATAAACCTGGTGTGCGGAAATACACGATATTTACGCTTGGTAAATGATAATGAAATCACTTACATCAGTGGCCCCAGACTTATGTTTAAATTAGTCTACATTACCGTTTGGAACAAACTTTTTACTACTAAGTTTTTTGAGTTTTCAAGGGAGGTACTAACTGTCACAGTGATCTGAATTTTAATATTGCTATTTAAATTTGTATAACACGCATAATAAAAACAAATCAATACTATCGACGGGTGACAGATGTTACACAAGTAGCTTTTAAAGGATTAGTTGCTGTACTGCTCAAAACACTGTTTAACTTAGTGTCTGTCCACCCACAGTGGTGTGACTCATCCACTGATGGCACCATCTACAAATACAACGCAAGGACTCTAAATGGAAGCCACACTGTGAACTTTAGTGACTTTGCCGGCAGGAGTGTCCTCTTCGTCAATGTTGCTACATACTGAGGATTGACCTTTCAGTATGTAGGTAAGAATCTGCACACCGTCAGCTTTGTGATTTAAGGATTACTCCACTCTCAAATCCTTGTTTTTTCTCTTCCTGGTATTTTCCTTCAGAACTGAATGCACTGCACGAGGAGCTGAAACCCCTCGGTCTCACTGTTCTAGGCTTTCCCTGCAACCAGTTTGGCAAACAGGAGCCGGGGAAGAGAAATGAAATCCTGCTGGGTTTAAAGTAAGAAATCTCTTCCATTTTTTTTTTTTTTTTTTTTTGGTGCAGGTCAAACTCGAGGTAGTCACAAAGAGGAACATTGTGTAAAGCTGATAGGGAACACAGAAGTAAATGCAATCAGGTGAATGTTTTGCTTCCTCAACTTGCAGCTTATAAGGAACTTGATACAACTGAATCCAGGAAGCTAATAGTGAAAAAATGTAAGAATCCCTTAAATTGGATCCAGTACGAACACTGGTGATCATAACACGAGCTGGATCTTTGTAGAAATTCCCAAAGTTTTATATTTCTTCTATCAGTCAAACTTGATTTAATCAAGAGAGATATCTTTTGGCAATACAATAGCTTTCTTATTTTGGACTTTTTTTTGCACACATTTAACCTACCTCTGCAGCTCCACCAGTCATTATTGGTCTTTGTAATAACATCCTGGGATTTAACAGCCTGAGGGAGCTATTGGGCAGCTGCCAAACTGCAAAGTGCTGTGAGCCACGACTGGTAATAAGATGCTTTCTTTCTGGACGGCAGGTACGTCAGGCCAGGCAATGGATTCGTTCCAAACTTCCTGCTGTTAGAGAAGGGTGATGTGAATGGCAAAAATGAGCAACAGGTTTTCACATTCCTCAAAGTAAGTTCCAGGTTTTCAAAATACAGGGAAAAATGCTATTTAAATCTTTAAGGTATGAATTCTGCACTCCAACCTTCAGTCTCTTTAAATAGCGCATTGCGTAACATTCAGTGATGTTAATTTTATTTTATTAAAACAAATAGCTATTTATTGTTTACTACAATGTCTAAGTTTTACATTTTGCCATGTCACAACCACAAACTTCACTGTATAGTATTATACTTCATTGCTTTACAACTAAAAACCTGAAATGTAGCATGCACTTGTACTGAGCCCCTTTACTCTAAAACCCATCAATCCCAGTGCAAGCCAGTTGCCTTTAGATGTCATCTATTTAAGTATATTTGTTTGCCGATGTGTAATTCAGTCTCTGTATAAATGCAGCTGTTCTATGAAGGCCTCAGAGGTTTGGTAGAAAATGTTAGTGAAGAAACAGCTTAATGAACACCAAGGAACACACAAACACCAGGCAGGTCAGGGATAAAGATGTGGAGAGGTTTAAAGCAGTGTTTACTTATAAAACAAACCAAGATTGGGGCACTGAGGTCTGTTCGATCCATCATCTGAACTGCAAATCTGGCCTTTATGGAGGAGTGGGAAAAAGAAAGGTATTGTGAAAAAAAACCCACCACAAGAAGTCCCATTTGCTGCTTATTATAGGTAGTGTAGCACGGCAAACGTGTTACACAGGAGAAGGTGCTCAGATCAGATAAGGCCATAATTTTTGGGCCACATGGAAAACTGTCTGAGGTAGGCTGCTTAAACACAATCCCTGCAGTTAAACATGGTGGTGGTAGAAGCATGCTGTGGGGACACTTTTTCCTCAGCAGGAAGAGGGAAGATTGATAGACAACAAAGCTGGAAGAAATCTGTTAGAAGTTGCAAGACTTGAGTTCACCTTCTAGTGGGACATTGCCAGAGCCATAAAGCATTGGTATAGATCTGTTGTATGTATTATTATGGCCTAGTCAAAGTCCAAGCCTAAATGCAATTACAAATCTGTTGCAAGTCTTAAAAATCTCCATTCAGTCTGACTAAACTTGAGCTCATTTGCAAAAAAAAAAAAAAAAAATTTAGCAAAATGATTTTCCGTAGCAACTCCAGTCAAAGATTGTTCTACAAAATATTGACCAAATACAAATTCATACCACACTTTTCAAATTTTTGGTTGTGAAGATTAAAAAAAAAAAAAAAAAAAAAAAAAAAAACATGTATGCTTCTCCTTCATTTTCTCAAATACACCATTACGTTTGTAATTCCTTCCCAAAAAAATCCACTTGTGTTTGTAATGTGACAAAATGTTAATGGAATTCAATACATTTGCATGGCCCTGTAACTCCAACCAATACAACCCACCAAATAGCCCAACATCTTCTAAGTACAACTTAAGATTTTAAATATTTCCTCTTCTCCTCATGTACATGATTGATTCACCTAACTTTCTCCTATCCAGAGCTCCTGCCCTCCTGTCGGGGATGACTTTGGCACCCCTAATGGCAGGTTGTTCTGGGAACCTCTTAGAACCAGCGACATCAAGTGGAACTTTGAGAAGTTTCTGGTGGGACCCGACGGAAAGGCAGTGATGAGATGGCACCCGCGCGTCAATGTGTCTACGGTCCGAGCCGACATCCGCAGTTACCTTCTTCGACTCTACACGCAGGAAATTCTTAATTAAAAGTGATGGGTGTTTAATATTGTCCTAAATGATGTAGCAGTACCTGGTCCACAGTAGATGCAAGGCAGCAGATAGGATGGTGATGTGACAGTTTCTGATACATGAAGATGTCATGTTGAATGAAAAAGAGGCTTGAAAACAGGAATTCTGTGGTGCCTCCTTGGAGTCTGGGGGTGCAGGAAAGCTTTTCAGTGCATTCAAGCTGCCCTGCAATCCCACAACACCATGGCATCTTCTCACCCCTGGAACTGTTTGTCATTACAGCAATATCTGTTTTGTTTTTAGTTTCAATAAATCATTAGGAAAGCCACATCGAAGTGCAGACTTTTCTTCAACACCACAATAACAACTGTAAAAACTCCAGCTTGCGGTGACACAAGGACAAAATGTGAATAAGGAAGGTAAGACATTTAGAATAGATTTATTAAGCCAGTCAAATACAAAAAGTTTCACATGTGCTTTTTGCCAACAGCAAAAAGGAAAAAAAGAACGCTATAAACCAGAAAAATACACCTGCCAGAAATTACAGCATACCTTTCAAAGTGCAACTCTGCTGATGTCTCAGTTCTCACCAATCAAATATTTTGTTCCCCACAACTTTCAAACTCATTTCACAAAACTGAGCTAAAGTCCTGCCCCGCACAATTTGAAGCCCTTCGTCTAACTACTTGAAATACTTTATACTAAGGAAATAAGTGGTGTTTCGGTAAACCACTTTCTGAGATTGGTTTGACCATTGTAAAACTGTAAAACATATTTCCAACATGTTGATCCTGTATTATGTCATGAGTTCTTCTGACTTTGCAGGTGAATCCCCTTGGCATGAATTGCTGGTTGTCAATTGGAACTGAAAGCATTGTCAGAATTCCTTGCAGAGGTTTTTCCTCTTGAGGAGCAGAGCTGTAATATGCAAGTTCTTGCATGAATAGGATTCTAATCACTCCTGCTGCCTTAAGATTTTGAAGCTCCGTTTGTAACTGTGTGTTGGGGCTACAGTAAAATGGTACAGGATGCAGTAAAAATGAGTATAAATATCAGAATGCGTGGTAAAACCAAATACAAGCATCGTTTAATGAGATTAGGTCCATCATCATGGAAAAAAAAGATGTTTAAGTAATGTGCATTGTGTATTGTGTCTGATACAAACATACAATGTCAATAGCTACAATATATTGGGATTACACTAACAACATAGAAAGAACAGCATTACTAAAGACAATGATTTACACTTAGTCAATGCAACTATCAAAACAGCAGGTTATAAATAAATTATTAGTAATCACAATCATATTTTTGGTATCAAAATTCGTTTCCCCAAATTTTTGTATTTCAACAACCACTTTTGAACAGTTACACATATTAGACATTTCTAGAACATCGATGGCACTGTAGAAACCCTCAGAAATCAATTAACATTCACATTGTTTCACTTCTATGATTTATTGTACCTATATAATCATTCGGTGCTGGAATGAGCACATGTTGTCCTATTTGTTTTTGGGGAATGGCTTCCAGTAACCCTACAAGTTAATCAAAATGTTAAGGTGTTACATACTTGCAGAGAGACAATTACATAGGTATATTTTGCAGAAGGAAGAAAAACAAAAGTAGCAATGATAATTATTCAAACTCATTTAACAAAAGGACTTCAGTTCCAGATAAAAAAATCTAAATAATATGTATATATATATTTATATATATATATTCAGAATAGCGAAGTGTTTCACAAATAGCCTTATAAAACGCAAGTATAAACAACATTACAACAGGATATCTACAGTTCAGTAGGAAAATTATATCTCAATCACACCTTGTCAACTCAAAGACAGTTTCATGCTACTACCCAGACTCCATCAGATGGGTACGGTGATGCTTTAGTGCTTTCCGGGGTCTATGTTCTGTCTCTCCCTTTTGCCAAACCCTGTTGCTGTTGCTGCTGCTGACTGATCTTCAAGAATGAAGAAAAAAAAAAAAAAAAAAAAAAAAAAAAAAAAGCTGCATTACTGTCAACCCACAAAACCAGATCTGATTTAAAGTTTTCAGTTCAATGCACCATCAGTTTTACAGTTCTTTTAGGGTTTAAGACATTTTTTGCAACAGATGGATTCCATACAGTGCCTTGCAAAAGTATTCATAACTTTTTTTTTTTTTTTTTTTTTTTTTTTTTTTAAACACACGTTACACCCAAACTACAATGCATTATTGTGGTTTAATAACCTGTCATAAAGAAATGTCTTTACATAATAAAAGATTGTTTTTATTTATTAATGCAAATAATAATCTCAAAAGTATGGCTTGCGTTTGTATTCAGCCTTCCCAAGTCAAAACTTTGTGGAACCGACTTTTGCTTCAGTTATAGCAGCAAAACTTTTGGGGTACATCTCTACCAACTTTGCCAACCTACATATTTGCCAATTTGGCGTACAAAACAGCATCAGATCACTCAGATTGGATGGAGAGCCCCTGTGATCATCAATTTTGCCACAGTCTTGCCACAGATTCTCAACTGGATTTAGGTCTGGACTATGACTGGACCAACACACGGATACGATTTGATCTAAACCGTTCCACTGTCGCCCTAGCTGTATGTTTTGGGTCTATCCCTCTGGAAGATGAGCTTCCGTCTCAGTCTCGGGTCTTTTGCAGCCTCTAATCGCTTTTCTTCCAGGATTGCTCTGCATCTAGCTTCAACCATCTTCTAATCAAAACCAACCAGCTTTCCTGTCCATGAGGGGGAAAAAAAGGCTCTCCACAAGAGGTTGCTGCCACCACCATGCTTCATTGTGTAGAGGTTGTGTTCAGGCTTATGGGCAGTTTTAGTTCTTCATTACAATGTTTGCATGAGGATCAAAGAGTTTACTTTTAGTCTCATCTGAACTACATCTTACAAGAATTACCATGGACCTCTTGGCTGCTTCCCTGACTTTATCCGAGACCTGTCTGATATGTTCCTTAAACCAATCCTCTACGGTCTTCCCATAACTTCTGTACATCTTTATTTTACTTCACTTAATTATGCATCACTTTGTGTTTGTCTATCACATAAAATGAAAAAAAAAAGTTTGTGGGTTTCATACAAAAGATTTCAAGCGGCTTGAATACTTTTGCAAGGTCCTATAGAAGCCCCATTTATGTTTATACATTAGAATTGCCAATAAATAAATAAATATACCAATTTAAGGCCTGGGCCAAAAGAAAATGTAAACATACTCCTTACCTGCATTCTCTGGTGGTGGTCTTGAACTCTCTCCTACAGCTCTGGCCCCTCGTGGTTGAGGGAATGACATCTGCCAAGGAAAACCCTGACCAAACAACACACAATTTAACATTAAAACCAAAAATACTCTCCATTATAAGCAGCAATCCTTAAAATCTTACCATAAACCTCACAAGAAATTTAAGCTAAGAGAAAGAGAGACAGGGGGCTTAGAGCTCCCTTACCGGTGTAACAGGTTGGAAGTCTCGAGCTGGGGGTGGCGCTGCGGCGGCGGCTGCTGCGGCGGCACCCGCCGCGTTGGGCATCCGGGGAGGGAAATGAATGGGCCAGCCCTCGAGGCCCTGAGTTCCCACCTGCACAAAGGGACCACAGTAGGGAGGGCTCAGCGGGCCGTTCACTGAGCCCGACGTGGGGTCTGAGGTACGTCTTTCCTGCTGCTGCCCCTACGAGGTGTCACAAGTACACATGTGATCCCCAATCAGTGCACGGCTGCAGCGGTCCATGTAATGGCATGGCCCACTGCAGACCCGCAACCCTGCTGCACCTGCTGATCCCAAATGCACTGGACAACTAACAAAAGCAAGACCCCTTTGTTGTTTTCTTTGTTGACTTATTGAAGAGCTTTCATTGCATTTGACACTTTTCTGTCACAAGGGGGCACTGATCTACAAGTTTTGGGTTTTTTTTGTTTTGTTTTTTTTAACTTATTTAGTTCTGAAAGACATGACCAATGACCACCCTGATTTAACAATTAACCTAACCGAACACAGTATGATGGCACCATTGTATTAACCATTTTAAATGAACCTGTAATACTACGAAGCTCAGCAGGCAGTACCTGTTTGTGATGCTGCATCTGCAGTCTCTCCAGCTTACATCTCTCTGTACGTTCTCTCTGACACTCATTCTGAGCCTGATGAAGCTAGATCACACACACAAAATAGAATATATTTTAAAATACATCACACAAAGATGAAATTGCTGTGTATTGCAACATTTAAATGTAAAATCTGTCAGTGGTGTACAAAAACAAAACAAAATAAATCTTACTTGATTGGTCAAATTGGTAATCTGACCCTGGAGCCTCTCAACTTGCCGTCTCAGATCCTCTTTCTCCTCATTCATTCGCTCCCTGTCACTTCTTTCTTTCCTAAAGTCCTCTTCAAAGATTTTCACCTGAAGTAAAAAAACAAAGCATTAAAAGAGAAGCATCTTTAAGCTGAATCCTGTTTTTTAGGGTTATTCGTTCCCCCCTCCACCTTTCCTCTTTGCCACTTAGCTAAGGTAGCGGTTAAACCTGACACTAAAGCTGATCCGTCAGCAGTTTTCTAATATTCCTGATATATAAAACACATGTGACTTCATATGCCAGTAGGTGCTATCTAAGCAGTTATCACTCCTGCAGCAAAACCTTGGAATACATTTTTTTTTTCTGCTTCTTACGAAAGAACAAAAACATAATGTCAAATGTGCTCTTTAAAGAAATGTTACTGTACTGTATTTAAAATGTATTTTGCATCCAATAATTTAGCCAATATATTAACCAGAATATAAACTATATGGTAAAAAGTTGCTCCCAATTAATAGACTTGCTTAACGTATACTTAAATATGTTTGAATTTAATTTACTGAGCACATTTATTTTTTACTGGAGGAATACAGTCTAGATAATACAGATAAACATAATGTGTAGCCGTTTTTTTAAATGGCTACACATTATGTTTAGTTTTTTTCCCCTTTTCTTTTGAGAAGACCTGAAAACTAAATCAAAGAAGAAAAAAAACGTTATGCTTCACTACTGATAATGGTTGTTTTGATGGTAAAATATTTGATTTTCTGATGTTTATTTAAAAAAAAAAAAAAAAAAAAAAGTGATATAGAATGTGATATACTGAAACATCCCAAACTCGACGTTGCACTGGTTATTGTGACACTGAAATAACTTAATAGAAGAAATCTTTCTGTGTTTTTACAAGAGCAACTCCTACCCTTTCATTTACCCAACTACGTCCCTGAAAAAAAATAAGGTTTGAGGGCTAGAGAGGCCCCTCTCTTACTCCACAGAAACAACTGGGACACCACTTTTCTTTGAAAAGTGGTGTTAAGGGTTAAGAGTGAGGTTTAAAAAACATGGAATTCAGTCATAATTTTTTATCCTTCTTATATATATATATATATATATATATATATATATATATATATATATATATATATATATATATATATATATATATATATATAAAAAAACAAAATAAAAAATAAAATGTAATTTGATTTTTAGTAATGCTTGTCAATATATACAAAAATATACTATAATGGTAACTTTGTCCCAAAATAGCACGCTTTAAGTTTACTAATCTGCAAAACATACTTTAGGCGTACTGATGATTAGTCTGACTGCAAGTACATTACTTTAAAATGTCAAAATATTACAATCCAACTATTTTCATTTGTTTTGTTCTTGTGACAATTGTTCTTGAACAGAGATATATAAAATGTATTTAATTACTAAAAAATATTTGAAAACAAACACTAGCTAGAATCAAACTACAAATTAAAATGGCTCTAATCACTAAATATTTTAAAAAATAAGAAATATTTGACCTTTCCTTTTTGATGTCAATTGATTATAAGTAACTACCAAACATGATGAACAGGGAACGAATCAAACTAGACATTAAAGTGCTTATTGTGCCACTGAAATATGATAAAGTGAGAAGAAAAAGGTTGCAATGTGTAGCATTTTTCCAAACGCAGCTCCTAAGTGCACCTTTGAAAAATTTTAAGTTTAAAAGGCTTTGGAGATTTTCACCATTTCCACAAAAAGAACTGGGACACTCCACACCTTAGCACAAGGTTTGGGGCTAAGATAGAGACACAAAGGAGTGGAGTGGAACTCAGCCTTTAAGGATGACTGTTCACATTTTGTGTTGCACTTCTTGCCTGTTCTTTTAGTACAGCAATTTGTGTGAGGAGTTCCTGTTTTTTCAGGTTATTGGCTGCATCTGCAAAGTTCCCCTGCCCAGGAGGTTGCTGAGAGGATGAGGGGGAATGCAAGTTCAAGGCTTCCTCCAACGCCTGGAAAAAAAAAAAAAAAAAAAAAAAAAAAAAAAAAAAAAAACAATTTAAGCATTAAAAAAACCCAAACAAATAAAACCAGGTGAATCCGAGTTTCATCTGCATTTGTTTCTCTTTTGCTCACCCTGTTCAGGCGTTGGATCTCCTTCTCCTGGTATTCCCTCTGCTTACTGAGGGGCAGCAGCTGATCCTGCAGGTAGCGAACCTTCTGCTTCAGCTCAGTTGTTTCAGAGTTTAAACACTCCTTTTCACCCTGAAACAAAGTCAGTGACACTTTGTTCAATCTCCTATTACTCCTGATGATTTAGATTTATTTTAAAATGAGTGGTTTCGCATCTCCCCACTCTCACCTGTACGTTTTCAATCTTGGACTTGGCCAGCAGCAGTTTCTTGTCGTAGTCGCGCTGCCTCTGCTCTCGCTCGGCCTCCAGCTCAAGCACAGTTTTCTGGGACTCAGCCAGACGTTGCCTGAGGTCTGTGATCTGAGGAGGAGTTTAAATCATGCAGCTCAAGAACACCAGTCACAAATCTAATGTACAAAAATTGCATACGCAACATAAAAAATAAAACAAAAAAAAAGGCACAAAATGGAAAAAAAAAGAAAAGAAAAGAAAAGAAAAAAAAAAAGAGACAGAGACCTAAAGATAAGAACTCTGGTAAAGATAAACATCAGCTGGTGCCTGTGTTGAAATAGAGCATTTAGGAAATGTGAGTTATCAAATTACAAACCAAGCCACAAAAAGGACACATTTGCAAACACGCAGTTCTGTCTCTGTATAAAATATGAACGAACCTTAGTGACGCAAATGGATATATCTGGGGTTCTGTGGTTTAAACCTAAGCCTGCATGGTGTCCCCATCCCTACAGAGTGTGAATGTCGGTATGTTCACAGCTGCGGGTGTGCATGAACGCAGGTGTGTGAGCACGACTTAGAGTGTGTGTATATCCGTGTGTCGTTGCTGCCCTCTGACTGCACCACAGCAGGAAGCCAGCGGGTACCGGAGAGGTGAGGGGAATTCTTGCTGAAGTGTGACAGGCCTTGCGGTATGCTCAAATAGCAAGCTATTGCAAGACTGCACTGTTTCCACTGGACAAGCACATTAAAACAGAAAAAAAAAAAAAAAAAAGGACACGTGTGTAATTGCTTCACTTTACTCCCAACTGTTTGCACACAAACATCAGTCGCAAGTTCCCTGCAGATAACCTAGAAAACTCTCACCAATTTAAAAAAATGATTTCAAAAGATTAACCTAAACTATGGTTTTAACTGTTTTCTGGCTTTTAGTAGTCGTACCAACTTAAACTCCCAGCTTGGAAACAATTGAAACAGAGATGTAAATACTTGAAATTAGCAAATCATGAGAAAACATGTTAGAGTAGTTTAGGAAAAACTGACATGTGAAGCTATCTCTAACCCAGAGTACAGCGGGAAACTGAATTTAGCCAATTTCAGCATGTTTAAGAAACGCTTATTATCAGCTCAAATATATGTTTTTGTCAATTAAAATAACATTTTATACTTTTTTTGCATTTTTACAATTGCTAACTTTTCTTTTTATTATTCTTTAGTGACTTTTCCCTAATCGTTCATAAAAGCCAAAAAGAACTTAACACAAAACGAAAAAAAAGAAAGAGTAAAATACGTCATCAAATGTGTCAAAAGATTTTTTACATTTGTAATAAAAATGTAAACATATTTTTCACAGTAATTTGCATTCAAGCGGTCTAAAACTTAATCAGACGTCTTCCCACACTGTTCATGGCAGCCGTAAAGTCATTACTGTACCTTCTGCTCAAACTGTGACTTCATGGCGTTCCACTGAATGTCCCACTGCTTGTTCACCTCCAGAACCTGCGAGCAGTGCCAGAAAGCGAAACAAACAAACAATGAACATGTAGGAAACAAAGTGCACAGAGACTTTCCCCAATGGCAAAAGAGGATGGGCAGCTACTTTTTTAAAAAAGTAAGCGAAGACTCACATCCTTTCTCTGCTTCTCCAAAAGCTTGATCTTCTTTTCGTACACCTCTATGTCACATGCTTTAGCTGGGGTTTTCTCTGCTGATTTTCCACTCTGGGGACAGACACACAGTTTTTCCTAATTCCACAAAAATCCATGATTACTTGAGCACACAAATGAGGAAGCGACATTACAAATTTATTGAAATTGTTTATTAAGCACATTTCCAAAGGAGAATATGAGAAAAAAATAAAAACCACACAAAATCTTATAAATAATAACATGCGTGATACATATTCCTGATATAAATGTACCTTCTGCGGTGTGTTGGCCTCCATTTTAGGTCGAACAGCCGGAGATTCTTCTTTAACCGGCTCGTCTTTGGCCTCTGGAGTCTCCATTTCTGACGGTGAAGCAGTCGACACCACCGCTGTTCCTCCTGTGACCAACTCCTTAAGTTTCTGATTCTCCAGTCTAAGTAAGCAAGAAAGTGAAAATGATAATATCTCTAAAGAGAGCCCACTTATTTTTCTAGACTTTGACACTTTACAGTCACGTTCTTTGGGAAGAACCTATAAGAGCCAGTGGGGACACAGACAGAAAGCAGTGAAATAATCCCCCATCAGAAGTGAAAGCATGGTCATGCAGTATCCTAGCATAATTACAGAAGGCGTACAGTCACAAAATCAAAAACAGACAGGAAGCTGTCTTCACAACTTACAGAGAGGTTTCATACACAAAATGACTGTAGGTGACGTAACGTACAGCACGTTATTTGTTCAACCATTCAAACAAAAGGTTTTCTGCTCAACTGAGGAAACACAAAAGTCCAGTGAAGCTGAAAGAGACAGAGAAACATTACCTCAGCTGCTCCAAGTCTCGATTCCTGATATGATGATCTTCTTCCATTTTCTTTCGAAGCTCATTGTTTTCCTGTCTGAGCTGCTCACACAGCGTCTAGAAAACCGAAGAGACCAAAAGACCCACATTTATCACAATATTAACCACCAGTCTGTACACTGGTACTGGATTTTTTTTTTAAAACCAAAATTTCCTGCTTTTTAAAAACAATGCTGTAATGAAAAAACATTTTAAAAATACAGTGGTGCTGATTTGCATGTCCATAAATCACAATTTATCAGGAAATTACATTTTTTAGCCTAATAATTTTTTGTAGTTTCTGCCAGCTTTAACAAGCTACATTTAAAACCAGATTGTTTAAACTTAAGAACAACATGAATTGCAAAAAAATAACGTGAAAAGTGTATTATAAATTATATTTAACTTGATAAATAAGTTCAGTTGATGCAGTCATATTTAACTTAAGATAATATTTTTTGGACTTGGACATGTGTTTTTACACCTTTAATGCAACCCTATAATATATATTAAGTTTCATTAAAGTTTACAAATAGTCTTACTATTGAAATTCTTATTTTTAAGCCAAACCTTAGGAAAATACCCTTTTTTGTTGAGCTAGCAGTAGAGAACATAACAAGAATTATAAATGCCTAAAGTTACAATAAACCAGTTTCAGCAGAAACTAACTTACTGTAACAAAAAAAGAAGAAGAAGTACTTTGATCGGAAAAGCAATAAATGAACAACCATAGAAATACAATATGTAACTAAACATAATGAAATTTAAAAACAATTATAGAAAATCTGGATATTTCTCAGCCTTGTTAAATCCCTAAAATAGAAATTATTAACTATAACGCTTCTCAAAGAACCTGCCAAAATCCTCATTTTCTTTGAACAAGTGCCATTCTTTATAAGCACGCATCGGCAGCACAAGCAAAATTGAAAGTATTTAATTAGTTGTGAGGTGACACACAGAAATTAAACAATTTCACATTTACTGTAAAGTCTTTTTTTATTTTGTGCCAAATAAAAGGTTTAGGCAAAAAGAACAAGTAGGATTATAAACAGATTAGTCATCATGTGCAAGAGGCGTTTACCTGTAACTGCCCATACTTTTATAAATAGAGTGAAAGCTTGTATAGAACAATGCATATTAATGCAAATAACATTTGTTATAGAAGTGTACATTTTCTTCCAAAACAAATCTTACAAGTTACTAACTTGTAAAATGTGATGCTCCACAACCCTTAATGAGACATTCAAAATAACATAGCACCAGAATGGTTGACAATAACATCAAAAATGTGATCATTAATATCCCATGTTCCATACCTGTAAAAGAGAGGTCCTCTGTTCGTTCTTCTGGACCTTTGAAGAGAGATGGTGAAACTCCACCGCCATGCGGCCGAGGTGAGCCAGCAGCTGGTTTGGGTTAGACTCCTCGGCAAATATGCTGAAAGAGCTCTCCAGCCGCTTCAGCTGGCTTGCCAGCTCATTGTTCTCCTGAGGAAGCTGGGGAATCGCTCCTGCCACCAACCCAGCCTGGAGATATCCACACAGGTGGAAAATCAGTCATCTTCACAAAGATGAGTCGGCGATGCCATCTTTTACATATTTATTCAAGCCCGCACAAAGCCTTCTGTACAACATAAAAACCCTGCTCTTGTTCTATGGAAAGTAGAAGCTAAATTCTCTGAAAAGTCAAACCAGTTTGTCCTGCTGGATTCAAATTTAGTTCTCAGTGATGATAACCTGCTCCATAAAAATATTCTTTTTATGTGCTAAACTTCATTAAAGGTAAACTAAAACACTAGCTATGCCTAAAATATCATAAAAGCCGTCCCATCAACCCTAGTCCCAGGATGTAAAGCGTGAATGAATCTGAGTAATTCTAGTCCGTAATAATCCTGGAATTTCCCTTCACTGACTCAGATGGAGCTGCCAGTATTGTGCTTGTAGGTGAGTCAATGCACCAGTGATGTATTCCTAATTTTGAGGAAATTGCTATACAGAGGAAATCCTGAATTTAGCCTCAAAAACCACAGAAAATAATTCATACAAAAGTCAAAGAAGATCATTTGATCCAAAAAAAAAGAAAAACTGTTTGGAACAAACTTCTGGGGTAGGTGTTATTTGGTACATACAGCCAAGGCATCAGAGTTCCTTCCCTCCATATTCACCCTCTCAGATTCCAATAAGGCCTCCTGTAAAGACCAAGAAGGTTCGATATCCGTTACCGTTTCAAAAACATCATACACATGTCACATTAGCTAAAACTCAGTACATACATGGGTCTTCTCTGGCTGAAGTGTTCTCCCTAAACAGCTTGATTGCTCTTCCTTCTCTGCAGTGGGGTGTAAACAGGGTTTGGCTGAAATAAACCAAAGCAACATCAAACTAAAGTATGATATTCCTTTAATTGGTTATCACACCAATGAAATCTGCAGGACTTACTTTGTGTCTCTGTGTGAACAGGCGCTCCCGCACAAAGACTGGCGGCAAAGCTGGCTGACTTTAAAGCTTCGTTGTCCCTCACGAGCTCCTCTACTCGTTGCCGAAGCCTCAAAGCCTCTGACTGGGATTCCTCCAACAAATCACCTACCAGAATATTAGAAATGTCATCACAGTCTAAGAAGAAGCTTCAGTTGAGTATTTCTTACAAGCTGTGGCATCACAAGCACCATCACCAGGAGTAGTCAGCAAATAGGACATGACAGATGTTCAGTGTGAAATAAAAGACACATCCTAGGTGAGTCACACAAGGAGCATTAAGTCCAGTCACACTGCGGGTATGTAAGCAAGTCCAAAGATAACCAAGGAAGTTTTTCAAGTTTTACAATATGTGATAACACTTGTTTCACAACTGTTTCATTTTTGCGAAAGTGAAGGCACGTGGACCACTATGGGAGACATATTCCTTAAACCATTTTCTGTTTTCTGTTCTATAGACAACATAAAGAAAGTGACAATACCTAGCACTCAGCAGAGATGCGTCATCGTCATTTCCCAGACATCAGAAATATGATCTGACCTGGAACCTACCTAAGCTCTTAAGTCCCTTCATCCGTTCCCTCAGCATGCTGTTCTCCTCCAGCAGCTGCCGATAGCTGCTGCCTCCCACAACCTCATCCCTGGCCTTGACCTCACTCCCACCGGGATCGTAGATGCGATATGGACCTTTCCCTTCCATTGCCGTTGTTCACTTCCTAAACATGGTCCTCTGAACTGTGGAAAGAGGGCAATGTATGTGATAAAAAAGACAAAGTTCACAAAACAGTTGGAAACATATTGGTGACCTTTACATAAAAGAGATCTGATTACACAAATCTACCCTGACTGTCCACTGTTTACATAAAACAATACAGTTAGGTCTTAAGAGGTAGAGAACTGAAACACTCCAAAACAGCTTCGGAAACACTGATTATACAGCTTATTGTTCATTTTCAGAAAAGCTGTGTATCCACATATAACAGTCCTTCAAAAGTCACAGCAAATAATTTGCAGATGATTCAAGACACCCACTCAAAAGCCCACCGAAACCCACGTTTTAACTTCTTGTTTCTGGCAGTAAGAGTGAAAAACCATCGCTGATGCCTGATACAGAAACGACCACCTGAGTGACAACAAAAGCAGCAATCCACCCCCTTAATGCTTCACTAACAGGGGTGACACATTTTGGAAGAGTATGCTGGCGTTACAGAGGGCTAAATAAGACAACTACAACGCTCATAACCAAGGAAGAAAGACAAAAGCAGAGGGGGAAAATACATAAAAAAATAATGATAATTCTAATATTAAACACTTATTTAATACTCAAGCCTAAAATACACTCCAATCCCTCTGATGATAGCTACCTCGATTGGCTGAAGAAGGCTAATATTAGTTTTCGCTGTTGTCATGCAAATTGCTAACGACATCTTCATTAGCTTTCGGCTACAATGCGAGACAGGAAGCCCTTAAAAGTCCGATATTTCTACATTAAACGGGCTCCTGTCGGTGCGAAAAGTAAGTCGGAAAGAAGAACAACACGACAAACCGAAAAAAACGAACAAAGAGGGTTTTTTTGGTTTGCTACCTTTCAGCTTGCTGTGGCCTCTCGTCTCTGTGGCTAGACAGACATCTACTGCGGAAGTAGTCTACTGAGTCTATGCCGTAACCTGGGAAATTCCACCTCGCGACGTTTGATGTAAACAGCAGTGACTGACAGCCAAACGCACCAATCAGAGGGCAGCTCCGTGCCCAAAGCGGAGTTGTGGACCGTGATGTAAACACAGAAGCAAAAAAAAAAAAAAAAAGCATTTCTCAATTCCACATTTAATCAAGTAATCTTTAATTATTAAGAACCGTTTGCCCTGTCCTCATTATATGTTTAAAAATGCGTACAAAAGCAGTGCCCACTCATTTCAGAAATGGCTGACATAACAGAAAGTGAGTAAAACTGGTCCCAAAAAAATAGATCAACATTTCACTTGAAAGGAAATGATTGCAATTTAAACAATTCCCATCCTTTTTTTTTCACCATCAGAAAGTAACCCATTTTAGAACAGGGACAAACCCGACCGTTTTCGCTGAATTGCTTTACTCCTCATTGATAAATTCAGAGGGGCTGATGGGGGTTTCTGTTGTTGCATCATATATTTCCTCTGAACTATCAGGGCAAGAAGACCTAGATCAAGATAGCAACGAGTCTTCGCTGTACGTTCACACGACCAGTTTGGGAAATTTATAAGCATTTCGTAATAGTTGCTTCTAATGTTTAAGTTTACATTTGGTAAAACAAATATATATTCATAATTTTATTACTCATTGTTAGGCTGTCGATGGTTGATCTGTCAAAAATGTTCAAAGTATTTACATACCCTTTCCACATTTTGCCAGGTGTAACCACAAAATTGCATTGAATTTTATTGAGGTTTTAAACGAACATAAAATAGCGCCTGTATTGTGAAGTAAAGTTTTTATTTTTTATTTTTTTTAATTAAAAATTTATTCAGCCCGCTTTACTTTCAGTAGTACTAAATAAAATTCATTACATTCGCTTGCCTTCAGAGGTCACCTAAATGATAGAAACCTCCTGTTCTATGAAGACCTCAGAGGTTATTGGTGTACATAGGGGTACAAACAACATCATGAAGACCGATGAACAAGCATGACAGGTGAAAGGTAAAGCTTTGGAGAAGCTGAGAAGACACTGATACACCCCATGCAATGTTACTGAGGATGATCTATTCTGCAAAGAGAAAAGGGCAACAATGTAATTTTATAAATGTGCAATGGTGATGGAGACGTTCCCCAAAATGCGTATATCTTGACTCAAGGGGACAGAATACAAATAGATAACATCCTTTTTTATTTTATTTTATTTTTTATTTTTTTGTGATGGAATAACTTGCTGCTTTATGTTAGTTTATAACATAACGTCTAATGAAAATGCATTGAAGTTTGTGGTTATAACATGACGGAATGTGAAAACATTTAAACGGTAATGCAAACCGCCAAAAATAAATTACGACTATAAACATAGAAGATTAAATTTATCGACTGGTTTTTATATGATTTAATCGCTAAGCAGGAATTTTGGTTATCATGCGATAATTTAGCACGACAAAGCTTATCTGTCCAGTTTACATGCACACAGTTTACAGTTACATTACACAGTTATTTTTAAACCTACGGAAAAGTTCTGTTTTCATTATCCGTTTGTTCCATGCAAACTTATAACCCTATATATTAAGGAAGATTTTATTTATTGTCTTATTCAATTCAGTTTATACTGTTGTTGAAGAAACGTCTGTAATGCAAACATCAAGAACCCCAAAGAAGTGCTCTGTTAAAGATTCTTTTACTCAGCTCTATTATACTAAATTTTGCCTCAAAAGAAATTGAGTGCTATTCCAAATAAATAGTTTTACGGTAATTGCATTTGTACATTCATTAAGTTGGAGCTAATAGGTCAAGTGTTGATTTTACAGGTGAGGCTTGCACTGATTGTTAAAAAAAAAAAAAAAAAAAAAAAACAAAAAAAAAAAGAAAACATTTAAAAAATGTATGATTTGACAGCCTACACAAAACACAGATAGTGTTCTGACTGATGTGCACAAATCAACTCAACAGTTTTGAATTGCTTCAGCCATTCTTGACCATGTTGTTCCAATGAAGGCTTATTTTTTATGCATGTTTTGAATAATTTAGGTTGAAAAAAGAACTTAAGGATAATTCAATGAATGCATAGCCTAAAATGAGTACGTGTGAACACATTTTGAGTGTTCTCAAGGCAAGGTGCAATAATACCTAATAGTACCTAATAATACCTAAATAATATCAAACCTAACAATGTTTTTCTCATTGTCTGACATTAAATCTTACTTAACTTTTCCTGCTTTAGGATAGTTAGTTAGTTACCAAAAGTTTTACTATTTGCTAAACACCAGACTAATAATTGAACATTTTTCCTTTTTTAGGATATTTTACATACATTTCAAAAATGTGTGGTATAATTGCCCTTTAAACTGTAGCTATTGTTACCCACTTGGACTGAAATAATGTCAGAAACAAACTTCTCGTATCCGTCTAACAGTCTCTGACATCAGTCTGAGGAGAGCTGTGAGATGTTTGAGGGGTTCTTGCATGTACATTCTGTTTCAAGTCACTCCACATCACCTCAATGACAACACAATCTCGGCTTTGACTAGGACTTTCAATTTCTTAATTCTATACCAGTCCTCAGTGGATTTATTGATATGTTTTGGACTATTGTCATATTGTAGGGTCCATTTCTGCTTCACCTTTTTGGGGTTTTTTACAATTTTTTTTACATGTGGTAGAATTCATGCTTCATAATTGATATAATCTTCCTTTCCTGGAGTCCTGGAAAGACCTGTGTCCTGATGTTCATGTAATTCAGTTTGAGACGTATCTATCCAAAGAACATTTTCCATAAGTCCAAGTCTTTGTCTATGTCTCTATGGCAAACTTCAGTCTGGCCATTGCATGTTTCTTAGAGAGCAAAGTTTTCTCCTCCCATAGAAGTTAAACTTGTACAGTCTCCTTCTGACAGACTTGAATTTTTTTTTTCTAACCATTGCAAGTGTACCCTATAGGTCCTGTAATGACATTTATTAATTTTTTCGATGTCTTTTAGCATGCTGCAGTCTGCTTTCAGGGTGAAATTGTTTGCATGGAAAACCTGGATGAATTAGCAGTTACTTGAATGTTCTCCAGTGGTAGCCTGTTTCTTACACAGTGGAATGTGTGTTTTTAAATTATTTTGAGACCACTTTAAGTCCCTTACCAGATTCATAAGCTGCTACAACCTTCTTCCTGAAAGCTTCAGGTAGCTCTTTCAACCTCACCGTGCTGTTCACTCTCACTTTAACAGCCAGAAGCACATCAAACTACAGTGGCTTGCAAAAGTTTTCAAACCCCTTGAACTTTTCCATATTTTGTCACATTACAACCACACACATAAAAATATTTCATTGGAATTTTATGTGAAAGACCAACACAAAGTGGTATACAGTTGTGAAGTAGAAATAAAATTGTTCATGATTCAAAACATTTTTTACAAATAAAAAACTGAAAAGTGTGGTGCGCAGAAGTATTCAGCCCCCCTGAGTCAATACTTTGTGGAACCACTTTTTGCTGTAATTCCAGCTGCAAGTCTTTCAAGGTCTGTCTCGACCAGCTTTGCACATCTAGTGACTGAAATTTTTGCCCATTCTTCTCTGCAAAACAGCTCAAGCTCAGTCAGATTAGATGGAGAACATTTGTGAACAACAGTTTTCAGATCTTGCCACAGATTCTCGATTGGGTTTAGGTCTGGACTTTGACTGGGCCGTTCTGACACATGAATATGTTTTGTTTTAAACCATTCCATTGTAGCTCTATGGCTTTATGTTTAGGGTGGTTGTCCTGCTGGAAGGTGAACCTCCACCCCAGTCTCAAGACTTGCAGACTCCAACAGGTTTTCTTCCAAGATTGCCCTGAATTTAGCTCCATCCATCTTCTCATCAACACTGTCCCTGCTGAAGAGAAGCAACCCCAGAGCTTCTCTGGGGTTGCTTCTCTTCACCCCCAGAGAAGCATCCGCATCACCATATGCTGCCACCATATGGTGGTGGCAGCATATGGTGATGCTGCCACCACCATATTTGACAGTGGGCATGGTATGTTCAGAATTGTGTGCGGTGTTAATTCTCCGTCACACACAACTTTTTGCATTTGGGCCAGAAAGTTCAATTTTGGTCTCATCTGACCAAAGCACCTTCTTCCACATGTTGGCTGTGTCCCCAGCGTGGCTTCTGGCAAACTGCAAATGGGACTTCTAACGGTTTTCTTTAAACAATGGCTTTCTTCTTGCTACTCTTCCATAAAGAGCACATTTGTGCAGTGCATGACTAATAGTTGTCCTGTGGACAGATTCCCCCACCTGAGCTGTGGATCTCTGCATTTGGTCCAGAGTCACCATGGGCCTCTTGGCTGCATCTCTGATCAGTGCTCTCCTTGTTCGGTCTGTAAGTTTAGGTGGACGGCCTCATCTTGGTAGATTTATAGTTGTGCCATACTCTTTCCATTTCTGGATGATGGATTGAACAGCGCTCCATGAGATGTTCAAAGGTTGGGAAATCTTTTTTAGCCTAAGCCTGCTTTAAACTTTTCCACAACTTTCTCCTTGACCTGTCTGGTGTGTTCCTTGGACTTCATGATGCTGTTTGCTCCCCAATATTCTCTTGACCAACCTCTGAGGCTCACAGAGCAGCTGTATTTGGACTGAGATTAGATTTAGTCATCAGCAATCATCAGGCAACTTCTGAAGGCAGTTGGTTGCACTCAGAGAAAAGAGGGCTGAATACATTTGCATACCACACTTTTCAGTTTTGTATTTGTAAACAATGTTTTGAATCATGTCTAATTTTCTTTTTACTTCATAACTGTATACCACTTTGTGTTGGTCTTTCACATAAAATTCCAATAGAATATGTTTATGTTTGTGGTTGTAATGTGACAAAATATGGAAAAGTTCAAGGGGTATGAATACTTTTGCAAGCCACTGTAAGTGTCTAAAGTTCAAACAGAGCACCTGTTAAATGTTGATTAACAATGTCGTAATGTGCACCCAATTTACACTGGGTGCACATTTATATAGCGCCAGTTCACAGCAAATGTCGCCACAAGGCACTTTACAAAAAAAATGCCTCTGTGTGAGATAAGCAATTTTAAGTGCAAATAAAAGTGGTGGTATTTTAATGCATTCCTGTTCAAAAATTATTTTTTAACAATAAAAAAAAGTTTTAAAGGTATGTTTCTTCAGTTTTAACTGTTTGGTTACATTATTTGAATTGATCATCATTACACTGACAATACTGATAAGTTCAAAAAAAAAAAAAAAAAAAATAAAAAAAAAAAAAAAAAAAAAAAAAATAGAGGTTGAGCTATTTTTTTCACATGACCATATGAAGAATATGAAACATTGTTTTCACATGTTGAACCCAACCAGTCCTGGCTGGAGCTTCCGGAAGTTCTTTGTTCTCCCACATTGTTTTATTGTGCCACCGTATATAAATAATGGTGTGGAATTTTTTTGTACCCTTGACCCAACTATTTACTTTGTACAATGTGATCCTACCAATCCTCTGTAATCTCTCTGCACATTGTGACTTTTGAACTTTATTTCAATTCAATTCATTTTATTTATATAGCGCCAGTTCACAGCAAATGTTGCCACGAGGCACTTTACAAAAAAAAAAAAAAAAATCAATTAAATCATACATACATTCCAACTGATCCAAGTTATCAAACAGTTCTGTAGCTCAATTAATTATTTAAAATAGTTCAAAAGGTTTCTAAAGAAACCCTGCAGATTGCATCGAGTCATTGACTTGCAGCATCCACTCCTCAAGTACGAGATCGCATGACGTTGTGTCATTGACTTTACAGCCATCCCTCATACCGAGCATGCATGTAGCGACAGTGGAGAGGAAAAACTCCCCTTTAACAGGAAGAAACCTCCAGCAGAACATGGCTCAGTACAAGCGGTCATCTGCCACAAGCAACTTGGGTTTTGAGAATCAGCTAAATCAGATTCAAAATAATTGATGGCAGATATGAATTCAAACTTGTTTATCCAGGTTTTACATTTTTGACACCAGCATCCCCATTCATGCTTCAGCCACTGCTCACCTTTTCAAAGATAATGTCCCACACTTTTATTGATCTAATCATGTAATATTCATGTAATATATTTGTTAGTTATGTAATTTATTAGTATATGTAATATATTTTATTAGTTGTAAGTGGAACATCATCATGATTAACAGGAAAAAAAGCTTGAAAACATCATTTTGTTTGTAATTTATATATATGATATGTTTCACTTAGTGAACTGGGTCACTGAACTAAATTAATCTTTTAATAATATACAAATATATTCAGTGGCTCTGTTGATAAGAAGTACAGAAAGAGATTTTTAAAAGCAATGCTACTGGTGCTTATACTTGGAATAAAACATAACAAAAACAATTCATAAAACTACACTGTATATCTCTGCCAACTCTCACAAACAATAAAGTTTAGAGATGTTTTAATAGTACCCTTACTATTAGCTGGTCAGAAAACTATAAAGTGGACCTTTACAGATGTTCATAAAAATTAAGCAAAAATACTTTTTGTTAATGTTTATGCCAACATTTGTCATGTGGCTTATTTGTTATTTGCTGAGTCTTAAAAAATTAGGCTAATTATTTTCTTACAAAGTAGAAAGGGTTAATTTAATCACTGTCAGTATTATTAATTATTTATATAGATCCAAACACAAAGTTAAACATAAAGAATATTGTTATAACTCCATACAAAGTCAAAAAAGTTTTAAAATCCTTCAAAGCAATAGTGACATCTTGTGGGAATTAAGAAGCCAGTAATCTTTGATCACATTTCCTCCACAAAATGATGCACAGGCCTTCAGTTAACTGGAAACTCAAAGTATAATACAGCAATTACTTCACACACTCAGACCTAACCACACAAGAAGAACATTCTCACTAAGGTTTCCTTTTTTTCTTCCACTGTAAACAGAGTTCTCGCTGACGAAGACATGTACGACTCCATGGCCTTAGAACTTCAGCCTTGGTGGTCTTATTGGGTGTGAAGCTTTGTTAAGAAAGAAAACACCCAGTCTGTCAGCACTTTGGCAACATTTGAAGATTCTTTTCTGATAAACTGGGAATCAAAGCTTTGTTTATCACTTTAGGCAACCACAATTAGTACTTCCTGTGCACCACAATACTGAGGCACTCAGTTCATACTTCAACTTAGAAACAGTTTCCATTAATACTGGTCTCATTTGTAGAAACTTTAATGCTAAATAATCTACAGTGTCTTGGAAAAGTCTTCAAACCCCTTGAACATTTCCCCATTTTGTAACATTACTGCTATAAACTTTGCTGTAGTTTATTATAATCTAATGAGATAGACCATTACAAAGCAGCACATAATTGTGGAGTGGAAGGAAAATGAAAAGAGATTTTAAAAAATATATGTACATATTTAAAAAAAAATTTAAAAAAAGAAGAAAATCCCAAAGCAAGTCTGCTGGGCCATGTCGCTATCAACTTAGCAGATCTAAAGACTGAATTTTTTTTTTTTCATTCTTCTTTGTCAATTAGGTCAAATTCGGTCAGATAAGCCTGAGAGAAAACACTCAGTTTTGGTCTCATCTGACCAGACCACCTTCCTCCTTAGTGTTCGCTGTGTCCCCTACATCATTTGGGACTTCTCATGGCTTGCTTTCAATAATAGCTTTTTTTTCCCCTCCACAATGGCCAACTTTGTGGTTGTACAACTTATAATTGTTATGTTCACAGCATCTCCCACAAGAGCGATGGATCTCTGTTGCACCTCCAGAGTTACCATGAGCCTCTTGGCTGCTTCTTCTTTTTTAATGCTCTCTTTGTCTGGCCTATCAGATTAGGCCATGCTGTGGTAGGTTTGCAGGTGTAACATACTTTTTTAGTTTTCAGATGATGAGTACAATAGTGAGTGAGAGGTTGGGTAAGTGTTTTAGAACCTAACCCTGCTTTTAACTTCTCCAGAACGTCATTCCCAACCCGTCTGCTGACTCTATTTACTTTTTAGGTGACTTCTAAGGGCAGTTGCTTGGGGTATCAGAGCAAAAGGAGACAAATGGTTGACAAGTTTTTCAAATCTTTATTAGTGAAACATTTTAACTACAAATCATTTTCCTTCCATGTCACAGCCATGCACAACTTCATGTTAAAGTTCCTTGGAAATTATGGTGTAATGTACTAAAATATGGAAAAGTGTTCATTAGGTGTGCATGTTTTTTGCAAGGTTCTGTAAAAAGGGATTTATCTACTCTCTGTAGTCACTTAAATAAATAGAAATAGCATTTTAACTGTTTTAGTCAACTAATCAAAGACACACATTTGCATTCATCTGACTGACTACTGACTAACTGTATAAGCCTGTCCCTCAGAGAGCTATTCAGTGGCCATAAGAAAAAGCAAACAGACAATTCATGTGGAACATGTACAAAGTTGTTTTTTCCTCTGTCCTCAGCCTCCCACCAAACACCTTTTCAGTATTTGCTGGTGCAAGATATTTCCTCCTAAGGCTGCTGTGATGTGCTGAAACAATAAACAGGGTGATGACTCTGGGACTTCCAAAGCAGAACAAAAAACAAAAGCCTGAGGATACAGGAAATGTCCCCCATTACTTCGTCCTGCAGGGCAGCAAACTGTGCACTTTGTTTTCTCCTCATGCCAACTGCAGAGACCATTTGGAAGCTTTTTTCCTAATTGATCAAGGCCAAGGGAGTGAGCAGAAGGCAGATGTAAAAGAGTGACCCACAGTTTGAGGCCCCATGTTGACACAAAACTCAGTATGCACTTCACCCTGCTGAGGCACAGGGATTGTCCAGTCTGCCATTTCTAAGTAGTACAAAAATAGCAGCTTATTTTCATTAACACTATGCAATATAATACAAAATGTCCTCTTGTTTAGCAAGTATCAGCGTCTTCTCATTACTTAAAATGAGAAGATTATTACTGCTAAATCTCTGTTAAAACACATTTGCAAATCACCACTGTCACACAATGCATTTGTTTTGACTCCAGCAGGTTAAGTAAGATTTCTGAACAGAAAATCTAAATTACTGACTTTATTTAATTCAAAACGATATGACAGATTATTAAGCATCTCAGGCCTGGAGGGTAATGACATCACATGATGACTTTAAATGCACAGCTGAGCTGTTTTTTAAATCACTTTCCAAATATGCAGACCTATATAAAAATATATTTATAAATTCACAATAAATGTTAATGCGACATAGTCAGGAAACTGCATGGTTTAACAGTTAGAATTAATTATAAGGTCACATGGACTAAAATAGCCTTCTCACTATGACTCTTTTTCTGCTTTATGATGCAAAGGCAACCACATCTAATTCAGTGACAGCACAAAATGGCTGCAGCCACCTCAACCATAGAAAAAGCAAGAACTCACACAGTGCAAACAATAGTAACAAGTTTGCAACATTCTGCATCTCCATCTTAAATGTTTAAAAACAAATAACTCACCCACACATTCAGCTTCTGTCGGAGAGGCACTTTTTAAGGAAACTGGTGAATAAGAGGGAAGCAATTTCACTGCGAGACTTGGGGAATTCCCATAACCCAGTAAAATGGCCTGACACTGCAGGCTCAGCCTGAACAGAACCTGGTGTGTGTCCAACTGTGTGGCCTCCCTTTTCACTGAGTAATACAACACATAAGAAAACAAGTATGAACATTTAAACCCCCTTTTTTTTTTTTTTTTTTTTTTTTTTTTTTTGGAACATTAGCTTGCAGTCTCCTTTGCTGCTATCATGGATGCATGTGGAGAAACCTGAAAAATGCAAAACCGCTTCGAACGTATGACACATTTTCTTCTGAAGATAAAGTTTGTGATTTTAAAAGGTTAGTTTTTCCAGTAATAAACTTTTTGTGCACGATATGGCAAGCATGCAGTCAAGTGTATAGCCTCTTTTGCATGATCGTATCATGATGCCATCACAGTTATCAAAGCACAGCTAATGCACCACCAATAACTTTCCCTGAGGACATAGGGGCTTTTATATTATTAAACTATAATCTGTCTAATTCATGCAACACATGCAATGCCACAGGAAAAAACTTCCCCTGCAATCAAAAGGGAAATTCAACAACAATGCAGATATTGATATATTGATAGTGCTATTGAAGTTATCTCATTAATCTTTTGTAATTATCATCAAATGGAACAATTTCAGGTTGGGTGTGCCATTAAAACCAAAGTGACTGACTTGCTGCAGACTATTTGTTGCCTTGGATTTTGGCGTACTGCAGGGGATTTCCTTGCAGCATACGTCTTTTTTTTCTGCTTTCCTCTTTTAACTGAAAATGGCTTGACAACAGCTGCACTCACACATACGCAACCGAGACACTCACAAAAGCGGCTGTCACCTCTGTGCAAACAAAACACTATATTAACTTTAAAGGCCATGCAGAAAATATAAGTTAAACATGCATTTTGAATGAATTTGTTAAATTGAACGTTTTAGCACACAAGCCCTGTTATGTTTTTTTTTTAACTTCTGTTATTAGATGCTAAAAGTTATTGGTATTTTTGGCAGATGAGGCCTTGGATTAGACTAGGTGTTTTCTTTTGTTCCCATGTGAACATATTTAAACACTAAATTACCCTGCCAAAACAGAAATTGATACACATAATGTGAAATATATACAAAGAAATAGGGCTGTTTATAACTGCAAAGTCAAAAACAACAGGGTGTTTTTAATGGTACTTGTTTTATTGGGGTACATTTAAAATCACAGTTCTGACTGGACAGACAACAGTCTAAAGGCACAGCTTGAGCACATACTAATCTTTATTGTTCATATGAAGCATATTTCCACACGGATGTAAACAACTTAATGTTACATCTGTAAAAAAGACAAACAGCCTCTGGGGTGGGGTAACTAAGGCGTGAAACAAACAAACAAAAAAAAAAAACTGGCTTGAAAGGTCATTGTTTAGTAGGACACTTGGTTTGGCTGAGGAGTGGCAGCAGTTAAGAACAGAGACTGACGTTAATGACATCTGCTTTGGCTGCGTGAACGGGCTCGTCCTGTGGTCACTGAAGCCGGTGAGACAAAGCTGCAGAAACATGACGGGCTTAATCTTCCCCTCCGCAGAGGATCAGCAGGGTTTTACGGTAGTCTCCTGAGGTATCGCCCTGAAAATGGATGGGAAACAAAGTCACTGCAGGAGTTTCAATTACAGGAAATTACGCCGCATATGTGGTGACATTTGGCTATCATCGAGCTGGAACAGAAAAAAAAAGGTTTACCTTGGACTTACTCAATTGCAGAACTGCAAAACAAAAGCTTTAAAATAGTTCTGATAATAAAACCATGGAGTCAGATGTGAAATTACCCTTTCCATTCAGCTGACTCTGAGATAATGATTTAGTACTTCATTGTAGTTATCCTCATGATAAAGTAAAGTATAGATTTAGGCCTTTGATTGGAATGTTTCCTCTTTTAGGGAGTTTGCCCTGTGCTTGACATAGGTACCAAAAAAAAAAAAAAAAAAAACAACACAAAATAACAGGTTGACTTAGCTTTGCTTTACAGTCAGCTTGACTCTGTCCTGTGGTCAACCAATTAGCAAACACCAACTCAAACATTTTAAGCATTAATGTGCACCTATTTCACGTAGTGCTGTTTAATATGTATAATCTCTTTCCTCGTGCTGCTGTCACACAGATTCTATTCATCAAGGTACGTTGGCACATCAAAAATAGCATTTTACGTGTTTCTTATGTGTAAAGAAATTAGGTGGCTGTAAAGCAATAAATCCCATCACCTCTATGAAATATGTGTGTTGCCTGTGTGTGTTTCTCATTTTGTGTAAAGCGGGTATTGCAATGAATGGTTGTTACAGTATGTCATCATTTCAGGATTTTTTAAAACATATTTAATGACTGTCTGGCCATCTAGGGGTGAAAGTTTTAATCCTCTGTAAATGCCCCAAATGGTCAAATTATAATACTAGTATTAATCAGAAGGCAAGTTGGACAGACATGCTGTTAGAGCAGCTTCAAGCATTCAGCATGCTAAGATGAGTGATGAGAATAGTCATCAGCATAGACAAAGTATCCCCAAAGCGTAGAGTAAAATTAAGTGACATTTTTATGGGTCATTGCTGCGACATGTAGGTAGAACTTGGGTAAAATCAGTAGCAGTGGTGTTTATATTCTGTTTATATGACACCTTTTAATTTCAGCGATCAAGCCATAAGATTTTTTTGATGTGTTCATAAAAGATGAGGCAGCACAGTTTAGCTAGAGATCACATCACAAATGCTACAGGATCAGATGGGTAGAAAAGTGAGGGCAGATTGTTATTTTCTAAGAGCTGTAGTTCTTTTGTACACCACTGAAATAAAAACAGTGTGACGAGGGTATTTATAGCAACTACAGCAAAAATAAAACTTGAAGAAACGCCTTTGAATATAGGGACCTTCAACAAGTGATATAAAATAAAGGAAATCTTATTTTGTCACCTACATCACTTTTTCTTAAAGAGAGCTAATAGGTGTTAGCCCCTGACCCTCCCTCCTGCATGTTCTAGTTACCTGAATTCTTAAATACTGTTTTGTACTCATGTCAAAAACAGTAACAGCAATCAAGTCATAAAAAAAAAAAAAAAAAAAAAAAAAAAAAAAAAAAAAAAAAAAAAAAAAAAAAACTGTAAAAATAAAAAAAATCTACACAGATAAAAGATACAGTTGAAATCATATATTCACATACACTGAATAAAAAGACACATACACATTTTTTTCCCTCACTGTCTAAAGTTTAATCAGACCAAACTTCTCTCATTTTAGGTCAGTTAGAATTACCAAAATAATTTCTATTTGCTAGAAAACTTAGCGAGAACATTTTTTTTTTTTTTAGATATTTTTTGTAACTTTCTTCAAATTCAAAAGTTTACATAAATTTGGTAAGTATTAGGGATAACTGTCTTTTATTCTGTATGATTTGGGTCAAACCTTTTGGGTTTCCTTTCACAATCCTCTGATAGGTTAACTGACACATTTAGGTTAATTGGAGGCTCACCTGTGGATGCATTTTAAGGCCACAACCTGGAACACCCTGCTTTCTTGTTTGACACAATGGGAAAGTCAAAAGAAATCAGCCAAAATATCAGGAAGATCATTGTGGAGCTGCACAAGTCTAGTTCATTCTTAAGAACAATTTCCAGATGCTTGAAGGTGCCGCATTCATTTGTTCAAACAATTATACACAAGTATAGACATGATGGGAGTACTCAGGAAGGAGATGGGTTCTGTATCCCAGGGATGAATGGATTTTGGTCCAGTGCGCAGATTGATCCCAGAACAAAAGCCAAAGACCTTGTGAAGATGCTGGCTGAAATTGGTCAGACAGTGTCCACAGTGAAGTGTGTCTTGTACTGAAATGGGCTGGAAGGACACTCAGCGAGGAAGAAGCCTTCACTTCAGAAGAAACAAAGAGCCAGCTTGCAGTTTGCAAATACACACAGGGACAAAGGCCCTCACTTCTGAAGACGTGCTGCCATGATGCTGCCTACATCACAGTACAGCATTACAAAGCACAATTTACCTTCATGCACGTTTCACCTTACTTGGTTGTTTTGTCTGACACCTCTATCCATCTGCAATCTTCCTGACATCTCAGTTTTAAAGCACTTTAATGTAATTTTAGATAAATTCCAGTTGTGCTCACAACCCATTAGGTTCACTTGAGTGAAGGCTCTCTTCTGATGTCACCAGAAAAACAATTTTCTGTTAATATGTGGTTTTGAAAGTGGATTTTTAAAAAGTTATTTGTAATGTGTAAAAATCTCAAAACTGTTTGTTTTAGGTTTTTTTAATCCATCAGTTTAAAGCATGACAACTTTTTGACAAAGTGTACAAAATGGTGTATCCTCTGCAAATAAAATCACCAAAAATGTCTAAAGCAATGAAATTGATATGAGCAACTCTTGAAACTAAAAATTTTAAATAGAAATGAAAATTATAGTGATCTCCCTATCATTTAAAAAAAAAAAAAACATTATATATACATATTTATTTCTGTTGCTTTGCTTGATAATATTTCTGTCAAAGCAAATCCAGGGGATTCTGCACACTAGTTTTTATTGGTGTCAGGGTGATTTCATCTGTAAGTTATTATAGAACTGCTTTTAGGAACTTCCTTCTCTGCAGCTGCCAGCCAATCACACAACAGATATGAAGAGGAAGTTGGGTTAGGGAAATTCCTAAACAGCTGTGCGGTAGCCACATGCCTGCAGTCCACCGCAGGAAGCTATAGATTACCGTACCCCACCACCTCACCACAGCAGCATCAGCGTTTGAAGGATCTGCAAATGCATGCTCATACAGAGCAACAAAAAGGCAACGAGGGAAGAAAACAACAAAATAACATGACAGACAAGTAGGATGAGAACGAAATGAACTCAGCAAGAGTGTTAGTGTGCGAAGACTTAGACTTACAATCATAGTCTCTACCTGGATGAATTCATGGAGGGAGACGTCGTGCGTTTCTTTGAATTCTTTGCGAATGTTGAATAGGTCAACCTCGCTACGGGACACCATGATGCGGATCAGCGCTCTGTCGTCCGTACCAAGTCCCTAAAGAGAAGAAAGTCGTGCTTACTAGTCATGCTTTGTTAATTCTAATTCGCAGAATATTTAAATGTACATTAACTGGTAAAATCAGAAAGCACTGCAGACTTTAGCTCCTAATCTATTGTCTTACGGTGCCCAGACAATATATTACATTACATATTAATAATGTATAAAAACTTTTAATAGCTTCGTTGGCTGAGCCTTTTCAATTGTTACTTTTTTTATCCATTACTTATCTGTGTGGTTTTGGTTTTCATTTAAATAATATATAATTACTTTATCTATGCAGACTGTCATTTGTTGCACTATTTCATAAATTTTCCCTGTTTTATTTAAACCTTTTAATCAAAGTAAGCTCTTCTTTCTATATTCATAGAGAAATGCGCTAGAATCAGCATTGTCCAACATCTGCTGCTTTCGTTCTCAAATAAGACCCACCTGTTTATTCAAAAAATGAACAACCTCAATGACTGAACTTAGTTATTTTGAACTCGCCCTTCTCAATTGATCGTTAGTGATTCTGTATGTATGATCGATACCTTCATGGCTTTGTACAAACGGTCTGCAAAGTAAGATGGCTGGTTCTTCACACTGCGAACTGAAAATGCAACAGAACTTTAGGAAAGACTAGGGAGGAGTCACAGAACAGATGATGTCAACAAAGTCCATTTTAAAAAGTAAAATATAAAATTTGAAATCCAATGCAACAGTTACCTATTGCATAAAAGGCGTTTTTCACATCGCCAGATGTTTCCTTCTTTATAATCTGCTCAATGTCCTTGTTGGTGCATTTGACAAACTCCTGGAACACTGTGATGAGTACAAAAAGTGCAATCATTGTGAGCTGGGACAGAGTCGTTGTTGTTGCCTGAGTTTGAGCAAGATTTGCAATTAGGCAATCGGTACTGATTCAGATTTGATCTTTACCTCTCCTGAGGTGGGGGAAGCTCCTAGTGCACAGGATGCTCATGAACTTCATCTCCATATCATCAGATTCTGCATTGCATGCATCTGCAAGTTCCTGAGCAGTTACAAAAATAGAGCAAGAAAGGAAAAGCATTTAATTGTGTATTATCCATAAATTTAAAAAAATTTAAGCTTGAGTCCAAAACTACATCACCTGAGCATCTGCACAGGCTCTTTCCACAACTGCAGGCCCTTCTTCTCTTGCACCCTGACCATAGCAAATAAGGTCAAATGTAAATTCTGTGATGCCCACCTTCGATCAACTGAATGTCAGTGGTTAACCACAAACGTTGCTATCCTCAATACAAAAAAAAGTATGTCACGACATTCTGAAGGAAATAAATGGAGGTGAATAAGTAGTGAGACGGAACTAAGAAGAGAAACCAGACTTTTAACTAGTGAGTGGGCGTGGAAATTATTCACAGAGTGAGTTCTCATGATGATGATGGTTACCTGCACAAGAGAAACAAGGATGCGACAGAAGTGGCCTGATGTGTCTGAATGAATGGCATCCTCCAAAGACTTCTTGTAGGCTGTGAAGTATAGTCAGCTGCATGTTCTGTAAAAGTTTTCCAGATCCAGAAAGTGATGTTAATTCTGAGTTGAAATCCCAGACTCACCATCTCTGTAGGCAGCATTCATGGCTTGTATTTCCTCATTGTTTCTGGTGACCAGGATCTCAATCAGAGCATGCTCATCTGTCCCAGCTCCCTGTTAAAATGACAAAAAGGATTGAAAAATTGAGATTTTAAAAAAGCAACAAAATTTTCAACAATTACATCACTAAGATCTTGCATCTAGAATGAGAGCACATGGAGTCTAGTCTTTTCTATAGATACTGATATCCATGTTTTAGCTAAATTGTACCCATGTTTGTAGCCAAGCATAGATATTTCATCGTAATCATTGTACCTGTAAACAAACCATTTTATACCATTGAACCTATTCATTGTGTATATATTTATTTCTCTTAGTTGAAGTATTGTTCATGAATTATGGAGATAATTGTTTGTAGAAAATGAATCTGTGTATAAGTTAATTTAATTGTTCATTGTTTTCTGAAGAAGTTTTCCACTGATTCTGATCCTCCTTTTGACTCTTATGGAAAATAGAGAGATTCTGGTCACTGATTAAACCAAAAAAAAAAAAAAAAAAAAAAAAAAAAAAAAAAAAAAACTCTGATGGATCTCCTTTTGCTGGATGCTGTTTATGGGAGTCACATAGCTATAATTGGTTGTTATGAAACATTTCTTGACAAGTATACCTGACATTTCGTACCAGAAAAAAAAAATTCTGGTATGGAATGACCAAAACTACAGCAGTGTAAAAGGCGAAGAAGAGGAATAAATACCACTCTACTAACCTTCACATTTTTAGGCTGATTCTAACTTATCTGTGAATCAGACAGTTTGCTACTTTTTTAATGTAAAAAGATACAAAAACTGAACCCCAGTTTGTTTAATAATTTTTTTCGACTTTAAATAACATATTAAACCTGTTAGTGTTTGTGTTATGTTCCTACATTGCATTTTTACACAGCATTTTGTCACTTGCAATCCAGCAATAACCTATATGGTGATTGTGTAGCTTTTCAAAACAAACCATGCTGGATACATTTTATAAAATGATGACAAAAGCAGGAAATGCTCTTCTAAGAGCAACTTTGTCTGGTGCTAATCAAACTATGCATTTGTGGTTCAAGCGCAGGATAACGTGTTACATTTTTGCTGTCTAACTGGGCATAATGGGGAAATTTTTGTGAAGTCACAAAAATCAACTTCAGTTGTCCAGTTATCTGTGGAATCTCAGAAATGATCAAGAAGAAGAGGAAATATGGCCACAACCATTGAACTCCTGTTGAAACTGAAACATAACAGAAAAGTACCACAAACCTTGTGTTTTTTGGTTATCGAGCTAGCTAGGAGCAGCATTTGGGCATGTTACACAAATAAGAGATCCATGCCGTGTAAACTGTAACAAATACATTATTTTTACTTGTTGAAGCTGACATTAATTGACGGCCTCCTAGCAGCTGGAACATCTCTAACATGTTTCTACATGAACTAATTCTTTTACTGAATGCTGGTTGAGCAAAATTGGTAGAACACGGACTGCACACCTTCAAATAAACAAATTTCCAAACTCGTGTTTAAAAATGTCACATACAGTAGCCAGGAGGCATGGTGCAAGTAACGGTATCGAGGTATGCCAAGGTTTTCAACAGTATGGTTTCAAAACCAATAAAAGGGGTTGGGGGTGTTAAATATCAAAAATAACTCCAAAGAAATTATACTTTGCATCATAGCCTTATCTGACACCTTGAACTTGAATTCTGTTTCTTTAAGAACCTTCTACCCTTTCCAACACTCCCCCTTCAGCATGTCATCACAACATGGCTGCTCTCAGCTCAGTGTACTTCCAAGGTTAGGAGTGTTGAACTAAGAGGTAGTTTCTTTGATGAACTCAGCACGCACGCAGTTCCACCAGGTGTTTGCTGCTGCTGCTAGTCTGGAGGAGCTGTGTGTGAGAGGCGTGGTGGAAGGGTGCTCTGTGGGGTGGGAGCTCTGCTGGGGACTGAAGCCACAACTAGAGCTTTGGAGCTTTGGGTAAATAGGCGGCGCATTATATGAGCAAGAGTTTAGGCACCCCCGAATGGCTGCCACCAGAGATTCAAGGATTTCTCAACATGCATGAATGAGTCAAAGCAACACTCTGGGTACATGTTTGATGAGGGAATGACATTATAGCATGATATAAAGCTCAAAAAAGTCTATTTTGCATGATACCCCTACACCCCTTTTTTCAAAAATTCCAGTCACCTTGATTCTGCAATTTAAAGTCTTTTAATTTTACTGTTGCTAAGCACTGCCAGACAGCTGGCTGAAAAAAGGGCTGCAACATTGTTTGCTCACTTGCGAGAAAGAGAATCTGGCTGTAGTTGGAACTAGTTGGAAGCCACAAGCTAAATGTCTGTTAAGCAGCTGACTGCAGGCTGGCTGCCAGAGCAGATAGTGAGATTATTCAACCAATTAACCATAATATTATCACCTTGTTAGACTCACAGTCTAAAGAGCAGCATGTCGAAAATATATAATATCCTAAACAATCAGAATGCCAACTTAAGAAATAATACAAAATTATGTGTGTGCTTTAAATTTGTTACTTAAGTTTAAGTATTTCAATTAAAAAAAATTATACATGGTATAGATAGCATTACTTTAACTGTAATAATATGCAGGAGTTGCAATGATTGTTGCTTTCTGTTTTAAATAAAAGCAAACAAATTATTTAATATGTTTTTTAAATGTTTCCATAAATACCATGATATGGTGAAATTGTGGTGTTTTTACTAAAGGTTGATGTACTGTGAGAATCTCATATTGGCCCATGCCTCATCGCCAAACAGTATTTTCCACTTATCTTTTATCGGTTCAGAGACACTGATGATTCTATTATGCTGCATACAGCACGAGGAAATGAACGGATTACCAGATTATCTATAAATAAACTAATTTGGTTATCTAATACTTCCTGAGTAATGGCCATGACACTCTCACACCAGCTTTAAACCTCAATTACACACACATCAATCCTGGCCTTCAAAATAATTATGAGGTCTTATGATGCTGGAAAAGTTTTTTTTTTTTTCATTTTAGAGTCAGATATAAAGCTTGATGTGGCTATATAAATCCTTAACATTTTGAATGTCTTTCACCTCAAATATCGGCATCCCAGGTGAATATGTTTGTGAAAGTCTTAAACTACATGGTTGTCATAAAGATCTGGTGATCCCAAGATGTCGCTCTTCACTGCAATGTGCTAAAAACGAATCTTGGGACACATTTAACTGATAAACAGTTTTTTGACACTGATCAACTTAAAAAGGTAAAATATAAAATACAAAAAAAATGCTCCATTTATTGTATAAGAATTGTTTGGGATTGGAAAAGTGGGATTTTTTTTAAAATTACGCTCCAAAATAAATAGTCAAATTAAAGGCTTGATTGTTCTAAACATTTCAGTATGATGGTTCTGAAATAACAAATCAATACATTTTAAGGATTTCTATACATCTTTACCAAAGGTGCCACTAATTTTGAAGGGTGCTACAGTATTTACTAGATGGCTAACAGTGTAGAGATTTTTACAAGTAATTTTAATATTTTCCTTCTTAACCTTTTTTGAAACCATTTAATCTTCATGTCCTAGTACTATGTGAATAATAAAAAAAAAAAAAAAACTACATAGATAAAATAAAGTGCCAGCAGGAGGGTTTCCCTTGATTTGGTTCAAATTATGTGTTAGCGCCATATTGACGACAAGCACAAATTATTTTTTAACAACACACAACCCAGCACAACATGATAAAAAACATCTTGGAGAGCTACCTATGGAGAGCAGTATTTTATCCATCAGTATCCTGTCTGTGCAAGAGATACTAATAAATATCTTAAGTTCATCTGAGGTCACCAAAGTCCAGAATGTAAATACATGAGATCATGTTTTGATTCCACTCATACGTTACCTCCATTGCCTTTTTCATCATTTTGGCATCAAACTCTGCTGGGGTCAGCATAAGCCCAATGATCAGCCTCTCTAAGTTCTTTGACAGCTCAGACTTCAGGTCCTTCATCAAGTCCTAGGAGGTGATTAAATACAAAAAGGTCTCAAACAATTAACATAGGAAGTACTTTATGACTCTAATTAGCTTCCTAAGCCCAGTGGTGGTTGTATATCTTAGTACAAGAACTAAGTTTGCAAATGTGTCCTATCTTAAATCCCTTTATTTTTGGTTTATTTTTTAAAACATTTGTTTCTCTCACCCTTCCCAGTAGGGATTTGAAGGCCTGTCTGATTTCCTGCCTCTGGGTGTTGCTTCTTCGCGCAACAATGTCAATGATTGCATCCTCATCTGTTCCTGTTTTTAGGAAAGAGAAGAAAACATTTATTTTCCACAAAATGCTCCAGGAAACCTACAATACTGTGCACAGGTATCATCTCAGTAATTTATCTAAATACATTATGGACTTCATCTTTGATGATTTCTTTGAACTGTTCTTTTCCAAAGGGAGAATGATGCAAAAACAGCAAAAAAACATCTTCATATTTTTAAAATAATAATAATAATAATAATAATAATAATAATAATAATAATAATAATAATTTATAAAGTGCTTTCCGTGACACTCAAAGACACTGTACAATAAAGATCAGAGATAAGCTTTGCATGCACAAGTTCATGTTTTTTTGTGGATTCCCTAGTAATATTTTCAACTTGTGCAACCATTTATTGTTTTAAAAATATGTACTGAAGTTTTGTTGTATCATTATTTGACCCTAGAAAAAGAATGATTCAAATAAGCCTAAAACTAATTTGGCATATCTCTCCTGATGAGTATATGCAAGCTTCTGACCAGAAGTGCACTTGTATTAAAGTTACATACCAAAACCCTTCATAGCTTTCCTCAGAGCTTGTGCATCAGCTGCAGGGTCAAAATCAGATGCAGGGCGGACTGTGGGCCTCAGCTAAGTAAGTAGAAATTACAGCAGAACAATGATAATCAATGACAGAAGTCGGTGACCAAAGTAGGACAGCTGCAGATACACACACAACAGGCCATAATTGTAAACATGGTATTTGCAAGCTTGGTGCAAAATTATAAAAACTAAGGTCAGCAGAACATGCAAAAGGGAAAAATTTCACATAATAGTTTGCTGTTCAGATATTATTCAACTGATTATGGCTGAGCCATATGATAACAATCCTTTGACATTTGAGGGGGCAGCTGTCCTCATGAAGTCAAAATTCACAACAACACCAACAATGATGATGTTGGTAGGCTGGGGAACAGCTGGGAGTTACAAAGCGTTAGTGAAACAGCCTTTTGTTTACAACAATGCTGAGACCTTTTTGACATTCATCCTCCATGCAACATTGACCTGCACATGGAGGGTCTGGAGAGCGGATTACAAACAAAACTACTTGTGTATCGGGAAACAGCATTCTCATCATGTTCAAAGTTAAACAAAGCCATCACTGTGCTCACATGGCTACAGCATGAGCTCACAGCTCAGTTAGAAGCAGATTATTGAGGAGCCAGCAGGTATTTGAAATTCCAGGTAATTCCGACGCAAACATGCAATGACACATCTATAGATCAGATGGGATCCAAACCTGCACTTTGGTCATGGAACTTAATTCCCACATCTTGTAGGCTATCTGTGCAGCTTCGGGGAAGAACTCTCCAGCTAAGCTGTAACGATCAGTTTGACACAATATTGCACACTCAGCAAAGCCAAAACCTCAAGCTTGGCTGCACTTTTTGGAAGACTCAAATATTGTCAATACAGTCCTACAGTTCATATTAGCTTCACTAACAAGATTTTACTGGTGCCTGCAGCATTAATATGAGGACATGTTGCACCCATTTTGTATAGATGCCTCAGTTTCATGCGTTCAGAAAATATCAATAACCGAAATTTGGTACTCTAGCACCCTCTACTGGTTATTTCTGCTGTCTGGAGTCAGGCTGGAACTTACTCATCATCTCCTCCACACAGGTTAAGGAGAGTCCTCTTGTAATCGCCTGATGTATCATCCTAATTCACACACATAAGTGACAAATTAACATCAGGGATTAATTACATTCTGAAACAGTGCATCTAAACCTGTTATTCGTTGTCATTTCCTGACCTTTATCATGTTATAAAGGGACTTCTCGTATCTGAGACGGAAACATTCTCGGATGTCCAGCATGTCGATTTCAGAGCGAGAAATCATGATACGGATGAGAGTGTTATCAGCTGTACCGAGGCCCTAAAAGAGAAAGACAAAATATTTGTGGGACAAGGTAATATGTTAAACATTCTTCAAAAATAAATTTTAAAAGCAGCTCCAGATATGAAAAATGTAGCAATAACTGATGAGACAAACAAAATGACTACATGTTTATACCTTCATTGACTTATAGAGACGTTTGGCAAAGAACATGGGAACGCTCCTTATGCACTGGACTGTGAGGAAACACAAGAAACAGGGACTGAGTTATATCAACAACTCCACAGTTTCATATGTTAAAGTAAACTGGGAATGTGTTTCTTACCAACAGCCAGCATGAGCCTTTCAAAGTCTCCAGACAGCTCATTCTTGATGCTATCCTCTATGGACATCTCTGCAATCTTCTCATATTCATCAAAAACTGAACATAAAAACAAAACAGCATATTTTAATGGAAGGCAAAACATCATTTTAACCTTAATATTGTACGGATTTGTTTGCTTCTCGATGGGAATTTAATGATTTATTTGAACTGGGTTTTTTTAACCAATGAGGAATGATGATACAGTAAAAAACTTTTCAGCTATTTTTGTTCAACATTCTGTAGTTTGGGTTTGGATTCTTCATGGGTTTTCTTTCATCCACATGTGGTTATAACCATGCATATTTGCTCAAATACATACGTATACCATCCAGTAAAATTTGCATAATTGTCCATTAGCCATCAGCAAGCTTCGAGCATGAATCTGGTTATATATTTAATTTTCCTTTTTGGAATGGTAAAGTTTATTTAAATTGGTTAGAATCAAGCCTTTAGGCATAGTCCATCATTTTACGGATGGGTTGACACCTGCTCTTTGGGAAGGCTATGCTTAATGTTAGTCTTCTTTTTCCAATTCAAAACCAGTTTTAATGTAGGTTTGGAATCATTGTCCTGTTGGAAACATTCAACTATGTCCAGGTTTTAATCTGTTGTTTAAGCTGTTGGTTTTGAGTGAAAGGTAGTCCTTTTTGATATTTAATCCAATAGAAACAGAAGTGCTACCACCACCTTATTTGAAACTTGGCAACTCCTCTGAACAAAATGCTTGTCACTGTGGCCATATAGTTCAATCTTTGTGTCTGACCATAAAACAAAGGAATGTGGCATTACCATATGGGCAGCTGGATCTTTAACTCATTTACCTCAGAAATATTGCTAATAATGCAGATCCAACAATTATCTGCATACATACAGCTTTATCAAAAGTCAAATATTTTTTCTCTGTCATCTGTTCCATACATGCATACATTCAGGTTTTTAGATACATCCTGCATGAGCATTACAAAGCTGCAAATAAATTCCCAGGCTCTATACAAACACCTACACCAAGTATCTGAGGCTTTTACTGCCTTAGAGACCTAAGGTCACAGTGGGAATGTACTGGATGCCTCACCACCATGCTAATCTTCCCATGAACTGGGCTCACCCATGCGAAGGTGGGTCACACTGCGGTTTCCCAGGATCATGATGAATGTTGCTTCGTCTGTCCCCCACTTCTCCTCTCCTGCAATATACAGGTCCTTCACAGAGGTGAGAGCACGTGAATAACATCAGAAAAAGTGACTAAAAAAAAAAAACGAGTAAAGTAAAGTCCATTAAAGTCCAAGTGAAGTTGCTATGGATGCAGTATGGCATCATCCCCGAGGTCCATAAAGAAATAAAATACAAGATAACATAACATAAGCATAAGGAGTCCTCCAAGCATGAATGCTATTTTGATTTTCTTTGAAACAGATGCTGAATTTAACAATAGGCATGGATTTCTGGTCATAAGTGAGATCATTAAATTAGTAAAAAAATTGATTTCCACACCATAAATACATGCAAAACATAAAAAATACATAAAAACATTAAAGATATCAAAAAAGGTTTAAAATACGTGTACAAAACATAATACCACAAGATAAATTCATGTATTCATAACTACATCAGCCCCTCACAGATCTAATGTTTTTGGATTTTTGTCACATTTAAATGTTTTACATCACCAAACACATTTTAACATCAGACAAGGTTGATCTGAGCCTAGAGCAAATTTTCAAAAATCATTTAATAGACAAAAGCTGTTCAAACCAACCTGACCCCATGTGGAAAAACATGCTTGTTAAATCATAAATATACTGATTAACCACATTTTTTTGAAAGTTGAGTTTCATTTTACTAACTGCACCCAGGCCTGATAACTCCCTGACCTGTTGAGTAAAGAAGTCACTTAAATAGAACCTCTGACAACATGAAGTAGGCCAAAAGATCTTTAAATGCAACACATCTTCTAAAGAATTTCAAGAACAGATAAGAAACAAAGTCAATGACATCTTTCAGTCTGGAAAGGCTTGCAAACCCATTTGTAAGGCTTTGGGACTTGACTGAACAACAATGAGAGCCATTATCCACAAATGGAGAAAAATGGAAAAAACAGTGGTGAACCTTCCTAGAAGCAGCCAGCTTACAAAAATTAACCCAAGAGACTCAACCAGGAGGTCATAAAAGAGTCCAGGACATCTAAAGCACCATAGGCCTCACTTCTGGCATAAGCACACAACATTTCGGAATAGCCAATAATTCAGTTGGTGAGCATAATCAACTTTGTTTTAGAAGGGTAGAGGGTGCTATTGTTGATCCAGTCTCAAAGCATTGAGCCTAAAAAACAAAATTTTTATGCCTCAGAATAACAGAAAGAAAACGCTAACCCAAACATGAGTTACTTACATAGGCTAAAATTCAGTTTATGTTTGAGAAACTGGATGCTGTGCTATCACATGAAACATTTAAGAAGCAAAACCCAAGCAAATCTAACCATGGTTTATTCAGAAAAAGACCAACAAAGTCTAAATTACACACAGTAAACTAAAATTGTAATTTCCAACTTTAAAAAAACAACTTCATTTGAGTGCAGTCCCAGAAAATTCACAAACTTTATGCAGATGTATATTTTTGTGAAATGGTTTGTTTTATGCTAAATTAATAATATTTAAATTAACTGAAAGATATTGAATAACCTAAACATGCATCAATTGTATAATTATTCTCACTTGTGCGTCCTGCTGCACCAAGTCTGCGTCCACAACCCCTGATTCATCTCTGGTCCCCTGAAAAAAATCCCAAATTAACTTAGTGCTGATCATCTGAGCCGTAAAGACATTAACACAATATCTGTCTCTTAACTGAACAAACCTGAAGCAGAACAACCAGCATCTTCTTAAAGTGACCTGATGTGTCCGCAACGATATCCTCCTCTATGTCCCTGCCATAGGCTGGAGACACAAAAAAAAAAAAAAAAAAAAAAATCAAAAGCAGCCAGATGAAAATAATCTTGTCTCAAAATCCCATGTCCTTCCTATCTTACCGTCCTTGTAGGCTTCAACCATGTCCTGTATCTGTTTGTTGTTTCTGGACGCCAGGATTTCTATCAGGCATCTCTCATTTGTTCCAACTCCCTGAAACAGCGTGAGAGTGAACGTGGAGCAAGAACTACTTTAAATAATTACCTGAAGGGAAATAAATGACATACTTTGACTGCATCGTGGATTTCCTTGGCATCATGGTAGGGAGGGGTTCTCATCAGACTCACAATGAGACGCTCAAATTTTCCTGTGAGCTCATATTTCAGATCTTCAATCAGATCCTGAGGAGACAGCATGATATTGAACGTTTAGAAAACCATTCTGTGTTGGTATATAAATGGTACTTCATCTTTGGTGTACCTGCCCAAAGCTGCATTTGTACGCTGCAATGATTTCTTGCCTCTGTGCATTACTCCGAGAGGTGATCAGGTCCAAGATTGTTTCTTTGTCACTACCTGAGGAGCACAAAACAACATTTCAATTTACTCACAAAGCTTGGACTACAACACCATCACCACAACAACTGCTAGGAGTTTTTTTGTTTTTTGTTTTTTTACATAAAAATACAGAAGATCAGAGGAAAGGAGTAAAGATAACATTTATCTTCTTGATCATGAATTACAGAGGAATGAGGCACTCACCGATTCCTTTCATAGCATTGTAAAGAGTCTCAGCATCAACACTGGGATCAAAGTCTGGAGAATCAGATACTGTACCTCTGAACACCTGTTTGAAGAATAAAGTGAAATTGAAACATTTTTTCTGAAGCAAGAGAAAAAGAATCATGTTAAGGATGTTGAACACCTATGATACATCATTTTATTACTCAGTCATTGTGTGCTCACCCTATCTGTAATTCATGTTATTTTTTTCCTTTTCGAGTTGAATGATTTGTATCTCAATGTGTCTCAATACTGCTTATGGCAGGAGCTTAGCTGCATCTCAGTGAGCTTTACAAGTTGTAAGAAAAACAACAGCATTAGGAATAAGTTATGAAGAAAGCTCCAAAAAACTATATATATTTGTTGATGAGTCTTAAAGATAACTTAGATAAATACAAGAATAATGCCTTTCAAAACTATTCACATCCTATTCAACTTAATCATATTTAGTCACGTTTGATCAAATCCACAAACTTAAATAAATTGTATGGGGATTGTATGTGACAGATCAACACAAGGTAATAGTTAAGTATGAAGTGAAACTAATATGATACATGGTCTCAAAAATATTTAACAAATAAAAATGTTAAATTAGCTTGCAGTATTCAGAAAGGTTCTGTATTTAGTTCTGTCCAACCTTCCAGTAACTCTGACCACCTTCCTCCTACCACTGAAACAAGACATCCCCACAGCATGATCCTGCTACCACCATGTTTCATTACGGGGATGGTGTGTTCAGGGTCATGTGGATTGTTAGTTTTACACCACATGCAGCATTTTGGATGTGGCCCAGAAAGTTTAATTTTGGTCTCATCTGACCAGAACACCTTCCACATGCCTTGTGGCAAACTGCAAACAGGACTACCTCCACTCTTCCATAAAGACCAGATTTGTGGAGTGTGTGACAAATAGTTTTCATGTTGCCAGATTCTTCCACCTGAGCTGTGGATCTGTGCAGCCTCTCCAGAGTTACCATGGCCCTCTTGGATATCTTGGTTTTTTTTGTACCCCGTCTCTTTCCTATTGAATGCTGAAACCACCCGCAACCCAGTAAGGATTAAATTGGTATTGGACATGGATGAACTAAGCAATGCTCTTTTAGATTTCAAAATGAAATATTGTTTGATAACCTGCTTTAAACATCTCAACAGCTTCATCCCTGACCTGTCTGCTGTGTTTATTGGTCTTCATAATGCTGTTTGTTCACTGATATTCTCTAACAAACCTCTGAGGGCTTCACAAAGCAACTGCATTTTCACTGAGATAAAATTACACACAGGTCAACTCTATTACTAATAAGGTGAATTCTGAAGGCAAGAGTAATGAGGACTTTATGTTAATGCATACACCAATTTTCCTGATATTTTTAAAACAATATTTAGAAAAATAATGAATCCTTTTCATTCGACTCCACAACTATGGAGTTTGTGTTAGTGTATCTCATAAAATTCAAAATATAATGTATTGAAGTTTGTGGTTAAACTTAACAAACCCTGGAAAAGCTGAAGGACAATGCATACTTTTCAAACCTCTGAAGACATACCATCATATCAAAAAAGTACACCCCTTTTAAATTTTTATAATTTTAGATAACTTATGAAAAATCTAAAGATACATTTGATTTTTCCTCAGAATTAGAGATGGATTGTGTAAAACCTGGAGTGACTGGACACCAGTGCAGGACTATAACAGCTGACCACTCAGGCCTTAGCTTGAGGAGAAAAAAAAACAAAAAAAAAACTGTGTTTAGCATGACCCCCCCCCCCCACACACACACATGTGCACAGCAGTGTGAAAGTATGTGTTTACATGTAACAGGGGTCAGGTTGCACACAGACCACCTGTCTACATGGGTCTGAAATACAATAGCTTAAATACAATGATAGACACATATACTGTACATTTAACTCTGCTCCCTCTTGACCCTGGGCCCTTCACTTTGTCCACAGAGTGCTGTGACCAAACAAGCTCTCTGGCTATAAGAAAACAAGTTGATTTACTGTTGGTTCTTAATACAGCTGCAGTCGCTGAGGTGAATGCTGCATTACAACATGCAGTCAGAATGTACTCCCCACTACTGACTGCACATTCCCAAATGCTCTGCTTCTGCGACCATCATTCTGCATGACAGCTGAACAGCTTCAACCACACAGCAACACCGTCTCAAATATGTGGCCCTAGCAACAAATTTTTATCCAAACAATTAATAAATTCATGAATCCTGTGAGAGTGAATGTGGATTGAATGCCGTCTTCTCGTTCCTTCCTTGACAGGTTTAGCTTGTTTTTTTTTTTTTTTCTTTTAAAATGAACCCAGTTGTGCAGATTTCAAAGTTTGTGCTTCATCAGGAAAGCTGGAGCACCAACTTTGGAATTGTCTTGTTTGCTGTGCCGAAGAGATGGGACAGGTAGCACTGACACCCTATACTGCTGGCTTTATGATGTGGAGGGCTCACATGGTGCCAGGTGACAGCAGCTGACTCAGGCTTCGTCCTCCCTTCATTCAATGGCACACAAAAACCGACCATGTCAAATAGACACAAGATCTCCTTCACAGTTTCATGTGGAATTGATCACGTGTGCCTTGTAAAAGTATCCATACCCCTTTAAGCACATTTTCTTAAATATCAGTCACAGACTTCAATGAGACAGACCAACACAAAGCAGTGTATAGTTCTGATGCAGAAAGAAATATATACATTTCTTTCAAAAATATTTCCAAATAACAAGCTAAGTAGTATGATTGGCATTTGTATTAACCCTTCTTTACTTTGATACCTAGAAGCAGCCAACTCTGAGGGTGTTGCAGAGATCTATAGCTGAGGTGGAAGAATCTGTCAACAATAGAGCTTTTTAATCATGCACTCCAAATCTTCCCTTTATAGAAGAGTGGCAAATAGGAACCATAAGATGTCCTGTTTGCAACAAGTCCTGTAAAGGATAAAACAAGTGCTCCAGTCAGATGAGACCAAAACTTTCTGGCCTACATGACAAGTACTATGTGCAGTGGAAAACTAGCACTGAACATCACTTCTTCCTTATAGTGAATTATTGTAATGGCAGCTTCATGCTGTGGAGATGATTTTCTTCTCAGGAGCAGCAAAGCTGATCAGAGCTAAGGAGATGATTGGTAGAAGTCAATACAGAGCAATTCCAGATGAAAGCCTGTTAGAGGCAGCAAATTACTTGACACTGTTGCAGAGATTTGACATTCAACAGAACTGGAATGGACTCCTGACGCGACAGAAATAGAGCAGATAAGAGCAATAATGGAATGATTAAATCAATGTACATTCAACTATTAGAATGGCCCAGTCAAAGTCCAGACTTAAAGCCAATTAAGATAATGTTTGAAATTGTTGTTCACAGGCTCCCTCAATCCAATGTGAGTTTGCCCTGAAAAATAGGCAACAAATATCAGTCTCTTGATGTCCAAATCTGCCAGAGACATACAAACACATGTCACACTTTTTAATTGAATACCGCATGTCCCATTCTGTCAGATGTATGAGGCAAAATGAGAATAGTTTTGTCAGCTTACCATGTTTGTATTTGGTCTCCTCCTCACTGCAGCTCAAAAATCTATTGTTTCTGGAGAGAGAGAGAGAAATGCTGACTTAAAAGCAGCAACACACACCATCATTGTCATTTTGAACTGGACAGTAGCCCTGAATGTGCAGGTCATTATGATGTAAAGGCATATCATAATGTCTCCTTTTAGTACCATGCCTGTTTTGTACCTCTTGTAATTATATCAGTTTACCAGAACATCACAGGACCAAAAGATGAACTGTAGAGCAGTGTCTGCAGCTGAACTGATTCACTGCATGGAAACTACAATAAATAAACCTGCAGGGAAATTGACTTGTCACACTTTCCACTCTGCCATGCATTAAAGGGCCCATTCAAATGTTATGGAAGTCATGTACTAACCCACTGAACATTCTTTGATTTTATTCATAGTTTAAAAGAATAAACTAAAGAAACTTGGGTTTTTATGTAAAAGAAATAAAATAAAAAGGGAATACCTGACATGTACTAAAATTGTATGCAGATAAAAGGAATAAAAAGCATTGTTCTGGTTTTAAATGCTCCTGGTTTGCCTAAAACAGCTGTGAAGCTTTCCCAAAAATAGCAAGAGGCGTTTAACTTAATATCACAATCAGTGTCTGAAGGGGGGTCTGGGGCTCTATAAATAAAGGGCCACACCCTTCTCTGTACCTCACACAGCAGAAAAAGCTTCAGCTGTCTCGTTTTCTGAAATAATCTCAACTTTCCCATAAAACTTATTTAGTCTTTTCTTATATCTGCTTCTCTAGAAGTGTCTTCATCTCTGCAGAAAATATCCTTCTCTCTCTCTCTCTCCTCTCTCTCTCTCTCTCTCTCTCTCTCACACACACACACACACACACACACACACACACACACACACACACACACACACAGCATCAGCAAACTTCTGTGAATTTCTGACGCAGCAGCCTTGTATTAAACCAAACCGGCGGAGATCGGACACAATATGAAGTCTCCAAAAAAAAAAAAAAAAAAGCATAGGGGCTTACCTTGTCGGTGCTGGGGTACGGTGGTCCTGCTGCCTCCTATAGCAAAAGACCACTGTGTCTCCAGCCCCTCCTCTCCGCTCAGGCCTGTCAGATTCGATCTCGCTGACGTGTCCTCTGACGCAGCGACTGCGGCGCACTCTGGCGCTGCAAGGAAACTGCGTAATTCTGCATTGCTGGGCATAATAGCGCTCATGAAGTAGAGCAACGTCGTTTGTCAATTAAATACAAAAACCAAACTAACTAAACTAATTAGTTGGGCACATTTTGATGAGTTTATGCGCGCAGATGAATGGGAAATGAACCGTCTACCGTTTCGATGATGACCTAATGAGGCCAGACAGTCCTGAAATGCTTAAAAAACGCAAGATCGACACGTTTCCACTTCGACTTTGATGGTTTGACTTTTGCGTGGGAGCGCTGCAGTTTGATTATGACACGGTGCAGCTGTAGGAGATGGCCTGCTCTATTTCTGTCGCGTCAGGAGTCCATTCCAGTAAACGGGGGAGAGACGCCAGCAGCGCTGAAAGGGGGGTTGGGTAAAGAGAAACAGAGAGACAATATCAAGACACTTAGGTGTCCAAAATGTAGCTACTAGATTTGATCCTTCCAGAGGAGACAAACACTGATACAAGTTTTTTTGTTTGTTTGTTTGTTTGTTTTAATATGACGTTAAAAATATTTTTCCACGTAGTTACTTGGAATTTATTTGAACTCCTCTTGTGTATGTCCTGAATATGAATTTACTTAATGCAGACATTTATTTTAGATACTCAGAAGAGATTATGTGAAACAAGAGGTGACTCATGGCACACTTTCATAATCTGGTACTCCAAATGGCACCAGCATGACTCAGTGGGTTTTATTCTGCTGCTGCTAAAAGTAACTTTAATCTTTATCTAATCACTATTTCTAGGTGTAATCTAGAAATTATTTAATCATGCTGGTGGAAAAGAGAAGGATATTATCTTTTCCTTCTCATTTCTGGGAGGCTATATCTGTTTGACAAGGTCAGCCAGGGACAGAACGGAGGAAGTCACTGAAAATGAGACCAGCCTGGTTTGACAAATGAGGTGTTTTCCTCTCAACTGGTACCTCTTTGCTACTTTTGAATCATACCTTTCAAAATCTGTGTCTTTCTTAAAGTCAAAGAACAAGTAAGTTGTTTTGAAACTTCACAGATGGAGACTTTATTTGTGATTTAGATCATTTATCATAGATTATTGCTTTGCACTTTGCTCGAGTGATTCCTATGTAAAGCTTCTGTTCCTCAGAGATTAGTGTTTTTAAGATTGCAAGTGATGAACTCAGTGTTAGTTAATCATCACCTGACCACCAATTTCTAACAAATGTTATCTTGTCACCAATTATTGTTACTTGGGAAACACAGGAGAAAAATGAATCTGGAGCAGTCTGATAAATAATCAAACGTTTCTCTGGCAACCTCGTATTCAGAATTACAACAACAGATGTGTTTCCACACAACAGACTGAAAGATCTTACCAGTTGGCTGCATAAGGATTGGTAAATCTGATGTAGTCAATAATTACTTTAAACATCAGCTACTTTTTGTCTCCCTAAAGCAGTTATAACTGAGTAGTAAATAGTCATTAGCTAAATATCTGCTTTGAGTAGTTTCAGTTAAGGTTATGTCTCTAACTGGATGACTACTAAGCACAAAACCAGTACTTAATGTGACCAATAAGTATTCCATAACCGAGCCCCTCTATACCTAATGGAAAATGTGCTATAATAGTAAAACAGTGGAAGGAATAGTGTATTTTCCTATCTTAAATTATGTACGTACTACTATTCATCTAAAAGAAGGTTCTGCAAGGTGTAAGAGATAATGCTCCCCAGAAAAAAAAATGTATAAAGAAACACACAAAGAAAATATTTTCTTTATATTAGAATTGGAAATACTTTCATGATCTAAATCAGTTTCAGCCATTAGTAAAGAAACATTTTGCTGAACAAACTTCAGCAAAATTTATAGAAAACAGAAAAGCTAATACAAGTGGCCCAAAATAGATCCCTGCAGCACTCCGCATTCTCACGTGGCCAAACAGATGTCAATGTGGTGACCCCAAATTATTGTCAACTAAGGTAAAAAACAATGCAATCTGTAATTTTTACATTTTTTTGTAATTCTTTCCTTATTAATCATCAATTAATTATACTTTTATCAACCACTTCTGTTGAATCTTCTTTTAATTTCATATTGATGTTCATACAACATATTCCATTCTTAATGAAGTGCTCAGTTTTTAAACAAATTAATCGATTCTCTTTTCACTTTCTCTTTGAATTGCCATTTTCATCCTAATGACTCATTTTCTTTACATTTTGATAAGATCATTGGACCGATAGTGGTTTACTAACATCCTCTGTGAATCCCCTCTAATGCTGCCAAAGAAATGTGGTCTTGGTGCAGCGGCAGTGAATATTACAACACAACATAGGCATTCACATGTTAAAATGCAGGAAGTAAAAAGCTCAAAATACATTTTTGGCTTATTTTTCAACACTGAGACCTTCTTGCTGTGAAGCAGCAATGTCGAACATGTAAACACACACTGAGCATGAAAGTGAAATCAAATAATTTATTCAGAATATTTACTGGGTATGCTGAGATTGTCCCCTATAGATATTGCTTCGGCTAGACAGGTACTAAGTGGCCCTGGCATGAAAGTAGGCTCCTCGTAAGGGGCCTACTTGGGTTGATAAATACAACCAACTTTAAAGCTGCAGTAGGTAACTTTTATGAAAAATATGTTTTTCACACATTTGTTAAAATTGTCACTATATCCTTACAGTATATTTTGAGGCAGATAATCTGTGAAAAAAATCAAGGTCTTCTACCTCCTCTCAGTGGTCCTACTGCCATCTGCAGAAATACACCGTTCCCAGTCAGAAGCAACCAATCAGAGCCAACAAAGCCAGCTGGGAATATGTAGGTCAATGTAGGTCTTACCTGGACCTCAAATGGGTATTAATTATCTAGCATTAAACCCATATAGAGAATTAACAGGGGAAAATTATGCAGCCAATGAACAATTCCACATAGGAACCTTTGTTCAGCCTTTTCCCTATACCTTGTAGCCCTGAAATGTAAATGTAGACAGGGAAGGCAATGGATTTTTTTTTTTCTAATAAACCTGAAATTCAGTGCTTATTCATGTTTCTAATCTGTTTGTTGTTGTTGTTGTTGTTGTTGTTTGTTATTGTTATTGTTTGTTTTTTTTCCAGAATCATACGTTTTCCTTTAAGCAATGTTGAAAACAAGACAGCACCATGTGTGGGAAGGACTGACTGAGGCAGGGAATCTCAGGAGATGAAAAGCTTTTGTCGTATACTGACATCTTCTGCTTTTAAACTGCACTACACTTGAAATAGAAAAGCATGAGCAGAATTTTGCCAAATGTGAAACATTCTGAATGTAATTTGATGAAACTGTGAAATTATATTTATAATGCCGATTAAAGATAATTTGTTTTACTGAGTATCCTTAAAAGTTTAAATTCTTCCTCTCACTTTTTTTGTTTTGGTGCATCTATTTAAGCTTTAATTTTATTTTATCATAAATATGGACATCAGCTATTTGATGTGAGCAGTTAAAAGAGATTAAATCCTTGATATTTGACAAAAGTCCTCACTCCAGTACAAATAACCAGCTTTTAAAGAAAACCCATGAAAATACATCAGATGAAGATATGAACACTAAAACATCAGCGTTATTCTGAGAAGGATTTACAGTTCACAGTTCTCACTCTGTCTGCATGCAATAATGAGCACATTATGACCCAAACTGGTCGGGAGTGAAAAAGGCTACTTTGTGAATAACTCCATTGAGTAGGAGGCTCACGCAGGCCAGTCCCGTATATATGGCAGCAATGTTTCCTTCATCCTAGCCACCAGCACGGATATTTGTGTTGTCTTTGTCGCGCCAGCACAGACCACTGGTTACTCCTCGTAGGACTGGAGATAAAGGTAAAGAGCTTGTGTGTCTGCAAAAGAAGTCAGATTTAAAACCTCAGCATCAACATGAATCAGTGTATTCTACTGGTAAACTGTTTCTGATAAGAGTTCTGTCTATTTTACCTTTAATGCACAAGAAAGAGCCATAAATTTTGCATTAGAGAACATTAGTTGAGGGTCAACAGAATCATGATTAACCATGTGATCATAAAGCTGCAGATCACATGTGTAGATGATGTTATTTAGTTAAGCATTACCCCTTGTCTCTCTGGAAATGGTATCTCAGCTGGAGAGTTCCGGCCTGAGCGCAGATTTGGCTACAGGTACTTTGACCATCCATGCCGGCCGCCTTCCTGCTTGCTTCCTTTCTGCCTGTTCAAGTGAATGCCAGGAGGGATTAGATGAGCTGAAATCCCATGATGGGAGACGAGAAGGTAAATGCTACCTCTCAGTGAGCAGCTCCACAGTCCGCTGCATGAGCCATGAAAGGTGCTTTGTCCTCCGCTAAAAAAAAAAAAATAAAAAAAAAAAAAACTCTCAGGGGCTGAAAGCCTGGCACACTCACATTCTTTAGGTTACAGATGGAAGCGCGGATCTTGAGAGGCAAGAAGCTAACAGCACGTTCAGAAGATACAATGTAGGTTTGCAATCTAATCAAGGAAGGTGAATACTGGGAATGTGCTATTCTTTCACAGGTTTCTTGTTCTTTTCCAGGGAGACAAAGTCTTACAGAAATGTGGACCTTGAAGTATTGAATCATCTGGAAGGCATTATCATCAGAAGTTTATCAAAGTTGCAAATCTTAAAAACAGCACAACTATAAATATCCACCGGGAAACAGGAAATAATTGTCACCTTTTCTGTTTATCCTCCTTTAAATAAAGTCATAAATCAGGTTAATGAGTTTAATCTAACTTAAATTCTTTATGCTTAATTGTATATAATTAAGTGAAAATTACTAAATAGTTTTGGATCTAACATATTTATCACATTTCTGCTTAAATTTTAAATACAGCAGCTCTCACATTTATTTTTCTACTCCAACGCTAACAGAAATCAAATGAAAAGGCATATATTAGACCTGTTTTGACCTCTGTTTGCATTTGATTACTTGTTTTTCCTCATTTGTTTTCAGAATTAATTGATTAGGACTTGAAACAGAGACCCTAACAGTTACGCTATCTCTGACGTGATAACTGCATGAGCGGGATGAGGCCACTTTGCAAGACGACTGCATTTTTTCAAAAGCTACTCAGAGAAGTAATAGTGCATATAACCAATGACTGATTAAAGGGCAATCGGTGAACAGGGCGTAGTTTTCTGTCCTGTGGACTGAAAGAAAAATTCCAGGCATCAGCACTATCATATCTTGGGGAGATAAAAGAGGTCACGACTCAAATAAATATATAGTTTTAAGGGAATGACGGCTCCTGTTGTGTCCTGTCAACACACCTGTGAGGCAGAGATCTACAAAGACGTGAGTGTTCTGTTTTCTATCTTTTATTCTCTGAAGTATCTTATATGTCCTGTAAAGGCCTTTCTGTTATGGTATTCTCAGAAAACTTGAGTTTTATTTGTTTTCTTTGTATATTTATCTCACGTTACCACCCCCCAAAAAAAAAAAAAAAAAAAGAAAAAAAATCTGTGATGTTTCTTGACAGGAAGAGCTGACCTGGCAATCATTTACTGACACATCCTCTGATCTGCCCTTCCTATCCTTCTCCTCTCCCCTCGATCTTTCACCAATTTGCTCTGGCTGTCTTAACATCAACCTGCTCTCCCACCTGTGGCTTCTTATATAACCCCCTCACTATCCTGATCTAAACCCCTGGCAGAAGCATGCCGTGCAGTGTGGTCAAGTCCTTTTTGGTGAGCCTTTCCCGCAGGAAGCCCATCGAGCCTGATGGGGAAGAGTCCACCTTCAACCGATGCTTAACCACCCTGGACCTGATCGCCCTGGGTGTGGGGAGCACCTTGGGAGCCGGGGTCTACGTGCTCTCTGGAGAGGTGGCCAGAGACACTGCAGGACCCAGCATTATCATTTCTTTCTTCATCGCGGCCTTGGCATCTATATTTGCCGGACTTTGCTATGCAGAGTTTGGATCCAGGGTTCCCAAAACAGGCTCAGCTTACCTTTACAGCTATGTGACTGTTGGTGAGCTGCTGGCTTTTATCACTGGCTGGAATCTGCTGCTCTCCTATGTCATAGGCAAGTATAATACTCTTTATTCAAATTATTTTTATAAAAATTATTTTAGAAAAGTTAATTTAGAAAATCAAATCTTCTTGTTATATTTATTTGTCCTACATTAATTTTGACTATTTTGTTTACCTTTGTTGATAGAATATCTATTTTATTCACTGGCTTTTGACCTGTTAATTTTCCTTAACACTATAACTTTTTAGTTTCAAAAACAGATGATCTATTAATGCAATCTCTGAGAACACTTAAACCCATGAAGGTTCAACAAGGATGTTGCTCTTTGACCCTTTACCGCCTCAGAAGCAATTCTCAAAAGTTCATCTCTCAGAAAAAAAAACATATTTATTTTTTCCCACTTGATTAAGCAGCAGTGCTTTAATGGCAGGATGGGAAGGAAGTGTTCCCATCCAAATTTTCTGTTTATGACAGCACTAAAATGGTGACTCGAGATTATTATTTTATGGCCCTTTTTTCTGCTCAGGAACATCAAGTGTTGCTCTGGCATGGAGTGGGACATTTGATGATCTGATTGGGGGTGTCATATCCAAGTACTTTGAGGAAAATGCATCCATGGGCCTTCCTGGATTGGCACCTTATCCAGATGTGTTTGCAGCTGGTCTCGTCTTGCTGCTCTCAGGTACAAACTGATGATGCTCAATTAATACAAGAAAATTGTACATCAGTTTAAAAATGTCAAAAACAAATCTGCTTTGTGTGAAGGTGTATTGGCATTTGGGGTGAAAGAGTCAACAAACATCAACAAGATCTTTACAGCGGTCAACATCTTAGTGCTGCTGTTTGTGATCATCTCTGGATTTATCAAAGGGAACCTCTCCAACTGGCAGATCAGTGAAGAGGCTCTGATAAATGCCACAGCACAATTCAAGTAAGTGCAAAGAGCAATTTAATCCCATCATAAAAAATATATCTTACAGCAGATGAAGAGCAACTTCAAGTCTTTAAAAAATCTACAAAAAGTCTTACAAAGACCTGAGACGGGACCTTCATCACCATTCAGCTAATCGAACTGTTTACCGAGTTCACCGCCAGTAGCTCTTTGGCAGAGCAAAAATCTACTTTAAAGGTTAAGTTAAAGACACAAGACACAAATTGTGTCTATATACCAGGATGCTAGTGACAAAATATCAATACATCTTATTTCAAACTGTCTCTTTGTTAAACTGTCTTGCCCTTTAGGTTTAGTTTTTATTCTTGAATCATTTTAAGTCTGAATTAATAAGTTCAAGAAGCAAAATGTAAAAAAAAAAAAAAAAACAAACAAACAAACAAACAAACAAAAAACAAAAAACAAAAAACAAAACCCTACTCTCTGAAAATGGTCAAATACTGGACCAAAAATTAATGGAAAACGACCAAAGTCCAACAGAATAAAAAGACTGAAGAAACATAAATCAAGAACACTTTCAATGATTCCAAGTCTGTAAAGAAATAAGTGATGAGTCGAGACTATCACACAGAATTGTGAATACAACAGTATTGCCTCCCTGGTTATCTTACTGTAAATAAACATAACATCATGCCCTCTCTTTTTGCAGCAACCTGAGTGATACCATCAATGTAACGAGCAAATATGGAATAGGAGGATTTTTTCCTTATGGCTTCAGCGGCACCTTGGCAGGAGCAGCAACATGTTTCTATGCTTTCGTTGGATTTGACTGCATTGCTACAACAGGTAAAAAGTGGATTTTTTTTTCCTCTTATAATCATATTATCTGAACTTTTGATAACCAAAATACAAATATAACACAGATGATTATATTTTAGTGCAATAAAACAAAGTGTTACAACTACCGTTAGCACTGCTGATACCTTTAGAATGATGTTGTAAAGTTAAACAAACAAGGCAATAAAATATATCAGCAAAACTGTTTTATGAAACTGTGATAAGAGACATTAAAGGATACTTTAGTAGATCTACATAATTGTATAGTGATTTTACAACTAACTATAAAGCACTTTAAACTGAACTGGAGTTACTTGTTCGGTTTATAAAAGATAACTCCAAATAAGGAATGCTGCAGCAGTCATGAAGCTTCTGTATCTATCACAAAAAAATTGCATCACAGAGCACATCTGTTCTTCCTTTTTCAGGTGAGGAAGTGAAAAACCCTCAGAAATCTGTCCCTGTGGGCATTGTGGCTTCACTTTTGATATGCTTCCTGGCCTACTTCGCGGTGTCTGCTGCCCTCACCTTGATGATGCCCTACTACATGCTCAACGAGAAGAGCCCCCTACCCGTAGCTTTTCAATACGTTGGGTGGGGACCCGCCAAATATGCTGTGGCTGTGGGATCGCTGTGTGCACTGTCCACCAGGTCTGAAACTTCACTGAAAGATACAGTTGGGGTCATGTATTGTCAGCAGTCAAGCTCGAAAGCTGTGGTGTCCATTCATATCTCAGTAGAAAAACATTTTTCTGAGGGTGGTTTGCAAAGGGTTGTTGGAAATTTATTTTTAAAAATGTGGTCCTTCAACCTTTCTGAGGCTTTGGCTGAGCCATACATAACAAAATTTTAATTGAATGTGATCAGTGGGGTTCAAAAAGGCCTTGCTGTTTTAAACACGTATGCAGGGTTCAATGGTTACAAGCATGCACAGCTTAGGCTGCATTTGATGTGCCTCGATAGTCATGACTCTGCCCTAGAAATGACACCCAGCTGAGTTCAGCATGTTGGAAAACTAGTTAAGTTTTCACATTTTTATGATGAGTGATTAAGTTAACTATTGTAAGCAAGACTAGCTGATAACAATATGTTTCTCACCCAAAGAATGCAACCAACCACTGAAGGACAAATAGAAATGGTAAATAACTATGTCTGCACCTGTTTTAATATGATAGAAAAAATCAGCAGTGCAATAATGGTGGGATTACTGCAAGCTTTATGATGAGTGATATGTAAGCCATAATGTACAGGAACTTAGAGGTTGGTGTCAGATTCGAAATTTCACTTTAGGAGGACATTCTCAGACCCAGTATTTTGATGTCCAAGAGACCGATTGAATGCACTTTTAGTTTTCATTATTCAGGCATAAATAATATGCATTTATGAGGCTAAGAAAAAATAAGAGTCTCAAATTTATGTTAATGTATTTAAACATCATGTTTTCTGGGGCTATCATTGACAGTCACAAAAGTTGAAAGAAGATGCAAAGAAATGGGTAGAAACACAGTGAGTGCTTAAACAATGACACTGCTCATATCAGTTTGCTCAGGGGTCAAGATAAGAATGCTGACCAAGTAACCTTATTCAAATCAAGCAAAACCAAATTGGGAACAATCAGTCTTTCTGTTTGAAAGGTCCAAACAGCCATAATGATGTTGTTTGACCCTGTTTACACTTTTTTCTGCAGCCTGCTGGGCTCCATGTTCCCAATGCCTCGGGTGCTTTTTGCCATGGCAAGAGACGGGCTGCTTTTCCACCCTTTGACCAAAGTCACTGCCAAGGGCAGTCCTGCTATAGCTACCATATCATCTGGAATTGTGGCAGGTACAGAAAGTCTGACTGTTCTTAAAAGTTTGCACTAAGGTTTATGACTTGAACTCAAAGTAACACTACGTTTCGCTTTACTTTTATATCTTCAGCCATCATGGCTCTCCTGTTCGACCTGGAAGCCCTGGTGGAAATGATGTCCATTGGTACTCTGTTTGCCTACACACTTGTAGCAATATGCATCCTGATACTGAGGTACATTTACTTGTTTTGACCAGCGATGCAGAAATATCTTTTTCTAAATGTTTGACCTTCAGATCCCAAATTGGGCTGATTCTGATTTCTCTTTAAGAACAATAATATAAGACTAAAAGTAGTCATTAATTATTTATATTAGGGGGGGGGAATGCAGTGGTTTGAGTGTCCTATATTGGTGATTAACATTTTTAGCAAAGTATTACTTTAAAAAACAGTCTCTGTGTGTTTTCTCTGGAAAACATAGATCCTTATCCTAACTCTGAGATTTACAAAAGTCTGCCTGCATTTCCATTTTAATGGCAGACAAAGCTCAGATGAATAAAAAAGAGCAACTTTGCAGTCCTCTGTTCAGCCTTCCTGGTATCTGACAGAAGTCCTGCTCTCTCGCTCTCTCATTCAGGTCCTCTCTCATGGACCTGAATGAACCATAGTCATTTCTTTACATGTCTTAGAAAATACAGTTTTCTTTGCCATAGCTTCTTATGTCCCACCTTACTGATACTGAAAATAACTTATTTTGAGTTCAGCTATCACGCCAAGAGGTGCTGTAGCTGTTGGGATCTAGTAGAGTCTACTGTATGGTGTGCTTACTAGTTGGAAAGGATTATATTTTTGAGTTTTCAACCTACCACTTATTGGTTAGGAGGGATTAAGTAAATAATCTTCTGATTCACATCATCTGACAATTTCTCTGTTCGTCTCTGCTTCTGAAATTTATATATCTCAGTTCCTTAAAACAAAATCAAAACTCACAACATATGTATCCTTTTTTTGGGTACATAAGGTACCAGGCAGCCCCTTCTGAAGACATGGATCTGCAGACCAAAGAATCAAACTCCAAGTTTGGATTCCTGAAGCCTCCATCATCTCCCACCTCTTCCACAGCACGAAGAGTTACAGTCCTGACCATAAGTTCTGGTAAGAGATGCCAGAAGCAGTCGTTTAAAGCACTTTGTCTTTAAGAGTAATGTTCCCTTTCTGGTTCATGATTTCATGATTTTTCTTCATTTGTCTTTGTGCAGTTGTATGTGTGGTTGCACTGTGTGTCACCCTGACTCAAGCCATAGATGCTTTGGTTAATGTTGAGGCATGGAGTGTGGTGCTCGTTTGCATCTTTTCCTTCATCCTGCTACTCATTTTAATCTTCATCTGGATTCACCCACAGAATCCCATAAGGGCAACTTTCATGGTAAGAGTAACTAAATTAAAGTTGGTATTGGCTGGTTATCATACTAGTTCAAAGTTAGTGGTTCAGACACTCACAGAACATGTCTGAGGGATTGTAGGGTTTACTTTTATTTATATGGCTCATAAGGCAGTGCTGCCTTTCTTCAAGCTGTTGTTGAGCACTCCCAGTCATCTGGCTAAAGGAGGGATACACTACACTTTTCTCTCTCTTACAAGACAGAGAAATATATACATTCTTGGTCTGGAAACAAAAGGGGAGCCACTCATCAATCCTACTAAGCTAGTACTGCTAACTGCAACTACTAACTGGAATCGACAAAGTTCAAGTGGCATGTCTGTTAAGCAGCAGACTGCAGGCTAGTAGATAGCCAAACTAGCTAACAAGCTAATAACACTTTGTTAGACTTGTATAACTCTCTCAAGCCTAGCAAAATAAAATGGTATTGTGTTCTGTAAAATAAGCATTTGACAAATAATGAAAAATGCTTTTGTGGGTGTTTATTGCACATTTTTGACTTTAGTTGATGTGTCAAAATCATAACAACAAATAATTGTTTTAGACAAATTGCTACAAAAAAAGGAATCATAAAAGACATTGTAATATCAGACAAAATAAAATCTGAGTACATAGAAAATGGAGTTTTCAAATAATTATATGGTTTGTTAGCAGAGAAAGTTACCCAAAAGGACCTGACCGTATAGAAAAAAGTAATCACTCTGCTGGTTAATTTAAGAATTAACTGTGATTAACAATTTTTTTTTTTTTTTTTTTTTTTACGAAAGCTCAGTGCAATTTCTCTAGCCACACCTGATTCCTGCCAAACTTGCAGAATAAAACACAAAACAGTCAAATGGGACCTGTCTGACCACATGAAGTAAACTAAAAGATCTGTAAAGATCTGTATAAGCAACACATTCTCTGATCTAAAGAACATCAAGACCATATGAGAATCATCAGTTAAATCTGTCAGTGTGGAAACAGCAGCAAAACCATTTCTAGGGCTTTGGTGTCCAGCAGATCCCAAGAATGGAGCAGCAGTGACATATCCCTGGAGTTCACAACCCAATAAAAATTATTTCAAATGTGCACCTAGATGACTCATCCAGAAAGTCATAAAACAACCTAGAGCAACATCTAATGCACTGCTGGTATCACTTGCATCAGTTAAGGTGAGTGTTAATGATTTAACATGAAGAAAGGGACCAGCCATAAATTATATCCATGTGAGAGCTTCAAGGCCACAACCCCTACTTCTTAAAAATAACTCCACCTGAAGGAGAAGTTTCATGATCTTGAACTCAAGTGCACCCCAGTTAAGCAGGAGGACAACGATCCAAAGCAAACCAGCTAGTCCATCTGTGACTGACTCTGAAAGACAGTATTATTGTGTTTGAGTGGCCTAGTCAAAGTCAGGACTTAAATCCAGTTGAGATGCCATGGACCTTAAGCAGGCTGATCATGCTGGAAAACTCTCCAGTGTGGGTCAATTAAAACTATTTTATCAACAAAGAGTGGAACAGAATTTCTCCACAGTAATCTAAAAGACTCAAAGCCAGTTCCTCCAAAAGTTTGACATTTTCTGTTTAAAATTTTAAAAAAAATTAGATCATGCTATCCAGAAGAGAAATACTCATGGTTGTAATACCAGGAGAATCTCATACAGGCCCATGACTACATTCAAGCACACTTTAGAAAGAGCATTAAAAAAAAAAAAAAAAAAAAAAAAAAAAAAAAAAAAAAAAAAAGCTTTCCAACCCACATTTATTTTTCATCTTAGGTGCCATTTCTCCCAGTTCTACCTTTATTGAGCACACTCATCAATGTCTACCTGATGGTCCAGTTGGGTTCGGCCACATGGGTGCGATATGCTATCTGGATGTTAATAGGTAAGGTTTATTTATTTATTTAGTTTCAATCATTTAAAAACGTTATCATTCCTGCCAATGGTCTCAAACAGCCCTCCCACCTCCCTCTCTGCAGGGTTAGTTATCTATTTTGGCTATGGAATCCGTTACAGTGTTCAGAGGAAGCGACTCAGGACCGACCAGACCAACATCGAAACAGTCAGCAGCAAAACAGACATGGACATATTTAAAGAGGAGAGGTTTTGAGTCCAGAGGGGGTGAAGACAGATACACTGAGATGTTACATAGAGTAACTGCTTTATAACTGTGTAACTATGTTCTACATGTATCAATTACTATCCAAATTTGGGGTTTTAAATGCCAAAAATTGCCAGCAAACAGGTTTCCAGAACAAGAAATGTCCAAACAGAGAAGCATTTTTTTCTAAACGGAAACTTATTTACATATTCTCAGTCAAAAACCAGATATTTTTACTGTGTAACACAACACTGCATATTCAGCATGTTTATAATAAGAGAGCTATGCTATACTTCCTAAAAGGCCTTGGAGTGAAAGAAGTATTTTAAAGTAAAATAAATTATTTAATATAAGGTGTATTTATGCTGCCTCTCACACTATTGCTATATAAAAAAAAAAATTATAATAGGCTAATAAACAATAGGAAATTAACTGATATTTAGTGGAAATGTAACATTCTGATACATTAAAATAAACATTGGGTTTATTCTTTTAAATAACAATGGTAAAAAAATGTAAATTGGTGTCATTTTTAAAAATTATAATAATGATTACAAGCTACATCTTTTGGTTTCATTTCTTTTTTTGTTTGTTTGTTTTGGTTTCTTATTTATAGTGTTAGGCCCAAGCAGATGTACGAGTCACAAAATGCCATTTTATGTAACAAAACTTTTATTTACTCCTTTTTTTGTAATGTTCAAACATAACTGTGTTAAAGATTACATAGTGTTTCTATGTGTAAATATGAACATTTTACATATTTGCTACAATTCTGTACATGTATTTCTTAATTATAAAAGGGGGAAAAAAGTTTTAATTGTAACCTGGAGTTACTTTTGTCACAGGTTGAATGACAATAAAATAAAAGAATAAATATTACTACAGTTTTTCAGAAATGTCTCTTTAACCACAGTTCACAGAGAATAAAAGGACCTTTTAGGACACCTTATCATTTTCTCAAGGAAATATGTAAAATAGTCACTGAGCATGTTTTGAGTTTGTTGTGATTTCCAAGTGTCGTAAAGTATTGCAACAAAACAACAAAAGTATCTTCAGAACAGCAAAGTTGCCAATACAACATTTACTGGTTGTTTCTTTTTGGCTTAGTTTAGTTTTTCATTATAAAGGAAGTGGTTTTCACATCTAAACTTTAGCAGAACACACATGTGCAGAAAAAAAAGTAATGAGTAGAAAGCATTGGTTTGGAGAAGAAAAAGATTTTCTCATATCTTTTTCTATTTGGAAAAACATGCATTTCTCGTATATACAATATCATAAACATAACGCTTTAACTAGTTCAATACTAGAGATGAATAACAGAGGGCTTGTCCGTTCATGTATGAATAAACACTCAATAGATATTATTCAGTCTGGACAAGTTATGTGTAATGTCAGTTTTAATTTTGATAAGAATTTCACGTTACTTTGCTCTGTTTACAATTCCAATGCAATGGAAGTACTCAGAGAGTTCAGGAAAATAAAATGGGACTACAATTCTCTGATATGTTATTCCCAAAATAAGATAAAGGCTCTGTATGAAAACTGTTAGTTCTAATTGCATCATATATATTCTAAGTGGTTTATTTCTGGAAAAAGGAAAGGAGGAAATGTTTCCCTTATCTATGGGAATGACAATAAGCATACTCTCCTAAGTTTTAGACCTGTGACTATTTCCTTATGTGTCAAAGTTCTTGAGAAGCATTTGTGTAAATCAATAACTATTTGAGGAAATATGAGTTACTTAGTGACCATAAATATGACTTAAAAATCAGTTAAGATAGTTACACATGATGGATGTTGTAGAAAATACAGCAATTGCTATTGTTAAGAAACACTTTAAGGCAATTAAGACTGTTGGTCATTTAATACTCATTCAAAAATGTTGCCAATATGGAGTACACAGGCTCAGAAGGTGTTTAGGGAAAAACAATTAATTAAGAAAATAAATGAAATGAAATTACATCAGACTTATATAGTGCTTTATTAGGACACTCAAAGATGCTTTACAATGAAATCAGTCAATCCCATTCATGCACACAACTTGTATGTGGCACCACAAGTTTTAATCGTGGGACAAAGGTTACATTTAAATTATGTTCAAACAAAGAGTGTTAAAACCTACAATGCATGTGACACAAGTGACACAAGTGGTTTAAATTAGCTAAAAAATTGTGAAAATGGTTTGATATTAACACATCATTGATTAATGTAGTTCAAACTAACATTTGGATCTTTTGATCTACCAATGAAGTTAAATTCAGTTCAGTGTTGAATTCAACAGATTTCATAAAACAAAATTTATAGGTGTGAGATCATAAACCTTTGCTGGAAGCCACACATTGGGTAGTATATATAATAAATACAGTATATACAATAATTAAACTTCCAAAAACATATTTTGGAAGAATATATAATGTTATATGAACTTTGCAATTAATATGTGTATATTCCTAACCTCACCCTGACCCCCAAATTACAACAACACAAAAAAATACAAATAATCACATGTTTAAAAATATTGCAAGTTATTTTTGTACTGTGCATTTCTTAAAACAGGGTGATTGTCATTAAAGAGGTTGATTTGTTTTAACATATGTGAAAACTAATATGAAATTCAGATGTGCATCTGTTCAGGGAATGATGAAAATGAGGTTTTTAAGCAGTTGAATTATTGCTTGAGTTATAAGAAGCAATCAAAATACATGAATTACATATGCAAAAATATACAAAAAAAATCACCATCATTTGCATTTTTTAAGTGTGATTTTATGATTAATTTGATTCATTTTCGTTGAGCTTGTGAATGCAGGCCACAGGTTTTATTAAGCACCAAACGCTTTTAACTAACCACACCTGTGTGTCCATTTCCTAATTTCCTGCTTATGTATAAAAAAATGTAGCATACATTACCATCAGAAAAAAGAAACAAAACCCAAAAAAACAAAACAAAACAAAAAAAAAAAAAAAAAAAACAGTTGTTTACATGTCAGGATATGTATGCACTACAAGTTCTGATTTCTGGAACTTTTTATAGCTTTTATAACTTACTCTGTTGTATCCAAGTTTTCCATATGCACAGAGCTTTGTTGCATATGGAATATTAACGTTTGTTGTGTTTTTATTTTCTCCAGAAACACACAATCAAATCAGCATATTATTAAAAAATGTACACCTCTAAGCTTTAGTTTTTTTTTAAATGATGCTTTTTCTTTGCTTTTGGAACATGTCTTATTTTCAGTTAATATGCAGAAAATGTTTGAACTAAACATTTAAACCCATAACCAAATGATTATTAAGGTTGATTAAAGTTTAAGCTAAACATTTCGTCATAAAATGTTACAAACTTCCAACAGCTTTTTTTGTGTTCAATGAAGGCCTCAGCCTGTAATGCTATGTGCCCTAGAACATATGCCTTTCTACCAGTAAATACTGTTTTCTACAGAAATGTATAGACTTCAGCCTTTTACATTTCGAGAAAACTTTATGCTTATATAACATTTTATTTTGACTTTTTTCTTTCTGGCTGTTGATGTTATATGTTATTTATCTGATTCATGAACAGAAAATAAGAAGCATCCAGCCTCATCTCTGTAAAAGTCTTTGACTGGAGTCACACCCACACACACAGTCATTTTTCTGGGCAGCTTCTGTGAGGGTCAGACTATCCCACTCTTCCACTCCAGCAGCTGAACAAACAGGCTCTGGGCTCTTATTGGTCCTGGGACTTCAAGGAATGTGTGGTGCTAATGCTCCACTCTAAGTTGAAGGAATTTGTGTAATTCTGCTTGCCTACTCTCTTCTCTTCTGTATTTTTTCTCTGGTTTGTGCAGAGTTTTCTCTGTGCTGAACTGCCTGAACTAAGAGTTTACTCACCACGTTGGACATCAACAGATCAATCATGCGTTTGCTGAAGTTATCTGAGTCGAAGTGGAGGCTAGTGCTGAGCGCTCTCCTTGTTTGTGCAGTAATCTTTGAGTCAGGTAAGTGAATTCATTCCCTTACTGTGCACTTCTGTAAACACCAAGAATGCACCATTTTTGTTGACTTATTTCTAAAGCTGGCGCACAATTAAACAATACATTCATGGAACCAAGCAGTGTTATCTGTATTAACTGTTATTTCACCTGTATACTGTGTTTGTCACTGGTAAAAAGATACCAAAGAACAGAAAACGGCTCCTGAAAGTACGTCCATGCCAAAGAAATCCAAACTTGGTAAAGTAGCAAGCAAAAGGCAAAGAGCTGATGTGGTTAAACCAAAGATCAAATCTACAGTTAAAGCTCAGACCAAGACATTGCTCACACAGGTAGGAAACAGTAACTTACTGATGGAGATGCGCATCTCTCTTATTGTCAAAATTGTCCTGTTTTAAAAATCATTTTTATGTACTCACTTCATTAAGGTTCTTGGCAGAGGTGTGTTCAAGAAGGTGCGAGAGACCTTAAGCGTGCAGACAGGAGACACACTGAGCCTGAGGTGTAGGGGCAAACCTGTGCAGTGGAGCGTCCCCCGTTATGTGGAGGAGGATGAAGGAAGGCTTATGTAAGATACATGTTGATAAATCTGTATTATGCATGGTGATGATGAGACAATGGAATATGCACAAGTCTGTTTATTCTTTATGTGTTTGTTTTCAATCTGCAGGATTGTCCAACAAGAGCAATTTAACCTCCTGACATTAGTCAACACAACTGTTGCAGACACAGGGGAGTATACCTGTTATCCAATGTATTGTGAAGACAGAGACTGCAGGAGAGAGTACAACAAAGCTGTCAAAGTCTTCATCTTCTTTCCAGGTACAATAGAACAGAATTTTCATATCTATACATTGCTGCTCTGGTAAAATATGTGCAGAAATCCTGAAAATAAATCCATCTTTCATTGCAACAGCATAATCCCACAAGAAAATGTTTTTGAAACATTCAACCTTTAATTTGAATATATTTATTCAGCAGAACATAAACCCCTAATCCCAAAATCACAGGTACTACACTTATTGGCAGCCCTAATATTTATTACAAAATGTTTATTTTTTTACTTTTCTCAATGGATCTTGACATTTTAATCATTAAACCATGACTGTCTGTTTCCCTGGAGTATAAATAAAATGTGACACAGAGGCTCATTTTCTTCAGCCACTTTTTAAAGTAGGAAATACAAGAGAGCATGCTATTCATGTACAGTAAATTTGTGTTGATCTTCATATGTTGAGGAAACTGCTACAAGGAAAGAGCTACTTGGTCAAACCTGCCAAAATTCATTAGTGAGAGCAAAATTTAAAAAAAAAAAATACAGCTGGAACTTTGACAGCAAAGTAAAGAGCTCTCCTAAGTTCATTGTTTAAGAACAGCAGCAAAGATTGGCATCCTGAGGGTACCAAATCTTTATAGTAGCAATTAGATGCTTTCTACATGCCAAGTGGTTGCACGGTGGTGATGCCAGGGAATGTTTTGTCCTATCATCGCTAGCAAAAACTTGTGGAGTTTGATCAACTTTACTGGGAATTTACCTAAAACCACATTCTTTGGTCAGATAGGATTAGGTTTGAGCTTTTTGGTAACCTTCTCAGATCAGATTTAGACTTAGTCCCTAGACCTAAATCATATGAAAAACTAGTGAGGTGACCAGAAGAGAAGAGAGCACAAGAGAGGATTCAGGACTCTGAATGAGTTTTGGGTAGGCACTATTTCAGGTCAAACTACCTCCTCAAGTGGCTCACTAAGTGAATGTTCTCAAATTAAAGGTATGACCTTTCTGAACTTTACAGTGTGAAATGATGCTACCGCAAAGAGAGAGTATCACACATTTTCACCAGAGGTGCTAATGAGGATGACAGGCACAGAATTCATTAGGATTGGTCAGCTGCACCTAATTAATCTTATAATCAATCCCTCTCATCTTTCAATGCACAAACCAGACCCACGAGAGTTATTCATTCCATCATCCAGCCATTATGAAATGATCCAGTTGAGAAGCAACTGGCCGACAGTCCTTCCCTGCCAGGTGACGTCACCCAAAGCAAAAGTCACTCTGCACCGTGAGTTCCCACCAGGGCAGGTGGCTGTGGACGGGACGGAGATCTCCTTTGACAACAAGAAGGGTTTCACCATCCATCGGCCACGGCCTTATCACGCGGGAGTGTTGCACTGTGTGGCTACTTTGGGAAACCTGATGCAGAGCTCCACCAAGTACATCCTCATCTATGTAAACTGTGAGCACTGTTGATAAGTTTATGTCAACATGCGATTGACTGAATATTTAATTGCTGTATAAAGCTTATCAGATACTCCAAACTGGTTAAAACTTAGTTCATTATCTGTCTGTTCATCAACTTTAAGCAAACCAAACTGGCATGGATGTCAAGATTTCGACAACAGCTGACTCTGCTGGATCAGATTGTCTAATCTTACACCTCTGCACAGACTTTTGCCTCTTTTAGATAATGGCCTGAACCTGTCAGAAATTACATTTAAAGTAAAACATTTAGTTTCTTATTCAGAAGAAAAAAATACCTGGATTCTAATATTGTGTTAACGTCATGAGAAAATGATAACTTTCTATCCCAACCATTAGATCCCATGGCTCCTCCTGCTCCAGTGATCCAGGCATCATCAAGCGTGGTGGCTGTGGGGGACAACCTGCGTGTCACCTGCGCTGCAGTGGGAGAACAGGACATGTTCATAGAGTTCAACTGGGAATACCCAGGACAGCAGGTCAGGAGACGTGCTCTAATAACTTGACACTAACCTACACTGTGCACGGTTGTTGTAAAAAAAAAAAAAAAAGATCTGAATGCTCTTTTTTTACAAATGATGCTGTCTTGAGTTTTTTTGATGACAGCTGATTTTATTTTTTTAGATTTTCATCCAAATTATTCAAAGCCATAATTTACTGTGAATGGCTGCATGAGTTTAAAAAGTTTCCTTTTACAAATACTATTTTTACTGTACTTTTGTAAGTTAAATTCAGTGTAGCATCAGAATATTACAAGCCAAAGTGAAACGATGAAAGACTCCAACTGAAATCAGCCATTTAATTAAAAGACTGGTTGGTGTAAAAGTAGGGCAGATGTGCTCATTGACATCACTGTCTTTGTGGGTTAGCATTGGTTCCTTGGTTCCTTTCAAAGAAAAGTATGCTACCAATATAAATTTACATCCAAATTAAATCACATCTGGAAATAAGGGAGGAAATTGGTAATAAGAAGATTACACTGAAAGAAAAAACAGTGAGTGTATTCAGCAGCAGAGAATGTTTTATAACATCCAAGGAAGTCCAGGAAGTGCCAGGGCCATATTATCCTGAGGAGTACACTGCAGTGTTATGTTACCATCAGTGCAGAGCTTTCATTGGGGCATCTGTATGCACAACAAGATCAGGATGATTGGACAATGGCATTGTGACAACATGGGAGGCACATAAGCTATTTCTATCAAGAAAAGGTCAAGGGCAGACTGAAATCGAATACTGGTGGAAAGGTTTTATTTTTGATTAACTTTCCTTCTGATGAGCACTACCCTCATTCCTATTTTATGTCTATAGTAAAGCATCCTGATACAGTTAGAGTTATTTCCCATCCAAAAGAGTAGGATTACTTACTCACTTTCCAAGAATTTACTTTCTGAGAACACTGTCATAAATATAAGGTTATAAAGAGTGTAATTGAAATACCTTTTAGAACAACTTTTCCAACAATTTAGACACAATTTTGGAATGATGTGTATTTTCCATGGAGCACCCTATCACAAGACAAAATTGGTAACGAAGTGGCTCAAAGATTAGGACATTAAAATGTTGGACCTGTGACTAAATAAAGATCTTAATTCCATCGAGAATCTATGAGTAGATAAATCGAATAAAACAAAGTATGATCAATATCAAGCACCAATGGGACAAGAGTGTTCACAGCATGTCATGACTGATCGCATGAATGTAATATATCTACTTCTTTATGTATCTGTATCTTTGAATGTTATTTATTTGTTCTGCACTACACAATAAAAACGTATACTTTTAGCAACAGAAAAGACTTTTAGGTGTGTACCTGAGCTTGATCACCCTTAGTCATCTCTTGATGCATCTGATATTAGTTACACCAAAATTTGACCCATTAAGTACATCTATTGCAGTTTGATGGAGAATCTTTGTCCATGGTTCTTACTGAATGGAGCATTTGCCCTGGTTACAGATTGGGAGGCCTCTGTACACAGAGGAAACGACAATCCCGGTCAGCGGAGAAGAATCTCGGCAGCAATTTCAGTCTGTTCTCCAGGTGGATGAGGTGAGGGACGTGGACCAGGGAACGTACACCTGCATTGCCCAGAACCTTCAGGGAGCCAAGTCGGTGTCCACCACAGTGAAAGTGGTCACCAAAGCCAAAGCTGGGAAACTGCTTGTGTGACGCCCAGCTGAACAGCATCACTAAGGGGACAGAGACGAGAAGTTAATCCGAGCAGTCTTTTATTTTGTCAGAGTATGAGAAGTGTATTAGTCAAATACAGAGAAATATAACAAACTATAATGTTCTCCTTTGGCGGCAATGAGTGCTGAAATCATACTCCAACACAGATGCAAGATGACTGTCAGTTGTGAAAGGTCATATAATAAAGATTTTTAATACCACACCTGTGTGTCCATTTCCTAATTTCCTGCTTATGTATAAAAAAATGTAGCATACATTACCATCAGAAAAAAGAAACAAAACCCAAAAAAAACAAAACAAAACAAAAAAACAGTTGTTTACATGTCAGGATATGTATGCACTACAAGTTCTGATTTCTGGAACTTTTTATAGCTTTTATAACTTACTCTGTTGTATCCAAGTTTTCCATATGCACAGAGCTTTGTTGCATATGGAATATTAACGTTTGTTGTGTTTTTATTTTCTCCAGAAACACACAATCAAATCAGCATATTATTAAAAAATGTACACCTCTAAGCTTTAGTTTTTTTTTAAATGATGCTTTTTCTTTGCTTTTGGAACATGTCTTATTTTCAGTTAATATGCAGAAAATGTTTGAACTAAACATTTAAACCCATAACCAAATGATTATTAAGGTTGATTAAAGTTTAAGCTAAACATTTCATCATAAAATGTTACAAACTTCCAACAGCTTTTTTTGTGTTCAATGAAGGCCTCAGCCTGTAATGCTATGTGCCCTAGAACATATGCCTTTCTACCAGTAAATACTGTTTTCTACAGAAATGTATAGACTTCAGCCTTTTACATTTCGAGAAAACTTTATGCTTATATAACATTTTATTTTGACTTTTTTCTTTCTGGCTGTTGATGTTATATGTTATTTATCTGATTCATGAACAGAAAATAAGAAGCATCCAGCCTCATCTCTGTAAAAGTCTTTGACTGGAGTCACAAAATGTAATTCTGAAGTTGGCTTTTTTTTAATAGTTCGAATTTATTATGGAAATGTGAAAGGGTGACCCAATAAATACGTAACTTTATTCAGATGCTTAGGCTCATCTGCTGGTTTCACGACCCAAAGAGGATTTATACAAGACAAGTTGGCAAATGGACTAGTTGTGCAAATATGTTTAAAAGTTCTGGTCACAGAGTCAATTTATTAATTTCTGCTACTTTCTGAGCTGGGAAACATTCCATGGAAACTGAAACTGGTTGTATGTCAGTGAATAATAATTCAATTTTCACTCCTGGTTAACAGCCCAAGCACATGTGGATGCCATATTTCAATTTTATTTTTTAAAGAAATCATCTTCATTTAATCTACTACAATTTAGCTGTGAATGTTATGTTAGTTAAAAAAAAATAAAATATTGTTACACGTGAAAAATTTTATTAGGCTGGTGAAAATGTAGTCGGTAGAAACTAAATCTGCACACTTTCTTACCCGGTCGATAGATGTCGCTGTAGTTCCTCTAATTTCTAAGGGGGTCTGTGCAGTTACCGGGGGACAGACTGCCTCCTGTCCCTCTCTCTCCGCTTTTCAAACGTCGGGGAGGGAAAAGAAGCAGTCCCAGTCTGCCACTCTCTCTCTCGGCTCACAAGCTGATCGCCGTCCGCTGTTCGGTCCCGAGGTCCGGTGGAAAATATCTTGCGCTGCCCCGTCGACTACGTTTGTTTTGATTTTGTTTTACACAAGCAGCGAGCACAGAAAACTGCAGCACACTGCCAGCGTTGATCAAGGAGATGTCCTGCACAGAAAGCATGGTGAGTTTTTCCGATCTCCCTCCACATGCAGCCCTGCAGCAGAGCGGGTGTTAGTGCTTGTTGTTGGGGTCTGGTAACTGCACACAGACTGGAGCACAGACTTTTAACCATAGTCACAGTGATGCTGTCAGGAGGGCAGGATGTTTTGGAATGAAACAAGTGTGGCAAGCATGTTTATCTAAGAAAGATATGAAACAATTTAGATCTGGCTTTCAGCCCAGGTTACTCTGCAGCTCTGGTGGCCTCCTGCTCTCCCTGAAAGGAGTTTGGCTGTAAATGTTTGGGCTGAAACTTACACTCCTTTGGATGCACAGGAGAGTTTGGGGACAAAAGCCGCTTCTCAGTGTTTGTGTGAAGGAAGAGGGTGGTGAGGGTCTAGGGGACTGCCAGGCTGTCGTCTTGGAGACCAGAGGCCACAGGTGACCTCTGACCTGAGGATTCATGGAGTGTTGCAGGAAGACTCCTTTGAGTGCGGTGGCTAAGGGCGTCTGTTGACGCAAGTGTCAGAGCAGATCTGACAATAGAGACAATGGATCTGCAGCCACTTGTTGGAGACTGTGCTGCAGCCGTTCCCCTAATTTAGGAATGGAGAAGCTCAGAGGTGCTGATTGTCAGATGATACTCCTGACTTTGCTGTGAGGGAGTGCTTATTACTGCACTGCAATCACGTAGACAGCTTAAATATTGCTTTGAGTTTAAGTCATGCCACAGAAATTCACTTTTCCATCATATCCACCTCATATCTCAAATGCATGAGTATGAGGTGTAACTTGACCGGCGCGGTTTGTTGGGCAAAGGTTTTAAGCTACTGACCATCTACAAATATTTTGCCAATCAAATCAAATTGAGTTGAGCTTTACTGTTACTGTTTGGAAAGATTTTCTTTTTGTTTTAAAAAGTTACTTTTAGCTTCTTTGAATTTGAGAATTTTGACATTTATTCACCCCTGATGTTTATGTTCAACACTTTCATCTCTACATCTCTCTCTACATAACACCTCTTCCTCTAACACCTCTAACAACTTAGCATGTCTAACCCACACTTTCTTGTTTAAATAGATTTTGGACTTAAAATATAAGCCAGTTCTTACAGTTGACAGTGCCAAACAAATGTATTCATACCCCTTAAACTTTTTTTTTTTTTTTTTTTTTTTTCACATTTGGTCACACTTCAACCACAAACACCAGTGTCGCTCAAACTCAGCTCAAAATCTTGCCATAGATTCTCAGTTGGTTTTAACAGGTTTTCTTCCAGGATTGGCCATGTTTGACTTCATCCATTTTATCACACACCCTGACAAGCTTCACAGTGTCTGTTGAAGAAAAGCATCCCCACAGCATGATGCTACCACCAATAATAATAATAATAATAATAATAATAATAATAATAATAATTCATTTTATTTATAACTGCCTTCCAAGAGTCTCAAGGTTGCATTACATCAACAACATAAAAACAACAAATTGTGAACAAAGGTTAAAAATATGATTTATAGCTTTCTTTTTGCCACTTTTCCATAAAGCCGAGTCTTGTGGAGTGTAGCGTCAATAGTTGTGCTGTCAATAGATTAGTCCACCTGAGTTGTAAACCTCTGCAGCTACTCTTGAGTTATCATTGTCATGCATCTCTGAATAATGAATAATAATAATAATGAATTGCACACAGGTGGTATCTGTTATCAACACGGCTGCATGATACTAGGAAAACATGTGATTTACGATAATATTGGTGAATGCGAAAAAAAAAAAGTGTTATTGTCTTTCTGCTTTGGGTTTATAGCAAACAAAGAACCCAGATAGTCAGTATTCAATATTTTCCATCTCAACAACAGTTGCTTTGAGTTGCTTTGCCATTGAAACAACTACTGTTGTTGTTTCTTAATAACTTGCCCACCTTACCACCTCTTTACCTCCTGAAACCTTTGATACTGCAATAAACAAGTGTCACTGGATATAGCTATATCACAGGCATATTTTTTTAAATAAACCATCTGGTTTGTTATATTTGTTCTGTAAAACAGGGTGCTGCCATGTAATGTTAGATAATTTGTTGAAGAAAGTATAGCAATAAATAAGAAGTCCAAAGTTGCTCTGGAATGTAAAGTTTGTCCTTTTTTAGCTTGAAACTCGGGATGCAATTCAGGGCGAGCTGAGGCAAGAGAAGGAGACTGACTGTCACTTGATGGAGAAACAAAACAGACTCATCAGTAAGATAGCAGAAACATTAGAAGAGAGGACAGCAGTTATTGGTATGCTTGTGATAAGAAGGCATTTTCAAATGAGTTTAGCTGTACCAAAACATTTGGAGGACTATGAAATATCCTGTCAGCCTTCCAAGCAATCTTGTAGGAATTAGTTGTCTTAATCAAGACACATTTTTATAGTCAAAAGCCACAGATAAACTTCAAGAACAGCAATATTAGTTTAATTTCAAAACAAAATTATTTGGATAACTGTAATCAATGAAAATAAAATATTGATCCAACATCATCTATCAAACATGGTGATGGTAGAATGATGGTATGGGCCTAGCTGGCTGTCAGTTCAACTGTCCCTCTTGTATTTTGAATGAAACCTGGTCTTATTAATTCCGGATTGAAAAGAAAAAACTACAGTCGTAAAACTGAAGAGCACACTGTTCACTTACTAAAGACAGCCCTGAAGGCAACAAGCCCCACAAATAAGCAGCAACTGATGGGATCATTAACAACTCCTGGAAGAGAGTTGAGTTGAGATTATTTTCCTTTCAAGAGAAAGGAAAATAAGAATTGCAACAGAGAATTGCAGCCTAAAGTCTGCTTTTAACGGTGTTCAAACTGGGAAAATAGTCTTTAAATTTGTCTGCCCTCTTATTTTTGAGCTTCTAAAAATGGATGATATGTTTTGGGTTCAGTTCATTAGATAAGTTTATTGATATATCACCAATTCACAACCAATGTGGTCTCAAGGCACTTAACCTATGCCATCCAACTTGCATAGAAAGTTAAAATAGCAATCTATTCCTTCAAATACTGACAATTTTTTTTAATCTAAAATTATTACCAACAACTCATTTTTATTGCAAACTATAGTATCTGGGACCCAAATGCCTACTGAGAAATGTTATTGGACCACATTGTGTTAGCCCAGTCTATCTCTTTTTCTCAGTGGAGTTGGCCTGACAGCTGATCTGATGTCTTCACTCAGCTGTTTGAGCCTTCTGGGGGTTGACTCTTTCCTCAGTGAGTGCATGTAGATGTGTGTTCTTAAAACCTTGGCAGCTGATGAAACACTAATTCTGCTGACCATCAGCTGTCTGCTGACCATTTGCTAAGTGTTGCCCATCCCAAAGATTAAAGCACACAAATTCTGGTCCGTCGAGCTCTGTGATGTTTGAATGGAGCCCACTTTCATGTTGCTGCACATTTTGTTAAATGCAAATTCTGCAGATGCACCTAAATGTTGAGCTCAGTGGGAGATAATAATGATAAATCCAACAAGAACATGTTCAATTCCCAATCTACTGTCTTCTCTTGCAGGTTGGTCGTGCATGCACAATCTAACAGTTGGTGTAGTGGGCAGAGCACATTTGTAACAACGCTGTATTCCTTGATAGACATTTCCCTTCAGGTCAACCATCCGATCAAACGCTAAAGAGCATTTATACCATTAGTTGGTTGATTTTTGTCTCCTAAAGTCTTTCTTGCTTCACTTTTATCCAATTTCCCTTTATACTACAAATCATTAGCTCATCCTTTTACCAGATTCTGTCTCTCCTTTCTCCTATAATGTAATTAAGGCCACGCCTGGCTGCTCCAAAGAGAAGGTGTCATGCTGTTACACTTAAACTCTTTGCCTTTTCTTGTCCTGTGACCAGGCTGATCCGCTCTCTGAGCTGTCTGCCGCTCTGATTATGGCCAGGCCAGGCATGCAGCTGTTAACTAGGCTGTCGAGATTTCACAGCTCCACATTTTCAGTGCAAAGCGAAAAAATTTGTATTGATTTATTGCCAACATTATCAAGGGGAAATATCTTGAAGTAGCCCAAATAAACAAAATAATGTCTAGCAAATTTTTTTATACCTTTTTAACCTTTTAATATCAATAAAGTTTTAAATATTTTATTGGGATTTTATGTGACAGACCATCACAAATCGCACATAATTGTGAAGTAGAAGGATTAGGATGCATGGTTTTAAACAATTTCTTACAAAAATAATTGGGCATTTGTATTTACCTCCTATGAGTTAGTACTTTGAAGGACTACCATTCACTGCAATTACAGCTGCAAGTCTTTCTGGGAACATCTCATGCCTGTTCTTCTTTGGAAAATGGTTAAAGCTCTGTTGGATAGGATTCAGAACATTTATAAACCTTCAGTTTCAAGACTTGCCACAGATTCTGAATCAGATTGACTGGGCCATTCTAACACATTAATATGCTTTGATTTAAACCATTCCATTGTAGCTCAGGCTACCAGTATTGCCTTGTATTTAATTTCATCAGTCTTTCCATAAACTCCGACCAGCTTTCCTGTCACTGCTGAAGAAAAGCATACCCACAGAATGATTCTCCCACTGCCATGTTTTGCAGTGGGGATTTTGTTCAAGGTGATGTGTAAAGCTTGTTTTCCACCACTTAAAACGTTTTGCATGATGGCCAAAGAGTCCATTTTATGCACCTTCTGACCGGTGCATAAAATAATAATAGTTGTCCTGTTTTCCAGTCCTCCCACCTGAGCTTTGGATCTCTATAGCATCTCTACAGTTACTATTGGCCTCTTGGCTGCATCTCTGGTTAATACTCTCTTTAATCAATTGGTCAGTTTAGATGGGTGGTGGATGTTTTGGTAGGTTGTCCCATACTTTTTCCATTTTCAGATGTTGGATTGAACAGTGTTCTTTGAGATGTTTACTGGTTGGGATATTCATTTATAACCTAACCCTGCTTTAACTTCTCCACAAATTTCTTTTTGACCTATCTGCAGTGTTCCTTGACTTTCATGGTTTGTGCTGTTTGTGCACTAATGTTCTGTAACAAACCTCTGAAACCTTCACAGACAGCTCGATTTATACTGAGATTAAATTACACACAGGTAGACCCTACTAATAAGGCAACTCAATGCACTGTATTTTATTTAGGGATATCAGAATAAAGAAGGTTGAGTACAAATAGAAGCTTCAATCTTTTTATTTTTAGTTCAAAACAGTTTACAAACCATGCATCATTTTCTATGCCCTTCACATTAATCCCGCACTCTTTGTTTAGACTATATGCATATACTTGTTGACACAAGGTGAACTTCCAAGCTTAAACTAGGTTATTTCCCAACAATGAACACACCCAAGTTAATCTTTATCCACAGATGCCATTGTTTCCTCATTCTAAAGGTTGTCATCAACACTATGTCAATATTTCTGCCTCAGCAGGCCAATTACCAGGTAAGAATAAGGCACTTCAGACTACAAAGATGTAGTAAAAAGTTTGATTTCACCCTAGTAGGTTGAACCACTGAATTGCTACACTATTTAAAAGTTAGCAACTATCTTGTGAACAAACTAAAGTTTATGAACAGAATCTGGGACCCAAAATAAAGGTCTGACTCACACTGATCAGGTTACTGTAAAATCCACTTAGTCTACTTGCAGCTTTTATAACCAGTTATTTATTTTAAACACATACTGTAGTTGTGTAATGTTTGTTTTTGTTTATAAAAAAAAAAAAAACAGAGATCAATTCATTGTTCTTCACAGAAAAATTGCATGATTATTTATCTGTAATTCTGTAAAAAATATTAAACTGTCAGGATTTCCCCCAAAAAACTTGCTAAGCCCAGTGGTAGGGGCGCTAGGGCAGTTCATGAGCGGCCCATCGTGCTTTTGCAATAAAAAGTTGACAGGAAATGTAAAACACACAACTAAAGAGTCTTTAAAAAGGTAAACACAAAAAATACAATTAAAATAAAATAATTTTTTGCGCTTCTGTTAAATCCCAATTAAGTAATCAGCCAGAGGATCTTAAAACACTATAATGCTGGTCACATTTAGAGCCACCCCAATGCATAAATGAACTAAGCAACTGCTTAGGGCCCCTCAGACCTTCAAGGGCATCCATAATTGCTAAGATCTAGAATTTTAAAAATTTTTTTAATTAAAAATGAAAAATGCTATTAAATTTGAATTAATGGTTTCAGCAGAGATAAATTAAAAGATTTTAAATTCCTTAACATTTAAATTTAAGATTTAAAGGAGTTGGACAATTTACTTTGTGAAAATGCAAAGAATAATCCTCATAGTTTGATTGTTGTGTTACCATAGCTACAATCTGATGGTATGAGTTTATTCTTTGTGTTTGTGCTAGGTTTCTTCGCAAATAACTCCCAGCAAATAATAACCAATTATCACTGATTGCTTTTAAGCTCGGTCAATTAAACTTGGACCCCTCTGCCAGATTCCACCAAATCTCTGTTGAAACGCTGTTAGTGATAGTGATGTTTTTAACAGGAAGAGGGGGCCCTAAGTCATATTCTGCTTAAGGCTCCGATAAGATATATGCATTTATTAGTCTCACAGCATGTTCAACGCGAAAATCTATGTACAACCTGTATTTAATTATATTTGCTGTTCCACTGAGTTTGTGCAAGCAGACAAGCACTGTCACTTTTCTACATGACCTTGGTGCAGTATTCTCCAAAAATGTGCCCTCATAGAGGGTTCATATAAATCCTGGCAGAGGTCAACCTGCTCTGTAAGAGCACCTTCCAAGTCATCCAACTTGACTGAAAGGTGGCGTGTGAGATCCGCACTGAGGTACAAAACTTCAGGGATGCAGCTGCGACAGCGCACGGGTCGGCCAATGCACAAAGGCGCAGACAGTGAGATTTGTACACGCCACTGGCTTTGGTGGTAAACAAACTGGACATCGTTAGGATTTCTTATGCCCAGTTCAGTGTATCAACAATAAACCTGTCTTTGCTATCGCTGTTACTGGTGTATAAAAACACCTATTTAAAATAAAATAGGGTGGGGGGCAAGTAAAGCCTGGCGGCTATAATACACTTACACATACTAGTACTCGCAGGAACGTGTTCCCAGAAGCTTCAGTGTCCAGGCGATCTCCTCTACATTGTTGAATTTTCCTTCAATAAAACAGTTAAAATGATCTTGAGTTCCTTCTCTGCATTTAAAGATAACCTGAATTCCTAGCTTTGTCAGCATTTACGAAAAATGCATTGCGACTGTCAGGCCAAGACCAGTGATGTTTTTGTTCATTAAGTTTAAAGTCAGACAACATTTTCTTCCAATTTCTCTCTCACAGTTTGTACAGCATGGCTAATGTAAAAGTCCGAACATTAGATAAGATTCATGATGTGTAACAGGTTTAAGTGCGAGTGTGAGCGAGCATGGGTGGATTTGTACATGACGAGGAGGTGGCTCTGTGGCCCACACACTCATTTCTGTCAATCAGAATGTCTGTCAAGATATAGTACACACAGTATTTCATATCGGATATGTCGAGCAGTGATTGTATTGTCACTTGATCTGTTTGCAGAAACGTTGTGTTCTTCCGTTGCATGAGACTGAAGGGACCCTCTGTCATTTACAGGGTAAAGATCTGAATGTGTTTGAGTCTGGATGAGTGTCATCCTTCATCTGTGAATGTTACCAAGTCAGGCAGCCTCAACAAAAACCTATTGTGTGCTGCTAACCATGTCATTATCATATCCTGGGAATTTTTTTGTTTTGGTAACAAATGTGAGTAATTCAATTGTGTTGTATTCACTTGATCTCATCCTTTCCTCTCGTTTTATTGATCTGGCTTATCTTGCTTCAAGGACCACCTGCACTCACCTACCTTTTTATAGATATTGGCAGCAGTGGTTACCCTCTGCATGTGTGTGTGCGTGCACACGGTGTATCCGGCCCTTGTCTCTTTTATTTAGTCGGACGAGTCGTAGTGTTGCAGAACAAAAGGCCAGGAGTCAACACCCTCCTCTATGAGTGGGCACTGTTGTATTTATATCAACTCTGCTCTCTCCAGCAGTGTTTCAGTTTGCTGTCACATCCTGTGCTTTTCCATGAAACGCATATGGTGATTTTAAAGGTTAGGGTCAATGAATGTGACCTGCAAATACCTCTTTCAAGTCACACAGTTGGCATGCTTAAAGCAGTGGTTAAAAATGTACGACTTGTTTCTTTTGTCATTAAAGAAAAAGACATGCAGACACAGAGATGGAAACTGGGAAAAACATCCGCACTGCTCTGTAAAAAGGTTGAGTTTCGATTAAAATGTAACTCCTGTGTTTAAAGTAATCTCAGCATAAATCTAGCTGTACTGTGAAGGCCTTGGAGGTCTGTTAAAGAACATCAGTGAGCAAACAGCATAATGAAGACCTGAAAACACAGCAGACAGGTCAGGGAGAAAGTTTTAGAGAAGTTTAATACACGGTTAAGTTATAAGACAATATCCCAAGTGATGAACATCTGACAGAGCACTGTTCAATGTGCAATCTGAAACTTGCATGCTAACAAAGACATGGACGACCACCTAAACTGACAGACTGGACAAGGAGAGTATTAATCGGAGAAGCAGCCAAGAGGCCAATGGTAACTTTGGAGGAGGTGCATGGAGCTACAGCCCAGGTGACAACTATAAGTTATGAACTAATAAGGTTGGCAAGAAGAAAACCATTACTGAAAGAAATCTTTACGATGTCCAGTTTGTTTACCACATACTATGTAGGGAGGACTGGAAACATGTTGAAGGTTTTCGGGTCAGATGAGGCCAAAGTTGAACTTTTTGTTTTACATGCAAAATGCTGTATGGCCACAAAAACACTGCACATGACCCTGCTAACATCATCCCCATGGTGAAACATGGTGATGACAGCATCATGTTCTGGGAATGCTTTTCTCCACTTGTTAGTCAACTAGTCAGAGTTGATGGGAACTTGATTGTAACAAAATATAGGGCAATACTGTTAGAGACAGAAAATACACATGAGACTGGGGCACAGGTTCACCTTATAACATGACAACAATCTTAAACATACAGCCAGAGCAACAGTGAAGTGCATTAGACTTATATCCTTTTGAAAATCTGTGGCAAGACAAGAAAGTTTAATGGTTTATATCAAAGCTTAGTCATGTGTTAGAATGACTTAGTCAAAGTCCAGACCTGAATCTAACTGAGCAGTTTTGGCAGAATTAGAGCATTTCTGTTCACAAATGATATCTATCCAGGTTAACTGAGCTTGAGCTATTTTAATTACAAAAATGTACCAAAATTTGGGCCCTGTAAGAGACGAGCATGGTATATTTTTGTAAACAATTAAGAAAAAATGTGCATTTCATATCAGCTGATGTCGATACTTATTGATTAGTTTTCAGTTTTAAATATCCAAAATACTGCCAAACCAGTGATGTGACCTTTGGGTTTTTTTTTTCACCATTTCCTCTTGAGCTGCTTTTTCTCTTTTCACTCCACCCCATTCGTTTTTATTTTTAAGCAGTTATGGGACACGGTGGCGAAACGTAAAACTGCTCCCACATACTCGGGCGTTCTGTGTGAATTCTGTGAACTGCGCGAACTCTGCGCACACTGTCAGCGGACTGTTGAGATTTTATAGTCACACATACCAATTGCCTACATTTCTCATGACAAATTCCTTCATTTCCCACCATCCGAATGGAATCCAGAACTCTGCGGTTCTGGATTTGAGCTCAGTGAAATTATCGACATTCTATCGGACTTATTTTCTATTGATATTGATCATGTGTTTATTGCGATAGATATCGTTATTGTTTTATTGCACAGCCCGAAACTAAAGCATAAGGTAGCTCTAGAAAGAGGACTAGAGATGACTCTGAGGAGCTGATTTTATTCATTAAAAAATGTAACTTCAAAATAATACACTGCTTTACGTTTATTTATCATGTAAATAAATACAAAGCTTTGGGTTTGTGGTTGTAACATGACAAACCGTGAAGAAGTTCAAGGTGTACTGATACACTTTGGTGTACAGCAAGGTGTACTTTTGCAAGGCACTCTAAATCCTTACAACATAATCGCAAAATGTTTTGTAACGTTTTTCCTCAAGAAATCCAGATTGGCAAATGAGTTGAGATCAGATGGCTGTCAAACACAGGATAAGGTTGTTTCACCAGACAAGCAGAATGCCTGTCATAGTTGTTTCCTGTAATGTTATTGTCCAGAGGAGCTTAAGCAGAGGAAATGAGTCGAGCTTGGACTGCTGTCCGGTCTAGTTGGCCAATACAACAGGTTCAGTAACTTTAATTGGACATAGATTTATATATTTCTGATTATCTCCTGTTATATTTCCATTTCTCCATAAACTACCTCCACTTACTCATTTCTCCTGTCTCCTCTGGTGTAGCAATTGAAGCTGTTTTTGAAACAAGCCTGGAGTCTCAGAGCACATTTTTGTGGAACCTGAGACTGGATATGCCTGAGGGGCCCAGACATAATAACAAGGGAACAGTGGCACCTGCTCTAGTGTTAAACTAGACTATGTAGCTTTGATGGTGTGATCCCCTCATTTTATTTTTTAGCTTATTTTCCTCCAACTCCAACACAGAGACCAAAGGCCAGTGCTACATTCTTGCTCTGGAATGCCTTTAATAGCTTGCCAGTCTCCACATAGCGCACCTGTGAGTGGCAAGTTTTTTATTAGCTGGGATTTTTTTGCGTGCCCACCCGTCGGTGCCAGCTTTAAGGAGTCCTTGACGTCCCTCTGCTCAGCGGTCCGGCCATCACGTGGTGACAGCAGGAGAAAGTCACTCTTTTCTGGTTGCGGAGCAGAGAACAATGTCGTCTCTCTTCTTGCTCCTCAGATGCAAACGTCTCCTGTTTGAATTATGTAATTGGATACGGTGCAGAACCCGTCCAGTTACCCAGAGAGACTTTCACTCAGCCCCCACTTCTTTGTTTTCTACTTCTTCCTCCTTCACTCTTGTTTGTTTTTCATCCCTCATCCTTCTTTTCAGCTTTCTTGCTGTCTGCATTTTTTAACCCCAGCCTAATCCCCTGGTTATTGTGCTTTTACCTGCGAGCAAACAGGGTACTCTGTGCTGTTGTTGTATTTGTTCCCTGAAGCTGGCTCTTTGTGCTTCATTGTAGGGTCTGAACCAAATGCTGCGATGCTGGTTCACATGCGGGGCTTTGTGTGTTTTGAACTGGAGGAACAAGTTGAGCCACAATGGCTCATGAAAGAGAGCTTAGAGTACATAAAAAGATGAGCAGAAGGTGCAAAACTGTCCCAGATGAGATAAATATGAGTTAAGAGGACAGGGAAGTGCTTTATCCAAGTTTCTTTTGCCACAATCTCCATTTAAATTAACCTCTTGCAGAACTTTATATCAGCTTAATCTATTTTTCAAATCAGTGCAAAGTCATCATACAGGTCAGTTGTTTAGGGAGTTTCCTCTTCATCCACGTACCTCCCATCTGCTGTGAAATATTGAGAAACGGAAAGCCATGTGGTTTGATCATCTTAAGCACAAGGGTGAGTCAGAAGGACCAAGAAGTTCAACAAGGATGAGATCAGGGGAGAAGTAAATTCTCAGGCAGACAAAAACAGGTACAAACTTTTTGTTTCTCGACATCCTTAGATCGTGTGAAGTGTTACCGCTGCAGCTCTGTTAATGTTTCTAAATTTACCCTCAAGAGTAGAATGTGACTGCAGTGTGATTCTCATCTATGTGCTTTCTTGTGGGAAAGTTTGACGTATGAACATGCGAATTAGATATATATAATCTGAACCTAATGTGATTTAAAGCAGCATTTTCAAAGAGCTGCTTAAACCACAGCAAAAGGAGGAAATCAGCCTGACTTGTGATTACACCATTAGAGGAACGTATATTCAGATCAGAGCTGAACTTTTTATCTGTTTTTTATCAAGCAGCAACCAACCGCTTCCCAACTTTATTCAAATGTAGAAAAAAATAGTTAAATAATTACTTTATGTTTCATGTTAGAGCTTCATGGTTTTCATAACAAGTTCCTTTAATATTTGTTCCACTAACCAAGAAAGGGCCAGAATGAGATTCTAACCCTGAGTTTTGTTGCAAAAATATATTGTATGATTTAATTGCTTTAACATAAAACTGAAAAGCAATAATCAATCTCACTATATCATAGCATCATGATTATTACATGTATAATAATTACCTTATGTATTATTATGTATAGTAATTATACATATTATTATATGTATAATAATTACCTATAATTCTTCTTTTTTTTTGTTATTTAGATCTACCTACAGGCCTAAGCAGAAATGTCTATTATCTGTTCTGCTAACACGAGTAAAACAGATTTTAGCTGATTTATTAGTTAGTTGCTTAGCAGACAATCCGCTCGTATCTTATAAACCTTACTTTTAAAGCTACATTAATACAAGTGATAAGTTGTGCTCCTTTAGTTTCCACACTGACCGTCTATGTTGTTTATGACATGAAAAATTTCCAAACAGATGAGTTTGCTTTCCCTCTAAGCAAGGGTAAAGTGTAGCGGCTCTTTTTCAGCCAGTTGACCAGCAGTGTGAACAGCAACAGGTGGAGGAGGGACAACACTGCCTTACTGTTTCCTTCATACAGTCAAATAGAACAGTACAGGCGTAAATGTTAGTGGTTCTTTAAAACTTAACTTTTTAGTATGCCTTAACATCAGCCCATGTCTACATTAGCTTTGCATTTAGATTTTTTCACCAAGTTGTTTTTCCTTTTCATTTAATATTTATCCTTCTGGTCTATTTTTGGTACTAGAATTCCCCCTGGGGACAATTCAAGATTATTTTTGTTTTTTCCAAGCAATAATTTCATTAAGCTGACTTCAAGACAAAATGCTCACAACATTTCAGTGGAATTTCTTCTTCCTTTATTGGATTTGTTAACTCGATGCAGCCTAACTGAAACTCTTTTGGCTGAACAAGCTGATTTTCCGAGGAACAACAAACAATGTCCGTGTTTACACTGAAACTAGAGGCGGAAAAAAAGTGCTGATCTCCTGACAAGGCATCAGCATGCGTCATTGTCTGTATTTACCACCTAACACGCTGCCTGATCACTTCCTGCTCATTATGCTTCAAATACGATCAAACATAAGCTGCCTGGGTTGTGATCAGTGAGGCATCTGATGGATGTTCTTCATTCAGATCTGACCTGGAAAAAATTATTATTTTTAAATACGTTCTGTGCATGGCCGATGCATGCAACCTCTGCTGCTAAATCCTAATCGATGTTTGGTCCTGTCCAGTTTGTGCTGAGTGTGAGGGTAATGGCGTGTCTGGATGGATGCGTGGACACTCAGTGGAGTGTTCAGGGGAATCTGTTCAGTTATGGATCAATGTGGGAAGCTGTGTAATCACAGAGCAGTGAGTCTTACCGGAATTGCTCCAGGAAACAAAGAGGTCTGTGCTTAAAACGAACCCTACAGGTTCTAAAGAATTGAATAAGAAGCTGGCTTTCTTGTGCTGTTGGTCTTCATTGGCTCAGTTTACTACCGTTTTGGCCAACACTCTAATTATGTGGCTAAATGATCAGTCATTACATTGTTCTCAGGGAGGTTCTCATGGGAACTAATGAGTTTTGGATAATGGACAAAAAAGCTGTCTTATAAGTCAACACATCGGGTCCTGCTGCAGAGTGAACCAGTTCCACTTGAGCCTTATCAGAGCTTGTCAGGTCTACATGCATTATGTGATGGTACATTAATAATTACTCAGTGAGAAATGCAAGGAATGTGTGTTTCCTCACATGGCTCTCACTGAACTTCAGCTCTGCTGATAGCAGCAGCTGGCAAACACTTTGCAGGCTTCGCCTACTAACAAGGTGCACAGAATGACATTTGGCTGTTTGCTTTTCTCACAAATTCCTATAAAGCTACGTAGGGAAAATTTTCAGCATGGTGTTACTTTTATTTATTGCAGAAAACCACAAAACAACCAAAAGTTAGTCTGTTGGTCCAACATGATCTTTGACACAAATGCTCTGTAATAAACACAATGCACATTGGTGGAAATCCTTATTTGGTCTTGTACATACTTTGTAGGAGGAAGGTGTCGTTTTATAGTGCAGGATCTTAGTTACCAGCTTGCAGCCTATTATTTACTCAAGATCTTTTCTGATACTGATCTGGTAAAGATGAAGTATTGACAGACACCAAGTCTGAATCAAATATATTCATCTTTGTCTGACAGCAAACTCTAAATACATTAAAATTGATAAAATCTAATCTTGTCAATCAAGGTTCTTATTTTCCACACAGTGAAAAAAATCTACACAGACATATTTTTAATATATTTAACCATGTAAAAATCTTCAAGCATCCTGCTTTCTTATAAAGCAGGATGACAAAATACATGTGTTTAGGTGATTTAGCTCCTTGCAAACTACCTTTGAAACCCTCTTCAAGTTACATGTATAGCATGTGTCTGTTCTTTTTTAATTAAAGGGCAAAATAAGCAGTCAGTGACTTCATGGCAGTCAGTGACATCATAGCTTATTTATTTGTACCTTAAAGAGAAAGATCAGATGGAGGTCCTCTTAAAATATTACTAGCAGTTACCTGTTGTTGATAATTATCTTGGTGTCTTAGTTTAGTATAAATCTGATTGGTTGCCCCTTTAACCTGAAGCTAACGGATAGTCTTAGAGGGTCAGAGCCTAGACTGACTGCTGAAGTTTTAAAACAGCTTCAGTCTCGAAAATGATGGTGGTTTATGCCAATGTTATTCGATCAACCTCTGTTTTTTCCATTGGAGGATTATGTACCAATGGCGTCAGACAGCAGTGATCCTCCGGCATGAAACATATACTGAGTACAAAACATGTGAAGTGTTTCTAGTGAGAGTAACTGTCTAATAGAAAACTAAGGTGGTATAAAATTCAACAAAAAGCCTTAACTTAAAACGCCATACATTTACTTTTTATGCTGCTTTGCTTTACTCCAACACCAAGATTGGTATCTGATGTGAACCACTCATAATCTTTTAACAGAATCCTATTTCAGAAATGTTGGACTATCCCTTTAAACTAGGGATGCAATCTGGTTTTGCCTAGGACAGGACTCACTGATGTTTTTATCTTCCACTAGTTTCTTCATTAGCTGTTAGTAATATAATCGGCAGTTCAATTGAACTGATTATCAGTCAACAGGGGGAATTTAGCGAGGAAAGAGAAGAGTCTAGAGCCCATTCGACTTAAAGTGAACTTCTCAATGTTTTCCTTCCATTTTCTCTTCACAACTGGTTTTACTAATCCTAACATCCTACCTGCTGCCATTGTGTAATGTATAAAGTATGCACTGTTTGAACAGAGCTGTTTGTAGTCCTGCAGGTTCAGCATGGCTGAGCTGCAGTAGAAAAGGTGAGACTTATTTGAATATTGAAAGATTTGCATGTGTTTAAGGGGGTAAAGTATGGTAATGACATCTAAGTTTTTTAGGGATAAGCAAGAGTATTTTCACTATCAAAAAAAAAAACAACAAAAAACTGAGAATTTTGTTTTTTCTCATCAATATTCATCAATGGTAACAGACCGTAAATGTTATGATGAGCAGCTATTTGAGCCTGTTATTTAAATAAATCACTAAAAGCACTTGTCAGTATTTGACTGACATGAGACAACAAAAGTCCTCCAATTTTACATCATGGAGGCAAACTTTCCACTTTTGTATCCAAGTGGATGGATCCCAGGAAATACTGTCTATACTGGAAATTATATAAATATTTTATTTATAATAAACATTTGATTTTAAGTAGTTTTTTATGATTTTTCATATGAGATTAGGCATAAATTGTTGTGTAGCAGATTACTACAATGTGTGATTGTGTGTGTGAAACGACTAGAGGGCAAAGGATTTCACTTAAAACAACACTGATGCCGGGCACATATCCATATGCTGCTCGTACTAATCTCTCTTTATCTCACACATGCACACAAACCCGCTCACTGAACTTGTAACCTGACAGAGGGATCAGCACAGGCATTGATCTAGACAAAGTTTGGGATTATTCTACTAATCTGTTGTACGTGATAAATTTGAGGTATCGAAATAAAATATTGTGTTTTCAGTGCTTTATTTATAAAGGGACAATACAGAAGGATTGTTTTAAATAAATAAAAAAAAGAACATGTCCAGAAATAACCCTGATGATCGATTTAAGTGAAAGAGAAGGCCCTGTGAATGCGGTCCCCTGGGGACTGTCCTCCTATAATGAAGCAGTCTTATGTAACATCAGTCAGATCCAGATCAATGAGGTTTCATGAAGCTCCAGATAACCTTTGGGTACTCTAATCAGAGCCAGTAATTGAATGCTGGGCAGAAATACAATACTGTCCAGTCAACACGGCAGTAAAAGCCTAAACATACGGTTCCAACTTCCCTCTGATGCAAAGTGAGGAAACCCACCTCAGCTCCTCTACCAAAGTGGAATATTTGACAGCTGGTTTAAAGAGATCAACAACTTTATTTCTATAGCAGCATTCACACACAAATAATTATCTGTGCTTTACAGGAAAATAGACATACCATAATACTAATCAAACAGAAAAAAATATCTGACAGATTACCTTTTATAAATGTTAAAAATTATCTCTCAGCAGTGAGGAACTTTGGTGTTCCTCAGGGTTTGGGCTAGGTCCAGTTCCTTTGGCTGGCTTTCCTTCAAGATATTTTACTCATAAGCTCAGGCAAAACTGAAATCTCTGATTTTTATTATAAAGAATAATCCTGCTGGTGGCTGATTGCTTTGGCTTTTTAACTTGCTATGAAGCATCTCAACATTATTTTCAATTAAAATTTATCTTTTAACCTTCAATTTAGACATTTTTCACTATCAGGCTTTTTTCACATTTTGGTTAAAACTACTTTAATGCTATTAAACCGAGTGTTCAAATTAATAATAATTTTTCAATGATGCAGCCAGACTGGTGTCAGGTAATACTTATATTTTCAGATAAGAAGATTTCTAAGTATTGCATTAAAATTAACTAATATTTGATGCAAAAGCCACATGAAACCTTCCAGGGTCCTTGTGCAATAGCTATTTTAACATGTACTTTCACTTATTTTATTTGATTGTAATGCTAAAGCCATTTCTTTTTCATATTATTTGTTTTGTCGTACCCTACTGCATTTGGAGATGTGCAAAGCAGGTTTTTGGGCCAATATCCATTTGTGTTTAACAGGCTCTTTAAAGTGCTCTTGTCTTTGAAAAATGCTAAATAAATGAAAGATTTAAAAGATGTTTAAATTGTTGCTCATGAAAAATAGGACCCTACCTTGTTTTCTGGTTAACTGAGATTCAGCCTTATATCTGTAACATGGAAACATGCAGTCTGGTGGTAATGAGAAATAAGTGGATATAATTGCATAGTATTGTCAGAACTTCCCAGAGTGAAGCCTCCTCTTTGTCTGTCTACTCAATGGCACCCTGTATCTGCAGCTCTGACTAAATATAACCTTCAACCTCCATAAAGTCTGGAGTAGCTATCATCAATAGAGACAGTGTTAGGCTGAACACTGCCCCTTCAGCCATATCGCCACCATGTCCAGCCACCACTGAATTATGACCCAAGTTTCACTGGAACACTCCTCGTCCTCTCAAGTGCCGTAAAACGAAAGTTGACCTTTCAGGGAACGTAGAAAGTTCTGTCTGCTCTCTCAGCTGGCAAACAGAAGGCAAGAATTCACAGAAAACCTCTGACAAATTACCCAAGTTATGTTTAAGTTGAGTCCAGCCTGGCTTCACTGATGTACGATGATAAATGTCAGAAGAAGCAGCACTGAATGACCCCGACTTCAGCATGTTTCTCTTCTCTGCGTGGCCTCAGGATTTGCTAAGAGAAACAAAGTCTGCCTATTGTCCTCCCTTCCATAATAAATAACCTGCTAACAATTACAAACAGCTCTTGTCTGCTGCTGCCATGCCCTGCAGTCACAGACACTTCCACTCCTTACATCCTGACATGTAGTGTAACAGAATGGAGTACTCCTTTGACTTAAATGTAGTCAAGATCTCTCCTAGTCGGCTTCAGGCGCAGATTAACTTGCTCAGACGCTTAAAGCTCAGTCATATCAAAGAAACATTGTATTTACTCTCATTTTGTAGAGTCGTGTACCAGCTGATTCTCCAACATTTTGGAAATCCTTTGGCAGTGTTTATTTGGCAGAGCATCAGTACAAAGGATGTTCTCCATTCTTGGGGTTGGAAAATTAAAACCCTAACACCAATAAATCCTTTGATAAATTTGAATCAACCGTGGAAAACATTTTTCTCATAATTATGTTTTAAAGCATACATAGCAATAGCTACTAAGAAACATGCATTGATAATGGACTCAATGTGTCTCTGGCTTTTCATCTGACATGGAGATTATGATGATTTTTGATATGAAAGTTTGGGTCAATATCGGCATGCCATTTTATTTTATTTATTTATTTTTTTTTATGGCTGATAACTAATATTTACTGACATATATACATATTTTCCTACCCTTTCAACATTGGGAACATTGGGTATTATGTAAAATTGAGTTTTTTTTAGCTTTATGTCATATTATAATGTTATTCCCTCATCAAAAGCATACCAGGAGTGTTGCCTTGATTCTTTCATGTATGTTTGAGAAATCTCTGAATCTCCCATGGCAACCATTCATGGGTGCCTAATCACTGCCTGTTTCCACAAAGCTCCTCCTCGGAGCTGCAGTCTCCAGCCGAGCTTCCGCCTCCCCCGCAGCTTCCCCACTCAGCTCCACCAAACTAGTGGCAACAGCAATTAGGAATGTATATACAACTGAAGGTAACATAGTTACTTGATTGTGCTGTAAAATGGCACTATGTGCCTGGAAAATACATAATACCCCCCTCAAAGAAATATGTCCATTGCTAATTTGTAAAAGAAGTGCATTTGGAGGAGTCATGGTGAGTTTTTCCCAACACAAGAACTGTCAACCATGGTGGTGGCAGCATCATGCCATGGAGTTCTATTAATTTAAATGCTCACTTAATATAATTCATCAGTCCCAGCTTAATCTGTTTTTCATTAATAATTGAAAATGGTAAAATTGGATGAAGAGCAACCTTCCCTTTCTGGCTGCCATCAATATTAGCTTAACCTCTGTAAGCTTTATAAGATTAGCACTTCACAGAAAAGTAGGGCTGGACAAATTCAAGAAAATATTTTATTGCAGTTCACAATGGCAGCATAATGACCCCACCACTCTACCTTAGCTTCAGTATCTCAGCCAATAAGGAAATTTACCTGGTATGGGCAGTAAGGTTAAATTAAAGTCCATTCAGCTGGCCAAATTATGTCCTTCCAAATATTACACCTAAGAAGTCCTTTGCGATTGCTATATTGCACACAACGATAACAGTCGTGCTTGAATATATTTTGCCATCTACTGAAGAAACTGTTATGTCTAATTGCGTGTACCAAACATGCAGGTCTGTGGAAGGAAATGCTAGGTGGTGATCCAGTCAGATTTGGGGTCAATTACATTTCTGTAGTTTAGCAATTTAAACTTTGGTAGCAACACACTTGTGTTATCCATAACTACCAGCTGTGAAAACCCAGTGAGCTGGGCTTTCATCGAGCTTATGTAATGGAACAGCGAGCACTGCTGTGTGGGAGCATTAGATGTAACCTGCAGAGTATCCTACAGTTGTAAACAAATTTTGATCGTGCAGAGAAAAGAGAAAGGGAGTGCTGAGGCAGTGGGGCACCGGATCAGGTGCTGCTACCTGTAAATATGTTTTTTATCAGGATGGTGCTGAGTGACCAGCTCCTCACAAATGTGAGTTAGCGTCTGTGGGACTAGGAGTATTTGGAACATCAAAAACCGGCGAGCCAGAGCTTGTACTCCCGTCAGGCATCTTAGGAATTTGGTTTCTCCGTCCTTCTCTCTGTCAGTCCTGGTCGTGAACTGAGTGTCCATGAGGGTTTTAAATGTTCCCCCTTCACACTGAAGTGTTTTTGTGAAAGGTTTTCTTTCACTATGAGAGACCTGATTACAATATATAAAGAGATTGTCCTTGAAGCCCTCAGCATGAGGGCTTTGTTCTTCTTCTACGCTCAAGTTAAGTGGTGGTTTTGCAGATTTGGAGAGGAGTTAGTCACTCAGTTCTGCTCAGTATTTAACAAAATTCCATTAATAAAAGTTAGAAACATATTTTTCAGCAGATGTAAGGAAAGGTGCACAGTTCGAACAGCTCCTCTCACTTCTGAACGAGCTCATCAGAGCTCCAAAAGAGGAATAAATCAAAAAACAGAACACTTTTCAATTAGCGCGTAACTGTTCAAGGTTGGCGTTGCTTTGATCTGTGCATGTGCATGGGTGTGCGTGTGTGAGATTTAAGGAAGTCTGTTGCATTTTGGGGCCCCTAAAGCTAGTCTGGGCTAGGGCTGTAAATCTTGCTGTCTCTGGGTTTACCCTGGGCCCGTAAACTTGAAGGCAATTATGGAAAACAACCAGGATGCAAGATTTCTTCAGTCCCGCAGGATTTGTGGTTACAGCCTAAATGGATTGCTGCTCTGTCTATACCCAAAACAAATAGCTTCGCCTCAATCCACCTCAGCTCCAAGCTCAGCTTCCTGTCAAACATCGATTGGCTTCTTGTGTGTGTTTTGCACAATGAACAAACTTAGTAAAGAAATGAGACTAAAAATACTACGCCCAACCTTGACCAACGGCCATTAGGCTTTGCACGCTCATTATTTATTTATGTGAAGTCAAACATATTGATTCATGCACACTCAGCAAGATCTGACCACACTTACTTTTAACACATCTTACTTGGGACACAAAAGGATTTGATAAATCAGCTGCACCAAAAAAGTGTAATATAATATTCTTATACACATCATCATTGATTATCAGGCTTGGTCTCTATTATACTGGCTTATTAGTAGCCGGATGCTTCAGTGGAAAGTTTCATATTGGGGAGGAAATGGGAACCTCATGAATATAAACATGAGCAGCTTGGGCTGCTTTGATCTGGGCCTGGCTGAGAGCCCTGAATAGAGTGGGCTGGAGTTGCCGTTGCACAGCGCTCTCTCTGCCTATTTTAACCATTTACATAATTGTTATAACTGTCCTGGCCAGCAGTGTGAGGTGCTCAATAAAAGTGGATTGTACTGTAAGTGAGAGGAGACACCAGAGTGGATCCAAAACAAGAGGTTTGTGTACGAAAGAGTGAAAATGCTTTAACTAAGCGAGTGTGTTGTTAGTTTTGTGTTCACTGAACAAAGTGCCTTCAGGCGGGCAGCAGGATAGTTCGCTCATTGCCTGGGATGAGCCCACTTATGATCTTTGATGCATAGAGAAAACTGCCTAAGCATCCTTGACCGTCTTTAAGAGGTTCAAGATGAAAGTAATGGCCATGATCTAGTTTCTGCTGCTAACAAGTTTCCAAACATCACAGGGGCTTTTAAATTTTTCAATTTTTTATGCATGAAGCAAAATATTTGGTTAGATTACACTTCCAACAAGGCTAGCAAATGCAAGAATCCCTGAAATGAACATTGTCCTTATTCCTACGTGAAACAACTGCACAGGGCACAAAAAACATGGGTGCAAAATCCAGAGTTATAGCTCAATTTTTGAACATTTGCTTCATTTGATTCCGCTGTTCGCATTCCCAACATTCCCACTGTATTTGCTTTGTAGCGATACAGCCTTTGGAATTTACATTTATTTTCTAAATTAAAAGCCAAATAATCATATTTTTATCCTTTTATTCTGTTTTTATATATGTTTTATATTCTATCTTTGTGTGAGTCTGTTTGCAGTTATTGCCTTTCATTGTTATTTTTGCTGTGCTGTTTCCCCATTGTGGGACAATAAAGGATAATTCTGTTGTATTCTATCCTATTCTATTCTATCTAAAATATTTTAGAGCCAGAAATCCTCAAAATCTTGAATATATGAAAAACAAATAATATCTGCATATTAATTGTGTTTGAAAAAGGGTGAGAAATTCATTAAATGGATAATAAGGAAGCATCTGCTAACACAATGTCTGAAAGCTTGTAATGGTCTATTTCAGAAAACAGATTGTTTTATTGCTAAAAATGACCTTTTCAGCAGGATTAGGACGAAGCCGATTACTGGCAACACGGACAAAGGATGGGTTGAGCATATTGCTACAAAAAACAACCATGCAGGACAAGTGGTTGAAGATACTGAAATAAAAAAAAAAAATGATGAAGAGGCCAGATTTCTCCTCACCCAACAAAAACAATTTCTCTTCACTTTTTGCACCAGGATTATTATTTGAATCTCAGCTTTCAGGGAATCGACCCAAGGCCGAGGGAGAAGGACACAACACAGTTTATGCCACGGCTGCTGTTTGGGTGTCAAATCAGCGGGCTGAACCTGAACTAAGACCTTTGTTTCCCCTCAGTCATATTTATAGTCGGAAATAGGGCGGTATGCCTGTGCATGTTTTATAGTCTGCAGTAGTTTATGACTGCTGGCGGTGTTTATGCACGGAACGAGAGGGTAAAAAGGGTGAAATCAATAGTGCACCTTAATGAGGTTGTCTGAAAAGAAGGGAAGGAGGGGATGTGTTGGTGATCAGAAAGCCGATGGTGAGAGGAAACAAAGGGGTGACAGGAAGAAACAATGCGTGGTGTGTGTGGGGGTGAAGAGGCTCTTAGGGCTTTCAGGTGGGTGTTTGAATCACTTGGCAGCTGGTTTAGTTTTATAAAATTCAGCAGAAATTGCTCATTGTTCCTTTACAGAATGTTAACATTCAGCTGAAACTATACTGATGCCGAGCTAGACGTCTTGAGACACACTGAACGATTTATGAGTGAAGACATTTGAAAACTGTGCTGCAGAGCTTGATTAAAATGTGGGGGTTTTCTACTTTAGGGAAATGAGTTGTAGTAACCTAGTTTAATCCGAGTTACGTAACAGATTTGTCATGAAAAAAAAAAACAACATGACCCTTCAGCGCTCCAGGCTCACATGATCCTGGGTTCTTTTGGTTTGCTCCAGGTGAAGATAGCAATAGCTTTCACAAAAAGGCTGTTGTAGCATTGTAATTACATCAACCTTGCTTGATATCCTGTCTCTGTGTAAAGAACAGATTTGCATTTATTGTTCTTCCATTGTGGCATTTGCATGGCAGTCAGGATGTGTGGGTTGGTTATACTGAGTTCTTCTTGTTGTGCTGTGAGACAGCTGTCTACAGAGACAAACACAGCTGAGGAAACGTATGTCAGCTCACCTTTGTCCTCCAGGGACAGACGTCTACACATACTATCAAAGGGGTAAGGAGAGGAGTTTATTTCAGCAGAGAAGGAAGGAATAATATTTCCTTCATTGTTATTGTATGTCACAACCTTTCAGATTGCTTTAAAATGTTTCCATTGCTTTATGAACTTGCACATTTACCATGTTTACTACTGTTGTTGCCATTGATTTATGTATTATTTAAAACAGAAAGGCAACAGTCATTCCTAGAACTACAAATGTTTTAAAATACTGATTGAGATGTCTCCAAAAAGTCAAATTTCTTTTTTATGCAAGTTGGTGGGAAAGTGTAGCAGCCTCCTTCCAGCCTGCTGACCGGCAGTGCACAACATCAGGAGGTAGAGGGGCAGGACTGCGTTACTCTATGCTCCTTACACCCAGAGACAACACCAGTCACTCTGACACTTTCTTTAGCATCCCATTAAAAAGACTTTAAACTGCAGAAACATACAAAGAACGTCACACCTTGAATATTGCTACTTATTCTCTCAAAAAAGTTGTAACTCACGTTTTTCTTAACATTGTCTTTAAATCTAACTAGCTCATCTTAGTTTTTATTCTTTTTTGCCCATTGTTAAAGATAAATGGCAACAGTGGCAAGAAAGAAAAAAACAGGCTCAGGGAAAAAAAGCTGAAAAGGTGCCATTTTTGTTGTATGCTGTTATGTCCTTATTAGGGATCGACTACAGTTTCAGGCTAAGGGATTATGTGCTGGTTTAACAACTGTCTATTCAAAAGCAAAGAGGAGCAACAGTTTGAAAGAAGGAAAAAAGGACTGTAGCGATTTCTTACCATCAATAGTAACTAATCCAACTGTTTTCATGTTGTAGGACAAAAGAAACAGTGAGGCTAATTGTTAAGCTTACTGACCAGGCTAACTAACGTTAGTAATGCAAGCCCCTAACCAATGTTTATCTGAATTTGGACATTAAACACTAAACATGTTCACAAATACATGTTGCACAGTAGTGTATGCTAGATTGATTTCATGAAGTCAGTGCAAATAAATGCTCATTACTGCAGCGAATTTGTCATTTTTTTTATATGTGGCAGCCATATTGGTTGTTGAGATAAGGGTTGTGAGGAGTTTGAACGTCAGGGGTGTAATCATTAGTTGTTTTGGGTTTTTTTTTTTCCTACATGAAATTTGAACATTCGCAGTTTACAAATAGAACATCATATGACTTCAGTACATGCGTTCTTGGATTTCTTTTTTTTACCGTTGCACATGTAACCAGAGTGGCCGTAGTCCATTTTTTAAAACAGAGATGTTGCCTACGGTCATCTTCAGAAGGCCCTGGCAGATCCTCCTGGGTTTTTACAGACAATCACACAGATGGTCAAGAGGGCATGAAAGTCGTGATATAAACGTGATTATTGCAAAGCTCAAAACTAGATTCTTAGGTTTATCCAAAAATCAGTCAATTAAATTGTAATATTGATGATGAATAGAGATGTACCGATCAGGCTTTTTCTGGCTCGTATCTTTAATGTTTGACCCGCTGTTATTGACCGATTCCAATATTTCTGTGTTCATAGACTGAAAATGCAGGTTGTTCTTAATTTGATACATTTAAATGAACTGGGACGTTTCTTACTATTATTTTAAGTATTTAATCTGCTGATCACACTAGATGAAGGGAAAATTTGGCAATTTCAATCTCTGGCTGAGAAAATTTTAATAATTCTAATAATGGGTTCAAAGTCTTGTCTGAAAATCTCTTTCCCAAATAATAGATTTCTGTTCATGTCTTTCCTTTACTGATTATAATCTTCTACTGGAGCTCTGCAGTGTTCTGAATCATCAAACACAAGGCATATAATTTGTTTGCAAAGGAGCCAAGCATGCCTCACCAGGAATTTCATGATGTTATCTTTGAACAAAGACATCATCATGGTCGAATTGTTCACTTTTACCAGCCCCACCTATTCCTGTGATTGACCTGTTTCTGTCTTCTTTCACAGATCTCTTTACCTCCATTCAGTGTCTTGTAATCAATGGCAACCTCAGTCCAAACTCTTCCTCTGACGCGTGGCCCCAGCCAAAACTTCCGCCGCCCTTTCCCCAGCTCCCCCCTCTCCTCACTCTGCGGCATGGGAAGTGTAGGAAGTCTGGTGGAGAAGCCAGATGTGTCTCCGACTAAAGGTAACCGCGCAGTGCCCCAGGTGAGACCCAGACAGACCAACGGCCTGCTTAAGAAAGGCCTGACCCAGAGAGAGCTACTGAACTATCTCAACATCACCAGGTGGGAACTGCTACAGAGGATCAGATACTTTTGTAGAACATTTCATGAGATGTCTTCCGACGTCCTGTGCTTCTCAACAGAAAAGATCACAAAGCGGGTTCAAGCAGCGACAGCAAGAGGGACATTATAAGAGGCCAGGAAGAGGATGAAGTTTTCGCCAAAGTCTACAGTAAAGATGGAACTGAAATAGATCTGACTAAAAACTCACTGCCAAGTGGGGGCAAGTACGAAAAGGTGAACATAAGAGAATTCACTTTTTTTTTCTTTTTTTTCTTTTTTTTTTTAAAGTATATCTTAATTGAACATCAGTTGTGTTATACTATTATAGCATTAGTGTTCATAAAGCTTGAACTTTTTCACGTTTTCTAAAATTACAGCAACAAACTTCAACATTTTTCCCTGGGTTTCTGTGGGACTATATCAACTCAAAGTAGTAAATGTTGGTCAAGGTTTTTCAGAACATTTTTTTAAATTTATTTTTTAGAACCAGTTTGTGCTGCAAAATCTTTGTGGGATTTTTTTAAGTGTTTTGCAAATTTATTAAAAATTTTAAAAACAAGAACTCACATTTTCGTAAGTATTCACAGCCTTTTCTTAATAGTTTGTTGATCTACCTTTGGCAGCAATTCCAGCCTCAAGTCTTTTTGAACACGATGCCACCAGCTCAGCTCACCTGTCTTTATTCAGTTTGGCTCATTCCTCTCTGCAGTTCTTCTCCAGCTCCATCAGGTTGGATGGGAGACGTCTGTGCAGCCATTTTCAGATCTCTCCAGAGATGTTCAGTCAGATTCAGGTCGGGACTCTGACTTGTTCACTCCAGGACATCCACAGACAGGTTCTGAAGCCACTCCTTAGAGATCTTTGCCATGTGCTTTGGGTCGTTGTCCTGCTGAAAAATGTTCCGTCACCCAGTCGGAGGTCAAGATGCTCTGGAGCAGGTTTTCATCCAGGATGTCTCTGTACATTGCTGCGTTCATCTTTCTCACTGTCCTCACTAGTCTCCCTGTTCCTGCTGCTGCAAAACATCCCCATGGCATGATGCTGCCACCACCATGCTTCACTGTAGGGCCTGGTTTCCTCCAAACATGATGCCTGGTATTCACAACAATAAGTTCAATCTTTGTCTCATCAAACCAGAAAATCTTGTTTCTCATGGTCTGAGACTCCTTCAGGTGTCTTTTGGTAAACTCCAGGCAGGCTGCCATGTGCCTTTTTCCTTAAACCATCTTCGCAGCAATTCCCCAATCAGGCCTGTAGTGTAGAGCAGCTAGACAAAAGTCACTGCTTGGTTCAACACATATGGATCAAATGATCGCCTGTTAACACTGACATGCTGAGGAGGTAGTTACTACCACCAGGGAGAGAACTACAAGCAGGATACCGGCCCTTGAGGACTGACTTTCGACACCCCTGCTGTAACAACAAAATGTGGGGAAAAAATGAAGCGCCGTGAATACTTTCTGAATGCACTGTGATCAAGTGTGACAATATGTAAACAGGTTCAAGGCACAAAATTACTTCTGCAAGGCGTTAAACTGTTTTCTGGAAAACCTGTTATGTGTTAAAAATAAATTATTTGAGCAATAATACAAGTTATTATCAATTTTACTAAAAGTACTCTTTGTATGAATGATTTACAGCCAGTGAAAAGTCTCCTGGGGGTTGTGGTAAATTGATTAGTAACATTTTCATATAGCTCCTGCAGGATGACGCAACACCCATGAATCCTTTTAGCAGCATAAATCAGCCTCAGATGTGATCCACCTCAGTAGCACTGATTGAAAATCTGTCACTTGCAGTGTTCTGAATTTATTGTGGTGATCAAATATCTCTCTTTTTCTGCCCAAATTGATCAACACTAAAAACACAGAGGGTGTAGTTGCATTGATTTCATTGGAACATTGTGATTTATGTTACATAACCCTGCTATAATTGCTGCAAGGGATCGCTTGCTCCTTACGCCTCTGTGTCCTATGTTTGCAATTTTTCCTTAGGTCCGGTTCAGGTCTTCTGCATTCAAGCCCGTCACCCCCAAAAACTTCAGCTCCATGCAAAACCTATATCCCTCTTCCAAGTTAGAGGATATGGATCATGGCCTTTCTAACGGATTACACAGAGCATACGGCCACGTCTCTAAGACAGTCTCCACCTCCTCTTCATCTTCCTCACCCTCCCGTCATGGAGCACAAACATCATGTGGTAACAAGGTATCCTATTCCAGCCTTATTACTTTAAAGAATCATGCATTTTCTGTTCATTTTTCTCTATGGCCTGTTATTACCTAGAAATTTGCTTAATTAATTACTTATTAGATACATGATCCTGGCATGTTGTGCTGCGGATTATAGATGTAAAAACAGTTTTACACGGACTTTACCTTTTTATTGTCTACCATTTCTGTAAAAGGCTAGAATTAAGCTCCTTATAAGCTGAATAACTGTGTTATTATGACTTTGCAGACCTTCTCCTCGGTGCAAGTGATGAGCCACGAGGACGACAACCTCTCAGACTCGGGCCATAACTCCATGAGCAGCCTGCCGCCATACCGCCCTCCCTTCCGTCCACATCTGTCTCACATCAGGTCAGCTGCTACATCAATGTCTTCTCTGTACTTTATGTTCCAGAGCTCTGGCTTTTTTCTTTGTTTTTCTGACTGTGTGGCTCGTGAAAATAAAAGATTTTAATAACTTCTGTGGTTTCCACTCCACTCCCCAGCGCATCCATGGGCCACATCAACACCATTGGCTCCTTGGATCGAACGTCTCAAGGCCTGAAGGCCACAGGGTCAGGGGGAGTCGCTATGGGGGAGGTAGCATGTCGAAGCATGGCCACTCTAAACCGCCTGACTCCCTATGGCAGCGAGGCTCCGCCTCCTTATGAATGGACGCTGTCCCTCTCAGTGGAGGATGTGGTAAGGCAGGGTAAAAGGATGACGGGAATGAAAACATGAGCCTAATTTAATGACTGCCTGACTGATAAGGAACTATTCATACCTCTTGAACTTTTGTGTCATGTTAAAGTCAAACTTTTAAGGGAAATGACCTGTACTTGTATAGCACTTTATCAAGTCTGAGGACTCTAAAGCGCTTTACACTACAGTCAGTCATTTACCCATTCATACACACATTCCCACACTGATGGTGGTACGCTACATTGCAGCCGCAGCTGCCCTGGGGCAGACTGACAGAAGTGAAGCTGCCATTCAGTCATCGTGCCCTCTGACCACCACCAACAGGCAAAGCGGGTGTCTTGTCAAACAACTCAACGTCAAATGTGTGAAAACTTCAATATGTAGATGAGCAAAGCTGGTAGAGAAATGCCCCAAAAGATTAGTATACAATGCATGCCACATTTTCCATACATCCTTTTTCTTCTCTAATATCCCAATAAAATACATACAGTAGAGGATTGTTGTAAAATGACAAATAATAAAAACTTTCTTGGGGTATGATTATTTTTGCGAGGCTCTGTCTTTTCCAGGTGCGGGATCTGGAGGAGCGTCTGGTGGAAAAAGAACATGAACTAAAACAGATGAGAAGGAACCTGGACGAGAGCGAGGGCGCCATCGCTCAGGTGAATCTTATTTTCTCTTCTTTGCCATCGGTCCAAACATCACTTCATTTTTCTGCGCTGACCTCCATCTGCTCGCCACCTGCAGGTGTTTGAAGGGAAGCAGCGTCTGTGGGAGAAGGAGGTGGAGGAGCTGAAGCGCCTGTACGCTGCTAAGCTGCGACAGGTCTCCCAGCATGCCCAGCGTTCCCAGCGCAGCATGCAGTTGGAGCTGTTTAGGGCCCAGCAGGAAAAGAGTCGCCTACAGGAGGAGCTCGACTCCCTGAAAAAGGAAATGAGCCTAGAAGTCGCAGCCATGCCAAAGCCGACTAGTCCGACATTGGAGGAGACACGGTGGGAGGTAAGAGTTCAGGCCTCAGTAAAGCATTCCTGCAGCATGATACCCTCACCACCATGTTTCACTGTGGGAAAAATACATTGAAGGTGGTGTGATGCATGTCACACTGAAAATCATGCATCCTTTCGTTTTACTCTACAATAACACAAAAAGACGAGACGGCTCAGAATCTTTCTTTTTCTTCAAAAAATTAAGTCCCAGAGAGTTTTTAACAATGGTCTTATTTCTCCTTGTTGTATTTCTCAGGTTTGTCAGAAGTCCGGGGAGATCTCGTTGCTTAAGCAACAGGTCAGGGACTCCCAGGCAGAAGTGACCCAGAAGCTAAGTGAGATCTTTAAGCTGAAGACACAGCTGAGGGAAACACGGACGGAGCTGCGCAACAGGGAGGCCCAGATAGATGCGCTGAAGCTCATCCTGCAGGGGACGCAGCGCGGCAGGTGTTCCTCAGCCGGAGAAAGTAAAAAAGGAGCTGAAGAGAGTCCATCAGTGGGGGCAACGGGTATCTGTCACTCAATAATAACTTTATGTTTCCAATTTTAGATCCAAAATCAGGTTATAGCTGTGTAACTGGGTCAGTAGTGCTTTAAGCATTTACCAGAAGCTAGTATCTTTCGTAATCTTCCATTTATGGTTGTTTTAGACTCCAGCTGAATCTAAGTGAACTTTTCCTTCACAGGAGGCTCTGGAGGCCCCACGGAGGAGCGTCTGCGTGCAGAGCTGTTACTGGAGCGACGTCAGAGTGAGGCTCAGGCCTTGGCCTTCGAGGAGGAGAGGAACACGTGGCAGACGGAAAAAGACAAGGTCATCCGCTACCAGAAGGAGCTGCAGGCCAGCTACTTGGAGATGTACCACCGCAACGAAGCCCTCGAGAGGGAGCTGCAACAGCTGAGGGCGGGCGGGACACGAGAAGGAGGGGGTAGCAGAGACGGGACATTGGAGAAGGAGGCGCCAGAGCCGACAGCTGACAGAGCAGCAGGAAAACAGGAAGACACACCTTCCTCGAGTCTACCGTGGATAGAGAGGATTGAATCGTCTGAAATTTGAATGTGACACACTTGTTTGCAATGCAAACTGTTTTCTCCAAAAGCATGGAGCTACAGAAGAGCAAGCTGCCTGGAAAAGGATAAGACACAAAAAATACAAATTTAGAGAGTACAAAAAATTACTTGCAAAGTCAAAATCCTACACAACTGACTACATCTCTGAAAGGGATATTCTGTCCTGCTGGATTTAGTTGTGGTACCAAGTGATCAAAATCAGGAATATAAAGTCAGAAGTGAAACAGATGCACGCACAAAGGATCTAAAGAAAGGCTGACGAAAAAAACTTTGCAAAATCTTTGGCCCTCCTTGGTGAGAACATAAAATTTCTGTTCACTTTTTTAAATGCAAGAAAAGTACAAACTATGTATTGATTTACCTAAATGCAGCTTGTAATTTGTAAAAGATTAGGAATGAAAGATTGCTTAAATTTAAGATGGAAAAAAATAAGCCAGCTCAATTAGAAGAAAAAAAAAAAAAAAAAACATGTCAATGTACAACTTCAGACAAGCTTAAAATGGTTACCTATTGAATCATATTTTCTCATTTATTTTTAGTATTTTCCTGGTACAAAATGGTTCATAGATTGATCCCCCCCTTGCTTCTGCAACTTGATTTTGCCCTTTACCTGCAAAAGACTGGACCGATAACATCCCTCTGGACATGTTCATGCCTGTGCCACGAACGCAAACTGTAAAATCAAAGGAAAAGCACTGCCTAGTGAGACGTTTTTAAATGAGCTTATTGGTGATTGGATCTTGACCATAACCAAAGCATTCCTTTAGTGAGGTCCTTACAGATGCAACAAGCAACTTATTGTTGACTGGAATTAGCTTGACTGACTGGTTGGAAATTAAAAAGTCTACTCTTTGGTCTGGAAGGCGTTACTTTGTGAAAAAGTTAGCTATTTTTAGGATCAAAGCTGTTCAACAAGGGATCATGTTTGCTGCTTCTCCACCTCTTACTTCTGCAGCGCTAGTGGTTTTATACCCAACTTTTTCAGATAAGAAAAAGGAGCCTGTCTGCCATAGGATGTTCGGTCGTTCCCACCATGGGGACGCTTTGCTCAACTCACTGAAGGAGCAAATTGACCTGAAGCCGACTTCATCAGATACCATGAAGGCCGAACACATTTTAGTTGGGCTGTTGTATCCTTTTAAGCTTTTCAATATCCACCATAAAACATGCTGGCTCTAGAAAAGTTGGCTGCTTTTACAAATCTCAGAATTAAAGTAGGCGTGTATATTCTCTAGGGCCATGGTTTTTAAACTGCGGTACTCGGCCTTATTTAGAGGAACTCAAGAAATAATCATCCTAATTATTTTCGGGAGAAAAATAGAGGAATTAATTACACGTGATATAGAGCTAGTTGGCACCAACAATTCAAAAAGATTTGTTCAAGCACACCGATCTTTGCTTCAAAGAGAAACTATTAAAAAGGGAAGCGCAGTGGGGAAAATTTCCAGACGTCCCAGTACGAACTGTGCAATGTGTGCGAGAACGTTTTAATGACATACAAGTCGTCAAGGGTACAAATAGCAAGCAAGGCAGCCATGTTGGATTGTGAGGTCAGAGTGGGTGTGAAAATAGTTATGGTTAGATTAGTAAAACCCCATTTTATGGCGACTGCTCTCACACTGACAGCAGGACCTTTCCTCTGCTCCAGATATAAATTAGGACAGCTTATGGCAAGAAGGCAAGGAGTAACTGCTAATTCAGTTATGGTTCTTCAAATAAACTGGAACAGTCTAATAATTTGTATTTGCAGTCGGAGGTTTACAAAACAGAGGACAGAAATCAGACAGATCTATGATCGGTGCATCCCCACTTATGATTCTGGGCCTGTTTAATGTGCAGAAAGATCACTGCACTTGTTTTTCAGCTGAATTCATGTAAAAACGCTGCTTTTCTGGGTTTGGTACAGGAAAAAAAAAAAAAAAAAAAGTGTCTGGTGCACATCTTTTGAACTCATTATTTCCCCTCATTAGGTCTCCTTTCAGGTGAGAGTCACAAATTTTGTACATACCTGCACTTTTCATTCGACTCACCTTCGTGGTTGTACTCCAAAGAGACTGTTGTCTTCAAAACTGTGAAATCTGTCAACTTCCACATCGTTTGATTTCAATAAAAGCAACTGTTAGCTGTAAATAAAGGCTAAATTAGTCCTCCCAAATGCATGACTGAAGTAAAAAGTTGTATTCTTTCTTAATTATAAACATTCACAAGCCAGCTGTCTGTTGAGCTTTGAATATACTGTGACTTGTCGATTTACTGGAATTAAAGGTGTACAGAATAAACTAATCTTTGTTTTGCATTCATTGTGAAGAGGTCAGTCTGAACTCATCTGCTAGAAATCAAGATTAAGATTCTGGTTAGGGTGTTTAATCAAAGGCCTTAAATTCTTTAGAGTATTGCACAAACCCAGAGACCCAGGATCTTCATGGGTGACAAGTATAGGCATTTTAGACTAATGCAGCTTTTAGGAGGTTAAGTCTTGGATCATTTCTTCACCATTTTGTTCTCACATAACATCTTCTGGTAGAAAGAGAGCAAAGAGGTGGAAGGTCAGCTGAAATGGAAATCCCATGCAAAGAGCCTAATGCCACAGAAATCTTGGGAGAAATAACGCTTTAAGACTTTTTTTTTTTTTAAATGGATGAAAACAGAAGTGAAGGCAAATAAAAAAAATAGTGTAAAAGAGCATGAGTGAGCTGGTAATGTAGGTTTGTTTTATGCAGGGTCGTAATCTGAACAGATACAAGCTCCGCTGACTCACGTGGCCCTTAGCCCGGCATTTAAAGCATTATATAAACTGGGGATTAATATAACTGCACAGCTCCAGAGAGGCTGAGTGATTTACTGAAGTGGGATGAGAAAAGACTCTTATCTCATGTTTTTCACTCTGTGGGAGTGTTGCTGTGCTGAATTCCATCACTGCTGTTTATCCAAGAACTAAAGTGATGGTCAACTCTGGGGGGAATATTTTTTTCATCAGCAAAAGTAGTCCTGCTCCAGTTGAAGGTCTAAATTCTTAAATTTCAAGACAATTTTTCAGTAAAATGCGAAAATGCAGCACCAGCACCACCGAGTGGTAATAAAAAAAAGACGTTTATAGCGTTTCACTGTAGAAGCAGTCCTCAAAACTGACTGGTGTATTTTTTTTTTTTTTTTTTTTTTTTTTTATTATTATTTTTGAATATCAGATGCAAATATATGAAACATGTTAGTGGATAAATATTTACAGTAAAAGTTGCATAACACACAAAAGCAGGAAATGCAAAACATTTAGCAAAAATTAGAGGACAGGAGTATACAACACGCTCGCATTCTATGTGGAGAGACTGAAAGAAGCGGAGAATGATTGTCAACCAAGTGAGGGAAAATAAGATATAAAGTTGATCTTTAAGCAGAGACTAACGGTGCACCATCGGGGGGGGGGGGGGGGAGTAATGCTGGTGCAGTGGTTTGTTGAGGAAACTTGCCTCACAGGAACGTGAGGTGACATCACCATATCTGGGAGGACGCCGGGAACCTGCGTCAGCTCTGCACAAACTGTGCTGTACATCCAGCTGCCTTCACACCTCCTCCAAATTTAACCTGACACAGGAAGGACTGAATATGTACAAACTCCAGGAACTCCCACAACCATTAGCTTCAACTGTGTAAAATGTAATATATGACTCCTTATATAAATGTACATTTTTAATACTAAATGTCAAGTGTGGTATGAGTTACTACCATGAACCCTGAGGAAATGTGAAGATCTTACTGTTGCTATCCTGACTCAAACAGAGGCATTCTTGAGTATATATATGAAACAACAGCCACAATGACCAGAAGACTTACCCACCCACCACAAGTAAAACTTCACAAGCCCACAGTCACTGCAAGTCATACTATAAGGCTACCATCACACCAATTTACATCTCCAAATCACATGGCGTGCTAGCTTAGGATACACAGACTGAAGCAATGGCACAAGTGGAGTAGGCTTTTGAGTCACTATATCTTTAAAGTTACGCAATAGTGCTGATTAAGTGTGCTGCTGTGCAAGGTAAATACTTTACATGAGGTGGTGGTGAAGGAAAACAGGAACAGAACACATTTCACAGTAGTACACTGTATATTTTTGTTTGCTTTTTGTCACTTTTGTTAAATACACACACACAGAACAAGACAAATGGCTTCTATAATGAGGAAAATCTTGCTGGTGCAGTCAGTCACAGAAGAAGAAAAAAAAAAAAAAAAAAAAAAAAAAAAAAAGAAAGCTGTTCCAACCGCTGAGGAATTCATTGTTTTACTCATCAACCAGCAGTGGCTTTCAGGCATTGTGAGGCCTTAAGTACAACATGGAGGAGCCACAATCAAGAGTTCAATTAAAGGGAGATCGCCACACTTTTACTCCCCATATAATAAGTGTTCAGTGGAGTTTGCTACTCTGTGGGTTAACTCATAAGTAATACAAGCTCATTACCGCCCTGAAAGCAACTCTGCCTATCTATAACATTTACTCCAAACACTACACCCATTTATAATTATCCCTCTGCTTTCAAATAAAAAGAAAAACTTGTTCAACTCAAAAAAAAACTCAAAAAAACAAAACAAAGTAATACATACGATAAGCCTATAACTCTGCAGGCATTTGTAAATGAATTTCTATGAATGATTCTTTCTCAGAGGTGCTTCTTCATGAAGACAACCCGATCGACTCTTCACTCTACTACAAGCTTTCGTTCAACCAACCGTGCAGGACTTGTATGCTATGCAAAGTTGGAGGGTCCGAGGTGGGTTACAGGACTGCCGAGGCCGTCCAGAGGAGCACAGGGATAAAACCTTAATGCTTACAATAAACAGCCCAAGAGGCCAGGGACAGAGGACAGGGGCCAGAGCAAAGGGTCCTGGACATTCAAAGAGCTCCAGGTAACTTCATCCTTGACGAGGAGAGTGTATGGTATCAAAAGTAGATCTGCTTGGCATGTGACGGGTTCTGCTCCATGGGGCAGTAAGGGCATTTCAATCTGCATGGGGAGGAGAACAACAGCATGTTCAATTAACGCTCGGTGCTCAACTTTAGACCATCTTTTCAAGCAAGTTAGAATGCCCGGCTGAAATATTTACACCCAGTAAAATTTTAGACATTTTGTGTCATTACAGCCTCCAAATTCATTTCATTCTATTGAGATTGCAAGCAATACACCAACACAAAATAGTGCATAATTGTGGGGTGGAAAGATGAAGTTATCATAACAATTCAAAGGTCAATATAAAAAGTAAATATAGTCAACTTGTGTGTAATTTCTTCTTAGTATAAACCTAGCTGTTCTGTGAAGGCTTCAGAGGTTTGTTAGAGAACATTAGTGAACAAACGGCATCATGAAGACCAAGGAATGCAGTAGACAGGCCACAGACGAAGGAGTTTAAAGCAGGGTTAGGTTATAAAACAATGTCTAAAGCATTAAACATCCACCAAAGGGTTGTTTAAGAAATCATCTAAAAATGGAAACTCTGGACATGGCCATCCATCGAAACTGACTGAGTGAGCAAGGAGAGCATAAAATCAGCAAAGCCTCCATAACTATCATAACTGGCCTATCATAGGCCTATCGGAACTGTTGGATGGACTGCAGAGATCCAAAGCTTAGGTAGGATCAACTTAAAAAACGTGGCCTTAATGGAAGAATGGCAAGAGGAAAGCTCCTGTTGAAAGAAGGCAAAGGTTGAAGCTGAGGCAAAGGTTAATCTGCCAGCAGAACAACATTAAACATACAATCAATATGGAATGATTTAGGTCAAAGCACTTTCATGTGCTAGAATAATTCAGTTAATTTCTAGAACTAAAATTAGGCATCTGTGGCCAGATGTGAACGCCTTTTCATTGATACTCTCCATCCAATCTGAATGAGCTTGAGCTATTTGACAAAGAAGTATCTTGATGTACAAAGCTAGCATAGACGTACCCCAAAAGGTGTGAAGCTGTAATTGCAGCAAAAAGTGGTTGTACAGTTTTGATTGAGCAGGGTTTCCTCTACATGTAATTGATCATGGCGCACCGCTACGGTAAAATAAAAGCCGCTACACCATCAGAGTTTGAAATGAATTTAAATACCATGAAATGTTCAAATTTACTTTTTTTTTTTTTTTTTTTTTTTTTAAAAACCAACACCCCTGGCTCCCGCCGTCTGGCTGTGAAGATGGCTGCAGTGTGGTGCACTGCTCTCTGGAGTGAAGGAAGACTAGAGATGACAGTTTGAAGTAGAGAGAGAGAAAAGGCGAAAGAAAGGTACCTAAGGAAGGTTAAGTTGAATGCATTTTTAGTTCAAGCCTGTCAAAACAACCCTAATGTTAACATATGTTTGAGATATATTTTGAACAGCACAATATAGTTTAATGTCGGGTAATTTTTCCGTTTTTCTGGTTGCATTTTCCCCCAGTGTATTATAAGCATGGCCGGCCGCCTGGCTTTATTTATTTTTTTGTTTGCCTTTTTTAAGACTCCATAGTTGTGTGTTTAAGTCTTGTCAACAATCTCTTCCAATAACATATAATTACTAAGTCATATTTTTAATTTTCTGTCCACTTTTAAGATTTTTTAACACAAAACACAGTGGGCTGCTAGCAAACTTACCACCGAGCTTAGCAAGTTTTCTGGGGGAAACCCTGGATGAATATATTAAAATATTTTCAAAAGAAAAGGAAGGGACCCGAGGAAGATGTTGAGGTAACATTACATGGAGATGCTCAATGTTCTTTATTGTGACGCAGTTCCCTCGGGTTCTGAGGAATACAGAAACGATAGTGATCTGTACACATGTAATATTTAAATATTCCTATTTGTCCTTGCATGATACTGGTGATTGAAATGAATCTAACATTTACCAATTATATTTGACAAGTACACAGGCTGAAGTAGTAGAGGAGGTGAGTGAAGGAGACAAAAGCGGAGAGGCAGAGCAGGAGGGTGCATTTTCCTGCACAAGTGAGCATGGTGATGCAGAAGAGAGCAGAATTCAGTTTGAAATGCTCATAATTTAAACCATGTTGCTGTTCTACAGTCTTGTCCCCCCCTTGGACAACCCACTACCACGGTTTAAAAAAAATCCTAGAGGAAAAACCGTTGAGAATACAGATTCATACAAGACTTTTTTTTTTTTCTGAAAAAGGACTTTTAAACCTTTTTTCTTCTAATTATGCACTGCATTGTTTTGGTCTACCACATAAAATCCCAATAAAATCCATTAAAGATTGACACTGTAAAACAAGAAAATGTGAAAACGCTCAGGTGGTTCAATTCTTTATCTCAACTTACTTCCCAGCATTGGTGAGTTTATTGAGTGCATCTCTGGAGATGACATGGCCACAGATGAGCTTCATGGGAGGATTGCTCTCTGAGGTCTGCTGCCGAAGAATCGGGCAGGCGAACACAGAGTGGTACCAGCACTTCTTCCCCAGGTCAATTTCAATCTCCACATACACACAGAAAGAGAAATAACTTAAGGTTCACGTTGGATGAAGACAGGATGAAAACCCAAAATTTAAAATAGGACTTACAGGGAGCTCATCTTTGTGTGTCCACACTCCACTGCATTGTCTCTGTTCGATCACCTGTTTGATGTTCATCAGGACCGGTAAGGCCATGCATCCTGATGCAAAACTAAATGAAAAATATTGGCAATGTCTTAAAAATATGTTCCTGAATCAGACTATATAGTTATAAAACACTAGCTGGACCTTTTTAGAACTATTGTCAGTTTAAAAAAAAAAAAAAAAAAAAAAAAAAAAGGTCTTCATATATGAAGCTACTCATGCTTTACTAACCTAACACTTAGTGGAGACTCTACAGAGAGGCCCAGTAGAGCACAGGCATCCCTGGTAAAGATGTTACATATCTCAGCCCACTGATTCGTCTCCAACAGACTGCGATACGGAGAGTTTTCAATGCCATGACGTAGATAGACCAGGCTGCCCATCAAGATCTGTATATCTACAATTGAATGGAGAATAACAGCCAAAACAACGAATTCCTGTTAGTTTTACAAAAACATATAAATTATTCCAAAATGCAAACCAAATCGAGTATAACAAAAATAACTGAACTAATTTGGATTTGAAAATAATCCATCCACAATTTTTTTAGTCATCTTTTTCAAAGCCACTTCCAGGAAATCAACATCCTGCAAAAGCTCATATTGCACATTTTCTTCCAGCAGTTGTACCACAGACCTCTCTGGTGTTGAGATGCAAATGGCTGGAAGTGCCTGGCATACTGGAGGGCATCCATCTGGTTGCCAATTCCTCCACTGAGCAAACTTATGAAGTACAAACGATGCAACTTGAACTCTAAACTGCTGTTCAGTTCCAGAAGACGCTGGCGATTTGAAACGGCCCATCTAAAGGAATACACACAGGAGCAAGACCAGCATAGTTAATTAAAGTACGTAACAGTGAATCACCTGTGTGTCTGAGTGGAGCTTTCATACTCTAATGCCGGCCTAAGGTCCTGCATCCTCAGAGCTTCTAGGATCCTGTTCAGCTCCAGGAAAGGCTGCTTCATACTCATGTCAATAACTACACCAGACTCCTGAAAAAACACAAAACTCAATACAATAACTCATATTAACTGATTGCAGTAGACTCGCAGACATTTTTTTTTCTCTAATCATATTTATTGTCTCAAAACGAGCTTTAGCCTATTGTAATTAGTTCATAATGCAAACAACTGACATAATTCATATTCGTGCAGCCTTCTTATGGTGCATGTTTTGAAACTGTGTATTTCATCTATGTACCCTTAATTCATAGGAACACATTTTTTGTGATTTAGTTGTTATCTCACTGATTATGCTTTTTTATCTAAAATTGGAGCAATGCAAACAAAGCTGCAAGTAAATACAATAGAAACTATTTCCCTAAATTGAATTATTTTTAAAATATTAGTTACATGGAAATTATGTCAAGGTAATAATACCATTTTATGTTGACCAATAGACGCCATCTTTCTTGCTGTACAAGTTGCTAAAGAACAACTTATTTGTTTTTTATTATAATAAAAGTAAGTAAGAAATAAGCATTATCTTTTTCTCCCCCTATTGTCAGTCAGTTGGCTTCAGGTTAATTTATCACTTCATCAATTCATACTGCATGCTGTCTCAACTTACTTCTGTTGCATACCTATGAACAAATCATTTTGTACTCCTGTATTTATCTATGGCATATCAGTTCTTTTTTCTTGATTAAGTTTTTTGAAGAATTATGGAGAAAAAATTTCATAAATATTCTAAATTGAATTTTATTTTCTTCAGACTTTATATTACACTGTGCTTGTTTCTGATTCTGCTCCCTGTTTAAGGCTGTCAACTCTTATGAAATATGGTAAAGCTAAAATAACGTGACCTCCTGATTATAATATTTATTGTCATAACAAAACTAGACTCTCTTATATTGGACGATCAGAAAATGATAGAAAATTACTATAAATCGTTGGTTGTAAAAGCAGTTACAAACCGCCTTTGGTTCGAAACAGCCCGGTGGCAGAAGATTTCTTTTTGAATAACCAAAACTTGGAGGAAAGCAGGAACTAGAAAATGGGTGAAATGACAAGGACTGCCTGAACACTTCAGAAAACAAAGCACAAACATGAAGAAGCAGAACAAAAACACACTTTCAACAGAAAATATCACAGATAAAGAAAAAAAGCTCTGTCAATGTGACAATAAAGAGTCTTTTTTTACTGAAAAGTAAATTAGCCAAATAACGTAGATGCAACATGTTGCAAGATTTTAGCTAAACCAGGGGTGTCCAAAGTCAGTCCTCAAGGGCTGGTATCCTGAGTGTTTTAGTTCTCTCCCTGGTGATAGATACTACCTCCTCAGCAAGTCACTTGGTAAATGACCTGTACTTGTATGGCGCCTTACCAAGTCCAGAGGATGCCAAAGCGCTTCACACTACATTCAGTCATTCACCCATTCATGCACACGTTCACAAGCTGAAGGTGGTAAGCTACATTGTAGCCACAGCTGCCCTGGGGCAGTTAGACAGAGAAGAGGCTGCCATGCACCGGTGCCACCGGGCCCCCTCACCACCACCAGCAGGCAAGGCGGTGAAGTGTCTTACCCAAGGATACAACGATGTTTTGCAGAGGCCTACTAAAGAGCCATTATTTGATCCAGGTGTGTTGAACCAGGGAGAGAACTAAAACATACATGATACCAGCCCTTAAGGACTGACTTTGGACACCCCTGAGCTAAACTGTATGCAAAAATGTTTCTGTCTCCAATTACCCACCAAATGTCAGTAAATTTTAGTTACACAGTGAGCTTATACAAACCATAGTCTGTAGCTGGTTAACAAGAGAGGTTTTCAACTAAACATTTGAATTTTAACTGTGATTTAGAAATATTTTTATAAAACTGAATCAACGTCTATCATTGTGCCATTAAAAACATCACTGTCTCCAGATTTAGGGGCAGCTCACTGCAATATTTCTTGATTTATTTATTTTCATGTGTGCCATGACCAGGACATGAAGCATCCAAAGCTCAAAATAATCCTACAAAACAATGCTGCTTCTGGATTCTTTTTCAATTAAAATGCATCGTGTTTTTCCACATCTATCTTTTTTTTCCCCAACAACAAATCAAGTGATTTTCAGCAAAATAAGGAGATAATCATGAGTGATAATCAGCGGATTGGAATACTATGTTTTCTCCAAATTTTTATACCCATATTTTGTATAAATTCCGTTACATTTAGAAATTTGATAAAGGAAACATCTCAAAGACCTTTAAGCAATAATAGAGACAAAGCTTTGCAGACTTTCACTTACCTGACAAAGGTCCTCTGCAACACTGAGCATCCCCTGCCGGTACAAGTGCTCCACAATGGACTCACTTAGGTATTTCTGTCTTTCTGGAGTATCCCACACTGTCTCTGCCACCACAGCACTGATCTCTGCATCAAAATTCTACGGAGGCGTATTGAAAAAGTGAAACAAAACTATGCCAAGTTTCTATGCTTAGAAAATACTGATTTCTCTCCTTACCCTGTCAATGGCTTTGCCAACTTTTGACACACTGCCATGAATGTCTTTATGTCGAGATGCCAGCATCTGCACTGTTTCTTTAATATTCTTACAACACTGGGCCATATTCTGGGATAGGACTGATAAGTCAGCATCTTGTACTCCTGCTGGACAGAAAAAGAAATGAGATCAGAATGCAAGTTTACATCATACATGATGATTAAGAATGATTCAGAATTGGGCTTTCTGTTGAAATTTAAAACAACTGAACTTATACATCTTCCACAGTTATAGTGTTGATCCCTTTCAGTGTGAGCATTTTTCTCACCAAAAGCAACAAGTTGTGCACGTATCTCACAGACACTGCGGAGAAGTTCATCTAGCCTCTCCTCCGACTGGTGGCCATACATTACAAAGCGGTGAAGCACTTTCTCCAGCTCCCGTTCCACACATGCACACTGTTCCATGGTTGAGGCTGGAACACACACCGACAATGGAAAAGACCTGGATTTAAGAGGCACAGAATCACAAAAAAATTAATCCAAAGTCTGTGTGTTAGGGGTATGTTTTTATTTCAGCGCAAGACTCAATTCTATCTGAGAAAAATCAAAGCTCAGATATAGAATTATTGTACTGCTTTCTATTTTCCATTTCTTTTTGTCTCTTCCGCCAACTCTCATTAATGCCCAAAGCCTTTATTTTAAATATCAAAGAAATCATTTTTGAATGTTTTAAATGTACAGTTATAAGAATTTAAATATCTTTGTTGGGGGGGGGGAATTATACACACACGCAAACACACACACACATATATATATATATATATATATATATATATATATATATATATATATATATATATATATATAGTAAAGAGTCATTTTTTATATTTGGAGAAAAAAAAAGGACAATTATTCTATTCAGTGGTCAACTGTAGTGACAAGCTAACCAGTAAACTCAGATCTAAAGACTGATAATTAATTTATTTCAAATTTTTAGTAATATATGAATGGAAGGTCTATATAAAAATACCAATTAATCTACAATAGGAAATCTTCTGGTGACAAGAATCAGACAGTCTTACACTTGAACAGCCCTGATTTGTGATCAGCCGGTTACAAACTGAAAATCTGATCTTTTCTCCAATCACACACCATAAAGCAACACTAATACTCCTGTATTTGGAAGTTGCTATGTATCAAGAACATTCAAACTTAGCCATTTTCAGTATCGGTGAGGTTCTTGAAAATGAAGTAAGAGGAGTCTGTTGTAGGAACTATTACATGAAATTAAATGAAAAGAAATTGCGTTCTTTATCCAGGCACGTCGGTGGTTCTTTCATGCTGCTACTTTTAAACCAGGTGTTAGATGACAACAGAAATCAGAACGCATTACAGCAAATTAAATTTGCTTTCTATACTTTTCAATCTTTAAACTCTGTGTGTCATGGTGCATTAGGAAATGTTAGTAGTATCTTTTTATTCCAAGTGCTTCCCAAATGAAAAGTTTGTCCTAGTGCTGACAACAACCAGGGCCCGAACAATCCTAAAAGGAGCCAGAGCATCCTGCGGCCTTCTGTTTACTAACGCAACATCCACATAAAACGGAGAGAAATTAAATCAACCAAAATAAAACGTGATTTATTTTTTTTATGCCAGGACTTCTATTTTATATATTATAGTATATATATTAAAATGTTAGTTGAAAATCTATTAGCCCGTTAATAAGTGTATAGTTGCTGTAGCTCACGACTTAAAAGCAGAGTAAAGAAAATGTCCACCTATGATCCATAGCTAACTAGCTACAAGAGCTCAAACGGATTATCACATTCTAAAGGCGAACATAGCACATTTCAAATGTAGTCTACACCATTTCATAGGTTGTTTGTGACGTTCCACAACTTGGGAACCGCGTATTTCCATTTCATGAGATAACTTAGAAAAATAATCAGCAGCCGAGCTAACGTAAACAAACTAGAGGGGAGCAGCTACTGTTCGGTGTTAGCCTGCTGCCGACTGACAAGGCCCAAACAACCTGCGAACACAATGACAACACGCTGGTCTTCATTGTTTGGCACTCAAAATGTCAATAACAGGTCAAATAAAAAGAGAGGAAAAGTTTAAGTAAAAAACACTTACCTATCCTGCTAATTAGTTAGCCAACATTAGCCTTAGCCACTTGTCTGTTATCTTCATCCGCAGTCGTAATGCGGAACTTCCTGTGTCGCATTCTGCGTCAGCCGCATATTCCAAAATAAAAGTCTTTTTTCATCAAAAGCTTGGTCTTCATCCTCACTGGTAGCTAAGTTTTTTTTTTTTTTTTTTTTTTTTTTTTTTTTTTTTTTTTTTTTTTTTTGCTTTTTGCTTTTGAAACGCCAAACTGCTTTGAAACTTCATAATTAACAGAGCAATTTTTTTATTTACCTGCGTGTTCTCTTTTTTAAGTAGAGTAAGTAGAGCAAAGGGTGTGAGAAATGAGTGTGAGTCAAGCTACATCCCTTTCTATATTTTCACAAACTAGAAAAAAACACGTTTTTACATACGGAATAAAAACACATTTTAACAGAGACCTTTTTTTCCCTTTGTTAATATGTATTGGACAATGAGAAAAGAATTTAGCTAAATACAAAGCGACTAAAAGTGTTATAGTCGCTTCCCTACATGACTGCAAGTTAATTTAGTGAAGCTTTAAATCAACTCTATTTGGTTTTTATTTGTTTTTAAATAAATCACATAAAAGTTTATGAACTGTTTTTCTTGAAAAGGTGGACAATTATGTGAATGGGCTGACTCTAACTTAGCAGGGTGGACAAAAGCATGAACAATTTATTTTACAACAGGAAACTTACAATGATTATAAAAAAAAAATCACATAGGTTAACACAATAATGCCCTTCTTCTTCATAAATATATAAAGTTATATCATGTTAAAAAAAATAACTCCTGATACCACTGATCACCAAAATGTCAAAGTGGCAAACTTCTACTACAGAACAGTAGACCATTTACTGTTGTTTGTTAGATATGTTTAAAAACAGCTATAATTTGGGAAAAGTTATCAGGATGTAGCAAAAACTATGAACTTGTCCACCGTGTCACAAAAAATCAAAGACTAGGTGAGTCATGGCAAGGGGGAGTGCATGGTTGGCCTCCAACTCACAAAGTGCTTCATTGTTGAAGATCACTGTATACTATTTCTCAAATACATTTTGATTTGCACTTGCACTTTTTGCAGAAATTCCTGGGGTAGGAATACAGAATGCATCAATCCATCTGTGTATACTGGGAGAAAGGTTTGATAGGTATTCAGTGAAATGTGGTTTTCTAAAGGAAAAAAAAAAATCTGTTTTATGAAAGTTAAATAAACAGAAAGAGTGAGTGATAATGAGACTGAAGGAATATATAGCCTCTCACAGAATGGCATCTCTCTGGTTGTCTTTTCTCACTTAAAACCTAAGCATTCCTTATTTAATATTTCTCTTTCTCAACATGATATCAGACATTTCCTTGTTATATTTTGTACCAAAGTGAATCCCTGACAGTTGACCTAATGCATGGTTATAGTTGTTTCTTCCTAAGGTATAATGGCATTCCTACCTAAATAACTGTTACAGCTTCTCAACATACTCACTCTGTATGAGCACTACCAGTACTCTAAGTGGACAAAAAAAGTACCAGTACTCTGCTTAATGTCATAAACAGAAACATGCATCATATTTTTTTACCTATCTGCCTATCGAGCTATAGATTAGTAGTTTTATTGCATAAAACCATAAAGAACAAAGCCAGTTCTAAATCAAATCCACATGAGTGAAAATGTCTTGGGGCACATAATAACGAATTAGTTTTACTCAGTTCCATTTACTTGAGTAAGTTCCATTTACTTTTGGAACTATATTTCTATGAAGTATGTCTACTCAAGTAAAACTTCTGGATATGCTACCTGCTGTGAGTAACTTCACTAAATGAAGAACATGTTTTAACCAAAAATGCACCAAATACAGGCACACAGCTACAATTTATGTTGAAGTGAGAATTCTTATTTGAACACAAGCGTTATTGATCTGATATTAGTTTCTATCTGCTGAGCCTGTTAAAACATTTGAAGGTCCAAAAGATACAGTAAACACTACATATTGTCACTGGACGTACTTTACCCTGTTGTAGCATACATATACAATACCTTCTATATTAGTTTAATTTCATTTCATATTTTAAAAAGAATATTCAGAAAAGTATTTAATTTGCCTTAATTTATTATTTTGTAATTACGTGTTATTTTGTAATTATGTTACTTATTTGTTTGTTTGTTTGTTTCATTTTAATACCAAACTTGCACATAACTTCAACTTTTTGTCTGTCTGGTGACATCGTTAAATCAGATGTTCTGGACAGTTACTCAGTACTTGAGTAGCCTTTTTACCAAATACTTTTTGAATGGATACTTCTTACTTAAGTAAAAATATGCTGAAGAAGTGCTATTCTTTCTTGAGTACAATTTTTGTGTACTCTACTCATGCTTCATAGTTTCTGCAATATTAGTTCTTTGCTTGAGGTCTACTCTCATGCTTTATTGTTGTGTTCCCCTTCCTGAATATTTTTTCCTATCATGATCTACTGTGTTTTTATTTCAGTTATGGTCTTGCAATATTCTGTTCAGTCCCCTTGTATTAATTATTGATCAAAAGGTCTTGCCATATAGTCTTTTCCCTTGTATTTAGTTTCTTTGTTTATTCTTGCATTTTGATCTTTATGCATTCTATTTAGTTTTCTTAGCTTAGTGTTAGCTTTTCTTTGTTTATTATGTCCTTTTTAGTTTTGATGATGTCATTTGTCTGCCTCTCATTTTTATTGTATTCATGTTTACTTGTAGTCCCTCATGCCATTCACCAGCGATGCACCATCATCCTCATGTTTCAATTGATCTGCCATTCAGGCTCTTGATTTTTTTGCTGTTCAGCTCCAGATTCTCTGTTTTATGTGCTTTTTCACATCTTTCTTCCATTATGTGTCCTGTTTTTCTGTTCCTGAGTTTAGTCCCTCTGTGTGCAAGAAGAGCGTGCTATCACACGCATTTGGGTTTTTTTGTTGTTGTTGTTTTGGGTGTTTTTTTGCAGCCTGCACAGTGCAGAGCTGTATGTACAGGGAGCATACTGATGGGGAAACGCAGACAAACACCTGTTCCAGAAAAAGTCCAGGTACGCAACAAGTGCTGGAAAAAAAGTCCTGGTTTACTGAGGGGTACAATTTAGAAGTGGTGAGTCTGCATACTGCTGCATACTGGCTCACTTAAACCACTGGCTGTAGTCAAACCACATACTCTAAAGTTTAAAATAATTCAATTGTTCAATTTTTTGTCGATACATTTTGACTTGTGCATTTATATACCATTTCATCTACATAAAACTGCTTTAATTTCATCAAAGGAAATTTAACCCCCTTTCTTTGCGTATGACAATTTTTCCACAGTATTTAGCAACTGCGATATTGTTTCCTTTAGGTGAGTAATAATTCTCCTTTTCTTAGATAAAATTCCATCATCAGCAACTAAAGTACCTCCAATACCACTTTGTACTTCAAAGAAACAATCATTAATCACCTAAGACAAAATCATTGCACTAATAACAGAGCCCTGGACTATATCATTTTTAACTAAATGTCTTGCACACAGTTCCCACTATTTTAATGTCAATTACAGATCACAGATGTATCAACAATTAGAAGGGCATCATGTCAAAGGAAACAAAACTATTCTTAAATTTACTTCAATCATTGGCATATCCATTTGTTTATTTATTTCAAGCCAGGCTGGTGTGTTCTGTCTCTGGTCTATATGGTGAACTACAGCCAGAGCAATATATCCCTCCTAGATGAAAGGGTGTTAACATGATTTAACATGGCAGATAAATAAGAAAAAGAAAGTTAAGTTTATTTGTAAGGCACATTTCAGCAGCAAGGCAGTTCAAAGTGCTTCACATCATAAAAACATCAATCAAGTATACAGCAAAATCATCTAGCAAAATCATCAAGCAAATACACATGAAAATCATCAGGAAAATATCAATGCATCAAAATCATATGGATCATCAAGCAAATATCTTCAAGCAAATATAATTCAAAAATATTGATCAATGACCCTCTTACTTTATTTAACTGATTTACACTCAAACTTCCCAAATTAAGGCACATTCAACACAATTATCTCCACCTTTTTCTCTCATTGTTTTATACACTACTCACAAAATTAAAAGGGAACACTAAAATAATTAATTAAGTAATCTCATTGAAAACCTTTATTATTAACACAGTCGAATTGATTGAGAAGAAAATAACAAAAATTATTGATGTAAATCAAAATTATGACACCACAGAGATCTGGATTTGGATTCATACTCAAGTATTATTACTCACCTAAATGAAAGTGGAAAATAACATGACAGGCTGATTCAACGTCAGTGACTATTCCTCAAGAAAAATCTAAATGAGATTCGGTAGTGTGTGTGTGGCCTCCACATGCCTGTATAACCTATTGACAACGCCTGGGCATGCTCCTGATGAGATGGCGGATGTTCTCCTGAGGGATCTCTTCCCAGATCTGGATTAGAGCATCAGTTAGCTCCTGAACAGTATGTGGTGCGATGTGGCTTTGGTGGATTGACCGAAACATGATGTCCCAGATATGAATGGGCAGGCCAGTCCATAACATTCAATGCACTCATCATGCAGGAACTGCTGACACACTTCAGCCATATGAGGCCTAGCACTGTCATGCATAAGAAGGAACCCAGGGCACACTGCACCAGCATATGGTCTCACAATGGGTCTGAGGATCTCATCCTGGTACTTTATGGCAGTCAGGGCACCTCTGGCTAGCACATGGAGGGCTGTGCGGGCATCCAAAAAATGCCTCCCCACACCATGACTGACCCACCACCAATCTGGTCATGCTGGAGGACATTGCAGGCAGCATAACGTTCTCCATGGTATCTCCAGACTCTGTCACGTCTGTCACATTAACTTAGTGTGAACCTGTTTTCATCCATGAAGAGCACAGGGTGCCAATGGCGAATCAGCCAATTTTGGTGTACCCTAGCAAATGCCAGTCATCCTGCTCAGTATTGGGCTGTAAGTTTAAGCCCTATATGTGGACGTCAGGCCCTTATACCACCCTCATGGAGTCTGTTTCTGACAGTTTGAGAAGAAGTATGCACATTAGTGGCATGCTGGAGGTCATTTTCTAGGGCCATGGCAATGGACTTCCTGTACCTCCTTGCACAATGGACGAGGTAGCAGTCCTGGTGCTGGGTTGTAGCCCTCCTACGACTCCCTCCATGTCTCCTGGTGTGCTGGCCTATCTCCTGGTACCTATTCCATGCTCTGGAAACTGTGCTGAGAGACACAGCAAATCTTCTTGCCACCACTCGCACTGATGTTCTGTCTTGGATTAGCTGCACTACTTGAGCAACTTCACTGGTCTGTAAAAAATGCCTCATGATGCCTCTGACAAAGCACTGACAAAATGAAAAAGTGACTAAAGGTTCAGCCAGAAAGGACAAGAACAGAGAAATGATCTGTGGTCATTTCTCTGTTCACTCTTTTATAGGAGTTGTCTTGCTAATTGCCTCTCATTTCCACCTGTTGTGTGTTCTATTTCCACAGCAGCAGGTGAAATTGATTCACAATAAGTGTTACTACCTAACTGGTGACATTGATTCCACAAAGGTGTGACTGATTTGGAGTTACATTGTTTTGTTTATGTGTTCCCTTTATTTTTGTGAGCAGTGTATATTGAGGAGTCTGGAGGAGGAGAAAGAAAGAAAGTAAGAAAGAAAGAGAAGAAAGAAAGAAAGTGATGATTAAAACTCTAGCTGATATCAAGAATGCAAGCTGCACAACGTTTTCAGAATAACGTAATTTAATCAAGGGAACAGCTTAATTTAAAAATGATTTGTGTTATTTCTAAGTTCATATTTTTCCTCGAATGTAAAGAAACAACATGGGATTTTTGCATGGCAGCTTATCCCTACAGTAAAAACCCCCACAAGTTAAGGAGTATTTGATGAATGATGAAAATCACAAATCTTAATCCTCTAGCAAGAAGAAGCAAAGTAGCAGGTAGTGTTTTTGATTTGATAAGCATATGATAACATGTATGTTCATGGAAAGCCTATTCGAAGGTCATGTTGGGTGATGTCTTTGTATTGGAGGATGCCTCAGTGACAAATTACACCTTATTTCTTAGGTGCTTATCATTCTTTGATCCTGGGTTTTAATCTAGTGTGATGTCTGGGCTGTACCTCAGAAATTTAAATGTAATTGAAATTCTTTACATTTAAATTAATAAAATAGTCTTATACAGTACACATATTTTAAACAAACAAGACACAAAACTGATGTTTTATCATTGTAAAATCTCAGGTATTTGTCATATAGATTTCAGCCCTGTTTTTCATACCTTCATAATTAATTTATATCAAAATAAAAATCAAACAAACCAGGAATGAAATATTGTAAAATAGCTTGTACATTCATTTTGTTTAAGATCTGGTAAGACCCTCTAAATTGCACTAAAAACTCACAACTGTAATGATGTGCAGTTGTAAAATAGAAACCAATAGTGTAAACCAGTGACAATACAAGCTTCAATTTAACCCCTTATCTATCGTCTATGACAAAATGAATGACCTCATATGTTTGATGTCACATTCGGAAATTATGAATGCCAACAAAAGTCAAAACCTAAAAATCCAAAGCAATTGGGGCAATATTCAATGTGTCTACATGGACAGTTCACACCAAGCATACCATTTGAAGGTCATCATAGAAAGTAAAAATAGCATGTTGTTCTACCAGCGAGATGTGATAAAACTGGAACCTTTTGTTCAAAGAGATTTTCCACTAGCTGCCGATGAATGACTTAATGACTGAGAATAATTGGTAATGACATGAGGTATTATAATAGGAATAGGGGCTTATCTAACCTCACCCCCGTCATACATGTCTAGACTCCCACAGCATAGCTGATTAGGCCTTGCTATTGTAGCACATTTGGATAAGTATAGTAAAATTACATCATTAGATGTTTTTGATGAGGTTGCTTCATGAAGTTATGATTTTAAAACTAAGAATTTATTGAATCATTTGTTTTTAAAAATTGCAATTTGCATGCATTGCAGGGCAAAAAGTGGCTTAAAATATATCAGTTCACTTTACCATACAAGTGCTGCCAGTTCAGCAGTGAGTGTTTCATGTGAGACCATGTTGGATGGTCTGTGTCAACCTTTGACCCCCCCACACACACCAATACTCACTCCTCAGAAGAGCCTCATGTACAATTACACACAAAGTTAAATTTACTGCAGCCTCAGTGTTAAATATCCCATTAAAAGTTGTGGTGAAGTGAACAAAGAATGTGCCATTCTTTGAGGACAGTATTTACCCTTTCTTTCCCCACCAGCACACCCACTCAAAGAACTAATGCTATGGCTTTCTGGCCCTGATAATATAGGTCTATATATAGAGAAGCAATGTGACTGAGCTGGCTGTAAGTGTCAGATTCCAGGCGCGCTCGTTGGTCCTGGCCTGATCAGCATCTGCTGCTAACTATAAACCCACCCACCCCATGAGGTACCCCACCCCAGCTTACACTGGAAAGTCAATGCCTATGCAAACCTCAGTCTGGAAAAGAAAAAAAAATTATCTGAGCTACTTGCTTTGAGCTCTTTCCCTGCTGCCAGCTCAGAGGGGCGGGGCAGAAATGGCAATAAGAGTATTAGTGGATGTAATATGTCTGACGAGGTTCCTCCTCTTTTCTTTTTCTATTCAAGTCTAATAGATGGCAGTGCCTTACATATTCTGAAGTTAGCCAGTCAGTCTGGCTCTGTCAGTCTGAGATGTAGAGCGGCTTGATCCTGGAAGCAAACAAGGTCTTTTTACCTTGGAGTCCTTTGCAGACTTGGAAAACAGATTGCTGAATGAGGGGCAGATTTTCCACCACTGAAGAATCCAGAGCCATCAGGAAAAGCTCCATCAGTGGCCACAGGTACGATACATGTCAGTCAGAGTTTCTCGTCTTGCATAATATGAAGCATGAACATAAACCATGTGTGTTTCTTTGGTCATTACTACATGTGAGACAACGTAAATAACGTGAAATAATATAACTCCAGATAATTTTATTGGAATAATTCAAAGAGTAAATGTAGATTTTGTAAATAGCATGAAACTATATAGTTATATTTTCTTTGGTCAGAAGAAGCTGAGTGTCATGACTTTGTAGGAATTAGTTACTTTTTTATCATTACATTTAACAGTCAAATGAAACTTAGGTAATGCAAATCAATATTTGTTATTATTAACTTAATCATTTTCTGTTGATACTTATAGTGGAATGACTTTGCTCCACACCCTCCAGGTGACCATATCTTTTGTGCAGGAACCCAGCCAAAAGCCAATTGGAGAAGCAGGCAGGACTGGCCACAGTGAACCTTTGGAGCTCATGGTATAGCGATGGACAGTTGGACTCTCCAGGGGGACAGCTACTCCTTCATACACAGTGCACCCCGCACATTTTCCCTGTGCCATCGTGAGGGTACCCCTAACCACGTTGAAATCTTTGACATTATCAACATCCCTACTCAGCGGAGTGTCATCTCTGAGACCACCTGTCTGTGTGACATTTTTGGAGACGACAGTGAGTCAGCATCCCTTTCAAGCAACCCTGCTGCGGGGCCCTCTGTCCCTTCCCAGACAGAGGTGGAAGGGAGAGCTGCAGCATCACCACAGGCGGATGATTTGAATGATTCTTCTGGAAGCTATCACACTGCGCCCGGGTCGAGCGAGGGAGAGGAGGGCTTTGATGATTCAAGAGAGAGGTATCACAGCCCTGTCTGGCAAAAAGAGTGTTTAAATGGGAGACAATTAGAAGAAAAAGGACATGAAAAGGGCAATTTAGAACATTCACACGTTCCAGAGGATAGCATTTCAAATTTTAAACCAAAAACTACAACTCCAGTCCTTCTGCACAACACAAGTACCCCGCCATCAGTCATCCCATCATATCAAGACCTCAACAGCGGTGAAACAAGACCTTCTCCTGAATATAACAGCCCAAGTTCCATCAATCCAGAAGGAAGGCTGTCATCGTTGTCTTCTTCCTCAGCTGAAAAAAGTTTTTCACCATTGTCACCTGACATTCAGGAATCCTACAGAGAAACTGAATCAAGTACAATCACCCCTTCATTAAAAGATAGGCAGAGTAGTCCTTCAATTCAGTCTTTAAGTCCCTCACTTCCACAAGACTTATTTGAGCCAGGAGCCAGCCAGTTAAATCAAAACAGCAGTTCATCTCCTGAGACCCACACCCACCTTTCGGAGGATTATACAGACATTAAATCTAGAACCATCTTTTTATCTTCTATACCCCATGGTGTAGATTCAGAATCTCTCTCAAAAGGACAGCTAGTCTCCCCTGAGCTCAGAAATAGTTCTCCTTCCCCCACCACTCAAATATTATCTCCTTTCTCTGAGTTAGGAGGGAGGGTCTCTGTACCTGATCTCTTTAGCAGAGCGTCCACACCTGATATAAAAGATTCTGCCAACACCACTGAACTTATTTCAGACCTTTCTATTGCTAGAAGAGACATCACAACTACTCCTCAGAGCCAGGACACAGGGCTATCAACTGGATCAGGCAGTTCTGTTTCCACACCAGGCCCTCGGTATACGCCCCCTTCTCCTGTCATTTCAGTACCCACATCTCCTGAGCTTGTAGAGGATAGAGTTTCATCTGGAATAAGGAACACAAGAACCTCCCCTCACTTGCTTACTCCTGCCTTTCTAACTAACACGGAGTCAAGAAGTCCATCCCCTGCTCCCTCACCTATAATACAAAACAGTTTAACACTTTCTGAGATCAAGAGTCAGGTGTCTTTACCTGTGGTTAGTAATAGCTTTTCTCCATTACCTGGACAGCAGCAGAACAGCTCACCTTTACAGGAAAGATACACTTCCCCATCATCTGACATAAGGATTGTACCCTCCTCTCCAGAACTCATTAGGAAAGAACAACGCTCTCAAGTAACTCCATCACCTGAACTGCAGAAGAACACCTCACCTTTAGAGGAAAGATACACTTCTCAGTCACTAGAGCTAGATATTGTACCACCCACTATAGATCTAATTGGAAAAGAGTTGCCCTCTCAAGTCAAAGAAGTTTCACAGCCTTCTCAATCAGAGCAACACCTTGGCTCTGCCTCACCAAAAAGCTTCTCTTCTTCCCCTCATATGACAGGTGTCTCCTATTCTTTTGTTCGGCCTGAGGACAGGACCAGTTCCCCATTTCCTGAACTCTCTCATATCTCCTCCCCAGAGCCAAACAAGTTTCTTGTGTCATCTGAATCTGGTAAAGACAGTGCAGACACCAGTGTAACACAGTCCACTGGTAGTCAAAGAAATTCACCTCATTTATCAGACCTTGAGATTTCTGCCTCACTGTTTCAGCTCAGAAACCAAACACCTTCTCCTCAGCCAAACTATCTCACACCTTCACCTGAACCAAGATATCAAACCTGTTCACCATACGAGTTTCAAAGCCCTTCATCTCAGCACCAGCATCCATTAGCTGAAACTCCATTTCCTGGGCAGACATTCCAGGAATCAACAGCAGAACTTTCTACAGAATTTAACCCTCTATATACCAAACCTGGCCCTTTAGGAAGAACATCTGAGTTTCAGACAGATACCATTACTGCAGGTATCACAGAAGTACCATCACTTATACATCTGGCAAAGAAAGTTGTGTCACCTTTGTTTGAATTAGAGAGGGGAGAGGAAACAAGTGCTGCTGAATTAAAAAGCAACTTATCAGAGGTGGAAACTTGCACACTATCTGTCTTATTAGATAAAAATTCACACAACTCACAAATACAACTCATCACAGAAAGAGAAGAAACAAAAAAGAAAGAATACAGTCAAGAAAGATCAAGTGTGGTCATCTCCACTCAGGAAAAACACAACACTCAAACCCCCTTTTCTCAGAAAGAAGAAATCAAGTCTCCTTCCCACGATATTACAAGCCACAGAGCTGTTCAGAGCTCTGCATCTAAGGAATCCGCGCAAAGACAGGAAAATCTCCATCCTCTAGTCCGCTCCCACTCCCTAAAGTTTGACAGTGATATTTATCTACCAGGTTGGATTTCCACACCCCAGAACTCAAGAAAACAGCTGTTACCCAAAATTATACAAGACGACAGAGAAAGGCTGACAGGGGAAATGTCCCGTCATGTAAACAGACGGCGCACTCCTTCTCCTCCTCTCACCAGGTTTACACCTGTTCACATTATCGCCCCTCAAAAACCACACAGAAAGTGGCAAAACAGAAGCAATAGCCCCTCTCAAGTTTTAGCATCCTCACTAAGTGGTAATTTAAAGGAAGCAGAAACAAATAGGGAAAACCACAATGTTGACTCTACTGACAATAATAGTCAGGCCCATTGGGTCAGAATTGGAAAGCAATTGGAGATGGACAGGGGAATGCCGGTGGAGCAGGAGAGGGATATAGGTATAGAGAGGCAAATGGATAGGGAGACAGACAGAGAGAGAAAGTGGGAGGAGCAGGCTCCTAAAAGAGAAGAGGGATGGCAGGGGGTTGCCAGTTACAGAGGGGAACAGGTTGAGCTGTCATTCAATGCCAAGAATAGAAAAGGAACTGTGAGTTGCAGTGCAGCTCCCACAACCAGAGAGACCTGCCAGGGACTGCTAACAGCACATTCTTATTCAGAGAGTCTCCCTGCAACAAGACAGTTACAGCAACAACAGAGTCTGCTTAAACTTGCACCTCAGCCAGACCCCAGCAGAAGACTTAAACTTCCCACATCCCAGGACAGGAGAACTGCGTCTCGACGTGTGGACACAAACAGGCTGTGTCAGAGCTCCAGCTCCAGTATGGGAAGTGAACCTGATGAAGCAGACCATGAGGTGAAGTGGCTTACAGATGTGGCTTCTCACAGCCTGTCAAGCCCTGAAGTAGATTACCTTGAAATGTACAACTCCAGTCACTGTTCTTCTACAAACATTTCTCAACCATCTACCCATGACAGCCCTGCTGGGGTCAATGCTGCCTGGCTGTCCTATGCTGACTTCAAAGGTTCTGCACCAAAGCTTGACCTTGATGAGCTCTCCTCTCATCAGCAATATTCTCACAGTTTAGATTGCTTAGATCCATCCAGAAGATGTGACTTAGGAAGCTTTGAATGCATAGATGTAGCAGTGGAAAGAGAGGACTGCAGAAAAGTAAGAAGAGGAGTGCCAAAAAGACAGATACAGCTGAAGAGAAGGAATGACACAGAACGGAAGCAGGATGAGAGCAGCGAAAATAGCAGTCCTGGGCTACCATTGATAGTGGAAAACCCCTCTCATGACATTCACCCTAGAGGGATCTTTGTGAGACAACACAGTACACCAGCAGCAATGCGAGAAACTCCCCCTACTGAGAGCAGCTCTGAGCTCTCACAGCAAATGGAAAGACAGTCCAAATTCCAGAAATCTGCTTCTATGGATGAAACATACTCTAAAACCAAGATTGCTTCATGCCTCATCAAGAGCGTGTTGTCAAAGAAGATGCAAGGTGTTGACAGACAGCCTGATGAGCAAGCAAGTGAAGAAGTGAGCCCACCAACAGAGAGTGCGACAGCACCATCTGAAGAGTCACAGAAACTTGATTCTAGCAATTTGAGTTCCAGCCTTCAGTCAGATCACAGCCTTTCATCTGAGGGACTTTCACTGAGGGGAGACCCAGGCATGAAGGATCAAGCCACCCTGCCCAAGGACCATGGATTAAAATCTAGTTATAGGCCGAGTTCATCCAGCAGCAGCAGAAGTGTAACCTTCTCCCAAACAGACAGTGAAGAAGCTAATTCCCAAACTAGAAGTGCTAAATCCTCAACTTCAGAGATGAAATCCAAATTAAGTATACCATTTGAAAGTAAAAGAAATGCTTTGCAGTGCTGGAAAACACATGAAAGTGTGGTAGGTGAATCATTAAAAGCACCTACTAGAGACACAGGAGCTCCCTCAGCTCATGCTTCTGGCAACATGCTAGCAAGAGGGACAAACAGAGATCAAGAGGGTGAAAACAAAGATCAACAAAGCCAACTCCTGCAGGAAGACAAAGATGCCTACACATCTATGACACAGGAAATCAGACTCAAAGCTGTGGAAAAGAAGAAGGCCTCATTAAATGTCTGTCTCACACCGGAGGCAGAAGGCAAATCTTTTCCACCAGATGCATCTGTGGGAGAGAAGGAGGAAAAAACCAAGACTAAGGTAGAAGACAAAATACAAGATGAAGAGCATGGGGATGATAGAGTTAAGGCTCTTATTCACAAAGTTAGAGATGTAAGGCGGCTTGTAAAAAATACATATAACCTGTCCTTCAAGACAGTTAGTCCTGTTAACCCATCAGATATCAATGAAGAAAACTGCAATGAGGAAACAAGGGAAGAGATGTCAGTAGAGGAGAAAAGGAATGTATTACAGGAGGTAAGCAGAGAAGACAGGAAAGAGGAAAGAGAAGAAGATTTCAGAATGAACAGAGCACCTGAACAGACAGAGGAGACAAAATATTCAATGACTCCAATATTACTTCATTCAACTCAGAACAAAATAAATTCTCCATCCAGTCCACAACCAATGCAAATTGAATGCAAGGCTGTCTGCTGGAAATATGACAAAAATAACATGTCAAGCATCAAGAAAGACTTGGGTGATAAACCCCAAGGCTCTTTGTTGTCTTCCCCAGAAGCAAACTCAGTAGCAAGCACACTAAAACACACAACGGAAGAGAAGATGATCCAAAAGCAAGGTGAACGTGATATCAGTATCTCAGCAGAAAAGAAAAATAATGTGACAGGAATCCTCAAACTGCCAGACAGTGAGGACAAACTTACAATGGCCAGAACAGACCGAAAACCTCCCATGCTCGGAAACCTCCCTAAACTGCCAAGTAAGGAGAGAGAGGTGTCTACCGCTGTAGTTTTAATAAGAGAGAAGTCAAATAAATCCAACATGTCTGCATCTTTAAGTCATGAAGAGACTTCTGCCCAAATCAAAGCTTCTCCTTCTCTCTCACCAGAGCCCTCTGCTTCTGGTGGTGAATCTGGTGGTAGTGGTGGCCACTCAGTTTCAATGCTTTTAAAGGAGAAAGGTTATCAAGCTGACATTGGAGCAGTGGTGAGCGATGGTCAGAACTCCACTGGAGCTAAAGGCGCTCCCTGTAAGCATGTGAACTCTTTGGAGATCCCTCTTCAGACTATTCCTCCTTCAGAAAGAGGTTTTCCTGAGTCTCACAGAGGAAGAACATTCTCCTCCTCATCCATTACCTCTGGCCCCTCAGCAATGACAGAAAATGTAGATGTCCTCAAAAAGCCCATGGAAGAGGAAGGAGTTAGCATTAAACCTCCAAAGAACAATACAGAAACAACTAAAAGGGATACACAGGACCAAACATCAGTACCCAACAAACAAGATGATACCATAGGAGATTTTGAAGCAGTCAAAAGACTAGATCCTACTTTCCCCCCCAGGTCCCCTGCAACACAGAAATTCAAACCACTGCCAGGTGAGACCAGGTCATCATCAAAAGAAATAGAGAAAAAAGAAATCCCCACATCATCTTTGGAAAACCACAGACCTCAAATGATTGAAGTGAAATCCATAGCTAAAAACTCTCAAAAACCAGCAGTGCCTCCAAAACCAAACTGCAAATTTAAGCCTGGAGATTTAGGAAATGTGGCAAATGAAACACAGAAAACACCAGCAGCCTCATCCACTGGAAAACAACGAAATGAGGAGAGACCTCAGACAATTGTAGTGAGCTCACCTACAGTCTACAGGAAGATTTCCAGTGAGTCTGTCTCAGCATCGAACTATCCAAGAAAGCTTGCTGTATCTGCTGTGTCAAGCCTTAAACCACCACCTCACAGAACAACAGCAGCCACTGTCACCAGTATCTCTAACATATCAACAACATCTTCAGACTCAGGGGCAGCTACTGACCAACAATCTGCTGCCTCGTCTCAGAGTTCCAGGCATGCTCAGAAACCTGGATCCCTAACAACAACATCAGACACTGGTTTAGATGTAGCCCCACAACTTGTTCCACAACCAAATCCAAACCAAAATATCGCATCTACCCTATCTGAAACTGACCAGTCGACTTTAATTGATCCAGATGGTCAACTGCAGTATTCCAGAGTGACATGTGCTCATGGACAAACTATGCCTGTTACTTCCAACAATGTGAAGCAAGTGCCTGCTGTTTCCACAAGTCAAAGGTACACTCAACAACCATACAGCAGAACAGTCTCTAGTGAGCATGCCCAAAGAATAGATGAGCAGCATTTTTATACCTCAGATGATCCTCCAAGCTATGATGAAAGAGAAAGCTTCAGTCCACTCTTGCTTCCAGATTTGACTTCAGTGAGGTCAAATCGTTATCAACCTTCATCCCGTCAACCCTGTTCCTGCACAGCTGGCTACCCCTCTCACTGTGGTCCTACCTCTCCTCACCAGCACTGCAGTCCCCATAACCTCACCCCACCTGGTCCACCACACTCTCCAGGTTTGGCATTACCTTACCAAGTGGCTCAGCCCACTCTCCATCCACACCACTGTACACGTGAACCTCAGCCAATGGGTTACCAACCAAGATCTCCAAAATCAAGCCCTTTTGGTCCAAACCAACCACCCTCCATGTACCAGCCTCTCCATCCCTCTGTTGTCTGTGCTCCCCATCCCATGCAGGCCTGCCCTTCTGACCGCTCTCTGGTGCCACAGCAGCATATTGGACCTCGACGACCTACTGTCCACAGATCTCCCCATCAGCAGCCACCAAATCTGACTGGGGCTTCTTACAGTGATCCAGGCCACAGCCACTCGCCCAGCCTGCCTCCTATAGATCCTCAGTACCTATGTGGCCCCCAAAGCATGGGTCCCTCCTATGGTTCAGAATATGGCGCTGACAGCTCTAGTATGTATTCAGAAAGTAGCTATACACAGCCACCACGTAGAGTGCTTCTGGATCCTGAAACAGGAAAGTATTTTTATATTGAGGTGCCTGTGCAGCCTCTTAGGAAAATGTTGTTTGACCCAGAGACTGGCCAGTATGTGGAAGTGCTCATCCCACAGCAAGCAATGTCACATTCAGGCCTGTACCCTCCTGCTGGAGCCCACTTCCAACCTCTCCACAACCCCAACATCTATGCCCCAGCTCCTCAATACATGCCTTGTGCTGCTCATCCTCCATTAGCCCACCCCCAGGTTCAGCCTCAACCACCCCAATATCCTGAGGCCTCAGCTGCACCTCCAGTGCATCCAAGTGGACCTGGGGTCAGCTACAGGAATCCTTCAGGACAGGGATCTAAGCCAGAGCCCAAAAACCACCCACCATTGGACCAAAGGTATCTTGAGAATATGTATTATGTCCCAAGTGTGATAAATGCAAGCCCAAATACCACCCCACCTGACTATTACCACAGGCATCCTTCTAACTTACCCCCTACTGGGGGGAAAAGATCCTGAAATAGAGGGCAGAGGCCGCCTTCCTGGAGCCTGTGGAGTTTAAAATACACTATGTATAAATGGGATGTCTAATGTTAGTCTGTGATGTTATTTGAGTTTTAACACTGCAACTGAAGAAAGCAATTCTTTGGCTGTTGTTTATCTGCTGATGCTGCTACTTTTTGCAGAGCTGCTTTTACAAAAAGATTTTTAGGTTGGTGGCTTCGGAAATACATGTGTGTCAGACTTTTCTATGAGCTGTTTGATAGACTATTACCTAAACTTTTATATTGTAGGATGAGGAAAGGGGTGCACAGGAGCAAAACATCTGTGGGTTTATTGATTTACTGATGTGTTTTTACTCTGTAAATGTCCACAGAAACTTGAATTGCAATATAAAAAGACCTCAGATTTATTTTAATAATGCATTTACACAGGTTGAGTGAGTTTGTGCACACAATGTCTGCAACACAATTCATTAATCTCAATAAAATGTCAAACGTCAATTTCCTCTCTTTATTCTTTCTTCCCTAAGTAATTGCATGAGACAATGCTGTTATTTACTGAGAAAAGAGAAAGTTAATGCCACTTTGAGTATGAAGGACAATTGGATTTAAGTAATTTTATATATATATATATATATATATATATATATATATATATATATATATATATATATATATATATATATATATATATATATGGGGGGGGTGAAGATTACCAATCCTTAGTCCTTTGGTACTGAACAGGACTACAGAAACATTGATTTTGTTGATGCATATTTTCATTTTGAACCACTAGAGGTCCCTGTGCAACACCAAATAACAACCTGATGTCGAGCACCGTCCTCGAGATCTACTGTCCTGCAGATTTTAAATGTATCCCTGATTCAACATATCTAAATAAAATAATGATAGAATTACCTCTTCACCATGCCATCAAGTTTGGCAAAGGCCTGGTAACATTAATTTTATTCTGGTGTTTTGGAGCAGGGTTGCTTTTAAAATCTGCAGGACAGTAGAGCTCGAGGTCTATGGTTGGAGTTGCCTGGGTTACAGGATGGGTGATACTTTCGTGTCAGATGATGTAGTGTTATTGAAAGGAAATTATCATTTGAAGCTGCCATATTTTATCTAAACGGAGAAATACATAACTAAATTATGTTCCACAGAAGCACAGTGTACATCTGTGACCACAAGGGGGACCCCATGACCAGAGCTAGAAATAAGATCATACCAGGAAATTACATAGAACCTACTTATTCATTATGTTGCTACTCTGTGTAAGTCGGACCAACCACATGAAGACAGTTTTATGACTTCTCTTCTTAAACCTGCACCCATTAACTATGTCCAGCAGCTAACTTGTGAGTACCCCCCACATTCTTTAATGTGGTTGCCAGTAAAATTTATGGTCTGCAATGTGTATATGTGAGTGCCAGAAGGGGGGAAAATGAGTTTAAAGTATGCACATTCCCATGTGGAGACGAAATAACATGAGAATCAGCTTAATTATAATAAAAGAAAAGTAAGATGCTTCTGTACATAGAAGGAGACTCCCATTATCACTACAGAGTAGTGTAAATTAACTAAAGATTGTGTAAACGTGACAACTTTTAATAGCTGTCCAATAAGTGTGTTATGACTGCATAGCAACATTAAAAATATATATTAATCATTGACAGAAAGCAAAGCCCAACCGAGACTGTCATCTTTTAACTTCTGCAAGTGTAAATTAAATATTTAAGTTTATTGCCATGCACCCACATTTTCACAACCTGTAGAATGATTAAAGACACACCTTGGAAAAGCACACTAATCTGTGTAAACCACCTGACACGCCTTTTTCAAAATGACTATCAGACAAAGCCACATACTTCCATGTGCCTTTGATCTGCCCCAGTAGTTTTTACAGTGTAGTATTTCTTTGAATCTCCTTAAATCTGAGCTGAAACAACCTGCTTGGCAACATGTTTTTTTCAGATAATCCAACAAATACTTTTTTCTTGGAACAATCCAGGTTTGTGAACTGTCTTAAAAGAACCTAGTATTTTCCAAAAGATTTTATTAAACATGAGAACAGTAATGTTTATAAGATTGTGTTTTTAAGCCTTTCTGTAAAATATTAATCAAGAATCTCCAGACACATTCTTCACATCACATTTGATTCCAATCAAGCTCACAAAAGGTCAGCATGAGATCGTCAGTTGGCCACTGGTCTCTTTCCATCAGTGCCTGTTTTTCACTGTGTTTTTTGATATGTTCTCTATGTTGAAAGGTGTCGAGCCCAGGAGGTCTGTCAGGCACGGCACACCCAGGAATGTGTGGGTGAGTTTGACCCTGGAGCCACTTTTGATCTAGACCAACAGCACAGCTGATTATTCACTGGAAAAAGTCCTCTCTGCATTGTCCAATATCAGGAATGTTGAAAAAGAAGAGTGGGTGGCATGGGCCTGGTAGTTGGATAAGGGACAGACTTTTAGGTAATAATAATCTCTATTGATGCTTCCTAATATTTTCCAGGGAACTTTCCCTGCATGTGCCACCAGAGATTAGACCTCTATTGTTTACAAAAGTGGAATTGTTCGTCATGGTATTCGTGTTTGTCATACTGTATTACTTATTTAGAGAGGCGTAAAGAGCTGATTTTATTCTTCCTATGACTATCAGTGCATGTAAGTGATATTAATGGGGAAAAACTTAGGTCATGAGGGCATTTCGGTCCCCTGCCGGACAGTCGTGCTCATAACTTTTGTCTGAATGGCCTCCTTTGTTGGGTGTGTTCCAAGAAAGTTTGAGTTAACGAAGAACACCAATAGCAAGATTTGATACATTGTAAGTGAGTCAAGAAGATAAGCCTAGACTTCCTCCTAATATTAATATAAAACCCAACTCTTTCACAAATAAAATTTTACTTCTCACCATGTGGAGTTGGGTCAGAACCACTTCTGCCCAATGTTTATCCCAGACTAAAAAAATGTTAAATAAACATATCAGTCTATTAAAAGTTACATTTTCACTCTAAAGGGGCTGGATAATTAGATTTCCTGATTTGCAACTAAATTATAACCACATTCAGCTCAACCTCAAGTGTCAAGTAAGAGTTGCTAAATCCTATTAACACAAGGCGAACAGATGGGTGAACGTTAGGATACATACAGCACCTTATCACATATTTAGCTCCATCCATCTTCCTACCAGTATTGGCCAGCTTGTATGTTCCTGCTAAAGAAAACAACCCTCACAGAATGATGCTGCCACCACCATGTTTGACAGTGAGGAGATGTTCAGGCTAAAGTGCAGTGTTAGTTTTCAGTCACAAATATCATTTTGCATTAAGACCAAAACGTTTACCTTGGTCTCACCTGAACAGAGCACCTTTTTTTCCCCATGTTTTCTGTTTCACCCACATAGTTTGTGAAAAATTTTTTGTCATGGCTTTTTTTCAGTGCACAACTAATATTTGTCCGAACAGCAGATATTTCTACCTGATCTGTGGCTCTCTGCACCTCCTCAAGCATTATCATGTTCTTCCTGGCTGATTTGCTGATTAATGCTGTATTTGCCCAGACTTTCAGTTTAAGTGGTGGTTTTGGAATTTGTTTTACATTCTGAATTTCTGATCTGTCTGATGTGTCCCTATTGTTTGTTATGCTGCCTGCTTACTGCTGTTCTTCAATAAACCTCTGAGTGGCTCACAGAACTATTATATTTATACTAAAACTAAATCACATTCTGGTGGACTCTACTAAATAGGTTACTTTTAAAGGCAACTGGTTACACCACATGTTATTTAGAGATCTCAGCGTAAAAGGGGGTGATTACCAGTGCACACCACACTGTTATTCACTTTCCGATTTTTAGGTTTGTTATAATATATGGTTTTCCCACACAATTATTTTACAATTATGCGTTACTTTGTGTTGCTCTATACTATAAAATGTTAGGAAAAGACATACAATTTAATACAATACATACAAATTCATATAATACATCTCAAAGGGTGTGTATGTAAACTGACAAAAACGTGACAAAAATTAAAGGTGTGAGACTACTTTATATATATATATATATATATATATATATATATATATATATATATATATATATATATATATATATATATATATATATATATATATATATATATATATATATATATATATATATCCATCCGTCAGTCGGTCCATCCATCTCTCCATCCATCCAACTAACAAATTCATTCATATATATATATATATATATATATATATATATATATATATATATATATATATATATATATATATATATATATATATATATATGTGTGTGTGTGTGTGTGTGTGTGTGTGTGTGTGTGTGTGTGTGTGTGTTTCTAATCTTGAATGTCCTGCTTTCATTGGTTGTAAGCTGAAAATCATCATTATCAACAGAAGTATAAGCACTGAATCATCAGTTAATTAATGTGTTTCATTTAGTGAGTTGAGTGACTAAGATTGATTGGCTTTTCAATAGTATTCTAATTTATTAAATATGACCATGTTTATGTTGCTATTTTATTATTTATAACTTTGTACTATGACACAATGTGGCTTTAGGCCTTTGGCAAGAGTTATTTTTTGTGCTTTTAGTTATCTCTGTTTCATAAATAAAGCACACCGCTATCACTCCATCTTAAGCCTTTTAGCAATTGCTGAAGATGTGTTAGAGGAATAAAACAGGAGAAAAAGTCACTCTCACTCCTTTGGTGGAGTTACTTACATATTCACACCCATACCCTTAAAAGGCTTTCCTTTCAACCCAGCGGAAGTGGACAAACCTCTTGGTGTTGTGCGTGTGTGAGCTCATTATGACGGTCAGTGAATAACTGAAACAACAAGACATGATAAGAGAAAGGAGAAGCTATCTGAGATGCGAGGGAACACCTGAAACTGTGCTTGGTGCCATTCATTGTGTTGCCTCGCAACCCCAGGGCATAATAATGGGTCAAGGTTGTAAAAGTCTTACAACTGTGTTTACACTTGTGTGTGTCATACAGACTTCCTTCTCTCCACCAGGTGGTGTGTGCCTACCTGTCACATCCGGTGATTGCTTCATTGCAAGCTTTAAAATCCTTTTCATTAAGCAGAAGCGATCAAACATACCTTGACTCATCTGTTTAGAAATTAGTAAATGTTTTTATGTTTTCTGATCTTTACAAGGTGCTACATTATGCAGAAAAGCACAAGATATGTCTGGTTTTGCTCTTCCAATATGAAGAAAACTTGAGAGCAGCTCAGAAGGAGTTTTTTTTTTTTTGTTAATAGTGGAAATTATTCATCTAGACCTGTCTGGTCCTCTGTGTGCCCCAGGACCCCTCATGTCTGGGCAGGAAATTGTTGCTTATACTATGAGTCTGTCCTCGTCTTCATGAAAGTGGAAGTGCAGTTTCTGTGAATTGAAAATTAAGCCGTCTGAGAGTGATGTCATAGCCTGATCACTTTACCTGTTGTCCTCCTCCACCAAGGAGCTGGACAGCAGATCAATGGGAATGGAAGAAATGACAGGAGTCTGTGTGCGTGCGTGTGTGTGACTACTGAGACAACAGAAACATGAGTTATTGGCAGGATCAAGTTCTTCCCTGTCTCCGATCCTGAATCACTCAGACCTGATGACATGTCTGAATTCTTATTGATACCATACCGTGTCAGCTATTCTCTTCATATTTTGACGGACAGCCCAAAAAGGGCTCAGGTCAGCTACAGAGAGGTCTGGCAAACATTAACAGGAAGGAGTCTCCAGAGGATCTGCCTCAAGTTTTGTTTCAGTGCACGTGTTTGCTCTGAGTTGGTATGCATGGGTCACTGAATTCCCCAGGCATGATGTAAAGCTATGAGTCAAATTAGGATAGCCCTGATCACACAGACACTGGTCATTAAACCTTTAAATTTAGAGCCTGTAAGTATAATATGTCACTCTCCTTTTTTCTCCATGTTGAAAACCGATTTTATTTTATCTTTCACTTCTAAAGAGCCTTGTTACTGGTTACGTCACCATGTGTGAGGAATCTCATTGCCAAGACAACCAATGTCAGGCTGAAGAAGGCATGAAAGAGCTCCTCATTGTTACCCGGTCAACTCCAAAGAGGTGTCAAACAGCTGACATTGAGATAGGAGCAGGGACACATGGTGATATATTATCATGCAAATATAAACAGGTGAGGTAAATGCTAGCCATGGACTTTGTACATATGGGATTCAACGATTGTATGGGTGAAAGTTTAAAGAGTCCAGCACCAGCTGATGAATTTGATTCCATAGATAGTTCAAGTTTAAAGGCTTCAACAAAGTAAATTTACAGCACTTCAGTTACATCAGACTAAATGCAATCCTGACTGTTGTAGGCTGAAACTTTAGAGTAATCTACAAATTACTGAGGGAATAATATTTCCACTGACATTGGAGTTTGAAACAGAAGTAAAATATTTTTGTGTTTCTTCTGGAATTAGAGGTTTGCTCCAAAACACCCAGAACTTCTTTATTCCAACTAACTAGAATTGAATCTATCAAACTTAAAGAACCAAAACCATCCACAATCAGATATGATATATTAACATCTGTTAATAATTGTTTATTATATTATAAAGACTCTTTCTTCATATGCCTTTCTCCAATCTTCATTTCCCTTTCAGTTAAAAAACTGAGCACCAAATGTTTGGATTCAAAAATCATAGAAAACCATGATCTTCTCTGCCTTACCAAAACAGTAATATGGTTTTTCCAACAATGTTGAGTTTTTTGCATTTTGCCACATTCATCCATCCAATATCTAGCATGGTTATTTAGCTGTTATCCTTGCAGGGTCACAAAGGGGGTCTGGTGCCTATTTCCAGTGGTCATCAAGCGAGAAGCAGGGCACACCCTGGACAGGTCGCCAGTCCATTGCAGGACTTGCATGTAAATATCAACAATTTTTTTCAAAAATGTTTTAAAATAAAAATCAGAAAGGTGTGGTATACCTTAATTCAGTGCTTTTGACCTTATCACCCCTTAATATAATACATTGCAACTAATTTACTTCAGAGGCTACCTAATTAGAAAACAGAGTTCACCAGTGTGTGATTTAATCTCATTGTAAAGAGAAGTTTGTTAGACAACATTAATGATCAAACAGTATCATAAAGCCCATTGAACACAGCAGATAGGTCAGGGAGAAAGTTGTAGGGAAGTTTAAAGCAGGTTTAGGTTATAAAACAATATGCCAAGCTTTGGACATCTTGGAGAGCTCTGCTCAATCCATCATCTGAAAACAGAAAGAGTCTGCAAACCTACAAAGACGTGGCTGTTAACCTGAATGGACAGGCCAGGCAAGGAGAACAGCTACAAGAGAGGAAGCCAAGAGACCTATAGATAACTCTGAAGAAGCTGCAGTGATTCACAACTCAGGTGGGAGAATCTGGTAACAGAACAACTAGTAGTTGTGCATTCTAAAAATCTGTCTATTATGGAAGAATGACAGGGTTATTTAGCTGTTAAAAGAAAGACATAGGATGTCCCCTCTTCAGTTTGCCACTAACAATGAAGGGGACTTGTGGAAGTACTTTAGATGCTCTGGTCGGATAAGTCTGAAATGAAACTTTTTGGCCTTTAACCAAAATAATTGGTTTGACTTAAAAAATTATTGTGGCATGCAGTTGTGTTCTTTTTCATAAGAGACAGGGAAGCTGGTCAGAATTTATGGGAAGATGCATAAAGCTAAATACAGGCTGCAGAAAGCTGAATCAACCTACAATACACTCAGAGCTACATTGGAATGGTTTAGATCAAACTATTTTCTTGTGTTGAAATGGAACTAAAATGACTTAAAAATGTATGTTCTTGAGTTTTTTGCAAAGAAGAATGTGCAATAATTTAAACCTTGATGGATTTAAATTAGTAGAAACATATCTTAAAATGTTTGGAGATGCTGGTTCTACATATTATAAACTAAGATAAGCTAACTACAGATGCATACCATACTTTTCAACTTTAAACTGTAAAAGAATTTGAAAATCAACTATAACTTTCCTTCCTATTGACAGCTATGAATGCAGAGTTGTGTGTATCACAAAAAAAAATCCAAATATATGATATTAACGTCTGTGTGACATATGTGGTAAAAATCAAAAAGGTTCAAGGTGTGTGAATACTTGCAAGGCTTTGTATGTTTAACAGCCCTTGAGTAACTTGATTAAGAAACATATGACTCATCTCTGGATTCTTCACCATTAACATCTAAATATTACAGTGGCTTGTGCAGTGTTAGTACTCCGCCACACACAGCGTTTTGCATTTTGGCCAGAAAGTTCAATTTTGGTCTCGTCTGGCTAAAGCTCCTTCTTCCACGTTTGCCATGTCCCCAACATGACTTCTGGCAAACTGCAAACAGGACTTTTTATGGTTTTCTTTTAACAATGGCTAACAATGGCTCTTCCATAAAGAGCACATTTGTGCAGTGAGTGCATAACTAATAATTGTCCTGTGGACATACGTGTCTGGTGTGTTCCTTGGACTTCATGATGCTGTTTGCTCCCCAATATTCTCTTAACCAACCTCTGAGACCATTACAGAGCAGCTGGATTTGTACTGAGGTTAGATCACACACAAGTGGACTCTATTTACTCCAGCTGTGTAGACTAAATAGCAGGGGTGATGGTGGCGATGGTGGTAGGAGTTCATCCCTTAATTGGTGGGTTGCTGGTTTGAGCCCCACTCTGTCCATCTCCATTGTTGTCCAATGAAATATATTTATATTTGTGGTTGTAATGTGACAAAATATGTAAAAATTCAAGGGGTATGAATACTTTTAGAAGCCACTGTATTCAGAGTTTCCATTTCTAAAAGAGTTCTCTTATTTCTAAAAATGTCTTCACCTTCTCACTCATAGTTTCTTTCGATTTTTTTAAAACTAGTCTTTCTGAATCTGCAAATAAATTCACTTGTGTGGACTTTATCCCTCCATGATGTAACTATAAAAGGCCTACATGACCCAGTATTGCCTCACAGGCCTACAGATAATTATCTTAATCAGACATATGTAATCAGCTATGAGACTCATGGACTCTAGCCATTCTGGGAAATCCTGTCAAGGGTTATTGATAGAAGGGCTGTTAACACCACTGTTGCGATCAGCTATGGGGTTGTGAATGACTCTGTAAATGGCATGTATTTTATTCTAATCATACCAAACAAAACAATGACTTTATTTTGTTGTCAAGGAGATCTGTGTATAGATTAATGGGTTGTCACCAAAACTGAAGAAATAGTAGAAGAGATCGGTTGGAGTTTTTGAAGTGTGGGTTTTATGGAGTCATCAGTCATCAGGAGCTTATCTCTTCTAATAGGCTATTTGGAGAAACAGAAATTAGTCTTTACCTCAGCTAATCACTCATCTTTTACTACTTCAATTTCAAAAACATTAGCAGTTGTTGCTTATGATATTACTCTTCTCCTAATCCTAACACTGCCATCGCATTGGTATCTTAGGGGATAAATGACATGGAAATCTGTGGTTATTTCCACTGAACAGTACATCGGCCCACAGTCCATTTTTAGTAATTTTAGCTATGAAATAAGTAATGGAAAGTGAAACCATTTACTTTGCTATGGTAACAATTTGAGTAGCTAAAGTATTCATTTCAAACCCACAACATGGGCTTATTCATTGTGTTGCTTTTCCGTATCATTAACACTTTCTGTGATGTAACATGGGTTTCCAGTAGTACATTTTTGGTAATTGCCTATGGGCCAACATGGTCTTTATTATAAAGAACCATAGATTTCTATGTAAATAAGTATCCAATGCAAAAGTGACAGCAATATAATGTGGCTTTCAGACCAAACGCAGTATGTGCAGAGCTCACAACAAGAGTTTTTGTAGAGTACAGTGCAAAAGAGTTTCTGCTTTCAAAACAACAAGTGGACGTTGACTAATTTTCAATGTGCTAAGCTGAAGGATGGTATAATCATACAGCCACCCCATACTAAAACCTTCCATTGTACTACTCCTCCAAGCAAGATCAAGAGGAAGAGGACCTACTCAGAAGAGAGAAAGATGAAGACTTCAAGAAAGCTGTTCATGGCTTGTGCTTTCTGGTTGGTCAGGAGCAGTTCAGTCAGTTTGGTCAGGAGCACTTTTTTGCAGTTTAACGCCTTTTGTGAGACATAAATTCCCTATTACACAGCTATCTGCTGCAGATAAGACACTTAAAGCTAATTAAAAAAATGTCTCATAACCCCATTTCTAAGAAACCAGAGCCATTGTTTTCAGAATATAGGACAGAAATAATGCTGAATAATGTTGTAGATTTGGAAAACCATTTGACGTGCACTATGCAATATGTAATTAGCTTCTTTCATAATAACCACCTGCATGTGTCATTGTCTTTAATAGGTACGTCTTATTTCGAAGAAATTGTAGGTATGAGTCCTTTGAATCAGTTCTAAGAGGTGTGATCCCATTTGTCATGGCAACCATGACAAAGACAAGACTAAACAAGTGGGAAAAGTTGCAAACAATCTGTGCAATTTAATGGTTTTGCTTATGAAATGCTTTGTCATTTGTCATTTATCACATAGGTCTTTGCCCCCAAACTGTTTGAGAAAAGTATAGGTAGGTGTTATGTATCATTTTCCATCCACATCCATGCTGGTGGTGTTGAAGATAACAACAAAAACAAAACAAAGAAAAACCTGTTTGTTTTTCATTTATTCTCCCTCAACCAAAGCATTCCACTTGACTTATCAGTCATTTTTTCACCAAGAACCAATAAACACAGGTAGACTGTGAAACAGTTCAGACGTTGATGGGTGGGGGAGCATTTTGATAACAGATAAACCTTTATCAGGTATGCAGGCTTGCATCGTTGGGAGATGAAACAGAACACAGCGTCCAAAAAAAACATGTCCTGGAAAAATTTACGTACAATTGATAGTTGCCAGTGAACAAAAATATTTAAAGCACCTTTCTTGCAAAACATATTGTTCTACAGCAGGAAATGAACAGCTAAAAATCAAAGGCTGTTTGGTAAAGTGATTTAGCCTGGTAACTACATTACTACAGTGTTAGCTGTAAAAACAACTTATCCTGTTTATTTGCTGAGTAAAAACATTTGCCGGAGCTTCATGGAGTTCCTCCTCCAGTCCGTCTGACACATAGCACTTTGTGACAGCATTCTGCTAATTAGCAAATAATATCTGAAGCAGACAAATTATGTAGTGCAGCAGTGCATGTAGGCAGACCTGCGTTGCAGCTTCTCATATGCGTCCTTCTCACTTATTAGTAAAGATGTTTAAAAACTCTTGATATAAAATCCATTCTTGTAGTAGCAAAATCTAACACTGGAAAATCCTGATTTTAGTTTGATTATATTTCTTCTGGTTTTTGTGTGTAGGAATATTTAATTAGTTATTCACTATTTCCTGTTTTCTTTGAGTACAAATATGAAGTAATACAGAATCCTGTTTCAGAATCCCACTGGCTGCAAGGCTGAGGGAGGATTGAAACTGATCCAGTTACCACACATCACTGTTAGACAACCGCACCAAAGAGTGGCATGTCAAGGTTACCATGTCTTCATAACAATCAAGAGATGCCACCTATGTGCCAACCTGTTGTCTCAGAGGTATTTCAGTAAGAAGCCTTTTCTGGGCTGCAAACACACATATTAATGTGTGGGATTTGCTAAACACTACTTGGACTTTAACTGCTACCATATGATTTGAACAGGTGAAAGTAAAATTAAGCTTCCCTGCAATAGTCCAGTTGGTTCTGACATAAAACAATCAATAAAGACATGAAAAAGCACCTCATGTATGTGAGCACTGCGATGGATCTGTGATCCGCAGGTCCATATGTGGGCCTGTTTCTTTTCCAGAGGCTCAAAGACCATATTGAAGATGAATAAATTTCATAAGAACTGAAGCTAAACTTACAACAACGTGTGAAGCAGAATGTAATGGAGGAGCAACAGGAATCACAACTGGAATCAAACGTAGAAAAAAAACCCAACAACACAGGAACGGCATGAAACATAGTGTAAAAACAGAAGGATCTGACAAGGACTGAAATTTATCAGGAAGGTACATATATACAGGCAGAATAACGCACTAAACCAAAGGTCCACAGTTCTGATCCTCAGCATCCACTGTGTTTTATGTCTTTGATGTGTCTCTGCTCCTGCATACGTGACTCAAATGAAAGCATTATTTCCTGAGTATGCCTTTAACTGTTATACAAACCTTTTTATCATCCATTTTTCAAGGTATTGTGTATATTGCACCTAAAATATGCACGACAGTGGACACCGAGGACAAGGATTAAAAACCAGTGCACTAAGCAACTAAAATAAATATCTCAGAATCCAGTTTACTCCAGTTAAAGATCATAACGACCCTGGGAGCCTCATTATAGTGCATCATAACTCCTTAAAATATGTCAAATCTAATTCAAATATCTGCTTGGCTTTATTTATGAACTAAAATTGAGCTGTCATTGGATCATTCGACAGAATAGCAATCCAAAACGTGGCCGATCAACACAGAAATAATTCACCAGACACAAAATTAACCACTGAGATATTGTAGGAATGGGAATAATAGAGGCCACATCAACTGTTCGTAATGATTAATGTAAAATCATAGTAAAAAAAACCAGAGAGTGAAGCACAGAAGACATGCTTGGATGATTATATGTAGCTCTGAGTGTCAGCCTGATGGTAGCTGGCAGGCAGAGAAGGCCTTCTATTGTTGTGCAGACAATAGTCTCACAGTAGCAGATTCCATCCTACCACAGAGGCAGCACTCTGATAAGCTTCCTCCGAACCAGTCTCAAAGAATCCGTTGTCCTGCTCTGATAGATTAAAATTATTTCCCCACTTTTGAATACCTCAATGGTGTGCTTTCAGACAACAGCTCACAGAGCTGATGGAGGCACAGTGTTCCAGGCCTTTGAATGCAATGCAGCAACTGCAATTTGATGTGATGGGAATCTGTGTCGACAGGTCATCAGGTTACTTTACAATACAGAAACAGCTGTTGTTGAGGTGATTATGATCAACTGCTGACAGCAGGCAAATGTGATATGTCGGTTTTTACTTCTTGTAGATTTTAAAACAGTGCTGTTATGAGGCTCAGACCGAGAAAACGTTATTCATCACATTACTGCTTTCATCAGTCCATTAAGAGGCAATTATTGCTCCCCTTGTGTATGTGACATACTACAAAGCTTAATCAAGGCACAATCCTTTTTGGATACTGGTGAATTGTACTTTGAAATCCAAATCTCCCAGCAGCTTTTTTCCTCAATACACTTTTTCTCTTTGCCTTTATATCTACTGGATAATTTAAAACAATAAAGTCATGCAGTGATTTTCCATCTATTCATACCCCTTGACTCTTCCCACATTTTGTCACATTGCAATCACAAATTTATTTCACAAATAAAAATCTGAAAATGTGGCATATATTTGCATTCCAACCATTTTACTTTGATACAAAATTAGTGCAACAAATTCCTGTTATGAATCCTGGACTGTATTTTGTTTTAATATATACTATTTAAACACACTGAAATTAATTAAATTTGTCTTTTAGGTTGAGTTCATTCTGTTTTTCTAAATTTGTTTTCTATTCCTACAGGTTCTTATTTTTTTTCCCTTTAGTTCTCCTCTATACCTGTGTAAACTTGCTATTTTTTAGTCATTACTAAGTCTCCCTCTGCTGTTTTCCATCAGTTTAATAATTCACTTGCCCGCAGAATAATTAGTTAATATTATACACCTGTGATTGTTATAGAACAACATCACAATGACTAAGGAACACATTAAAGCTTGAAAATTGCTCCTCACAGAAAACCTTCACCCCACCTGACTGAGTTTGAGCTATTTAATAAAGAAGAATGGGCAAAAAGCTTCAATCTCTAAATTTGCAAAGCTGATAGAAACAAACCACAAAAAGACCAGTAGTCACGATAACAGAGAAAGGTGGTCTACACAGTATTGACTCTGAGGGGCTAATGTGGACCACACTTTTTACGTTTTATTTGTAAAATATTTTAAAAACCATGTTTCATTTTTATTTCAATTCATGATGATGCAGTTCTTTGTGGTATGCTATCATATAAAATTCCAGTAGAATATATCAAAGTTTATGGTTGAACCAAGAAAAACCTTGGGATAAATGCTAGAATTTAATACATTTTGTAAAACCTTCTATTCAACTGTTTCATTTTGTTTTTGTCATAATTGTTTCAGCATCATGTACCAACTTTCAGAGAAGTGGTTGTCCCTTTCTGTTTAGTGCATCATTTCTGAATGAAATCTTCACTGACAAACAAACATCATGGTCTCCGGATTTGCGTCACTGAGTGTGGTTCACTGAATGGTGACCAGTGGCACAGTATCAGTGTATCTGAAAAGGAAAAAAAGTTTGTATGGAAACCATGGCAATGACTTGTGACCACAGGAGTGACTCGCCACCTCAGTCACCACAGCACTGGGCAAAGCTCAGTTGACTTTTATAGAACCCTCCAATGGCCTCTAAAAATGCATTGCTCTGGGGTTTTTGAGCATTGGACCATGGATTTTGCCTCATTCTAAATTGTTCTTTTCCTCCTTTTCTTTGAGATTTATGCAACTGCCAGTCTAAACAACTGCTGAGAATTGAATCTGGAAGTATTTATTTTTGGATGTATATTTAGCTAGTGACCACAGCCCTGGGACATGCCAGCCATGCTAACTAGCTGGGGTAGGGCTATATTTACAGAAGGATGGGTATCCATCAAGGTGGTGTGAAAGCACACAGACAGCCCAAGAGTGAGGAAGGGAACGTGTAGTCCATCTGTCACCACAGTCCTGTCTCAGGGGTTGCCTATTTAAAACCCAACACAATTTGCAACATAGAGACACACAGGACAAACAACCATGCATGCACACACTCACTTCCAGTTAAGAGAGACTAACTGACCTCATATGCATGTTTTTCAAGTGTGAGAAGAAGTCGGAGTACCTGGACAGAACCCAGGCATGCACAGGGAGAACATGCAGAAATTCAAACCCAGGCCCTTTTTACTGCAAAGCAGCAGTGCTCACAACCACACCACCATTCAGCCTTCTGCTTAATAGACATGTATTATTTTTGCTGTTGCATATTTTATCTGATTTTTGCAAATGTTTCTAAATAATGTAAAATAATTGACCATTTAAGTGAAACTGACTTCCCTCAACATTATGCTCCCATTGCCATGTTTCACTTTGGGGACTGGGGATGCTGTGTTCAGGGTGATGTGCAGGGTTAATTCATGCATAGCATTTTGATGCAAGCTAAATGGAAAATTGCTGAACAGGATTTGTTTAATTTTAAGGGTAGCAAAGTAGATGGGGCTGGAAAAAATTGCAGTCCTGAGAAATCTAGTTGATCTTTTCAAAACAGCAAACACTCAAAACCACCTTGCAACTCTTGCAGGATCTTCAGAGCAGTAGGTGTCCAGTTTGTCCTGCGACAGTAAAAGAAAGAGCAGAAACAGCTGACGGTGACTCCTAGGCTTTCTGCACTGGCACCCTGCACCTGAATGACATCATGTCAACTATCAATACAAGTGGCATAGACAGTCCGTTTCTGCAAATAGCTGACCAGACAAGCAAGTTCAAGCAGACAGACAGATGGACAAGGTCAGGGAGCGGCAGATAAACAGACATGCTGCGTCACTGCTCAAGACTGAAATGATGTGTGTTGGGTTAAACAAACCAATGCATTAATGCATCTAATCAATCTTGCAAAAAAAAAAAAAAAAAAAAAAAAAAAAAAAAGCATTTTTGCACACTGAATATCTTATAGTACTTAATAATTAAATAAAATCTAACTGCAACAGCTCTGTTTAACTCAACTGCCCATTTGTGCATATTTAGAGATATTATTGCAATGCATTTATTTGGTCAAATAAAATCTAAAGGGCAGCGCTTTGCTTCACTTTATTTCAATGAACCACCCAATAATGCCAATCTTGCTGATGATTGAACTTTAATCTCAGTAAAACAGTCAAAGGTTAGGCACTTTGTTTATTACATTGTTGAGGTGGTTGAAAGCCATTGTCATCCACTCCATGTTGAGCTTATTAACCTCTCTTGAGACCTAAAACATGTCCATAGCCAACTCTTGATACTCCAGTCACAAGTTTGCTTTATATTCAGCTCCTAGATTTTGTTCAACATCTGCAATTAGTGCCAGCTGCCATATATGTCCATGTGTGCTTACCCTCTTTAAGGATTCTGCAGGTTGCACAGAGACATTCTGCACTGGAGTAGCATTTTCAGTTAAGATGGTCGAGTTTTTAGCATGTTGAATGAAACTCTCCATATAGGGATATTTGTCTGTGAGCTCAGAAATACTGAAACCCAAGAAGGCTCCCAAATCTCCCCATCTGACTGCCTTTGGGGTATAAATAACACAAACCCATAAACACTCTCGCATCCAACAAATAACGACTGACACCACGCTACATTTTAAAAAGCTGAGTTTATGCAAGCTCTCAGGTCAATGAAAGTCATAAAGTATCGTTTTCACTTACCTCTGAATAAAAAGCAGTTCTTAGACAGATGTATGTTAATATTGAACCACAAAAAAACTGTGTCTATGACTAGTTTAATGACATCATGCAAAATTGTAAATGAACACTCTTGGCTACCCCAATCATGTGGATGCAAGAGCTTCTTAGATGATGAGGTCATGGTGATCTGGAGATCCTTGTCATGGAGTTGAGGGTGCAGGGGTCGTCTGCTGCTATATACAGAGTAAGGCAGAATGCTTGCAATGTACACTCACTGGACTGTATACTATTTTTAATTCCCATACCTTTGCCTTTTCACTCAGTGCTCTTGCTCAAAACACTTTTATACATTATTCTGAAGCATTAGTTATGAACCATGCTGCCCCTGCATAAGTATGAAAAAAGACAACCGAGTATTGATGCATTTTTGTATAACCATAGCTGATTAACAGTTCCATTTTCTAAAAGTTGTTTTCATCCGTCCATCCACTACATTAAAAAGTTAGGGGTATTTGGCTTTCGGTTAAAATTTCAGGATGAACCTAAAATGCACTATAACCTTTACAGGTGAACTTAGTGTGACCTTCTCGAAACTTTTAAATGCACATTTCCAACTCTTCAATGTTTCAGTACTTTTTGCACAATTTGCTGGACTCTAACAAGGAGCTTGAAGCAGTCCTTATTATGCTTTTCACATTTTGACATCATGAGACCAAGAAGACACCTAACAACTGATCAACAGTACCTGCAAGGCTTCAAACAGGATGTTCTCAGACAGAAATGGCTACTGAGCTTAGAGTGTCAAAAAGTGTCATCAGCAGGTTGCAACAGAGATACAGAGAGACTAGAAGACTAACAGAGAGGCATAGAAATGGACGTACTTTGGCCACATACCACACTGATGACCATTCATTGTGAAAAGTGCTCCGTGGAAACAGATTAGGAATACCACTCAATTCCTGACACATTTAAGGGAAGTGAGAGGCACCCAGCTGTCATGTCAGACCATTCGAAACCATTTACATCAGCGTGGTCTGCATGATTTATGACCTGCAAGGCTACCTGACCACACCACCAGGCACAGGCGTCATCAATTTGCATGGGTCAGGGAGAATTTACGCTGGAAAAGGGAGTAGTGGGCTTCATAACTGTTCTGTGATGAAAGTCAGTTCACTTTGAGCAGAAATGATGACTGTCAACAGTGTTGGAGACGCTGAGGAGAGCACTACGCAGCAGCCTCTGTTGTCACAAGACAAGCCTTTGGTGGTGGTGGGGTTACAGTGTGGGCAGGTGTGTCTAATCAATACAGAACTGCCCTACACTTTGTGAATGGTACAGTGACAAGCACATACTACCTGAATAACATAAGTAATCCAGTCCTTGTGCGCCTACATGAACAACAAAGGCCTCATTTCATTTTCATGGATGACACTGCTCCAACGCATGCAGGTCGCATCATTAGGGAATGGCAGCTGGAGACTGGGGTACCTTGAATGGAGTGGCGTTCTCTTTCTCCAGACCTACAGACCTTCAAGAAGAGTGGGATGCCATGCCTCAGCAGACAGTAAGTCGATTTGTGAACAGCATGAGGCATCGTTAGCAAGCTGTAACTGATGCTCAAAGGCACATGACAAGTTATTGAGACATTAACATTTTTTGTTGTGGTATACCCACCTCTGTTGTTGGCTTTTGTTTCAATGCATCGTTTGAGATGAGAAAATCACCATTGTATACTTCTACTGAAATGCCCTATTTTCAGGATATATCATTGTAGCATGAACTTTTTTTCCATAAACATGCCCCAAAGTCAAATATTCCTGACATTTTGTGAGTAGTGTACATCATACATCTCCTTACAGTTATTTTTTTGCAGATTCTGCATTAAAGTCTGATTTCTGTAGAAATGTCTGTAATAGATTATCTGTGAATTTTGTATTTGTACCTTCAACACTGTCAAAGAAAAGTGTGCTGGAAATTTGAGTCTGGAGAAGTATAAAAATTCAGACATAAAACAGGGTAGGATCCCTGGTGAACTCATCTCCACATTTTGTGTGTTTCCTGGATACAACTACAAGACAACAAATAGCCAAGGTAGTAAACTTGGATCACGTAGGCACCAGTCTCCTCACTCTGAGTTTAATGACCTCTGTGCTGCGCACAGAGACTATTGATGCAGTGGCACAGCGAGAGGTGCTATAAATCATGCAAGCACTGATAACTGGATCTGTGAGATTTGTGAGGTTTGTGCAATATTGATGAAGCCATACGATCCAACAACAAAACTAAAAGGGAAAAAGAAACATAGGGTTACATCATAAAACTGAAACATAAAAATAGATTAGTATTAAGTTTGTTATTTTGGAAAAGCTCTCCACTTCTCTTTTGGAAAAGTACCACAAGCAGCCTCTGGCAAGACAGGGAAGCCTGTGTTGCATTCCTGATGGTAATCAGTCAGCATGATGTCATAATCTGCTTGTGTACATGTCCAGGCAGAGAGCGATGTCGACATTTCTACAGCACACCTTTACCTGGCAGGCACATTTTATTCTCTTTACATCCGCTGTGTGATAAGAACATTGTTTCTCAATTACCTTACAACTGTAGTTAGGAAAGAAGCAAATCTAAAGCTTGTGACCACTCATTAGATTTAGTCAACATCTCCTTGTAAAATGGAACAAAAAGAATCTAGATTTGACGTGTAAAGTTATTTTAAGAAAAAAAGCTCTGCTGTCTGTTTGCCCACTCAAAAAGATGTTATTCTGAGTTTAAGGTGTAAACTAACACTCCTAACTTAAGTGTATTGTTTTTCTATTTATGTGACTGAACGACTTTTATAACTTTCACATCAGTTGAACTGGTTCCAACTTCACTGCTGAATCATTTGCAAAACAATCTACGAGTTTGGAATAACATTCAACTGCTTCACTGTAGAAATCAGATGTTTTACAGTATCACATCCATTATTTACATATCTATGACTGGGAGGGATATGATTACAAGGCAACCTGTGTCCTATGAGAATGGTGAGTTTGAAACCCACTGGTTTGTAAATGTAACATGGACAGTGACTCCAAACGTTTTCACACTCCTCCAACCTTTTCATATTTTTTTATGTTACAATCACAATATCAGGGATTTTATGTGATAGAAACACAAAGTAGCCCATAAATGTGAAGTTGAGCATAAAAATATGCAAGGTTTTCAACATTTATGGAACTGAAAATGTAAAAAGAGTGGCATGGGTTCTTATTCAGCTCTCTGGGTCAATACTTTGTTGAACTACCTTTCATTGCTGTTATGCCATTGAAATATTTTTGGGTATGATTCCAACAGCTTTGCACATCTAAAGACAAATATTTTTGCCCATTGTTATTTGCAAAATAGCTCAAACCCAGTCAGAATGGAAGAATAACACCTGTGAATATCAATTTTTTTAGCAGTTTCTCATTTGCAATTAGGCCTTGACCTTTTCTGGGATATTTTAACACATTCTTTGACTGCCACATAGCACTTTGTATATAGGCCACAAAGTTTAGTTTTTGTCTCATCTGTCCACAGCAAATTCTACCATGTTTTAGCTGTGTCCACCATATGACTCTTAGCAAACTGCAAACTATTCCTGTTGTGGTCCTCCCAGGGCTCCTGTGCCCTGGGGGAGGGGACCTTTGGATGTTTGTGGCTTCAATCTCCCCCATGTCTGTCTTGGGTCCACTACTGCATATTCTTATGAAGAAACTTTAAATACTCTAGGGTGCTCACACACACAGAGACCAATAGGTGTTTGGATTCAGGTGTTTACAGATACACTCTTTGTTGGGCTGCAGTTGCCACTAAATACATCTGATATTAATTAGTACCATGTTCTTTTCAGTGATCTTGTTGTTTTTGTTATATATGTCGTTTGTTGCTGTGGTTTCTTGGCTCTCTGTTTTTTTTTTCTCCTCTCTTTCTGCAGGTGTAGAAGCCGACTTCTAGGGTGTTATCATGTATTCTCCTCATTCTTTTTTCTTTCCTCTACTCTTATCTCCTTCTTTCCCTTTAAACTTTTTTCTGTTTTTCCCTTTCTTTTCTGTGTCCATTACATTTGAAATAAACCCAAGCCAATTTCTAATAAAGCTCTCTCTCTCTCTCTCTCTCTCTCTCTCTCTCTCTCTCTCTCTCTCTCTCTCGCTATATATATATATATATATATATATATATATATATATATATATATATATATATATATATATATATATATATATATATATATATATATATATATATATATATATATATATATATATATATATATAAAGTGGAGCATTATCGCAAAAGCCATAGTGCTCCATTTGTGAAAGTAAATCTGTTGGGCTTCACCTTGGCATTCAGATAACAATTCACACTGTGTGTCACTGCCAGACAGGATACGTTGAAAAAAAAAGTAGAAGTAACATAATAATAAGCCTTGGGTTTACTGGTGTGCAGGAGACTGAAAGACTAACAAATAAGATTGACTTTTCTCAACTTTTCTTTGTCCTTTATTGAAGAATCCAAACCATAGGTGGCTCTGCAGAACTGTGCCTGGTTTGAAGGCAATTTTGAAACCATGGAGTTCGTTTTTTTTTTTTTTTTTTTTCTTCCTTCTATAGTCCTTTGCAATATACTCCCATCCTTCCGCTAAAAAACAGAAGTTCAATTGCAAAACTCCATAAAGGAGAACTACAGTGATTTGTACAAAGAGTAAAGTCAATCCCATATCCCCTGACATCAATTTGTGCTACATCCACTTTAACTCAGAAAAAAAGATCCTGAAACTTTTTTCTGGTATCTGAAAAATTCTTGTTAGAAATAAATTTCTTTCCTTAGTATGTGATTTAGATAATGTTCTAACAATAGCATGTTTAATGGGTTATCTCCTGACTTGAAATCCAACTACTTGCTGGTGTTTTCTTTGAATTTCTGCATAATTAAGGAGGGAATTTCCGTTTTTCAGTAAACGCAGCACAGACAACAAACAGGAAATTTTAGGCCAATTGTAAACACTGATTAAATGGTATATAAACAACAGCATATAAACAACATTCCCTAAAGACTAACTTTTTTTTTTTTTTTTTTTTTTTTTAAAGCCCAAGATTTGTGGAGAACACAGAAATTAAAAGGCGACTGGGCACTGTGGTGTTGCCTAAAAGAGGGACCACTTTATCCCTCAATGAACTGCAAATAAGGGAAATGAAAGAGTTTAGAGGAAGTAAAAAAGAAAGATCATCTTATTCGCTTTAAGAGTGGAAGTGATTTCATGTTTAAGGGTGTTTACCTTAAATATATACAGTAATCAAATCTGTGCAATTTCAAAAGAGGCAAGTATCATGGATGAGTGAGGGAAGGAGTGGAGGGCGTTAATTAACCTTTTAAAACTGTTTCAAAAAAAGATGGCCAGTTCAAAGTCAATAGACTGTGAATAAAGTTATCCAGTGAGGGAAAGGTGGGGCTAAACCCAAGACAGGGCCACAGTCCATCATTTGTCCAACACACAGACATGCATGCTAACACTCACAACCCTCTTAATCTGAGTCCAGGATGATCAGGTAAATGCATAAACATGCCTGTCTTTGAGCTGTGGGAAGAAGCCACTTTATCCAGAGAACACCAACATATGTCCAGACAGAACACAAATTCATTCCAAAAAGACCGAAGCCAAATTGACATAATACTCCCTCCACTGTGCTTCAGAGTGTGAATTAATTTTTGGTGTTTGTGTTGGTGTGTAGTGTTATTTTTTTCTCTCCAAAACTAGTGACATATATTTGGTACCATTTTGTCTACAGTACTGTGTACACCAAGTTAGATTTTTACCCTGTCAGTCTGTTTGCATATTTGCTTGTTTGCAAGGCAGTTGTTTCCTTTATGGTGTCCTTCCGTCCCCTTGTTATTTGTTGCATTGTCTGCATTTGTTCCTTCAGTCTGTAGAAGTTCCCTCATCCTGCATTTCTTCAAGTGTGTTAAGTCTCTCCTTTGTTTGCATGGCCATACTTTAAATTTGCCGTTTTCTTGAATGTCTGTTTGGCGTCTTCTGGAAAAAAAATTAGCTGAAATCAAATTATCTTGAAAGTACTCATAAATCTCTAACGTTTTAGGAAGTTAATCTATGTAAGCCCTGTAATAATTTTTTCAGATCACCATGCTGTAACCCTTGCTCATTTTTACTAAATAAAGAACAGAGATGTTGAAAAAACAAAAACAGAACAGGACTTTTTGTAATTCAACACTTGGGTGTTAAAGTAGATGGCTGGGACTAAATCTATGTTTTGGCTGTATTGTAGTTGTTTTTTAGATAGATTTCATTTCTAATGGGTCAGTGATGTTTAATATTTAGACAGCAATAGTTTAACTCTTATATTCAGGTTGCTGTATACTTGCTTGATGAAGCTGCTGGTTTGTAGATGTATGGCAAAACGCATAAAACTAGCTTTTTACTCCATCAAAGGAGCGTGCTTGAAGGAGATCTTACACACTTAAACCAAAGCCACAAAAGTTACATGTCTGGATTGATGAATACCAGCGCTGATGTGATCTAAGATTTGTCTGAACTGTCATTCATTCACAGGAAAGTGGTCTTGCTGCTCAGATCCTATGTGTCAGCAGTGTCATCAGACTGCCTGTCTGCTCAGATTGGTTTTATTTCCAGCAAGAGACAGAATATGTCTGTCTCCCACACATCCTCTGCATATTTCACATAATCCATGAGGCGCAGCTGAGAGCTGTCTGAATATTCCCTCCCTGTAGGATGGGAGTGTGGTCCATGACAGAAAAATAAACAAGGTCTTTCATCATGGGAGGCAACGCTTCGTCAGGGAAACTGAGGCAGACAGACCTCAGACTTTATGCAATTTTCCTCACTTTTCCCTTCAAATGCGTGCAGCATTGCTCAGAACACACTACCATTTTATAATAAGTTGTGAAGGAGTAAATGAAACCAGCTGATAGTTGGAAAAATCCACCAATTAATTGCTGAGGTTGTTGAAAAATGTCTTGTCTGGGGGATCTCCTTTTTACACCTTATATACTCTCAAAACATGCACACACACAGACACTGATTCGCTTAGACATTTAGTTTCCAAAGCAGCATTGTTAAAAGGTCAGCAGAGGTTTCAATATGGATGTCTACTTATGTGCTGGTCACCTTTTCCCCAAAAGCAGTAAACAGACAGATCCTGTTACAGAGAAACCAGAAGAACCTGAGATAAAACCAAAGAGTGTGACATGTGTCACAATGGGTGTGTGCCTCTATATGGAGCTGTTAGGTAGACAGTGACTGCATGAATCCTCATCATTTTGAGACTGCATACAGATCAAAGATAAACGACTAGGACACAGGTCTAACAATGACTCCTTCTCAAAAAGGCCCACCCATGCTCAGCAAACACAAACTGCCTATTATCCTTTTCAATTAAAGTGACTGAAAGGGTGGGAGACTTGTATGACCTGAAACTCAACTTTCAAGTGTATAAACCATGGGTAAATCATGTTGATACAATCAGCTTTGACAACTGAGTATAGCTCAGATAGCTGACTTTTAAAGACCCTGTTGACTCCCTCATTTGATCTTGGCATTTTGCATTGTTAAATATAAGAAAGATCAGGCCGTACTTAACCTAAAATGCCACCCATTTCCTGATCAGACTATGGTCATTTCCTGTCTTGACTTCTGAGATGCCCTCTTAACTGCTCTCCCAGCCTGTCCTGTGAAATATCTATCTGCAAATGGTTTAGAACACAATAGCACATCTGGTCTTCAATCAGCCTAAAAGCACATCACACCTCTGTTCATTATGTTCCACTATCTACCCTTAGCTGCCAGCATCAAATCAAATCACTGATGTTAGCTTACAAAGTGCTTAATGGAATGGCTCCCATCTTCCTAAATGCTCTCGCAAAGGCTTATATCACAACTTGCTTACTTGGGTTGTCAAGGGATTTTTAGGCAGGCAGAGCCTACACCACGCAGTCCACACTCTTTTCAAGTGTCCTACCGAGCACTACCAGAACAGGGGCATCCTTGTCTATCTTTGGGAATCTCTTTAAGACCCAGCTCTTTAGAGAGCATCTCCTACCCGAGCACTTACCTTCTGCTTCCCTTCTGATTCCATCTGACTGTGACTGAGCTGTTTTAATTAAGAATGGGTAAAAAGTTTCATTCACTCGATGTGCTAAGTTTGTAGAGGCAAACGGCAAAATGTTTAGTGGCAGCAAAAGAAGGTTCCACAAACTTTGACTATTGGCAGTTAATTCAAATGCATACCAATCTTTCCAGTTTAGCTTTTAAAAAAAATTAAAACAATGTGTGCTTCTTCTTTCACCTTACAATTTAAAGTCACGTTCTTTACTTGTGGCGTTTTGCATTGTTAAACATATGTGCTATTGTGTTCTAAACCATTTGCAGATAGATATTTCACAGGACAGGCTGGGAGAGCAGTTAAGAGGGCATCTCAGAAGTCAAGACAGGAAATGACCATAGTCTGATCAGGAAATGGGTGGCATTTTAGGTTAAGTACGGCCTGATCTTTCATATGTTTAACATATGTTTTTTGTCCACTGCCAGAAGGCTAAAAATTTAAATGCTGGTCTCAGCTGACCAGAGCACTCTCTTCCATGTTTGTTGTATCCCCTATGGCTTTTAGCGGGACGCAGATCACTACTTTTGGCTTTCTGTGGAAACATTCTCCTACCCGAGCTGAGGACTTCTTCAGCTCCTCTGAAGTAACGAAGGGCTTTCTTGCAGTTTCTATGGCTAATGTTTAGCTTGTTTAGTCTGTCCATTTAAATGGACAATCATATCTGGGTAGGTTTGCAGATGTACCATACTGTTTGTATTTTCAGATGATGAATTGAATCTGCAAGATGTTCTAACCTCAGGATATTGCTTTATAACCTAGCCCTGCATAAAACTTCTCCACCACTTTATCCTTGCTGTGTTCCTTGGTCTTCATGATAGTGTTTGACCACTACTGTTCTCTAACACACCTCTGAGACCTTTACAGAACAGCTGCATTTATCATAATGAGAAATTACACACTCAATGCACTAATTAGGAGACTTCAGAAAGCAGTTGGTTACACTGGTGTTATTGGTGTCAGAGTAAAGAAGGCTGAATTTAAAAGAACACCAAATTTTTCAATCCTTTACTGGTAAAAAAAAAAAAAGGAAAAACTTTCTATTCACTGCACCTTATGAGTTACTCTGTGTTAAAATATCACATCAAATCCCAAGAAAATACACAAAAGTTTGCGGTTGCACATGACAAAGTGTAGAAAAGTCTAAGGTGTATGGATACTTTTGCAATCTACTGAAAGACTGTTGTAGTTTTGTCTATGCTTCTTGTCATGCTTATTCTTCTCTCTTTCTCTGGTATAGATGATAAGTGCTTCTTAAACAAGTGTGTTTGATTTGTTTACGTTACCTGAAGCATTGGGTCATCCTGCTCAGCAGAGCCCAACCTTAAGCAGTAACTTTACAAAACATGAGGTGAAGACATTTTTATGCACCAGCTGTCAGCTCCAAATCAGCTTTTACCTGCTAGTCAATGACCTCCATTCACTTAAGAAAAATAAAAAGTAAAGAATTTACTCTGAATCTTAAGAGGGATTCTCAAAAACTAGGGACTATTTTAAACATGTTCTTATAAAATGAAAGACTGTTCTTCAAAATTTCCTTTGCTTCTTTTTTTTTTAAAGTGAAGGCAAGTGTCATGTACATATTTCTGTGTAGATATTCAAATGTTTTAACTAAATGCTACCAAATATAAACAAGGCTAGAAATATTAAACAATCAAAACTAACAGAAATTAAATTTGACATATATTTGCATGACTCTATTTCAGAAAACAGAACTTTATTGAACATTTTCAGTATCACAATCTTGCATCAGATTAGTTTAGGTGCAAAGTCAGTAAAAGCTACAATGTCACAGCCTTTGCATCATAGTCACTCTTGCTTTCCTGTTGTTGTGCAATGATACAAGCTATTTGTAAGTACAATCAGAGTTCACAGATTGTTTCGCTTATTTGGTTTCAGTGCTATGCCTGTTGCAGATATCAGTCATTTTTGACATACATTTGTAGACCCAAGGTAAACACGCAGACTGGAAACAATCCGGATAATTTACAGATGATACTGCTCAGCACATACAAGAATGCTGTGAAACTGCACAAATATTCCAACCTTTAAAAACAAAATCCAGTGGTTTCTCACAGTGAAATCATGCGAATGGTGTGTTTAACTGTAGGCTTCCTCTACACCAGAGGTCAGCAACCTTTTCCATTCAAAGAGCCACTTTTGCCCCCACTGCTACAAAATAAAACTTGCCAAAGCCGCAAAACATGATTTTAATAAAAATGTAATACGTAAAATGTTTTATTATGAAAGCTAAAAAAATCAAACTAAAATTTACTTCTGTTTTCAGATTTTAGAACAAAATTAATCCTCTTTTAAAAAAGAAACAAACAGTTTTGTAGAAAAAGGTGAGCGTTTTTTACTAATATGTAAAATGAAGAAAGATAGGAAGCATAGTTTAAAGCTAGTTACATTAAAAAGCCTGTGTAGATATATGCAGATTTTGCATAAGAACTTATACAAAAAACTCCTAAAACAACCATTTCTTACTGTAACCCTAATCAAAAGAGAAGAGCCACAGTGAAGGGGACAAAGTGCCACATGTGGCTCTGCAGCCACAGGTTCCAGACCCCTGCTCTACACTACCCAGTTGCTATAAAGTGAGATCACACAGTTCCTACAAAGTCTTGAAATGTATTGGAATTATACTGAATCATTCTCAAAGTCTGGATAGTTATGGAAAAATGAAAATGGGTATGGAAAAAAGATTGAATCTTAAGGCCTCATTTCTTATTCAGAATCACAATCAGAATTCCTTTATTAGTTCCCCAGGGCAGAATTTTACATTTTAGTACAGCCTATCCAGGGTGGATAGGTGTCTGAGGCCTGCAGTTGTCACTGAGGGGCGCCACCTTCAGCCTATTCAGTTTTTAAAAAAAATATATTGTACAAAAAAAAAAAAAAAGTTTTTGTATACAGTTTTATTTAGATACTTAGACTTTTATTTTTGGTTTGTCTCATTAAAACTCGATTGGTTGTCCAACCTAATGATCATTTTGATTTCTGAGGTAGTAACAAATAAATACAGACGCATTCAAAAATCAAAAAGGTCTATTTTACTATGGTTTTTGGCTATACATCCTTTTACTCCGGGGTTTTAAACCCATTTGATTTAAAGGATCTCTATTTATGTCAGATAATCTTATATCCTCCAGGTTTTACCTAAATTGAAAGGAAACTTGATGAATATTATGTCCATAAATGTCTATAATGTCATAAAAAGTAAGTGACAAAAAAAAAAAAAAAAGAAAACTGAGTCAAAAAGGTGAGGAATTTTGTATGGAAAATTTGCAAGAAGCCTGTGATCAAGTCTTTGTAAAGCTCAACATATAGACAATGGATTTCTCTTCCGACTTTTGTTTCAGTCAGCATCCAAACCATATTGGGGTGTGTGAGCAGTGATCAAAGGTTTCTCTGTCATCTTTAATAAAAGCAAAAAAAAAATTTCAACGTACAACTGAAAGTCCATGAAAGCTTTTTTTTGGAAGTGGAACATTCCATCAGTGCAAGGTGATACTTTTGTTGGCAGAGCATGATAAAGTTACCTGAGCACTGCTGCCTTTTTACAAGTTTACACAAGTTTACTCAAGTTTCTCAGGTTCCCCCAGCTGGCTTTTAAGCTCTAGTGAGCCATCAGTGAAGAGAGATCTCAAAGCTTTGCAATACAATATCATATCTGTGAGTCAGACTTCCTTTTGTAAATCATACTCTGTTCAACTCAGTACCTGTAGACAGGAAGCAGAAGGTGGCTCCAGGCTACACCTGGCACGCTTCCTCTGCTGCCCCTTCTCCAATTGGTGTACAATCACCACACCTCAACTCAATGTTATGCTTTCCTGACACAACCTGCCACCTTAACTGAAGCACTTCATGAATACCAATAAGTGATCTAAGCGGACTTAATTTTTAATAAAAAAAAGATCAATATTTGTCCAAAGCTTATTTTACAGAAACATATGTTCCAACAGAGCACCTATGTTAAGGAAAGAAATATTGAAGATAAACTAGCTAGCTGTTTATTGTTATGCTATTTAATTTATAATACTCTGTTTTCACAGTTTTGTTGTAAAAACAAATCCTTAAATATGCAATTTTTATTTTGATGTGTTTTTAAATGAAAGATGTCAATAAGAACTTAAATACCTAATGTTATAAAACATGGAAAATTTACATTTATATCTATTTAACAATCGTTTTCTGGCATCCCAGCTGCTGCAATATCCCAGTTTGTTTTAAAGATATTTTTTTCACAGTGTGACTCATCCATGTGGCCAAATAGTTACCTTAAACCTTTATTTTATCAGTTTCTTACATACATCTATTTTTTTTCTGTATTCAAAGCTCAGTTCACATCGATTTGACAAGTAAGGGAACTATTACTGATAATAACTTCACAGATCATAACAGACCTATTCTTAAAACTCACTGGAATACCTCTAAGATTTAGTACGAAAATGCAAAATGTATTTTTGTTTAACTAAATTTCAGGGGGTGGTGGAATATGACTCATCTCCTTTTTTTGCAGCATCTGTATACATATGTTATCTATCTAAATAAAATATTCCAAAACCAAACAGTATTTGTTTGTTGATTGACTGGTTGGTTAGTTAACTGGATTTTATGCTCTTTTTGAGTAGTCCAGCCTCCTTGTTGCATCAGCTGATTGCTTTTTACTGGAACAGGCTCATTTCCTGATAAACTTTTCACGAAAAACAGATTTTCCTGCAACTAAATAAAAAAGAGTGAACAAAAAGACAAAATCTGTCTTCAGGCTGGATGTTATAGGCCTTAAAGCAGTGAGGTAGATGGGCAGCAGAATTGTTTTTTTTTTCTTTTCCCTTAAGTCGTTTAAATAATACACTTTTCTGCCTGACCCAGCTCTAACTCTTACAGGAAAAAGGATTGGGGGTTTTTATGTTTTTTTTTTTTTAATAAACAGAACTCACACACTTTCTACTTTTTTTATTGCTCAGTCTTCTAAGTAGACCATCAAGACAAACTTTTAAATCTGAGTCATGAAACACTAATGGGAGTGTTACTTCACTTGTGATCATGCTTAATGGTGTCCATTACACATTCTTCCACTGCCTGATCTTTAAAGCACACCCCATAACTGCTTCTAAATGCACAAGTGATAGACCATTACTAAAACATTTATATCTCAGTTTAAAAGGCCAGGTGCCCTGATGTCTCCCATTGAAATAGTAAATAGCATTGCAGTTTAGTAAGGCCTCACATGTCAGCATATGAGATGGGAGCATACTTTAGAGTATTGTAAACTTGTGAGGTTTTACAAGCATTCCTTAAAAACAAAGCAGGCCATAAAAACAAGACATGTAGGTGGGAAATTGCTTTTTTTGGAAACCAGGAGCAACCAGGAAGTATGTTTGGTGAAAATAGATGTAGAGCTCAAGTAGTCCCATCAAAACCCAGTTCCCATCAGGTGTGACCAAACCCGACAGAATTATGTGAAAATGTGAATCGCTTCTCACTGTGGTATTCTGAGCATGTCTTTGTATTGTAAAGCCAGGCTGCACTTCTTTTTTCCATTTATTCATTTGAAAGGTCAAGACTCGCGCACAAACATTTCTGAAATTAACCCAGTGGAGAAAAATCTGAAGCATCCTCTTCGGCCTCCTCCCCCTACCTCTTCACTTCCCCTTTATCCACATTTCCTCATAAACTTCAAACACTGTTATTTCAGGTTCTCACTGTTTATCAGGGATGACCTGAAGATCCACTGTTGACCAAGGAGCTGGTGAGGCCACATCCTCTTAAAGCACACTCTGCTATTAACTCAAATAGTCTATAAACACTAACCATTTTACATTGTATGCTTTTATAGGTCTAAATTATCGTGCAGCACCTGTGGGGTGGCTTCCCACATTCCCATGGCGTCACGGGTGGGGTGATCTCACAGGGCCACCCTCATCCTCAGATGTTTCTGTGTTTTGTCATTTTGGCCGTTTTCAGCCTGCCACCCTTCTTTTCAGCACTGTTTTGGGACATTGCAGGACCTGATCTGGGAGGAATGCAGTGACACAGTCAGAGCACCCACACAAACTCAACCAAATTAGAAAAAGAAAGCTCTGAGAAATAGTTGCTATGGAGGTAGAAATGTGTCAATGGGGGACTTTTGACATCACAATGCAAAAGAATTAACAGAAGAAAACCGCATTAACTATAGACATCTTCCCTGCAAAGGAAATCAAGACGATGATCTGACCACAGTGCTTCAAATAAAGCAGGGAAGTGGTTAATGTGTTTTCCATTCCCAGATGTCATTTTTCTGAGTAATATGGGTCATAAGGTGGCACAATGAATCAGCTTTGAAGGCTTTTGCAGTCTAACTCATGCATTGTTCGGGACAGAGGATACAAGGGCACAGAATTGTAATATTTTAAGAAGCAACACTTTTAGTAACCATGCACAGGAAAATCAACAAATCTGTAGGTATAAACTGATGTTTTTGCTCTTCCTGTCCAGCAACTGGTGTGTCATGAGTTAAGAGGAATCTGATTTCATTTGGTTCAACAATTCATCATCAGATTAAGAGGTAAATATGAGCAAGTATGAAACTTTACAGTAAACATTGGGCAGGATGTGATCTCATGAGCAAACCTACCGGGTTCTAAATTAATGTCACAAAAATGAACAGCTCAAAGGGTTTAAGGTCATACCTGTCAAATTTGGATGTTATGGATTATTCCCACAAAGCATTGAAAATGTTACTGTTTCAAAAAGTGCAAAGGTTTTCAACCATGCCATGACACCAGAAAAAGTATTGAGTTTTCTTTAACTGGCAGCCAGCATAGGTTTCACAGTCCTGCCCCTCCCCTACGTATTGCTACACACTGCCTGACAGCTGACTGAAAGAGGGCTACTACACTTTTACATCTCTTTAACCAAGAAAGATCAATTAAATTTTTTGGGAATGCATCTGAAATCAGATATGTGCATCCAGAGCTTTTTTTCTCACTGTCGAACACATCTTTTCAGTTCTTCTACAAAATCTTTGTTGTCATTAGGCCATTTTGTAACTACAGTAATTTGGTGGTATGATTAGGGTCATTGTCCACATGGAAGACAGATTTGTGCCCCAGCTTTAGCTTCTTGATTGATGTCTGAAGATGTTGCTTCACCATGATGTTCTCTTCTCATAATATCATCTATTTTGTGAAGTGCACCAGTTCCCCCTCTTCCCGCCCAACACAACATGATGCTGTCATCACCATGCTTCACAGCTGAGATGGTGTTCTCAGGCTTGTAAGCTTCCTCTTTTTCCTTTTTTCCTTTTTTCTTTTTTCTTTTTTTTTTTTTTTTTTTTTTTTGGAGATGGTGATTATGGTCAAACACTTCAGGTTTCACCAGAACATTGACCAGTTATTAAGTTATCTTTGTCTCTGAGGGAATTTATAACTGGTATCTGGATTTTTATGTTGTTTTTGGAGTAGTGGCTTCTTCCTCTCTCAGTGGCCTTTCAGCCCATGTCAGTACAGAATTTGCTTTATTACAGATAAATACACTTTCACCAGCATCAACCAGCAAACTCACAAGGTCTTCTGCTTTGTTCTAGGGTTAATACCCACATTTTACATTTAAAAAAATTATATCTGGGACACAGAACTTGTCCTGTTCCTGAATGCTATGATAACTGGACATTCCCATAGTGTTTATAGATTTATATAATTGTTTGAATAGATGAGGATGGCACCTTCAGGCATCTGGAAACCAGACTTGTGGAGGTCTGTATTTCTCTTCCTAATATCTTGGATTATTTCTTTAAAAAAATAAAAATAAAAAATCATGGTGTCACACATAAAAGCAGTGTGTTTCAGGCATTACTTTAAAACAGATACATAGGTGGGCTTCCATTTAAAGCTGTAGTATCTAACTTTATAATATATATATATATATATATATATATATATATATATATATATATATATATATATATGTTTATGTAAAAAATATATGTTTTTTACATATTTGTTAAAACTGTCACCATTCTGTGACAGTATGATATGAGACAGACAATCTGTGGAGAAATCGAGCTCCTCCACCTCTTCCCAGTGCTACTATTGCCACCTGCAGAAATGCACTGCTCCCGGTCAAAAACAACCAATCAGAGTCAGGAGGAAGGTCTTAGTGCTGTCAGTCAAGTTTGTGTACGTGCTGCTCAAAGTGCTAATGGTGGAGAAACAACTTACCGTAACAGGAAAACTGTTTATCTGCCGTTATCGATGGCCATGCTAACTCACCTAAGCATTCGTGACAGGCTCTGCTATCACGAAGAAGCTGTAGTGTAAGCAGAAAGCAGGGGGGAGGGTGTGAGCAGCATGTACACAAGCATGATTGACAGTGCTAAGATCCTCCTCCTGGCTCTGATTGGTTGTTTCTGACCAAGCAGCATATTTCTGCAGTTAGGACTGAGAGCACTGGGAGAAGGCAGAAGGGCTCGATTTTTCACAGATTATCTGTCTCATATTATACTCTCATGACAGTGACAATTTTAACAAATATGTTAAAAAACATATTTTTTTATAAAAGTTACATACTGCAGCTTTAACTCAGCTGTTGTGAATTAACATGTCAAAGGCTTGCAAATCCAGGACATCGTTACACAGGTTTCCCCAAATTGTTTAAAGTCATGGTAATCTTAATGTACTCAGCTCTCTGATTTCAACAAAAGGAATAAAAAGTCTATCAAAAAGTCTGTCTCTCATTATTGTAGCATTTAGCAAATATAAATAATTTTTGGTTATTGTAACTACGCTAAAAGTTAAAAAGTTTAATTTGATTTAATGTCAAACAATGAGAGAAAAAAAAGGGTCTTTTTAAAATCTTTTTAAAGTCAATGTAAATATTTTGTTTCCATTGTACTACCAGTCACGAAAAACTTGGACAGTTGTGGTGTAGAAAACAAAGGAGCTCCACCCATCACTTGAATGAAGGTCGCACTGTTCCAAAACTATAGTTGGTAAATTATGAGCAGCATTTCTGTTAAACAGTAGACTGCAGGCTGTCGAACTAGCAGATAGCCTTGCTAATTTACCAGCTAATATCAGCTTGTTATAGTTACATTACTCTATACAGATTAGAACAGTAAAAGATATAACACTGTACTCAATAAGCACACCAACTCCTCACATAACTTCACCTACACTGCACTATAACACTAACAGTGAGTGTAGACAAATTAATTTTCTGTAAATCTCAATCACTTTCTTCAACCTGTCGTGCAGTTTATAAAATAGGTCCTTTGCAAAAGGTATAATAAGGTATGATAATTTTCACTTACTGCTCTTGGTGGTCTCACTGCATTAACATATTAGATTTTTCAGTTATATAATGTAAATACTAGAGTAAACTATCCTATTATCTCCACAGGAACTGAGAGTGACCTCTTTAACTAATACTGCTGCACCCTAAGTTTGAAAGAATGTGTGGAAGATAAAAGCTGGTCAGTTTACAAATATTAAATGTTTACTGAAGTTTCAACAGGAACTGGCCTCTTACCTCAATAAAAACAGAGCTCATAAAGGGGTCTGTGATTCATTTCTCAGCTCCATTGGTTTTAAGAGAAAGAGAGACAGAGGGAGAGCGTGAGAGAGAGAGACACCATGCATGTCAAAAAAGGATTTTTGCATAAGAAGTACTGAGAGCTAAATGTTATTTCTGAATAGCCATTTAAATGTATATTTACATTAAAAAAAACAATATTTACTACAATTCCTTCAAGATTTGGCAAAATATAAACAAAACAAAACAAAAAAAAAAACGTATGCTATCATATTGTACTGAAGCATTTTGATCCTATCTGACTAGAGTACCTTCTTCCTTCATGGTAGATTGGCAAAATGAAAACAAGATGTCTTATGAGCTTCTTGCCTTCTTGTCATCTTGCCACTCTTCCATAACACTTGGTAAATTGTTTAATAACCTCCTTTAAACTTCTCCATAATTTTCTCCCTACCTGCCTGCTGTGTTCTTTGGTCTCATGATGCTCTTTCTTTCCGTTTGTTTTCTAACAAACTTCTGAGGACTTCACAGAACAGCTATATTCTTACTGAGATTAAATTACATAGGTCTGGATTCTGTTGGTAAATAGGTGACTTCTAAATACAAAAGGATTGTCAGAGTAAAGAATACAAATGCATGCCATATATTTTAGATTTTAAATTGTTTCATATTGGAAAAACTTCCAACATTTCCCTTTCACTTATCAAATATGCACTGCACTTTACTGGTCTTTTACATAAAACCTCAATTAAATAAATTTAATTTTATGACAGTAATAGGACAAAACTTAAAAAGGTTAAAGTGGCATTAATATTTTGAAAGCATTGTAAACTAATGAAGGCGACAGCATTTAATTACTGAAAATAACCTGTTTCTTTGCATATAAAGCTAACTGACCTCTTGTAGTAGCTATGAATTCTAAACAATGCTTGTTTGCAGCGTTTGTTTCTGTTCCTGCATGTCCTCATCTTCCTCTGCTTCCCTTTTTTGCTTATTTTTAGATTACTTAGAAGATTATATATCTGGTGTGTTCAACAACGTTAACGCTACAAATACCCATTTCAACAGAAAGTTTCTGAAAATAACTGAACTGACAGACAAGTGGAAGAAAACTGCGTGTGATGGCTAGGCCGGCTGGAAAAATAAGGAAAACAATGAACAATCTTAGTGTTTATGCAAGACCAGCCTTTTCTTGGGCGTGGAGGGTCAGCGGTGTGTCGTCAGAGGTTTGTAGGCTTCTGTCTGTGTCTGTGTTGGTGTCCTATTCTGGGTTTCCGTTTATGACTCTGGAGTAATCAGCCAGGAGGAAGAGTCTGCTTAAGTTCAGACAGCATATCTCCTTTTGCCTGGGGATCCATCCACTGTCACATACAAAACCTCCCAATTCACATAAACACACATGTGCATGTCTTTGTTATGTCATTTACAGCTCAGCGTCAACAATGTGCAGGGTTTAGATTGGAGAAGTACAAAAAATACCAGGAAGAAACTCATAAAAAGTTTAAGCAAAAGAAAGGAGTAACAGTGAGACAACATTGTTGGACTGTTTTCTGTGACATAAATAGACACAATGGTCTCGACAGAAGGGTTATTTTTAGAGAACTGGATGTCAAGATAAGAGAATGGAAAACTGTGTAGGAAAAGAAAAAAATTAGGAATTTGCAAGGCAAAAAATGGAGAGGGGAAACACAAATGACAGCAATAATAATAATAATAATAATAACTTTGAAGGTATTCTTATGATAGCAACTATGTTATTACTGATTTCAGTAAATGAGCAACTGTACATTAATTTATTATTATCAATGATTTAGGCAATTTAGTGTCATGTATAGGAATATAAAAAGATATGTCTACCCCTCCAAAAATACATGTATGGTCTTCAAAAGCTCAGTTATTAACCAACATTTGACACCTTCAAATGTATGAAATGTATTTTTGCAGTTGTATGGTGATGTTACTGTGCCGATGTAAATGTAGCTGCTATATGAGTGAATATGTTAACAACTCCAGAGTTGATTTACGTACATGTGAAATCTAAAATATAAAAGCTGAATGCTTGAATAAAAAAAAAAAAAACAAGGAGCCTAACCTGAATCATACAACTTGTACATAAGCTGCATGAGATTTAAATGGAAAGTTCCAACTCTGACCTGGAAATAATCTCAAATTAATGTCTAAAAACCAAATACGTTTGCTCATTTCCTCAAGGACCACTCTAACTGCTAACAGCAACCCAACCTAACACCAATGTTTGCATATTAAATGGAATAAGTCCATGTTAGTCAGCATTATCATGATAACCTAGATCCTATTAGTAGTCAACATGCTAGTAGCTCTACATGCTAGTGATAGCCCTCATGCTAAACGTTAGAATCACAGCTAAAATAAGCATTTTAGCTCATTTTTGATATGTTAGCTACATTTAGCATACAGAATGGAGTAAGTTTTTTTTTCAAAGTTATTTTTGTCTCTCATCATATTAACAAGAAAATAAAAACAGATAAAAAAACTGTTGGAAATATGATGTTGGAGCACCAGAGGATGATGGACTAACTTTAAACAAAAAAACTATAATGTATCTCTACTGTCTACTGTATACCAACAGTGACACACACGTGCACAAAAACGTTCTTTCACTAACATCTGCAATCAATTACTCCCACCCAACCCACTATAGTATCCAATAATGACTGTGAAGCACCACAGTCAGCTTTTATGATGTTGTTTTCCCTGCCTGGCATAGCTTGCAGTTACTATAGAGATGGACAGAGCAGACTGGCACTAATTGTAAAGAAAATGTTGAGCTCATGTATTACAGTAAAGGAAGCGAACTTTAACCGTTGTAAACTTTGAGTTTCCCTTTATGTGTCTCTATATAAGGAGTTGCAGTGAAGTCTCTTTATCACTCCAGCCTCTCAAACCCACTGTTCCTGTCTGTTACAAGAAAGCTGTGGTGGACAGCAGTTAATACTTACTCACTTTGCATTTTTCTCCCTCTCATTAATCTCAACTCCAACTGAAAAGGGTTCATGGTGAGCTAATGCTGTTAAACAAGGACTACTGATGTGGTAGCATCACTTCCTGGCAGGTTTTTCCTCTGATTGATGTGGGATCTTTGTTGGTAGCCAAGAGGGTGATGTTATACCCCACTGCAAGTTGGAAAACACAATTTTAATGCGCACAGAAGCAGAAGGATGTTAAGGTTAAGGTCAGTTGGACTGCGGCTCCGTGGTTTACCAAACTCATTCCTTTCCCAGGCTTTTGCTGCACTGACGCATAGCTGCTCCACAGTTTCTGAGCTGAAAGCAAGTTTAGAAAACAACAGAAATACCAACAGAGCATTTTAGGCGGAACAGAATTTAGTGGCGATAAAGATGCCATTCTAGTCTATATTTAGTGCAAGGGAACTCCCATAGTGGCCAACACACCTGCATTGTCAAACAATCACTCCACTGTCTTAGAGAAGAAGAATCAAAGGTAGAAGGAAGTATGAAGTATGTATGAAGGAAGGTATCTGATGAGTGTGAGAGAGAAGGTTTGAATTCCAAAGATCTGCAAATCAAAATACCACCTGTTTGTTAGCCTACAACTGAAACCTGAAAGGCCAGTGTTGATTATGTCAGTCAGAGCTGCACATCTGGCTTTAACTGTCATAAAGATAAAACAATGAAAAATAGGCCACAAGATAACATTTGGTAAAGAAATAATTTGATAAAATGGCTTTTGCTGGCTTTTTTTTAATTGTTATCAGGAAACAGTTTTCCAAAATAAGAGTTGGACAGGTGAAGTAGCTATTGTTATAAATAACTGAGTCAAAACAATACTGAAAACTGATAAAGTAAAACATGAATAGCATCACATTGCTATTAATTAAAATGTTGAGCAATTCCTATCAAATTTTCTTACATAAAAATACAAGTATGCAGACTTAAACTACACCTCACACACCATTTACTCTTCTGAGCTGATTTTTCTGGTAAAGTCCAGTATCATCTGCATAAAGGCTTACTTTGTTGGCCAATACCATATATAATGCCTCCCCCATGTTCTAAGTGGCACTGAATCACAGAGCAGTTCAGCAAAAAAGGACAGGATTGTTAATCCAACCCCAGACTTTTCAGTGAAATCTACTGTCATGCAAAAATGATTTGTCATAATAATGCCAGTCTACTGACCACAGAACAGTGACAGACAAACCCCACTAATGTTGAACCGCAGCTAATCAGTAACATATTGCCGAAGAGTAAACTGTTGCTTCTTTATGTGTCAGTTTAGACACTGAGTTATTCCACTCCGATGCTGTAGTCAAGCATAAACATTGGTTCCAGCTATTCCAGCTCATAGAAGAATGATTAGAGGATCTATAAAAACAACAATCACTCCCACAGCGATGTGTCACATTTAGACAGAGGCCTATGTCCCCTGACAGAGCTTTGGTTTGTCAGATTCCCAAAATCCACGTTTGGCGAGAGGGGCTCATGAAAGAGAGATATTTTTCACATTGAGGCACAAAGCCATGAGTGCCGGTCTCCATGACTCACATACGTGTACGAAGAGGCTGACTAATCACAACAAGCATCATCCTGCCGTCTCGACTGCTGTTGTGTGAACACAGACTCCTCATCCACTTAGTTTAGTACCACATAACAGATCACTCCTCGAGATGAGACAATATTGCTGTTGAATCAGCTGTGTCAGCACATGTGTATGCTGAGCGGGCTAATTGTCATGGTTTACTAATCACCACCATCTCTCAGCCAGTAATGGGGTAGATTATTGTAGAGCTCTTCACATGGCTGAGCCTGCTAAAGTGGTCTGCTGGGGACTTTTGCAAAGCTGGCTGTTGTGTGTGGCGTGCTGATAAAGACAGGACAATCTGGATTTTGAGATTAGCTGTGGTGTAATGGGCAGAGATGAAAACTAGATCCCTCTGCTTCTATGAACCGTACTCGTCCCCTCCATAAGTGTGTGTGTGTGTGTGTGTGTGTGTGTGTGTGTGTGTGTGTGTGTGTGTGTGTGTGTGTGTGTGTGTGTGTGTGTGTGTGTGTGTGTGTGTATTGGCAGAGGGAGGTCAGGGGCGCGTCTGCCACAAGCTCAACTCCCGCTCTGGAAGCACCATCATCCATGATCTCATCCAAGGAAAAATCCCCTTCTTCAGCCTTTCTCTCCTCTCTACTCCAGAAGCTGAGCACTCCTTCTGCATTCCAGTTCGCTGAACAGCTCCCACACTGTCCCATGGCTGCAGCAAGAAAGAAGCAACACAGAGTTTCAGTGAGTAGATGCTAAGACAGGGAGCAGCAGAGGAAGAAGTCTTGCTGAGGTCACAGACCTCTAATAGTCTGTGGGCTGCTTAGGCGGGTTAGGAGGGAGTATAAATCTATCAGATTCAGAGGGATGAAAGCAGATGAATGAGAAATTCAAAGAGCTTAAAATCGTGTGGCTGGCTCTTGGTTCAATCATGTAATGAGCAAAAGTCAGCCGAACATCCTGCAAATCTATCAAATTAACTTTTTTCTTTTGTTTGAGAATTGTCATATTCTCTACAGTGACGTAACCTATTGACAGAAGTCATGATACAATTTTGCAGATTTTCAAGGTTCTCTGCAAATATAATAGTACTGACTACAGCGGTGCCATATCCAGAAAAAATGTGATTGCAATACAATAGATGAACACTGAGTTGACAATATTAGTTATGAATTAATTATAAAGTTTTTGTGAGACTTTTTCATCTTCTCCCATCATTATAATTTCTCTAAGTTTTAACATCTCAGGTATGAAAAATACACAGTATTATACATAATATACAGGTTGGTGTGTGTGTGTGTGTGTGTGTGTGCCTCTCCTACCTTTTCTGATTGCAGTGCGTGACCAGCAGGTGTGTCTGCACAGCTGAAGCTCATCAAGATCCAATCAGGAGGAGCTTAAGATGAGCAGATTCCTATTAGGCAGATGCTATATTGTTCCTAGTCCATGAGTGGTAATCAGGCCTCCGCTATTTATTCTCCTCGCATTCCTTTATGTCCACTCACACCCCCCTTGCTGGCTTCCTTTTAAGGAAATCAGCACCCGTTGTTATTCTGTTCCTGATTCCCAGTGCTCTACCTCTTCGCTCTCTGAGTTCGTTGGAGAACTCACCTCAGGATCCCCTCCATAAATCTCCTCACCGCTCCTTGGTTCATGCTGGCAGGACTCCTCACCCTCCAAACACCACACTCACCTGCCTGCTGACCCTCCAAAGCTCCTCTCTGCCTCCTTCTGAAAGACAAGAACAGAGAAGCCATTACCACTTACCTCCAGCTGTCAATCTCTGCCTTTGGGGGTATGATTACCTCCTTCTTGGAAACTCTGCCATCCCATCATCTGTAAGATCTTGTCCTCTTCCATGATCTTCATCATATGCTGACCATTTCATTCTGTCTTCAATAATCACTTACTTCTCCTTACTGTTATCCTGGAATCATTACTAAAACACAGAGGAATCCACCAGCCATATTCTCTTATCAATAAACTGTTCAAACCTTTTATTTGTGTCCATAATTGTTGCCTGCAAATGGTTCTCATACAGAACAAATATGACAACAAGGGAAGTTGGAGATCATTCAAATGGCCAAATATACCACTGGCATTCATCTGAACGTATGGCACTTGGATTTAAATATCCGACCAAATATTACATCCAAGCAGTCCTTTACAATCGCAATGCCACAAACATTGACATTGGGATGATTGCAATTTGATATATCGTGGATCTCTAACACCAACCATTAAAGCGCTACTAGAGATTATTTCTGATGCACAAACACACCAAAATAGCCTTGAATGTTCTTTTAAGAAGAAGAATACCATTATTAATCCCCCAGGGGGGAAATTACATTTCAGTACAGCCCATCCATGGGAGTAAACAGGTGTCTGAGGCTGCAGCCATCTTGGGAGGCACTGCCCTTTTTAATGGCATTTCAATACCAACCACTAACTGAATACACACAGAGTTTCCTGTGGGCTAATTCTGGACAGCTAACGGCCATATATTATAATCTGGCAGGCAACCTGTAGTGTCTAACTGGTTGTGGCCCAGATCCCTGGGCATTCAGCATACTGATGTATGTAAAAATTAAAACAGACTGCTTAAACATTTCTCGCAGCAGCTGTAATACCTCATTCCCTGTTCTCCCTGTTCCCTTAACTAGTAAGGCTTGCATGCTTCTCTGTTTTGTTATCTAAAGATATTGAAAGAGTTTTGGAAGTGGTTTCAGAAGCATGAGATAGTTACCATGTTTCCATTATTTTGTCAACTTTTTTTGGTGGGGGGGGCTGTGTTTAGGCCTAAAGCAGTTTATTAGGGCCTATAAAGTTGGTTCAAGAAATGAAAACAGTTCCAGGTTTTCATACACTTGTTCATCATACTTAGCAGGATGCTATTTGCTGATTTTGCTAAATAGCCTAATTAAATCTAAACTTGAGGTTCTGTATTAACAGATATTACAAGCTAAATCGTGTATTAACTGTGGTAAGAGCAAGTTAATTTATCTTCTTGTCAGCAGGATAAAAGCAGATTAAATGAATGTTATCAACTGTGAATGAAATACTTTTTAACACAAGATTTTTAGAGCTCAATACAGTTTTGTTTGTTTTTATCACTGAGCTTTGAGTTTGTCATCGGAGTTTAAACTGAATCACATGTTCTCTTGTCTTTCCCATTTCCAGGAATGGCTACGAGTTACCTGCAACTGCTCAAGGTCATTCAAGACTCACTAGTGATCATGTTCTACGAAGAATACTGCAGCAGATTGCAAGCAAACAGTAACAACAAGGCAAGTACACCAAGAACAGGGGTTTATCTGATAATGCTGTGTTTTCCATAAATATTCATCATACCAGCGAGTGTAAAATGGTCACAGCCAGGCTGTGAGGGAGGGTGGATATGCACAGAAATTCAAGTGAGTTCTGCACCAAATGAGGTTATATGAAAACCAAAATAGTTAACCTATAATAAGTCCACAGCTCATCAGTGTGCCCCTATTCAAAATAGATTTTCAACACAACTGGAATAAAGGGTTCTCTGAACACATCAATTGAAGCTTAGTAAGTTTAAGATGCATTGATTCAGGATGATTATTATTTTTGTGCTAATTCATGCTAAGATTTATATTCTTAGGGTATGAGCAGTCACTTAAAAAAAGTTTTATTTTGTCAATTCAAAGTTAAGCACCACTATGAATGCTTCATTCAGCTTTGTTACTGTATGTTACAATATGCTTCCGTTCATATTGTTACCATTGTGCCTTTGCTCTTTAACCTGTTCAATCAAATACAAAATTTCAGATTTATGCAGTTCCAGACTTACAGATTTCCTTTTTTTTTAATTATTCCTCTTGAATGTTTTGGATTATCCAAAAAATGGCTGCATCAAAGATAACCAGGATAAATACAAAAAGCAGTTTCCAAATGAGGAATTAATTAATTAATCCAGGAAAAATACCATCCAAACTAAACTGGCCCTTGGTGAAGAAATAATTAACCCATCTCCAACGCCTTCACCTCCCACAGATGTCTAACAACATGAAGTAGATTGAATGATCTCAAAAACCATCAGATTGTGTCCTGATCTAAAAAAGTTGAGAAACGATGAAAAAAAAAAACAGTCCTTGACATTAATCAATCTGGAAAGAATGACAATTTCAAAGGCTTTGGGACTCCTGTGAACCGCAGTGACATTATCCACACATGGAGAAAACATTTGCAGAACAGCAGTGAACTTGACTTCTTACAACTCTGTACATTTTGTAAGTGAGAGGATTAAGATTTATAAAAGTTACAAAATTAATTCTGAAAATTGGTAATGCTGTTGCTTTGTAGCATGAAGGTTCTGGCTTCGAATCCCGGTTTGGGAGTTTATACGTTCTCCCTATGCTCTCCCAAGGTCACAAAAAAATCAATCCAAAATGTCAAAAAAAAAAGCAAATATTAGAGGGAAAATGACTATGCTACAACAGTACAATTCTGTCATAGGAATTTCCCAATCTTTCCAAGTATTTAAAGTTGATTTAAATCAACATTTACTTATTAATTTCCCACATGGGATTAATAAAGCATCTATCTATCTGTCTGTCTGTCTAAATACTTGGAAAGACTATATATATATATGATTTAAAGCAAATCTCTAAAATTTAGCCTTCTGGCTTCAAATTATTGATATTTTACCCAATTGCTAATGTTTCGCTGTAAAATATGTGATGTGCCAGCTTGACCGTGAAGGAAGCTACACTATGAAGCTTAACAGAAATTGCATGTGCTGTAAGCAACCATCCCCCACTGTGAAGAGAAAATTGCAGAATCAAACAATATCTTTGCCAGCAATAAAATGTCTTACACATTCTTCTTACTCTGACTTTAATTGTTCAATATTTGAAAGTGAGGTAAATACGGACTGAATGACTAAATGGCATTCACTTCCTCCGCTGCCATTGCTAAACTACAACCATAAGCAGACTACAATTCTAAAACAGTGTGGAAAATTGACATAACCTTTCTCAACTCCTCTTTCTGTTCACTGATAGGCCTGGAAATCGAGCTCAGAGGGAGAAAACCCAGATAGAGCACTGAAGTTTCTTGTGGCAGTTTGAAGATACTGAATCAAATGTGACTCTTTGAAGCACTGCTACTCCTTTATGGTGTCAGAAACATGTAACCAAAAACCAAAATTGGCTGTTAGTATTTGTTAGTTAGTATTTTTCATCCTAAATTGGCCTTAACCATAATGGTAACATTATGGTTAAGGCCAATTTAGGATGATGGCTAGGAGGGCTTCCAACCACAGAAGTTATAAAAAGGGCTTGATTGCTGTATTGCCAATAAATAAATAAATTATGACAGATTATTCCAAAAGGTACAAACAATAGTTTTAGACATGACATTTTCAAATAAAACACTAAAAAAAACAATTAATTAATACTCCTTTTAAATTGACTTATTATCTTTTGAAATATGCTGGTCTCATTTCAATTCAATTCAGCTAATTTATTTGGCGCCAAATCACAACACATGTTATATCAAGGCAATAACAACAAAAAAACAACAACACAAATGCCCATCTCATTTCCTGTAGTAAACAAACTTGGTTGAGTAAATATATTCTTAAGTCTAAATCTGTTAGGATATGAATATTTTAGGCCTACCTGTTGACTTTAGATTTCAGAACGCAACAGGATTAGCCTATTACATGGAAGCCATTAATATTAAAATGAACAAGATTGAAAAACATAAGCTCCTCAAACAGACTAATCATTATTTTAGACAGAAAAATGCTCATACTGTTCTACTGACTTGAACCCAAGGCAAGTTCAATCCGCCTTTGACATAGTCACAGCTTAGGTATGAAGATGTATTTCTCCACAGGGAAAATCCCTGAAGTTTTTGTTTTCCTTAGTCCTCTCAGGATCAAAGCATGACAATGAAGATTTCTTAAAGTGTTTGCCTTGGGGGTGAGGAACGATGTCAAAGGGTTATGAAGTTACAAACACGGCTGAACCGCAAAGGAAACACAATGAAGAAGAACAGCATGGAGCTTGCTCCTTGAGGTAACCGGAGCCTACTGCCTTCCCCTGACATCCGACGGCCCCTCCTTTGTCATAAGCTGTGCTGTCGGCCAACTCAACCAGCCTGCACGCGTTTGGTTGATCCTCCAAAACCACCAGAACGCGCCTGATTCTCCACACACATGTGCACCCTGGATGGATATGAGAGGTTTTTTTTTTTTTTTTTTTTTTACAAAGAACCACAGGCTGTATTGTAAGGGGTAGAGAAAACAGATGAGTCAAGTATACAGTCATCACACCTCCCTGTCTACTTTCCGGGATATTGTTGTTTAAATTATTTTCTTCAGTGGGTTTATGTGTGTGTGCTAGACCTGTTTGGCTAAACAACTCCTCTTATTCTTTTATTTCTTCTTCTTTGCCCTCTGGTCACCTGCCTGCTTTCCCTTTTAAACCCAGCTTCAGTCCCTCGGTCCTCTCATTTACCGAGTAAGTAACATGATGCAGCCATCAGGCTCAGTAGAGCCTAAATAGACTCCACTGAGAATTTAATAGTGTGACCATGATACATAACAAGTGTCTGCCCAGCAGGGTGACATCAGCAATGGAGAATCTATTGGCATCCTGGCCCAGCTGCTGCTGGCACTGGGAGCAAGCGGAGATGCTTTTTCAGCAACACTGACAGACACAACACAGTGATCAGAAAACCAAGGGGTCTTAGGTAAAACCTGAGGTTGACAGCCTTGCTTTCTGTTGCACTTAAAGTGGTAAATTTCAATTTAAAAGGCAGGGATGTGTGTAAAACCTTTTCACAGTCCACATTCTACTGCATAGTTTTCACCTTTAGAACATATTGCTTCTGAAATGCCTGAGGTTTCAAGTGTCTGATATCTAAAACTGCGTTGTGATGAAGCATATTTGCAGGAAATCTTTCTTTGCGAAGCTGTTCTTTCTTGTAACTTTCTGGGTGCAAACCACTCGACCATTATAATAATATTGAGATAAAATCAACTTGTATTCTAGTGTTTAATTTACTGTTGTTTACTTGTAAAAGTTGAGTGCAACCTTTTTCGAAGAAACTTTCAAAAGCAGCTCTTTTTGAAGCTAATCTGTAACATTCACACAGGAGTCAGGGTGTCCTGCGATGAAATACTCTCTAGTAAGTTTCCATGGCCAAATTTGACATTTCTGTACAGAAAAAAAATATTACCTTTATGACTATCTTTTTATATTCCACCATATCTGTCTGCCTGCTTATATTATCATGTACAATACATTCCATCATAGTCAAAATGATCTTTGGTGTAAGTGATTAGCATTTTTACAACAGTTCTGTAATGTTTTCTTTTTTTCTTAATTTAATCCTGCAATGTTATCTGACAACACATTTCTACTTTTCACAAACGTAATGATATTTTTAAAAAATACCACAGGAAGAAATCAAAAGATTTTGACTTTTATAACACAGAAATAGGTGATCTCATCCACACACCCAGTTCTTGCTACTGTTCATTTGATACTGGACTCTGTTCTCATATACTGAGTGGCTGCACCACCCGTACAGAAACCTGTAATCACCTTTATTGACTTGTTTTTAGAAAACAGAAACTGAAGGCCTTTATCTTCTGGTCTTGAAATCACTGAGCCTGCATGGTAAAGGAGAATATGCCCACCTCTTACCTTCAACTCTGATCTGTTATTGAGCGAAGCCCCTAAACACATGCAGTACTGGTTCTACTGGTTCACCCTGACTGGCTAAAATAGCAGCTTCCAAAGCACTGCTATTATTTTAGCAAGATAACTTTAAAGATCAGTCAAATAAGCAGTCAGTTTACAGTTTATTACTCGAGGTGAAATGGATCTCTTTGGTTTTTGCCAGAATTAAATGATCAAATTCCAAAGAGCTTTTGCAATTTACTTTGTTGTGTTTCCGAAATCAATGATCGAGAAATAGAACTATGGGACGTGTAAAATGAACTATGACACCAAAACTCAGGAAAAAGTTGTAAGAGATAATTACTTGACTGTTTAACCACATGTAAGGACTACAAAATAAAACTGAATGCCAACAAGGCAACAATATCTAACACGGAAATAGAGATAAACCTGCAGGAGCAGAACATCAGTAAAAAAGGTAATGATTGTAAGAAAACCATCTTGCAGTAAAATAGAACCTCATACACAAAGTTGACAGCTACTCAAGAAACCAAAGAAAAGTAAATTTGAGACCAACACATGAAAATCTCAAAGAATTTGAGAAAAACAGCAAAGTGGCAATGATTGAGTTCTTAAGCAGACTACATAAAGTAAAGGTGTGTGCAAGTGTGCAATGAATAAAAAAGAGAAACTCAGCAGAAATCTTTATGATTACTTTAAAAAACAACATGCTGACTATTTGAGAAATAAGGAGAATTGTTTCACACATCAGTTATACTCTTGGAGGAATTTATTAACTTAAGAACATCAACACTAAAAACACAAATCCTACTGTTATTACTCTGAAGTAGTGACGAATAACATGAGTATGTGTTTTCTTTCTTTAAGGTTGTCGGTGCTGCGGTAAGGAAAATGTTTTTGTGGTTAATAGAGGAGCCACAGCCTGGACAACATGTACACTTTCATTACAGTTTAGCAGCTGATTTAGCCTCACGTACCTTTCTTATGCATCATCGTAGCCGTACTGTCTTTCCAGGTGTAAATAAGGTAAAGTGTGAGAAGACAGGAAAAGGATACGGAAATGGGGAGAGAATAAGGGAGGCATGCAGGGCCGGAATAAGGAAAATGAGTGGCTGGTTGACAGGAAAAGGAGGGTGAAGGCAAGATGGAGGAAGACGGAGAGCTATAATAGGTAGTGACAGAGTGCTCTGACATTTTAATCTCTTTTTTTTTATACAACATAAGTGAAGACAAGTCAGCACCCTACTAAGTAGAGATTCTCACCTTGACCCATTCTTCATCTTTCTCTTTTCATCTTTCTCTCTTCCCTCTCATGTTACCTTCATGACCTTTCGCTCTTTCAGTGGGTACCTGTCATCCCCTCCACCTTGCCCTCCTCTCCTGCACTCTGCCTTTGTGTAAACGGGGTCGCACAGATGCCACGCAACATGTTCATCCATAGTAGCGTCTCAGTGTCATGCAACAGTGTCCGTGTTTCTGTCACCACCTCATCAATCAGGCCTGAGTGGTGCACTGAAGTTAACTGTCACAAAGGCTGATCATAGTTTGTGGTGCATTTTACAAACTCGCTTGACTTCACTGGAATACTAAACTGTATGCTTGAGCATCTCGGGCTGACTCTGGGACACACACACATAAACACACATTTGTTGATTCCAGGTAATAACGCGCTCCCATTTATGAGATCCGGTAAAAGCATGATTATATTTGCAACTGTCGGCGTGCGCACTTCCATGTCAGTGTGGAAACTACCCATTGTTGCTTCTCAGCAGGGCAGGAAGCACCTTTCACAACAAACTTAACCTCCTTACACTGATGCAGTGTATTACAACTGCTACAGTATCTGACCACTGCAGTCTGTTTGCCAATATATCAATCAAACACTAATGGATTCAGATCATAGTAAAGAGACATGACTTTTGTAACTGTTTTTGTTTACTGTTTATTTAAATTTCCCTGTAGTCTTTCTGTATATAGTATGTTGTTTACCTTACTGAAGCAGAAATGGGTCAAAACCAGTATAGCCCTGTTATTTCCCAGAGGCTTCTAGCACACAATGAATTTTGCTCCTTCCAATCAATTTTGGACAACCTGAAAGGAAATTCCTCTGGAGCTGTGAAAATATCCCCTCTGAGTCTCTCTCTCTCTAGGAATGCTGGAAAAACACCCAGAAGGTGAGGGCAAACCCCATATTGAGACTTTATGGAGCCAAGTCTGCAAGGGAAAATGGTCCACCATGCTGGGCTTGATTTCCTGGCTCCGAGTCACCAGTCCTCCTAGGAAGAGCAGGCAGTGAACACTCAGTTTTCTCCCAGCATTCTGGCTCTTCGGTAACCATCAGCTCCAGGAATAGTAGCTATGTGAGCATGACTCTACATCACTATTTCTGGCTGCTCTGCTACTTGACATTGAGAGGCCAGGATTAGGTGGCTTCACTACTGTAAAATGTGTGTGTGCTTTGTAAATACAGACATACAGTGTACATCGCAGAAGGGATTTGTCATAGCACAATACAGTACACATTTTGCACATTTTTAAATTAACTGACTCAGTTGAACATTCCTTTGGACTGGAGTACACTGGGGTTTTTTTTTATAGCTACACAACATTATTGTTGAAATATTGCCCTTACTATAAAGTATTTTTATTCTTATTCTATTTTTTTATATATTGCATATTTCTATCTTTGTGTGAATCTACTTGCTTTGATTGCCTGTCACTTTGCTGCTGTTGCACAGACATTTCCCCATCGTGGGACAATAAAGGATATTTCTATTCTATTCTATTCTATTCTATTCTATTCTATTCTGTTCTATTCTATTCTATAACCTTAAAAAAACAAAAGTATATGTGTCTGTCTTTTTTATTTCATGTGATAAAGCAGGGCAGAATTTTGAGGTGGATGGAAACTGAAGCATTGTTTTTAAAATGTTTTATTAATAGAGATGTGAACAGTGTGGTGTGCATACGTATTGAGCCCCCTTTATTATGGCACTCATGAATAAAAAGCCAGTGCAACCAAATGTTTTTAGGAGTCATCTGAGCAGTAAATCAATTACAATTGTAATTTGATCTATACAGATGCTTTGTGATGGACTCTGATGTTTATTAGAGAACAAACAGCATCATCAAAGACCAATGAACACAGCAGTCAGGTCAGGGATGTCTAAAGCAGGGTTAAGTTAAATTCACTGACATTATAAACTCCTCCCTCACCACTGGATCAGTCCCGCCCTCACTCAAACTCGCCTCTATCACTCCTTTCCTTAAAAACCAGGCTTGAACCCTGACAACATAAACAGTTTCAGACCCAGAATATTGGAACGATCAGTCTTCGCTCAACTCCAGCAATATCTCCAATCCTTTCAGCTCTTTCAAACATTCCAGTCTGGCTTTCATACTCATCAAAGCTCTGAAACCGCCATTCTAAAAGCCACCAATGACCTCCTCTTCGCCTCTGACTCCGGATCTATCATCATCCTTCTCCTTCTTGACCTCAGCACAGCATTTGATTCCATCGACCATACCATCCTCCTGAACCGTCTGCATTCATTTTTTGGTATTGCAGGCTCAGCACTCAAATGATTCCTCTCCTGTCTGTCCGACCATCACTAATACATCTCAGTCAATAATTGCAGATCGCACACCGCCCCTGTCATCTTGCTCCTCAAGGCTCAGTGCTTTTCCCCGTCCTCTTCATTTTCTATATGCTATCCCTTGGAGACATTATCCGCCAACATGGACTTCACTTTCACTGCTATACCGATCACACACAGCTGTCCACCAAATCAATCACCCCAGCCATGCTCTCCACTATCACCAACTGCTTGACTGACATCAAACTCTGGATGTACACTAACTTTCTAAAGCTGAACAGCAACAAAACAGAACTACTAATCACTGGTCCCAAATCCCTTCTATCCTCTGTCCAGAATATCTCCCTCCTCATCGATGGCCATACAGTCATTCCCTCCCCTTCAGTGCAAAACCTTGGTGTCATTTTCAATTCCACCCTCTCCTTCCAATCCCACATCAATACTATCACTAGGTATTAGTGATAGTATTATCACTATGTCTAGTGATAATACTATCACTAGACATCATTCTTCCACCAATAAAACATCGTCCATCTCCGTCTTTCTCTCTCTCAACCCAACTCTCAAATACTTATCCACATCTTCATAACTTCAAGACTCGACTACTGCAACAGCATCCTTAATGGACCTCCCTCCACACATCTGCAAAACCCACAGTATATCTAAAACTCAGCTGCCCGTCTACTTACCCAGACTTGCTCCAGGAACCACATCTGCCCTGTTGTTAAAAATCTCCACTGGCTCCCCGTTCAATACCTGATACAATATGAAGTACCCCTCATCACCTACAAAGCCCTCAGTAACTTCACCGTCTGCCACCACCTCACCCCTCTGGATCTCTCTTTCTCAAAACATCAGGAATTCTGACTCTTTACCTACCTTCAAATCATAACTTAAAACCTGTTCAACCTGACTTATCCACCATAATCCCTTTCTCAATTTGCAGCTAGTTGTTTATGTTGTCTGTGTTCTCCTTTTCTTGTAAGATGTCTTTGAGTGTCCTAAAAAGTGCTATGAGTTTGATTTATTTTTATTATTATTATTATTATTATTATTATTACAGTATACCAAGCTTTCGACATCTCGTCATCAATCATCTTAAACTAGAAAAGTCATAACTGCAAACCTACAATGGCTTGGTTACCCACCTTAACTCCCCAGACAGCTTTAATCACTGTAACTCTTGGAAGACAGAGCTCTGGTCAGATGGTTCCATTGTGAATTTTGTAGGCCTACATGTAAAACACTATGTATGGAGGAAAACAATTACCTCGAACAAACCACACCCAAGTTGAAGCATGGTGGTGAGAGCATCCTGATGTGGGGATGCATTTCTTCATCCTCTTACAGGCTGCCATGGAGGATCATCTTCCAGCATGACAAAAGACACTTAACATACAGCATATCAAAGTATATTTATGTCTTAGAACAGTCCAGACCTAAATCCAACAGAGAATCTGTAGCAAAAAAAAATTCATATTGATAGTCTGTGGATGAAATCTGACAAAATTCCAACAAGTTCAAGGGATGTGAATATTTTTGTGAAGTGCTGTATAACCTGAAAGTACTGAAAATGGCATACACAGGAATATTGCATGCTTTTCTTCTTATGTTTTTGAAAAATCCAAAGCAATTGGGTTATTTTCTTCCTGGAAAACACAAAGAGGAACTTCTATTTTTCAGTTTCTCAACAGATGTTATGACGAAAGTTACATCTTGAATCAGGTACCACACCCTTGGTTAGGCTGAACATCTGCTTTTAACTACTATCAACCAGAGCAATCATGAGAGTTCAGTATCTTGTTTATTCATTAAATATAGAAAGTATGGAGTTAAACCAAAAAACAGCCTTGAGCATCAGCTGGTAAACATGTATGTTTTACTGTGATTTTTTTGTTTTTAGTGGTTCGGTTAACCCCAGTAAACCACACAGAGTCAGAGCTGAGGCATTCCTACTCATACACAAAATTACACACACACGCACACAGTACCGGTGTAACAACATCCGTGTAGGAGATGACCTCAAGGGATGACTAAACATTGGCTCCCTTTGAGTCCAGCTGGGGTTTTTTCATCCCTACCTCCGATAAAATCTGCGAGCAGGCGAGTATAACAGCATCATTGCTGCTGGTACTTACCCTCCGTGGTCTCTCTGAACCCTTTTTGGTGCTCTGGGCCTCCTGATGTTACACTACACATCTCTTTGAACACAGCAGCTGTTGCTTGTATGAGTAATGAAGTACATGAAGCTGTGGGGTTTTGGTGGCTGAACATCAAGTGTTCCTTGGTTTACACACCTCACATCTGCTCTCCGAAAGGTTAGCACTCTCATGCTCCCACTCAGTGGGCTGCTTTAAATTTAGAGGACATAGCACATTAAACAAAAGTTACATACAGAATAAAATGAACTGTTATGATATGTTATGATTCATGTTTGGTCCTGCCCATGCTGTAATTAGTTTTCATTCAACTCACCTGTGTCGCCTGATTGCTGATCTGTGCCACCTGGGCCCTGCTCTACTTAACTCCTCTCAGCCCCTGCCAGATTATCGACAGCCACGAGCCAGTAGAAATCCAGCGTTTCATGCCTTGCCTTCTTGTGTTTCTTCGACCCATTTCCGTCCACGGATCTTCCCCTCCTGCCAATCCCGTTACGGATTCCTTTGGTTCTGGATTTCTGGACCCTGACTCAAGCTCCGCTTCACGACCACCGAGTATTGCCTGACCCTCAAGTTAAGTTTGCTCTCTCTGCCTCTCCGTGTATAACCTCTACCTGATTGTCGTCTAGCCCCTGGTGCTGCGTTGGATTCCCTTGTGGAGACCTTCATTGTTTCTTCCTGAGCTGCTACCAGTTCCTGATACTAAATAAACTTGTTTTTCCTTTACGTACTTCTGTGTGTGGTTGAATTTCCGGGTCCTCCCTGTGAGTCCTTACAGAATAATCTGGCCACTATGGACCCGTCACCCACACAGGAGTGGCATTCAAGTGTTGAAGGCGCAATTAACCGCCTGGAAGCAAACATGCAAGACATGATAAACAGGCTTGTTAGGATGCCCTCCTCTCCTCCCCCTAAGGGTACCCCTCCCCCTGGCTTCGAAGTCGCTACGTCGGGTTTCCAGGTCTCGCCCATTTATGAGCCCCGTCTGTCGCCACTGGAGGTGTTTAAGGGTGAGCAGAGTCAGTGTCGTCCCTTCATTACTCAGTGTGAAATTGTTTTTGAACTTCAACCATCATCTTTTCCCACTGAACGCGCTAAGGTAGCTTATGCTATTTCCCTCCTTTCGGGAAAAGCCAAGTTATGGGGGACTGCAGAATGGTGGAGGGACTCCCTCATTTGTTATCGGTTCCAGGACTTTTCCAAGGAGCTAATAAGGGTCTTTGATCCTGTTTTGCCTAAGAGGGAGGCTGCACGTGGGTTGCTCAAACTCAAACAAGGCAGGAGGCGAGTAACAGAGTACATAATTGATTTTCATGCTCTTGCTTCAGGAAGTGACTGGAACGATGAGGCACTATGTGACGCGTTCTATCAGGGTCTCAGTGAGGAGATAAAGGATGAGCTGTCTACCTGTGACGCTCCCAAGAGTCTGGAGGGACTGGAGACTCTGGCCGCCAGAATTGATGCTAGGCTCCATGAGAGAAGGTTGGAGAGGAGTTCCCTCAGTCGTACTTACCATGTTGAATCTGTTCCCAGATCACAGCCACTAGTCACGACTCCACCTTTGAGTTCTTCACCCACCTCTCCAGGAGAGGAGCTTATGCAGATTGGCCGGACTCGCCTGTCCCCACGAGAGAGAGCGGAGACTTAAGAGAGGCCTTTGTTTCTATTGTGGTGGAGAGGGTCACCTACTTAGTCGGTGTCCAGTTCAAAGGCCAGGCTCAGCAGGAGGTAAGAGGCTCCTGCTGAGTCAAAAGCGATGGCAATCCTCTTTGTTCTCTGTTCAGGCTACTCTCCAAACTGATTGTCAAACCAAGCATCTCTCGGTCTTTATAGATTCAGGAGCAGACACTGAGTTCATGGATGTTGGATGCCCAGAGATTCGGCAAGATCACGGTCTTGCCGAATCTCTGGGCATCCAACTTCTACCTACCTCTAAGCGTCTTGAAGTTTTGGCAATTGACGGCCATGTACTTCACCAGGTCTCCCATGAAACGGGTTCCATTAAGTTTAGTATTTCCGGGAATCACCATGAACTTATTTCCTTCCTGATAATAGATTCCCCTGGTCTCCCTGTCATTTTGGGGGCTTCTTGGCTAAAGAAACACAACCCCCACATTGACTGGGTTAAGGGCGAGGTGTTGGGTTGGTCACCATCTTGCCATTCCACTTGCCTCTTAGCAGCTTCAGTCCCTTATTCTGCCCCTATCTCGGGACAGGAGACCTATCCCGACCTATCCAAGGTACCGGCTGTTTACCATGACCTTCGGGAAGTTTTTAACAAGCACCGCGCCACTTCCCTTCCACCCCATCGGCCCTATGATTGTGCAATTGATTTGCTTCCTGGAACCTTTCCTCCCAAAGGCCGTCTATACTCCCTCTCTGGCCCGGAGGATAAGGCCATGAGGGATTATATCAGTGACTCGCTCAAGGCAGAAATTATCCGCCCTTCATCCTCCCCAGCTGGTGCAGGTTTTTTCTTTGTGGGCAAAAAGGATGGTTCTTTGAGACCCTGTATTGACTACAGGGGATTGAATGATATCACGATCAAGAATCGTTACCCACTTCCCCTAATGAACACTGCTTTCGACCTGATTCAGGGATCTACAGTTTTTACCAAGCTCGATCTCAGAAATGCCTACCATCTGGTCCATATCAAGGAGGGGGATGAGTGGAAGACGGCATTTAACACTCCAACCGGCCATTATGAATACCTGGTTATGCCCTTTGGCCTATCCAACGCTCCCGCAGTGTTCCAGGCTCTTGTCAATGATGTCCTTAGGGACATGGTCGGTCGTTTTGTTTATGTTTATCTGGATGACATCTTGATTTTTTTTTTTTTTTTTTTTTTTTTTTTTTTTTTTTTTTTTTTTTTTTTTTCTTTCTAAGGATCTCACTGCCCATCAGACTCATGTCCGTTCTGTTATTCTCCGCTTGCTGCAGAATAACCTGTTAAGGCAGAAAAGTGCGAGTTTCACAAATCATCCACTTCATTCTTGGGTTTCGTCATCTCTCCTAACAGGATTTCCATGGACCCCAGCAAGACGGACGCCATCAAGAATTGGCCCTGCCCACAAGACCGTAGACAACTTCAGAGGTTTCTGGGGTTTGCTAATTTCTATCGACGGTTCATCCGCAATTTCAGTTCTGTTGCTTCTCCACTTCATTCTCTTACTTCATCCAAGTGCAAGTTCGTTTGGAGTAAGAGTGCTGCTGAGTCCTTCGACCACCTTAAAAAGGCCTTCACCTCCGCTCCTGTCCTCCGCGCACCGGACCCTTCTCGCCAATTCATTGTAGAAGTGGATGCTTCTAACTCTGGGGTGGGAGCCGTACTCAGCCAGAGAAACACTGATGAGAAGATTCACCCATGTGCCTTCTTTTCTAGAAAACTGTCTTCTGCAGAGACCAACTATGATGTCGGTGACCGGGAACTGCTGGCAGTTAAACTGGCCCTCGAGGAGTGGAGGCACTGGCTCGAGGGAGCTAAGGAACCCTTCGTGGTCTGGACTGATCATAAGACTCTGCAGTACCTCAAGTCTGCTAGGAGACTTAACCCCAGGCAAGCCAGGTGGGCTCTATTCTTCAGTCGCTTTAATTTTTCACTGTCTTACAGACCTGGGAGTAAGAACACTAAGCCAGACGCACTCTCCAGGCTGCATGAGACTATAGAGGAGAGTCAAGAGGCTAAGCAGGTGGACTATGTGCTCCCCTCATCTGCGCAGCTAGCAGTTTCCAGGCTAGAGCTAGAGCAGAGAATCAGAGAGGCCCATCTGCAAAGCCCCATCCCTGAGAGCTGTCCTAAGAATCGACTATTTGTCCCTGAGCAGCTAATACCTGAGGTAATATCCTTTTGTCATGCCTCTAAATTTTTCTGTCATCCGGGAGTCACTAAGACCCTAGCTGTGATCAGGAGGTGTTTCTGGTGGGAGACTATGCTGCAAGATGTAAAGGAGTTTATCAAGGCTTGCAGAGTGTGCTGTCAGGCTAAACCATCCCGTCGACCGCCCTCTGGGCTTCTGCGGCCCCTCCCGGTTCCTCACCACCCATGGTCCCACATATCCATGGATTTTGTTACTGGTTTACCCTCTTCCAATAACCATTCTGTCCTCCTCACAGTTGTGGATCGATTTTCTAAGATGTCCCACCTGATACCACTTCGCAAACTGCCTTCGTCTAAGGAGCTGGGAGCGGTTCTGGCCCGTGAGGTGTTCCGTTTGCATGGTCTACCTACTGACATTGTGTCTGATCGAGGACCCCAGTTCATTTCTAAATTCTGGAAAGAATTTTGTGGTCTCCTGGGCATCACAGTAAGTCTCTCGTCAGGATTCCACCCTCAGTCTGACGGGCAAACGGAGAGGGTCAACCAGGAGGCCCTCTAGCACAATTGCTACTTTGCAGGTCCAGTCCCTGCTTATGCTTTTAAAATTCTGACCTTTAAAACTACAAATATATCAAGAAACCTATTTAAAACTACAAATATATCAAGAAACCTATTTAAAACTATCAATAAAAATAACACGTAACAGGAACACATATGATTAATTTATAGATAATGGTAGAGAATAACAATGAAAGAGGAAGAAAAGTGCTGACCAGTGCAAGCTGTACAAGCATCTGAATTCAGTGTTCGAGGATTTGACTTTGTTTAAGCCTCTGTTGCACCTGGCATGTGTGGTGTGGTACCATTTATTTAAAGTGGGTCCTTTAAATAAAAAAACAGCATACTTAACCATGCGAAGTTACTGTGGCTGAGCCTGCCGGCTATATCAATCCATCACATCCACTGTGATTCAGCAGTCAAGTTCGGTTCTGCCAAAAACAGAGTAAACGTTTACATTTTGGATCACTTGTGTAACAGCATTGAAGATGGTATGTTATTATGCCTTCCAGATTTTGTCACTGATTGAAACTTCACAGAAGAGGAGTGGGCCTTAACTAAATCTGTGTGGAACACCCATTTTACAGTTTCTAAATAGGAATGAAACCAGGGTTAGCTTGTTTTAAGAGATTTAACTTTCTTATGTTTACGTAGAAAAACCTTATGATTTACTGTAAGCCATTTTTTAGATCTAAGAATACTGCACCAACTACAAAGCTATGAGAAAGTATTTGTCTGCTTACAGATTTCTTCTGTATCAGATATAAACAACCTGAGTGGATACAAAATTGAGTTTTCAAATAATGATTTAATTTATTAGGTGAAACCAAACTTTTGTATTTATTCAGGTTATCTTTGTCAGATATTAAAACATTAAAGGATATAAAACAAACAAGCTCTCATGCTCCCATTTATGACTCTAAATGCAGCTCATACTAAAAATATTTGTCTTTTAAAGATAGCAGGACATAATAGCCCTATAGGCCAGGATACAGGTGCCGTAGCTTATAAAGGTTGCAAATACATCACAACGAGAGGAAATAAAAATATTATGTTTACTATAATTACAGGTCCTGAACAGGACAAAAGAGCAAACTGATTATATCTCCAGACATGCATTAATATGTGGGCCAAGTCAGGATGCTGATTAAAAAAATGAGTAAAAATAAAGTTGACCTCACTTAAGAGATGCACTGAAAGCCATGAAACATCTGGGTCTGCTCATTTGAGCAATGAAGAGTGCTAAACAGAAGGCAGCTGGACTTTTTTATCGTTTCACCAAAACAACTCACATCTTCGCATCATTAAGTGCTAAATTATATTAAATGTATTAAATGTTTGGATTGTCAAGTGACAACGGCCCAACTTTAACTGAACAAAGGGTTGGGCCAATGACTCGTGACCTTAACAGCTCCATTTGGGTGTTTTCTCTGGTCTCAACTTTACAAGCTAGATTCTTCCAGCCATGGTCAAAACTAGAGAAGCACTTTGGACAAGAAGTGAAACAACTTTAAGAAACAAGAGCAAATCAGTTACCTTGAATTTGAGCACCTATTGTCATATCTGAATGACAGAGAATCTACACTAACATAGTGAATAATGGAGAAACAATCAAAGACATTAAGATTTTTTTTATTATTTTGCAATGAACAAATCAATCACAAATCATCACTTCAAAAATTGCAAATCAGGATTTGAAAGGGTTGAACACCTTAATTCACATTTTTCACTTTGACAGCTTGACACTTTCTCCTCTAAGATAAAAACAACTCAATTTATCCCCACATACCCAGTCCTCACTGCAGTGCATTTGATACTGGATTCTGTTCTCGTATGCTAAGAGAGGCTGCGCCACCTGTACAGTTGTTGCAGAAACTTTTAAAAACCTTTTCTGACCTTTAAAAAAAAACAAAACAAAAAAAAAAACAGAAGCTCCTTTACCTTCTGGCCTTGAAAGTCCCTGAGCCTGCAGGATAAAGTCAAACTGAGGGAAGGTGCCCTCCCTTATCTTCAACTTTGATGTGCCATTGAGCAAAGGCCCAAAACACGGGATCTATTGGTTTCCCATTCCAACTGAGCTCACCTAGTATGACATTGGTAGCTTCCAAAATATTGTTTCTTATTTTAACAAAATAACAATAATATATAAGAAAAACTGAAATTACAAAAATAAACATTGTATTCAGAATTTAATAATTCCAATACTTTGGATCACTTTGAGTTTGCCAGAATTAGTTGGATACATAAAGAAAAATTCTAAATAAAGGCAAAGAGCTTTTGTGATTTTGTTTTCTGTGTTTGTTTCATAAATAAATATTGTTCAATAGCAAATATAAAAAGGATTATAACATTACAATTTTAAAAACTACTTGAGGGAATAATATCCCTATAAATACATTTAAATAAATAAATTAAACTTATAAATATAACGTTTACTGTACAGAAAAAAAGAAGTGCAGGAAAAATACAAAACATTTTCTCATGAGAGAAAGAGTCCAGATTGAGCTATCCTTGCTGTTTAGTTTTTAGTTCCACTCGAAACGTTTTCCTTTCACACAGTCAAGAAGCAGAGCAGAGTCTAAACATCATCCCTCCTTCTTGTTTTCTTCCTGCCAATCCCATCTTCAGTCCATCTTCTGAGCCATTTGGTATTTCGCTTCCCAGAAGATGCCCTCTACTCTTCTCGACGCCTGTGGGGATACCGAGCAGGTTGCCCACAGCTGACCAGATACCGAACGTCTATCTGAGCACTCTCAGATCTCATCTCCACATACGTTCATGCTTCCTCCTGGACCTCCCGTCGCAGTACGCTTCTGTTTTTCCAGTATGAGGTAGAATTTCTGCATTTATGCCTGATAAGACAAAAAAAAATTTAAATAAATAAATAAGCTAATGAAGAACAGAGAGGCTGCTAGGTAATGTCTGTGATAACAGGTCAGTTCTGAACCACTCACCTCTGTTTATTATCAGTTACTGGACGCCAGCCCTAACTTGACCTTCTCCTCACTCTCTACATCATACGCTCCACGCTTGTGAAACCTGAAAACAGAAAAAGGGGAATTAGTCAGATTATTTCACTTATGTATTGTTGTTTATGGCATGTAATCTGTGTTTTACTCACCTTAGCATTAATAACAGACCGATGATGGTGAGGCAGACGGATGAAAGCACCACAGCTATCACCGCCAAAGCCGTGGTTCTGCTGTAGCCCTCTAAGCCCTGTACAGGCAACGTAAATAACTGGCACCTTTCGCCAGAGTAATCTGAGTGGCAGCTGCAAGCAAAACAGGGAGTTGATTAGTTAATATTGCAAGATGTTATTTCTGTTGGTGATATCCAGGTGCTTGCCAAGCTTTGGTACTTACACACAGGATGGGGCACGGATTTCCTTTAGGTACTGGCAGGTGCCATGAATGCAGAAGTCCTTGTACTTTTTCAGGCAGGGATTCCTCTTCTTTCCCTTGCCTTTCCCCTTCTTCCTTCCCTTTCCTCTTCTTTGGGTTCCCTCTGTGTTTTCGGTCTCCAGGACAGATGATGGGTCTTTGGGTTTGCTTGACATGGCGACTAAACCATTAAAAACAAAAAAATGATGAGTATAAAGACCAGTCTTTTTAAAAGTTGCCAACTCTTATGCTTCTGGAGTGAGATTCAGGTCTGCTCCTTACTTTCTCACTGGCATTGTGCCTTCACAAAAATCTCACTCCAACTAAGGAAAAGGCTTTCAGTTTTCCTGACATGGTGACTACACCAATAATGCAAAAATAAAATAAAAGAAACTTTCACATAAGTCCAGTCTTTACAGGGTTGCCACCTCTCATGCTTCTGAAGTAAGATTTTCATACATTTCTTACTGATAAACCTCACTCAAAATAAGGAAAGTGTTTCCACTATAATGGCAACTGAACCAATTAAATCCAAAAAATATTCAATTAAGTCTGGACTCAGCAGGGTTGTCAATTCTCACTCTTTTGGAGTAAGCCTCACGTCTGTTGTCCAGATAAATTTCACACCAAATAGGAAATGTGCCTGCACTTTTTTCCCCCACACTGCTGTGTGTGACTGTAAACATGGCAGTACTAAGAAAGTTCTCTCATGAGGTCCAGATCTCTTGTAGTTTTGGAGGTACTGCCTTTGTACTACATGGTGATTTAGTTAGGCACTCCATGAGGACTTCCAGTGTTAGAGAGAAAATAAAGATATGCACCTTAATAATGGCACTGGTTTTTAAAAGTAAAGAATGACTGACTACAGAATTTGTTCAGCTGCATTTATAATAAAGTTTCTTTCAAAGAGCCACTCAGAAGTTGGTAAGTTGGGTCATTAATTGGCATGCAAAAAAAAAACAAAAAAAAAAAAACTGAAGAATTTCAGATAATAACTCAAAAGGCTTCCTTACCTCGTGGCAGATCCACATCATAGTCTCCAGACACTTCATCATCAACCTCATCATCGTAGTAATATCCATCATCATACTCCTCTTCTACGCCTTCCTGGCCATGCTGCACTGTTGTGGCACCTGTACGCTCCTCCTCAGCCCTTTTGTCCCTGGTTGTGTCCAAAAGGTTGAACACAGACGTGTGCCGCTGCCTGTCGCCCTCATACCTGTCGACTGCAGCCCCACTGGCCAGTCTGGTCACAACTGGAGGAGAGAGGGGAAAAAAGAGACCTTGATTTCAGGGGAAAAAAAAAACAAAAAAAAAAACAGGCAAACACAAGCAGAAGCTACTCCCCTAAGCGTAGAAGCAATGGCAACTGAACTGAACTCCACCTGGGCAGAGCTCACTAGGCAAGTTGAGACATGTTGCACATATGCAAGCTCCAGGTGGGATTTGGAGGGGATCTTAGTTGCACTACTGATCCATGTTTGGTAATGAGTAAATGGCTTATTTGGACTTTGCTCCAGAGCACTACAGCAGGTAAAAACCAATGACAAGTGCTTCTGTGGTTTGGTGACAAAATGCAGCCAGAGGCAAGACCCAAACATGCATACCCCCAAATTACATGGACAGACTCTTAGCTAATGTCATAGCAAGAATATGAGTTAAAAATAAATGTATCCAGTTACATAAAGCTTGTTCTAAAATAGACAGATGACCCCATTAGCTCCACAACAGCCTGGCATAATAGAGACCAACGAGTTAAGATTATATTTTTTTAAAAATGGGATGTTTATATGGTTAGATCTCTATAATAGGGTGAAGTAATAGTTAGAGCATGGAAAACAGATAACAAAGATCCATTGTTCCATTTGTATAAAACACTCCATACCAGCGCATTGAACACTTACCTAAGCTATGAACAAGCAGAAGCGCAAAGGGGAAAATCCTCATGGTGTCAAATATTCCAACAAAACGAAAAATAACGGCGTGCTTAGATTTAAAAGTGATCAACAGGTTGTATTCCAGTAAATATCCCGTCTTCTTCAACTTTCCCCCTCTGGATGTCTTTTTATTTATTTGTTTTTTTAATTTATTTTTTGTCTTTTTAGATAAATTCCGCCTGTTCGAGAGCACTAGTTGTAATTTAGAGGTCGGAGCGGCTCAATTGTCCCAGGCTGGACTGTGGCACAGCGGTAATAAGTACTGCTGCAGACCACAGCTCCTCCTCTTCCTCTCCTCCTCCTCCTCCTCCTCCTCCTCCTGCTGCTGCTGTTACCACAGCCCGCCTGATTTCACGTAGAGCCCTCTGAGCACAGCCCTGACTCCGCCAGGGTGTGGACAGGGAACATGGGGTGTCCTGGTAGCCCCCGGAAGTTAGTAATACATCCTTATGCTTTTATATATATATATATATATATATATATATATATATATATATATATATATATATATATATATATATATATATATATATATATATATATATATATGTGTGTGTGTGTTTCTTTCTTTATTTTATTTTATTTTATTTTTTTGCCATATAAGTACTTAGCAAAAGGGGGTGGGGGTAGGGGCTCGGGGTTTTGTTTGTAAAACTGAGCAATCCTTCAAAACTGTTATGCTTACAGTACAAGTATCTTGCAAAGGGCTACAAGTAGGTAAAACACAGTTTGGCGGCGCCGCCTCTTGGTAAAGATGTGAACTGAATCAAGTCTGCTATGGGATGCTAGTGCCATTGGATTCCCTGGTTTACATTTCTGAGGGTAGATTACACTGCTTAAAACAAGCCACTTTGAGTCCTAATTGCAGATATTAAACATTAAAAAGGTCAATTCTGGTTAAGATCAAATCAGATTATGACAGGTCATCAAATCATTCCTGGACTGAGGTTAGTTTACATCATATTGAGGAGAAGATGCAGTTAAGAGATGAAATGCTTTTTATATATGCTTTCCATGTACAAAATAAGAAACATGTTTTTGCCCATGTATAACATGAACATGTATTTGTCACCTTCCCTGCTTCTATCTTAAAAAAAAAAAACCTCTAAATACACTGGCTCCCTGTAGCTCTGAAAGTAGACTTCAAAATACCTTTGTTAATTTATAAATCACTGAATGACTTAGTGCTAAAAATACATTAATAATTATAAGATCCTGAAACAATAAGTTTTTTCAAATCAATTATAAAAAATGATGAGAGACACATTTTCACTAAATATTATCTAGGGAAATTGTAGCCAAAGTATGCAAATGTGCACCATAGGAAATTATTACAAGACTTATTTTATTCAGACTTAAAACAGCCATAATATTATCAGTCTGTAAAGTTATGGGTGATTTCTGCACAGTTTTGTACACAAACTCTGTGTGTATGTGTGTGTGTTTGAGAGCGAGAGAGAGAGTGGAAGGGGGAGAGTGTGTGTGTGTGTGTGTGTGTGTGTGTGTGTGTGTGTGTGTGTGTGTGTGTGTGTGAGCGAGAGAGAGAGAGAGAAAGGGAAAAGTAACCAAAAAAAAAAAAAAAAAAAAAAAAACACCACTGCTTTTCATACCTTAAGGTACCAGTTCAATGAGGAGCTCTTTATTTTACATAGATATATGGTCTTACTATGGGCATAATTGTGTATTTGTATAAACAGTATATTTCATAAAACACTGAAAAGAAATCTCTAGCAGTGTTTCTTTGACATCCACTTTCACTTCAAAATTGTAATTGTAATACTGTGGGCATCTCTCCTAAGATGAAAATCTCTGAGCAGTAAAAGAATGTATCAATTTTTTAACATGGTAAGTCTCTTCCTTGTAGGCTGTTTCATTTTATTTTAATTCATGTGCACATATATCCTCTGGTATATGCCAGGAGCATTTTTTAGTTCTGCTCCAACCCTGAAGGGCTGTGAAAGCCGCTAAATCTGTCTTCTTGTCAGATATGGTGTATGTTAATAGTCACAAACCTTGAGTTGTTTTTGATTATTTTAACTCTGTTATTGATCCCTGTGACACTGTTTCCATTGAGGCTTCCCATAAACATTATGACACTTTCTTAAAATTCTCTGCAGGAAAAGTATCAGCATTAAAACTGCAAAACTGCAGTATGTAACTTTTATTAATTTTTTTTTTTTTACATATTTGTTGCAATTATACCATGACAGTATAATTTCAGACAGATAATCTATGAAAAAAAAAAATCATGCTCCTGTCTTCTCCCAGTGCTCTCAGTACTAACTCCAGAAATAAACCACTCAGTCAGAAACAACCAATCAGAGCCAGGAGGAGGGTCTTAGCGCTGTCAATCACCCTCCTCTCACACACTTCCCCCTCCTCTTGGCGACACTACCACAACATAGCATACAGCTAATGCTAAGGCTAGTTAGCATGGCCACCGATGTCGGGGATAAACGGTTTTCCTGGAACCGTAAGTTGTTTCTTCACCATTACCACATTGAGCAGCTTGTAGACAAAGGTGATTGACAGCGCTAAGCGCTAAAACTTCCTCTTGACTCTGATTGGTTGTTTTAGGTCGGGAGCGGTGCATTTCTTTCCATGGCAATAGCACCATTAGCACATTGAGCTGCTGAACACAAAGTTGATTGACGGCGCTAAAACCTTCCTCCTGGCTCTGATTGGTTGTTTTAAGTTACATACTGCAGCTTTAAGGTTTTCTCAGTCTCAGCCTGTTTTAGATCAGCCTGTACACTCTGATTGCTTTGCTGTTTTTCATCAGTTTGAGCCTTTGTCTTTTTCTGTGTTAAAGGAAATAGTTTTTAGTAGTAATAATAATACTAGTAATAGTTCGAGACCTTCGAGTTCCCATCTGGCTGCCTTCAAACATGCCATTGTGTAAGCAGTCATTAAAAAGAAGAATCTGGATCTTAATGTTCCTTCGAACTACAAGCCAATTTCCAAATTACCCTTTTTGTCCAAGATTTTTATAAAAGGCTGTTTTTAATCAACTGCATACCTTTTTAAATGCTCATGGTCTTAGCTAAGATTTCAATCTGGTTTTAAATCTCACCATTTAGGGCTGGGCAATAAATCAATAACAGTATATATAGTGATAGACACTTGATCAATATCAATAGAAAATACGTCTGATAGAATGTTCAATAATTTCCCTGAACTCCGATCCAGAACTGCACAGCATTCAGGGAGATGTAAGCAGAGGAAAGGCTTTAGCCGCTCAACCTCTCAGGGGCAGCTAAGCAAGGTGCGTGGCATCAACCAACTTACTCACTCTTTGGTAAGTTAGCAACAATCTGTTGAGTAACTTGCACAGCAGCAGTTTCATGTTTTTCTACCATGCCTCATAACTACTTTAAAATAAAAAACAATGGCTTGGAGTGAAGGGAGAAAACGACTACAACAGATGGAGAAGAAACTGTGGATAACACAGGAAAGGTCACGTCACCAATTTGGCAGTGTTTAAGATATTTATATTTATATTTCAACAAATATTGATGTCGACTTATATGAAATATTGATATCATGAATCGTGATACATTTTTTTCAGTTCTATTGCCTAGCCCTACTGCCATTGCATAGCTCTGCAGTAGGGTCAGTCGCTCAGTTGCTTTAGTTCTTTTAGACCTAACCACTGCCTTTGATACGGTCAATCACGGTTTTCTTTTATCAAAACTGGAACACACTGTTGGCCTCAAAGGTTCAGTTTTAACTCGGTTTAGATCTTATCTGTCTGACAGGTCAGTTTCTTTGTCTATGAGAGAATATCCCTCTTCCTCAGAACCTATTTGTCATGGAGTACCTTAAGATCCATTTTGGGTTCTGTTTTGTTTTCTTTATACATTCTACCACTGGGTTCTATTTTTAGAAAGTATAACATTTATTTCCATTGCTCTGCCGATGAGAACCAAATATATTTCTGTTTTAATTGCATTGTCTCTGACCTACTGCGGCCTCTGCTAACCCCTGAACCGTCACCCTCAAAATGCTTACATGTAAGTCAATGGGTCCATGAGGACACTGGTGACATCATGACAGTTAAGGGGTTTTAAACTGTCAACAGGATGTTAACTCAAAACTGTCTGCCCCTGAATGAAAACAAAGCCCCCGGCAAACCGATTGCCTTGGACCCCTTACTGTCCATTGCTCCTCCACTGTCAGGAATCTTGGAGTGTTTTTAGATAGTTCCATTAAACTTGAGAAACAAATGTCCACTGTAGTCAAGACTTGTTTTTATCAGTTACACTAAATTGCTAAAGCTAAATCTTACATTCCTCCTAAAAATCTTTAAATACTTGTCCATGCATTCATTACCTGTAGATCATATTACTGCAACTCATTATATTGTGAACTGGATCAGTTATCTCTCCATCACCTGCAATTAGTCCAGAACGCTGCTGCTTGTCTTTTAACAGGTACCAGAAGGCATGACAACATCACCCCAGTTTTAGCAGATTTACACAGGCGGCCTCTTCATTTTAAGATTTTGATTTGATTTTAAGATTCTTTTACTCACTTTTAAAACTTTAAATGGTTTGGAATCTAATTATTTAACTCTTCTTCTTAACTTTTACAGTCCCAAGAGAGAACTGAGATATTCTAGGCAGATGCTAGTAGGGATTGAGCTTTTGCAGTTGGAGCCCCCAGACTCTGAAAGGAGCTGCCACTTGATATTCCTGCCGTAGAGTCCATGAAATCTTTTAAATCGGTCCTGAAAATTTTATTTTTTTATTATAATTTTTTAATTGGCCTTCAGTTCAAGTTCCGTCAGATCTTTTTAATTGTGGTGTCCTATACTCCCAACTTTTTATGCTATTTATTGTACTGGTTAATTCTGCTACATGAATAAACTTGACATAGCACTACAGTAGAGCCACATTCAGCCAACCCCACTCACAAACATGCACACATTATGCAATGTGCAGACTGGTAGACAGATTGTGTTTAAGAGGCACATTGAGAGGTAACAGTAGTAAGCTGGAATCAAACCCACGACTTTTGGATTGGAAGACTACCTTTCCCACTTATCCACTGTCGCCCCCAGTTGCGTCATTTTTTTCAGCAAGGTTTACAATCATTTGCTTATGGCAACTTGTGACTTAACATCTTTAATTTTGAAACAGTGTTAGTTTCGTAACAGTGATGGGTAGTGTTCATATAGTTTTCACACAGTGACAATGACAGTTTTGTTTGGAGCACATTTTTTATGCGGTTTTGAAACTTTAAAATATTGCAACATCTTGGCGCCTTCTTGTGTTGGATAAAAAATTTATAGTTTGTGTGAATTGAGGGTTTTCTCTGTCCAGTAGGTGGCGGTAATGGATCATAATTAATTATTAGTTCATCACCCACGAATCAATAGAAGAAGAGTTCACTTCGTACAGCGTGCGTGATTGATTTCAACTGGTCACGTGAGTTCACGTGTAAAAAAAAAAAAAGAAAAGGGAGGAGGGGGGAACAAACATGGCCGACCAAACATTGGAGGTAAACACAGCTGTTGAGGATCATGCAGAAAAACCAGAGCCAGGTGAGCCAGAAGTTTCGGGTCCGGCGACCGAAGAGGAACCCGACTGCAGTCACGGTCGGGACTCACCCGAGAATGCGCATCCAGCCGCGGCAGAGAGCAGCTGGTCGGCTCCGATCCTGTCTCTGGCTCGGAAGGCCACGGAGACGATCAGCAGCGGGATGAGCTACGCAGCTGCCCCAAGAAAACCCTCCCAGGACTCCGCCGTGGGTTCTCCGAGCGAGAAGGGGGCAGAAAGTGATCTGAGCAGCACCTCAGAAAAACTTCCCGGTAGGATGCAACTATTTCCGACTTTATTCAGTCAAACTTGGGAATACTTTCTTCAAAGTAGCAAACACTAAGACTGTTACTTCCTCTTTAGTTTCTGTTAGTATCTGTCAGCTGTTACAACACATGACTCTGGGCATGACATGTAGTTTGAGATTTGATGATATGCAATGCTGTCACGGTGTTATTGCTTGTTATGGTGAAGTCTCGCCTGTTTTACTGATGCATAGCTTTCTTTACAGTTGCCCCTGCCAAAGACCCCATGGCAATAGAGAGATCCAACCTCCTCAGCATGCTGAAGTTAAGCATCAAAGTATTAATCCAGTCCTCTCTGAGCCTGGGCAGGACTCTCAACTCCGAGTACCCTCCTCTTCAGCAGTTTTTCCTGGTCCTTGAACACTGCCTCAAACATGGTCTTAAAGGTGAGCTGTCTGTTAGATGGAAGCAAGCTTTATTTTCAGCGACGACAGAATTGAAGTCAGCATAAGTGACTTTTACATGTGTTCTTTCAGCCAAGAAATCCTTCATTGGTCTTAATAAATCCATATGGGGACCTCTAGAGCTTGTTGAGAAGTTGTGTCCCGAGTCTGCCAACATTGCCACAAGTGCCAGAGACCTGCCTGGCATTAGGTATGTTGTCCTCGGTTCCTGCACAGCCTGGGAAGGTATGGAATGTATGTACATTTAGGCCTGGAGAAGCATGAAGAAAGAAAATGGATTCAGGTTAGATATCCCATTGTCAATGGGCGATGGTGGCGACGGTGGTAGGAGTTCGTCCCAGTGGGTTGCTGGTTTGAGGTCTCCATCATTGTCCGCATATGTCTGTCTATTTGACTTCTGGTCGGTCTATCTGTCTTTCTAACCATCCTTCTGTTCCTCTATTGGTCCATCTATCCATATGTGTATCATCCCCCCCCATCAAACCAACACTTTCCGTCCGTCCATCCATCCATACTCTCTGTTTTCTCAGATTCCATATTAAAAAACCCAGGATTGTAGAAATATCTGCTGTAAACTCATTATGAAATCTAGAAAACAGACTCTGGTGTAGTTGAGAATTTAAGACATAAACATGTGTAGGAACACCGGTTGCTACGAACCCTTCACGGCTAAAACCACTGAGCAAGTCAAGAACCCTTTCCACCTGTATGATTGCGTACATTTTCTGCTGCTCTTTCTTCTCCAGAACGGGTTTAGGGAGGGCACGGGCCTGGCTGCATTTGGCGCTAATGCAGAAGAAAGTAGCAGACTACCTGAAGGCGCTCCTGGACCGCAAAGACCTCCTGAGGTTTGCAAAATCAAGCAGGAAGAATTCACTCATGTAGATTGTTTGCGTGTATAGAAGTGTCATTTTGTGTACATTTCAACCCCCTAGTGAGTTTTATGACTCTGGAGCTTTAATGCTGGAGGAGGAAGGAGCAGTGATGGGAGGGCTGCTTGTTGGCCTCAATGTCATTGATGCTAATCTATGTATTAAAGGGGAGGATCTAGATTCTCAGGTCAGTACACAGTCAAAAGTTGTTTAGGCTCCAGTTTCTATCGAAACAAGTTGATTTTTTTTTTTTTTTTTCTCTCTCTCTCTTATTCACATTAAGGTGGCAGTCATCGACTTCTCCCTCTACCTGAAAGATCCAGCCAGCAGCGAAACACCAAAAGAGTAACTTTAAATGGAAAAGCTGACAAACATTTGTTCTGTGTTACATTCTCAACCATTGATTCCTTTCCATTGTCTTTTTTTTTTTTTTTTTTTTTTTTTTCCTTTCTGTCAGCGATACAAAGATGACAGCCATACTAGACCAGAAGCACTACATTGAAGAACTGAATCGGCACTTGAGTGGCACCGTCACCGACCTGCAGGCGAAGATGGACTCTCTTGAAAAGACCAACAGCAAGCTTGTGGAGGAGGTCGGCAGTATGCCTCTTATGGCCTTTTAACATCACCGTAAGATCTCGGTGTGTTTAATTGACCAACTCTAAATACAAGAAATACTTTTACTCTTCTTAGCTGACAGCAGCAACAGACAGGATCAACTCTCTGCAGGAGGAACAGGAACAGCTCAGACAGGAGAATGATTCCATCCTGCTGACGAGCCAGAAAAAGGAAGAGGTTTGAAACTGTTTTAAACACAGAGGGATTCAAAGCTTCTAAAAATTAATCAAGGGTACAGAAATTAACCCTGTTTTTTTTTTTGTTTTGTTTTGTTTTGTTTTGTTTTTTTTAATTATTGTTCTCAGGCAGCCCTTCAGGATAGTCAGGTGGAGCTGGAGACATACAAACAGACTCGACAAGGTCTGGATGAGATGTACAATGTGGTGTGGAAACAATACAAAGAAGAAAAGCGTATTCGGCAGGTTTGTTACTGAGGAGCTGCTGTAAAATAAAACCAAACGCGTGCTGTTTGGATTGTGCTGCTTCTGGAGCAGGGAGCAATGATTTTTGTTTTGTTGGTGCATAATTGTGAAGTAAAACTAAAATGATACATGGTTTTTAAAATCTTTTGCTGAAAAGTGTGTGGTGCATTTGTACTCTGCTCCCTGTGTTCGTATGTACACCTTACCAGTGGCAAGTTATTTATTTTTTTATTTTTTTGCTTAGGGTATCTCTTCACCAGACTGCATTTAGAGACTGAAATTGTACCAATTCATCTCTGCAAAAAGCTTGAGCTGAGTCAGATTTGTAGGAAAGTTTCTGTGAACCTAAGTATTCAGGTCTTTCCCCAGATTCTGAATTAGATTCAGGTCTGGACTTTGACTGAGCCATTCGAAGACATGCTTTGATAGTCATTCAGTTGTAGCTGTGACTTTGATCTGGACTACTGTACAACCTCTAATAGGTTTTCTTCCATTATTGTCCTGTATCTACTCAGTCTTTTTTTTTTTATTTTTTTTTATTTTTTATATGAACTCCAGACAGCTTCCCCATACCATGATGCTGCCTCAACCATGCATCCCCCTATCAGGGTGATGTGCAGTGTTAGTTTTCTGCCAGACATAGCGTTCTGCACGTGGTCAAAAATTTCAGATTTGGTCTTATTTGACCAAAACACTTTCTTCCACGTGTTTGATGAGTCTGCAAGATGCCTCATGGCAAACTGCAAACAAAAAGACCAGATGGGCAAATGCATGATTAATAGTTGTCCTGCCAAGAGGTTCAAACACCTGAGCTGCAGCTCTCTGCAGCCCCTCCAGAGTTTTCATAGGTCTTTTGGAAACATACATTTATTTATTTTTTTTTTCTAGAGTCTTAAACTGTAGTTGACGCTGCTGTCTTGGGTGTGAATGTCAGGAGTTGGAGCATGAACTGGAGCTCCAGGTGGGCCTAAAGAAGGAGATGGAGGTAGCCATGAAGCTACTGGAGAAGGACATTCATGAGAAACAGGACACTCTGGCAGCCTTGCGGCTCCAACTCGACCAGGTCAAGACTCTCAACCTGCAGATGTTCCATAAAGCACAGGTAGGAATGGTTGAGTGTGCTCTGTTTCACCCCACCCACAAAGTACTCGCACTTAAACAACCTGCTTGGTCTCCTAGGACTCAAGCAGACAAGCAGAGAAGAAGCAGGCGGAGGCGGTGCAGCTGGAGCAGAGGATAAATGAGATGGAGAAGGCTATGGTGGAGCTAGAGGAGCGGTATGCCTTTGTGCTTGTTGGTTTTGCTTGTGTTCTGTGAAAAAAAAAAAAAAAAGAAAAGAAATTACACTGGGTTGGTTAACTTGTCCGCTTGACATTTCAGACTGCAGAAGTCAGAGCAGGAGCGGAGACAATCTGACCAGTCCGACAAAGACATGAGGGTGGAGCTGGAAGCAGAAGTCGATGCTTTCCAGAAACAGCTAACAGACCTGGATACATTAAGGTTAACACACACACAAAGGAAGATGATAACATATGTAGGGCGCTTTGAAAAAAACCCCAACGTGAAGTACGGTTTTATCTTTTTGCAGACTGAAAAACTTGGTAACAGGTGAATGAAAGATCAAAGTTCAGAAAGGAACTAATTTAAATGCTGATCTGAATATTTACTTTTATTAGTGCGTGATTAAAGTGACCTGCAACTCTTTTCTACACAGAATGGGTTTAGAGAATGAACTGCGTGCAGAGAGAGAACAGAGACAGAGCTTGCAGAAAGCTCTGCAGCGGGAACAGGACAACAGTGCAGAACTCCGCACCCAGCTGCAGCAGCTCCAGGGCCTCCACACGGTGAGTTCGCTTAGCAAATACAGGTGCACCGCCAGAAATCAGAATATGCATTTAAGGTCAATTTCTTCTAGTAATTCAGTTTTAAAACAGTCAACTCAAATATTGCATAGATTTATTTAAAAAAGCTGATTTATTTCTGGTGTTCATTTAGATTGTTATGGCTAACAGCCATAACAAGGATGGGATTCTGAACTTGTCCTTAATATGAAGTTTTTTTTTTGTTTTTTTTTTGTTTTTTTTTTAATGGACTCATACTTTACAATACAAATAAAGTTCATTTTTCTGAGAATTGATTAAGATTTCGTTGAAATTTGGTAAACAGCTTGAGCTCCCCAGAAAACCCTCATCCCGTACGCTATGATCTTGCTGAAATTTCACTTGTGTTCCCGGTGCAGGAGCTGCAGGATTTGAAGACGGAGAAAAAGCAGCTGCAGCAGAGGTGTGAACAGCAAGAGCAGACGCTACAGGAGATGGGCTTGCATCTAAGCCAGTTAGTAATTCCAGCTGAATATATGGACCCCACCCCACCACCCCCAAACAAAATTCCAAAATCCTTTTGCTTCACAAACTGTTTCTGATTCTGTCTTCATCCCTGTCAAAGGTCTAAACTCAAGATGGAGGATTTCAAGGAGGTTAACAAGGCCCTGAAGGTAAAGTATTAATGAGCAAATAATGGTACTGGAGATTGAGACAAGTACGAGGGAAAACACTAACTTTTAAACCCTCCTCCACAGGGCCATGCATGGATGAAAGATGATGAAGCTACACACTGCAAGCAATGCCAGAAGGAGTTCTCCATCTCGCGTAGAAAGGTTTGCCTTCCCATCAGATTTTTAACCCATTCTTCTGCTGATATGCAGTATGACAGAAAATTCAATCTGAGGCGTTTTTGCAGCACCACTGCAGAAACTGCGGAGACATCTACTGCAACAGTTGCTCAAGCAACGAGCTTGCCTTACCATCCTACCCCCGGCCTGTGAGAGTGTGCGACGTGTGTCACTCGCTCCTGCTGCAGAGAAGTTCCTCCACAGCTTCCTGACAGAAACACTTAGAACTTTACAAGTTTCTACAGAGACGTCCTAACACTGGAGAAACCCAGCCTCTGAAGTTAGAAGCTTAACAGGCTAATTATAATCAGGTTTGGCGTTTGATTATTGGTTGACCTGAAATTCAGGTGCATTTACATGTCTGTATTAAACAATGAGTGTTTTGGTTTTTTTTTTTTATTAAAAAAAAAAAAAAAAAACAACACTGATAGGATGACTTAAAGATTACAAAGACTACATGACTGTATAGACTTAAAAAGCTTTTAAATATTTCATTAGATGAGGAAAATCAGCCAGTTTACCTTGAATTGCACTGATTGGCAGATAAAAAAAATAAAAAAAAATACAAAGGCCAACGGCATATGCTGGAGTTTCTCAGGTTAATTAAAAATGTTAAGCATATCCTTTGATGCATAAATGGGGATGATCTTTGTCACTCATTTCATGTGGGAATCAAAATTAATGCCTCTGTCAAAGACCCAACAGTATCCTTAAATCTGCAAAAGCTAACTTATAAAAAAAAAATAAAAAAAAAAAATGTTCTTTTACATGTTTGTTAAAAATGTCACTATGACGATGGATAAACAGTTTTCTTGTAACGTTAGGTTGTTTCTCCGCCATTAGTACAGCTGCAGCAAACTGGCAATCTTGAGGCTCTACGCGCCGTTTGGAGGAGGGTGTGAGCAGCACGTAAATGAGTGTGATTGACAATGCAAGACCTTCCTCCTGGCTCTGACTGGCTGTTTCTGACCGGGAGCGGCGCTGTTCTGCAGACGGCAGTAGAACCACAGGGAGAAGGCAGAGGGGCTCAGGGTTTTTTTTTTTTTAAGATTATCTATCATGTTATATGGTCAGGACAAGGTAACAGTTTTAACAAACATGAAAAAAAAAAAAACATTTTTGTAGAAGTTACATGCTGCAGCTTTAAGAAAAAGATCAGAATTGGCACATTTGAAGTAAAACATCTGGATTGGCAATGAAAAAGCCTGATTTTTGAATCCCTAGCTAACTACCTGTGTTTTCAGAACAGATGAAACTGGATGTATATTATGTAAAACTGAACTGATAACGACTATTAGGATTCATTCATTACATTTAACTTCAGCGGCCTTGGTGCTGGATGCATGTATGTAAACAACTGTAGAATCTTGACAATAATCAAACCTTCAAGAATGTATGAAATTGAAGTTTTGTAGATTCTGTCAACTCCTACAAAACCATTGATATAATCTGCAAATGATTGACTTTTATAAACTTATTTGATAACTCAATAAAACCAGTTTTTCCATTGCTAATCTCATTAAGGTATTCCAGACTAGTTTATTCACTTTGTGCACAGAAAATACAAATAGCATTCAAAGCTGTAAAAACCTCCATGTTAGCAGATTTTAGATTTGCCATTCACATAGTCCTCATCACAAAAAAAAAAAAAAAAAAAAAAAAAAAAAAAAAAAATCCAATGAACAGTAATAACATCAGGAAACAAAACACCTGCACACCATGAAGTCAGATTTACATTTTAACTGAAACACTATTAAGAAGCAAAATGAGGTCAAATATCCAGACAGTTTTTCTGCTCATGCATTCCTTGAATCATGTAAAGTCCATCGGTCCAGGCAGAGTTAACCTTCAGAAACAGGCAGGTGTTGGAGAACAAAATGTCACTTCTGGAGAAGGGGAAATTAACAAGTGGTTTTTGTAATGAGTCAGGTGTGTGAGGAATGGGGAAGACAACACTTCAGTTACATTTCTTGTGACAAATGATCACACTTCTCTCTGTAAATCACCCACTTAAAAAAAAAAAAAAAAAATACAAATCCCACCCCTCAGTATTTTCAAAGACAACCTCACCTGATCATCCTGTGTTTAACAAAGTGAGACATTTCCAGTCCTTCCAGCAAAATGCTGAGTTAAAAACATCAAATTAAGGGTTGAGAGTGAGAAAAACAAAACAAAAACTACATTCCCCATCCCCCACCAAGTCCATTCATTGAGCCTCTGCTTCCACCTCCACCACCGCCGTAGTAACTGCTTCCCATTCCGCCCTGGTTACCTAACAAGAGAAAGAATAAACACCATAGGACCCAAGAGTTCACTGAAAGTCATGAACAGCAAAACATGTTACACCTTGGTTAAACTGGGGGATATTAAAAGGAAAACAATGTTTCCCTCAAATAAAAGTAAAAGGACTAGACACCGAATATAATATCCATATAACATGTTTAAAAAAAAAAAAAAAAAAAAACTCGTGGGTTTTTTTTTTTTTCAATCACAAGAGGTATCACATGCTGTTACCTGTAGTAAGACATTTTTTCACCCTACTAGAACTAGCCTCTTAACTGAAACATGAGTTTCATTAATTGAGAAAACATGTAAAAAAAAAAAAAAAAAAAAAAAAAAAAAACTGTTACTGTTTGTTTTAATTTTTGAAGTACAACAATATTTAATTTCATTTTGCTTATCAAATGTGTTTCGTTGTTCTTATAACTGTCAAGTTTATTTCAAGTTTTGATAGTATGCAAGAGAGAAATTATGTGACCATAACGCTGTGGCCGAAATACATGCTGAATTTTGTTAAATCGTTAATATAAGCAGTCCTTTTAAACAGAAGAAAAATTAGTACAAAAAAAAAAAAAAAAACTGTTGCTCAAAAAAAAGTAATAAACTGTACAAGAAAAAGCAAAGATGGGAAAGAGTAAGGAAGAAGAAACTATTATCACTGCATACCTGCAGAACGTTTCCAATGTTTTGTTTGCTTTTCACAAACATTTCACATTTCTAAGCAAAAACAAAACCTCTTAACTGTCATCAGGACACCAGCGTCCTCACAAAACCCATGTCTGATTTGGAAGTGTTTCGGGGGTGACAGTTAAGGGGTTAAAACTCCTAGAAATGAATAGTCTGATCAAAGATAGAAGAAAGGAAAGGTTAAAACAGAGCTGACACTCACTATATTCACTGTAGCCGCCCATATTTCCTTGGCTGTTGTACCCACCAGAGTACCCTGAGCTGAGCTGGCCACCACTGTAAGATGACTGGTTACCTGCGGAGGACAAACCATGACGGGCCTGAGACGACACTCCAGAAATACACTTACATAAAGCCCTTGTTTATTTAAGAAAATGCTCCAGTATGAACTCTGCTTTGATCAACTCAATACAATATTTTTTCTATTGCACAAGGGTCAAACTTTGGCACACCTGGTAAAGATGTGCAAAAAGTTTTTAAATTAATTACTCTATTAGTCAAATTCTGACACTGAACTGAGAAAATCCAACCTTCAATTTGAAAACTTTTATTTATTAATGGGGAAAGGGTTCCATGTTAAGAACTAATTGTTTACAAAATCACCAGTGGAACATTTATTTCTATCTTTACAAATCCTATTAAATAAATGCAACTGCAGCATTTTTTCTAAATGTGTATTTATTTTAGTAAAAATGACTTCCTGTTTTCCTGAGGAATAAATATGACATGACTCAGTGGCCCATTTCTTCGTCATGCTTAAATTTGGGAAAGACAAGAAAACATGCCTTTTAAGTACGACAAAAATCTTCTGTGAAAAAAAACAGACTAAACCAGGCCGTCAGAGCAATAATAAAATAGTTGAAGCATAAAAGTGTGAATTCCAATGAACTCTACTGGGACTTTCTTGTTACAGTTTGCAGAAAAAAAAACAAAAACAAAGGAGGAATATGTGGAAAACACTTAATTCCTACAGGTACTTATGGCTGAGGATCTGTGATGGTTTTAATGCCATTTCCAAATTTTTGTTCGGGTGAGGTGCCAATAGGTGAGGAAAGGCTCCTATTCACATCAAACCATCCCTTTTCCAAAATTATCTTAATCACATAGTAAGATCCATAACCATATAGTCAGTTCAATATCATACAGCCCAAACCAACTACATACAAAACAATCAAAAATTTCAATTTGAAGAATTTCAGTTTCTTTAGTAAAAGTTCATTCTTGGCAGGTGTCTTTTTATGAGATTTTTTTGTTATAAAATTATTTGGTCAGAGATTAACAAATTCATGCAGTTTTAAAGTACTGATACGATTTACTTAATAGGTTTTTCGTACAACCTAGATACCTACTCATGCCACCCATCATCTGACTGCCATAGGCTCCATTACTGCCACCTGCTGTTGAGTTCAAGAACAGCTCGACATAGCGGTGCTCTGCAGGGGCAAAGAAGCCATTATGATTATGCAGTTTTAAAAGGGAGCTTTGTTAAATGCAGTTATTCCAAAGTGGATCCTAGCAAACTCACGCATGTTGGCTTTGTCTTTGGACATTGCTGCAACAGCATCTTCATGTGTTGCAAACTCTACATCTGCCTCCCCGGTTACCCTCCCATCTGGGCCAATCTCGATATGGACTCGCACAGGATTCAATGGAGAGAAGAACTACAAAAGGGAGAAAAATAAGTGTGCTCAAGAGATTCATGATAAATTACACAGAAGGTATGGCATGTAAGTGAGTTGTCTCCATCTTACATTGTAGATATCTGTCTCTGTGGCTCTGTATGGCAGCCCCCTCATGTGGACACAGTGGCCTGTTGTACTTTGAAAGGAAGAGCTCCCATCACCATACCGCCCATCAGATACACCTGCAAATACAGCCAGATTAACACATGGTCTTGTAAGGACTTTACATCTTAATCTTATTAGTAACACATTGAAGCAGAGGCACAAGGAGTTACACTCAGTCATAATACAAAGAAAATCCACACCCTCAAAACTTCTAAAATTTGGTTTCATTTTTTTTTTTTTTTAATAAATAATAACAGGGTAGAATCCTTAGTGTGTGTTTTTTTTTTTCCCACTTAAAGTTAGTTTAAAACTAATTAGAAAATCTAGTAAAAACTAGATAATTTATGAAGTTAAACCCTGACTTGGTAGTAGGTGTAATTTCATATGTTCTTGCACCCACCTGCTCCATAGCCACCACGACGCATTCTGTCATAGGAGCCTCCTCGGCCCATCATGTTGTAGCCACGTCCACCCGAGGGCCGGTCGTAGGGGCCTGGTCTCTGCATCCCCATAGGCTTCCTCTGGGGTTCGTAGTGGGTCCGCACCTCAGCACGGCTGCTCTTGAATATCTCAATGTACCTAAGAGTATAGAGAGAAAACACTTAAGGCACGGGGAATGGATGAAACTGCATTTGCTTAATACTGGGCTATGCAGATGCTGTTATGATGTATTCCATTGGTAGTAATGCCTATGAGTACCTAACATTTGTTAATAAAAACAATAAAATAGTAACTGAGTTTAAGAAATATTTTCCAAATTAACAAGGGCCTTGGTAACTTTTAACTTTTCTTATGGTTATCTGAGGTAATTTAGTAAATCTGATGCATACTGCAGTATACTCTTGGTCTTTACCATGACAGCCAGCATCCTGGTTATGGAGAGTCAGAGAGAACTCCAGCCCTACTGAACTCCACTCAAAGCAATGCCTATAGCAGTGGGCTCTGGATCCATTCTCCTTCTGATTTTACCACCAGGGAGATTTCCTAACCATTTAATCAACCTGGACTCAAACGGCTTTTATCTTAAAATTTGTTGCATTTTCCAATCAAAGTCTCATCTAATTTTTTTTTTTTTTTTTTTTTTTAAATGGAGCCCTACCACTTATTTTCCCACTGAAAATCTTTGATGTATGCAGAGTTTGATCTAGTATAGCAGTTTTTGTGTGTGTTCTAATTATTATTAATATTCTAGATGTAGTGTCAGTTTAGCATTTGTTTCAGATGTTGAATGTGCACACCATAAGAAAAGCAACTTATCCAGCCAGCCAACCAACCATCCCCACCTGTGCCCTATTCTTTCCTTGTGTTTCTTTAGAGCCTTTTCAGCTATATCCTGTGAAGCAAACTGCACGAAGGCCTCCCCCGTACTCCTCCCCTGGATGTCCACCGGCAATGTTATCCCATTTGGCACGATTTCCAACCCTTCAACCCAAGGACAGATAACCCCAGCAGGGGACATATTAAATCACATGCCCAATAACAGAGAGAACTTTCTCTAAAGAGAGATAGAAAATTTTACATCACACATACACCAGTTCAGTTTCAACTGGCCATTTAAAGGAATCACATTAATTATACTGGGGGGTGGGGGGAATAAAGTAGAAATGACAGGATAGAGTAAGCATATGAAAAAAGGGGGGGGGGATTTGTGTGGGATACCAGGATAGTATTGGGAGTGTTGATGAACAGAGAACAGGAGCTTGGTGGGTGACATGAGTATAATTACAGTTTTCCTGTGAGATACTATACAAGAGTCTTATACTGCAAATAAAATGTATTTAGGAGACAAAAGGCAGGGAGAAATGCGAAAAGAAATTAAACTAAAATATGAGAGGTTTTGTCAGTGAAAAGTAGAGATGCACCGAGAATTCGTCCGGGCGCTAGAATCGGTCGATTTTCAAGTAAACCGGCCGACTGGAAACTCAAGCTTGCTGCTACCGTAATTTACAAACTACTAAGCACACCTGAATGTAAGTCGCACCCACTAACTTTAAAAAGTTGTACATATGTAGGCCGCAGCTGTTAAAGATGTGACATGGAATATTTAAAAAAAAAAAAAAGAATTAACTTAATGAAATACATACCAGTAGCATTCACAAACATGTAACATAAGTGTTTTTTGGAACACTGCCTGTAACATGGCTGCTTAAAAACAAAAAAACAAAACAAAAAAACCCATACAGTAGCCTACCAAGAAAAGTCATCGCTGTCTTCATCTTCCTTCTACACACTAAAACTACTTCAGTGTTGGAATTGAACAACTTCATATTACATCATTACACATTTCATCTGTCTCTCGTTCCTTGTTGCTCTCAATGTCCCTTTCTCGAGGCAAATTCGCTTTTGAGCTTGTGCTGTCCTCTTCATCACGCAGCAGTCCAGCCTTTCAAAACACGTTGCGAAAAATCCATATACTAGCCACATCCTTGTTTAAGCTGCAGTGTTCAAAGCGAGTGAAAAAAGTAGCGGTTCATAGTCTGGAAATTACGGTAGGTCACACTGATCAAAACAGTCTTCAACACTGCAGCTCTTAAGAGAAGAAAACTCTAAATAAGCTATTTTCAATATATGTGGGGAGTTTAAGAATGAAGGCAGAGGAAGCAGAAATGCAAGAAACCTTTTAAAAAGGGGAACTACTTTCTACAGAGAGACATGGACTCTTCATTCAGGCTACAACAACAGAGAGCTAGACTTTGTAGAGTGCTGGTCATTATTTCCTGCACGGGATTATACTGGGTACAAAAAGAAGCTGCCAGTTTTTAACCCACATTCCTAGTGCTTTTTCAAACAGCTGAAGGAGGGAAGACAACTGGAACAGATTACAGCAGATAAAGTCTGAATTTATTACAAGAAGATTTTGAGTTTTCAGCCTTTGTTATGGAATGTACATAATTCATAAATTCTGGCAGCCTTTTGGAAATCTCAGAGTTAAGGTAAAGGTCTGCATAGCGTGGTGGTGGGGTGGGGGTGGGGGGTGGAGTACACACACCACATAAATGACTAGTATAGAACACTAGACAATTTAAAATGTGAATTCTTAACTGTTTTGTCTTTGTTTTAAATTGGTAAAACCTTGCATTACAGTGACCCCCTTCTCACACAAACACACAGTGTGATGTATCAATGCTGCTCACCGTAGTAATATTTTGGCTATTATATTATGGCTTTTAACAAAACAAACAAAAAAACAGAATCAGCTTTGTAAAAAAAAAAGTTATCAAAGACAAAAAAACCTTTGGTCAAATCTTTGATCGGTGCATCTCTAGTGGAATATAATACAACCAGACCTGACTAAGGAAAAAAAAATTGATGTGTGATTGCGCTATATGGACAATGGTGTGAAGATGAAAAAGGGTATTTACAAACACACTCCTGATCCTTAATAAATGAGCGAATACTTAATAAAAACCAAGTTCAAACTTTAAACTGCCTTCTTTTTTTGGTGTCATTTCCTTGCTTATTATCAGTCATAAACCAAATCATTTTATTATTCTATGTTCTCGCCACACACTGTAAAAGCTAATTATCCTAAAGAGCACTTCTTGTAAAGAAGCAGCAAGAATCAGTGCTATAAAAGAAAAGGATAAAGAAAGGAAGATGGAGCAATAATGTTTTGATTACTAACCCTAAAGAATTTATAATTAAAAACCAACAGAAGTTTTTACCTGAAAAAAACTGTACAATCTCCTCTTTGCTGCAGCCAAAGGGAAGGCCTCGGAGGCGCACAAGCCCATCTCCTGCTGTCTCTGGACAATTTGGGCCAGTGTGCTTCATGACCCAATCCATCTCAACATTGTTGGATTTAAACACTGTTTTTCATTAAAACAAAAAGCAATTTGTCAAGACAATATCATGGAAAAACACATCTGTTGTTAAAAAAAAAAAAAAAAAAAGTCTGTTGTACGCACCTTCGACATATCTGTGACCCATAGTTTCTCTATCCTTCTTCACGGCCATCTTCAGGTCTTCCTCTGTCTCCAGTTCCACAAATGCTTCTCCACTAGGGCGCCCCTCTCTTGTGTAGGTGAAGTGTATTCCACCGCCATTGTTCAGAATTTTGCAGCCTAGAAAGATGTTTTATGGAGAGATTATGTCCAAGCTGCAAAATCAATTACAATTAAAAATAGTTACATTTTGTAATTTAACAACCTTTCCATCACCCAGAATGCAAATGCCAATGAAGGCAGCCTGACGCAGTTAGATTCTGTGACATCAGTGGAGCAGTATGCCTAAAAAAATATCAGCTCTATCTGTGTTCAGAAACTCACCAGGGTGTAGCCATTACTCAAGAGTGGTTTAATTTAGTTTTAGTCCAGTAAATATCAGAGACAGTTGAAAATGCCATGAACCCATGTTTGGTTATGAACAATATTTTGGTTGTGTCATGCACTTTGATGAAGATTTTGACAACACAATAAACCAAGTTAAATTTCAGAATGTTAATTTTATTTGTTTATTTACAAAGAATTGATGAAGAGTCTATTTGTCTATGCTGTGTGTAAACTGGTTGGTAAAAACATCTGGGCTGAATTCTGAGAGTAAAAAGATGTGTAACAGATTTATGTATGAGTAGTCATTGAATTAGCCTTAACCTTAACTGACCATCTATTATCAAATGTGATACATTTCTGCATAAAAGTGATACTATTATATGGTGTGGCTGCAATTTATGGGTTTTTTGTTGTTGTTTTGTTTTGTTTTTACAATACTGTTTCATATGACTGTGTTGTCTCCTTGTAATTTCAGAGAAGAAATTATTCTGAATATAAAATTCCTGTTTGAAAAGTGTTTAAATGTAGAGCCTGAAGCTGTAAAATGGGTTAGTCCTTTTGGTAAAAATAGAATGAAGATAGGGTTACATTTACAGCTGTCCAATCAAATGTAATGTTCCTCTCTCTGGCATACATACCTGAGAAAAATCTCTGAACTTCATCCACTGAACAAGACCAAGGCAAACCCCTGATTCGCACAACATATCCCTCATCAGCCATGACTGGTCCCAATCCCTGATAGGAGGAACAAACAAGAATTAACATGCTTATTTTGCATGTCTGTTAGAAAATTAAAATGTTAAATAAAGGAGTTTATGAATTTATATTTCTTAAAAATCATGCTGAAAACGTTCTTAAAGACCGCATTGTTGTATATGCAGTGTGTTTCAGTTACTAGAAAGACACACAAACAAGGCAGCTTTCGTTCATGCTCTTACTGCCAATTTAACTGTCATCTACTTTAGACAGCCAAATATGTTTAAATGCTGCTCCAAAACACGACATAACTGTAAAATATTATGTTTTAGAGAACGGAGGACTGGAACGGTTCTGCAACAGCGCCCTCTTTCGCCCATTTTTTAGCATCCGTCACTATGTATGAAATCATAAATGACCATGTAGTACAAAACTTCCTCACAAGAAACAAAACAAACAAAGAATCCAAACACATGAAGCATTCTTATTTCTGTAATACATCTTAAACAATTCTCTAACAGCGCGGACTGGCAGCAGTTCTGTGGCGAGAGAAAAAAAAAAAAAAATCCATAGCTAACTGCAAACATTCAATCGACATTTACTTTACAGTCGAGGCCTTGCAATCAGTGCCTGATCCTTTATTAACTCCTAATGTTATAAATGAAATGATCAACACCTTCGTTTGTTTTGAATAAAGTGTGTGGCCTACAGCACGCTCGCGCCGCACCCGGATACAAGAACAATAGCGGCCCTTTCAACCAGCGCCATGTTCTTAGCTTCAACGGCTAGCGTTTTTAACAAAGGCAACGGTATAACTACTGACTTTATTTTACAGACTATATTCTGTTGTCGTGATAAGAGCAATAACCTCTATTTGGGAATGAAACATTTAAGCAAAACGGCGTATAAACGTAAACATTTACCTGTTAAACCTCAGATGCAACACGCCGGAGTTCTACGGCAGGTCCTGCGTGATGCGGCTGAAACCTCGCGCTGTGTTGCCAGAATCCTACAGATATCCCCCTTTCAGGGCGCCCTTTCAAGACATAACAGAAAGAGTATAGGTCTTAACAGCAAGCCAACGGTCAAGTTTTACATACATTTCTACCAAATATACTTCGATAAATGGGATTCAAAACAAATAATGGCACAAAAGTTTAAATTTTTTTCAAATTTTGAGAAATATCATAAAATTACACAAAGTGTGGGTTTCTGTCTGCGCCTGGCAATCCCCGGCAGGATGACGTTGCTGCCCGAGGCCCAGTCTGGCCTGGCCTTCAGCATCTTCTGGCCTACAAATCAGAATAGCATGGTTTACAGTGATCATTACCATGTATTTATTTATTTATTTATTTATTTTACTTTTATTGTAGAGGGTACACATTACATTTTACAATTCCTGCTTATCAATTAAATTAAAAACACCATAACGAATCACTGCAAACATTTTTAGACTGCTTTACACCAACAAGTGACAGAATATTTTTAAGTTTTTGTGATGAAGAGGTGTAACAGTAACCCAAGCAAACCTAAATTATATTGCAGTTGTAAACCTGGCTGATTATAATTTACAAATGTTGGTTTTGGTACCAATAGAGAGGGAAATGATTCTTGTCAACATGTTACACTCCCAGTCTTGGCAGTTTTAAATCCAAGATGCTATCAAACCAGAGTGACCAAGAGGGATGTTACAGGGGGTCTCCAAAGAAGGAATCTCTTAAAATCAGCCAAACCCTTGATATATTTCCTTTTCTTACTTAAGCTGTTTCGTAGCCAATCAAAAAAGACTGCAACTATCATTTGTGTATTTCTGTAAGAAGGAAGAATATGTTCACATGAACTCAAGCAATTTAAACAATTATATATTTGAAGCAGATGTTTCTTTTTCTCGCATGGTGTAATTTTTTTAACCTTATAGTCATTTCCTAAATACACTTGAATAGTATTACATTTTATCCCAACTGATGAACATTTCATATTTTCACACACTTTCAAATTTTATTTACATTTCAGAAGTTTAGCTCTATTACAACAGAAAGTCTTTGACTGCTGACCATATACTATATAATTAATATATTTCTGTGAAAGTCAAAGGCACATTATCATTTTAATTAAAAGAAGGAGCCTTTAGAAAGTTTTGTTTCAAGTCAGTACATTTTTTTGTTTATTCTGAAAAGATTCTGAAGCCAAGGAAAAAAAAAATGCTTTTTGTTTGTTTGTTTGTTTGTTTTTACAAAATTCAAATTAGCAAACAAGAAAAACATATATACTCACAAATAGACAAATTGTCTTATGGACGAACGTATGGACAAATAAGTCCATATTGAGTTTGCATAAAAATTGCATAAAAATTGCACATACTTACAGCAAAACTGTCAGGAGTTATCCTGAAAAACAAAAATATATATATATATATATATATATATATATATATATATATATATATATATATATATATATATATATATATATATATATATAATAAAAAATCTAATATAGGTATATTAATAACAATACACTGAAGTTACACAACATTCCCTGTATGTCATGTAAATTTACACAGTCGTTGAAATAGACAGAAACTACTAGTATAATTACAGATTGTTCTTCCATGATTTCAAATTGCCCTTGTGAGTTTAAGTAAACTAATAAAACTAGTAACTAGATAAGTTGGCCTACCATGTCATGTTCGTTCCACAGCCTCGTGATATTGGTAAACCTAACATGACGTTGCGGTCTCATATTTGACATGCAGAAATGTGGACCAATATGAAACAGAGGTTCATTTTGCTCAGCCAATAAGGTGAAGAGGTTTCTCCACAGAGGCGGTCTTTCTGAGAAACAGTGCGTATCGGGTTAGGTTGTTAGAAAGTTAATGGCTGGGGGAAAGAGAACCTCCTCAACCCTCGCTTCGGGAGAGTTTCTGGATTCCCTGAAGTAAAATCAAACAAATATCTTCCAAGAAAGCGCCTGGACGGACGTTTAAGTTAACTACTAGCCCGTTAATACGCGTATCGTGAACAGAAGTATGCAGGATGCAGTAGCCGGGACGGCAATGCTGACGGACGGCTTCGAGGACGAGATTGACTCGGTGACTCCTCGCTCCCCAGTGGCAGGGATGGGGGTAGGAGCGACACCAGGAGGAGTCGGACTTGGAAGCATTGGGATTGGTGTTGGTGGAAAGAAAGTGCGTTTGTACGGCGAGCCCGGTGGACCTGCCGCAGAAAGACTGGATTTCAAACTAGCGGCCGCGGCCGTCCTCTCCTCGGGTCCGGGATCCGGCAGCGACGAAGACGAGGTTTCCGAGGTAGCAACGCTAAGCTAGTTAGCTTAAGCTTAACAGTTGGCAACCACCCCCTCCTAGGCCGCTTAAATTACGTACAGTTAACAAACACAGTTGAGAAATAGTATCTCCTCTCAGTTCAGAAGTTTATGTACAGCTCGATGTCGACGGCGTTTGGTAAGACGGGGGCAGTTATTCATGCCAACAGGCTGAAATGTTTTATTTATGCAGCGCAGGCTGTGGCCACGGCCTAGTTCGGGTGGAAGCGACGACGGCCTCGTTCGGTGCTGTCGTCTCGCAACACCCATCACAAGTTTGCTGTCTCTCAGCAGCTTTCCAGCCACAGCATATGCTAGATGTCCAGAAAGCCTCGGACGCACAGGGCCAGCTAAATGCCAGCCATTTCGTAGTTGTGGTGCAATTACGTCACTTTTCCAAATCATGTAAATTAACCGGGATCCTATCTCTGCGAACTTTTCCAACACGTTTTGATAATCACGTTTAAGCCTAACAACTCTGGTCCACGTTTGGTTCTGGTAAATAAGCAAGCCTTTTTTTTGTAAACCACCTCTATTCCGTCTGACCACCACTAGTGTCAGCTTGATTTGTCTCGCCACATATGAGAGCAGCTTGGATACATGTTGTGATGTGTTCAACTTTCCACGTCTCTCATGCAGACAGGTGTGATTGCATCTGTGGCAGTGTTTATTATGACACCAGATGCACGTTTGATCTGTAATTGTAAACAATTGGGTAACACCCCAACTTTTTGGGAGATTATTTTTAAAAACGTAAAGTTCTACAATTGAAGTGCCATATTTGATAACTCCTCTGGAGGTTTATTGTGAGCATTAACTGAGATTTAACATGTTTTTTTTTTTTTTTTTGTCAAAAGCAGACATACCCATCGTTGCTTGATGGTAAATACTTCACTTGTACAAACTGGTAAAGTTCTTTATTTTGTCATTTGCACCCTACCTTTTAAGTTTACTGTCAAAAGCCTGCTAGCAGATTGTTATGGGATGTGGAGAGATTTCACATCACTGACACTTGGATATTGTTCCCGTTGAGGTGCCTCCGTTATACTTTACTAACATTTGACCCAAGGATTATCTGTCTGAAAACCTAAAGTCATGACAGTCAAGTAAGGATGTCAGCTGACACCACTGTCAATATGATCTGGCAGTTTTTGTCTGAACATCTGCTTTGTAATAGTGGAAGAAGACAAAAACAGTTTTGTCACTTGCATCTGATTCAGACAGTTGAATCAGATTGCTAATATATAGCCTCAATGCCATGTTCAAAGGGTCACCCAGTCTGTGGAGCAGAACTTGGACATTTGTTGTTGTGTTTTACTCCAGTGGAGAGCTTGCAACTCTGGGCAGTAGCTAAAATCTGAGCCCCAGGATTAAGCAGATGCCATTCTAGGCCTTTCCAACTCTCTGGATACCAACACTCTGGGAGCTGTAGTTCATTAAATAGGGAAGACAGATATTCATTGTTGATCATGAAGGCCTTTCAGAACTACATCTCCCATGCTCTGTTGTGCTTTATAGTATAACTAAATTCCTTCTAAATGCTGAATGTTGACTCTCTTCCCATATTAGTTCTGGGAACCACAGTCCTGAAGCCTGCTTTAGTTTTAGTGAACATGTAGAGTGATTATGACTCCTTTTTTGTACTTTTGTTTTTTTAACTGTTCAGTAACAGCGATTTGTGATCTATCCAGACTAAATATTTTGTTTAAGATGTTATATAAGGGAGAACAATGTTTCAGTTGTTTATTGATGTAATTTGTCAGTAGGCTGAAAAAAAAATCTTGTAAAAGGTTAGTGTTTGCAGAAGGATTTATTAATGTTAACATAAAGTTGGAGACATTTTAAGCTGTGTTTTAATCATTTGTCTTCCTTCTTGGGTTAGTTTTATAATTTAGCTTCATAGGAATTTTTTATTTTTTATTTTTTTTGCTCTGAAATTGTTTGGGATTTTCAAATATTTAGCTATTACTCTAAAATTAGGTTTCTATACAAGTTGTCCTAATTTGTTCTCCATTACTAGCCACCTTTCTACACTGGTCACAAATTTTAAGATTTATGGAAAGCAAAGCAATGGACCAGACGGAAAACATTAAGCCAAAAATTTTCAACAGGATTTGAGTTACCTGTATGGAATATTTTTCTTCTCTAAGACTACCTGTCAATACATGTTTTTTTTCTTAAAGTTTCTTAAATGTATAGAATCCTTAGATTTTTTTTTTCTTGTGCATGGACCAAACTATCTGGAGTGCAGAACAAGACAACAAAGTGTGCCAAAGCTCAGGAATGAGACTGTAGTGGTGAATTTGGGCAACTGACTCTCAGCTGAATCTCACTGTGTGCAGAGGTTATAATTCCTTACCATAATATCGCTCTCCGTACTTTGACACCGTTATCTCTGTGCTCCTTCTTTTGCTTTCCCTCCATTCACAGAAACTGTAAATAAACAAGATCCACATGCCTGGTCTTTTTATAGATAATAGACTTAAGTGGAGGGTGTCAGACCACTTTTATACAATGTAATGCAAACAGTAGTTGCAGTAATGTGATACTTTTATTTCCCTTGCTGATTCGTTCTATTTTTCAGTCACTAATTCAGATATAGTGATGGTTACCTTTTTAAATGATAACTTGCGAATCAGATACAGGGTGACATTAAAAGGCTAACTTGAAAATCAAAGCAGTCAAGCAAATTTGAATAAATCACCAACCTTTTCCTGTCTCTTCTAGGTGGAGTCATTCATTTTGGACCAGGAGGACCTGGATAACCCCATTATGAAGACAGCCTCAGAGCTGCTTTTGTCCAGCGCCACAGATGGAGTTGATTTGAGGACTGTAGATCCAGAGACACAAGCCCGACTTGAAGCTTTACTGGAAGCTGCAGGTACGACGGCTTTTGTCTGAATTAATTTCATCCGGAGACGTAACACATGGTAATGTGCTGTTAAACACTGCATTATTGGTCACACCCATTTTTAATACGACTTGTCTGAAGTCACACTAACTTTCAGTAAGGAGGACCACACCTTTTTTCTCCTAATCCCTAGAAAGGTGGAGGCCTTGCATTGTTCAAAGAAGACGCACTCTAATTTTTTTTTTTTTTTCCCCTGAGGTGACTTCATTTTCTGGAAAATTTTTTGAAAAATTACCACATTGAGACAATGCTGCTTCTTTTTCAATCAAAAATGTACACCTATTTTTAAGGTGGAAGGTCACAGGAATGGAGTAACCCACTTATCTACGCTTTTCCCACTTTGCTACTAGCCCTGTCTGTTTTGGGTTGTACTCTAAAAATCAGTGCATGCAGTGTCACAAACTCAAAGAACTGCTTGGATGCAATATTTGTCAGGCTATTATAGTTCAAGTCTAACACAAAAAAATAATAATGTCTTTTGCTGGCTGGATAGACTTTTAGAGTCCTTCATTCCCAGACCAGGTCTAGACCTTAGAGATCAAAATGCTAAAATTGTTTGTATCATGGAGCCTACAGTAACTAAGTTATGAGCTCAGACAACCACATACCAACCTGGAAAGTATTTGACTTTTGATGAATTCTCAAATACATATCCACCCTCTTCAGTATCATCACTAAAGCTGGTATCAACATATCTCTGAGGCACATTCTTGCTTCCGTTCAGGTCAGAGATTGTCCCTGGCTAGTAAAATGCTCTACGTGAATTCGGAGCTTTTTACCCCTATATCATGTTGTAGCTTTGTAACTTTAAGTCATATTGTACCCAAAAATTTGGGGTATGAAATAAAGCCATCTGCTGTGGTACATTTTGTACTGGCAATGTATTTATTCAGGAGGACGTTTTGTACCCACTTTGACAACCAAAGATTTTAGCAAATTTTCTCCTTTCTTATAATATTTATGGTAAGAAAATGTGGTGGTGTGATTTCCAACCAGCAGGATTGGAGAGGTAGCCCAGCCATTGTGGTTACTGCAGGGGTCATAATGTATCATATTTTATATTACCAGACTGACACAAATAGAGGTCAGAAACAAATGGAAAAACTGTATAGTAACAATAAAAAAGTTAAATTGGAGTTACATTGGAGTGGTTTTGAATTTTTTTTCATTAGAACTTGCAGTCTGTGTTTAAGGAGGTCTGTGCGTATTAATCCAGTAGGGCTGGGTGTCCTGGCCTCATTTGGGCTTGTGAACATTACGATGCAGATTAGCGCTGGAACGCGCTTGAGCCTCCACCGCGTGTGCAGGGTTTGTGTTCAGCAGCTAATGGCTAATCTCGCCCTAGTCTCCTTTCTCCTGGGCTAGTCCTTACATAATCTGCCTGTTTTTTAAAGAAAACTCAAGAGACTTTGATCACTTTCAATCCTGACTCGATGGTTTTATGTTGCTTAAATTTTCTGTAGAGTTTTTCAGCAAAAAGGCAAATGTGTAATGTAACTAGCGTGAATTTAGCCGCCTTTTTATAATTCCGAGGATGAATAAAATAGCCAAGTACCAGATCTGTTCAGTCTATTGCCAGGAAAGTTTTCATTCATCTGGTGATCTCTGTGAGCCATCAACATAGGGTAGTTGTTAAGTGCTTAACCACCAAATAAGTTCAGATGGCGAGCTTTCCTAAATTCCCCATTCCTAAATGTTGTCAGTAAACATACAACTAAAACTGGGTGCTTGTGTGGAACAAGCAAATATTCCCATCCTCAATTAAAGGGTCTCTTATGGGAGCTAAGGCTCTATAGATATGACTGTAATGGATTTAATAGTCTCTTTCCCAACTGCACAAATGGAATAAAATAACCTAACCCTGTTTCTGCTTCTTCCTTTTAGTGGTTTAACAATAGATTAGAAAGGGAGGTTTTTGGATCTGGTAACAATTAAGGTATACAGAAAAACACTGATGGTGTAGTTTGCAGAAGAAGTTGTGAACTGAAATCCTTCAGTTCTGTCTGTCACCTGTCAGTGGTGACAAGTGGAGGTGACATCACTGTTAGTAAGCAATTGTGAAGCGTGCTAAAGGTTGACTGTCAGTGCTGAGGCTAAAAACAAAAGCTAACCCCATATCTTGCTCTGTGCTGGTCTCCTGCCAAGAGCTTTAGCCATTGTTGGATTTATAGCATTTCATTTGAGGTTAATTTACTGAACCATAGATACAGCATGTAGGCTGGTGAATGTAAGTTAATTTAAAGTTGGTACATTTTATTACATAAAAAATAAATCCTAAAACTCTCCCATAGTTCTTGGAAAAACTATATATATGTTTTAGATTCCATGTGGAACTTAAAACATTTTTTTTTTTCTCAATGATTACCAGTGCCTTGCAGACTTAATTACAACAAACACAAGCTGTGAGACAAGTCAGGCATGGATTATTAATGAAGGCTTCTGTTACCACCAGTAATAAAAGAGTGACCTTGACTATTATCTATGATTCTCTGTACTTGTTTAAATGAATGCAATCTGAAGCAAATGGTGTCAGAATGGTGGTGAAAACAAACTTAACCATCATGAAATATATAGGATTAAGTCTGAGAAGGTACATTTTCTCTTGAGATGCATGCCTTCGACAAAGTAATATTTACCAGTTATTAGTCATGTTTTCCAGTAAACTGCTAAAATTTTCTGTCCTATTGTTTCGGTGGTTTAAAACCAAAAGATCCTTTTTTTTTTTTTTTTTTTTTTTTTTTTTGTTTTTTTTTTTTTTTTTTTTTTTTTTTTTTTTTTTTTTTCTTCTTTGTTGTTGTTATGGTTTCCTTTTAGTAAGATTGCAGTGACCAGATTTGTCTCCAGCTTTATGGAGCACAGTATAATGCACCACTGCCCCTCCCTCACCTGTTGCTGCACACTGCCACTCAGAAGGTTACTGTATTTTTCCATCTGTTACAACACAGGCAAAGTTGCCTGTTTGGGAATCTTTCTGTTCTTGAATAATGCGGACAGTCCTGGAATAAAAACTAAATTTAAGTCACACATTACTCTGGTTCTGTTTTGTAACTGCAGTAAAAAGGTAGAATATTCTGTCCAATAAGCCTTTTTACTTGAAAATGACCACATTTAACAGGTATTTATATATGCTTATAACTAACGGACCTGTTTATTTTTGAAGCAGTAAGAAAGAAATTGCTTTACAATTTAAAAAAAAAAAAAAAAAAAAAAAAAAAAAAAATGAAAAAAAAAAATGAAAAAAAAAAAAAAAAAAAAAAAAAAAAAAAAATTATAAATTCCCCAAATTTGTGGTAATTTAACTCAAGGTTATCATATCATGAGATCATATCTCGTATTATGACTATTAGTTTTATTAAGTTGTTTTATTATATTTGTGCTCCCCTTTTTCTCGATGCATGACCATTAACAGGGTGGTGTTCACAATGTTATGGGCATGCCTCTAAAATCTATAGTATTGTTGGTGCTAATTACAGCATGACTAAAGTTATTACATCACATCAACATTAGTAGGTCCCCTTGTTTTGGTTTTAGTACTTGTGGGTCAGAAGTGGATAGTTTTTATTTTGAAATGTTATCTTCTTAGATATAGTAATTCTGTTTTTGAACTCTATTTAAAATTATATTAGGCCTGTAGGCATGTGGTATAGCGGTAGACCAATGACTCCGTATCCGGGTCCTGTATGGTGGTGTTGTGATTGTTTTAAAGAGTTTCTTTAATTTTATTTATTTAAAGTAATACAATGTCAAGTATATTGGGGCTAATTAGCACTGAGAGATGATACTCATTTATGTTATAGGTCTCTATAAACAAATGGTGCTTTTTGAACTGAAGTGTCATCCACTGTTATTATGTTGCTCACTCAAAAATGGTATACTACAAGCAAGGCTATGTAAAATACATGTTCTGTGAAAGAATATTTTGCACTCAGACACAAAAATTGTTGCATGAGCTTTGGATATGTTTGTTTTGCTGGACTCGAGGCTCACATTTTTCTTGGGAACATAATAAAAAGCTTTTAATTTTGTTGTAAAAAGATATTTCTAGTTCTTTAAGAAATCTTGCCAATTCTTACCTAACCAAACCATGTTATCAGAGGAACAGTTTGTATCACATATCCCAAATGTGCCACACCTCAGGGAGTTCTTGACTAAACTATGAGAAACGTCATTTATAAATGGAGACATTTATGCAGACTTTGATTTGAATAACACAATAAACACAATAAACGAGCTGGCTCCAGCCAGCAAAGTTCCCAAACTACACATTAGCATTCAGTGAACTGCTACCTTAAGCAGTCAGTGGAAACATTACACCAGTGATGTCTAAACAAAGTCCTCTATGCCTAGTATTCTGGATATTTTAGATCTTTCCCAGGTTCATCACACCTGAATCAAGTGATGGTTCATTACCAGGTCCCTGCAGAACATGATGGCATTCTGACGAGGTAATTCAAGCTTTTAAATAAACTGTGTTGGAGCAGGAAAACATCTAAAGCATACAGGACATCGGCCCTTGAAAACTGGTGTTAGACACACCTGCATTACACTGATGATCAGTTTACACAGCTAACCTGCTACTGTGTTTTCTTATGCCCTAAAGTCAAGAAACTTATGTGGTAAATATTTGACTAACTGTTTATGGGTGCACCGATTGTAATTTTCTGGCTGATCACCAAGCCTGACCCACCAATTCTGATTTTGGCAGATCCTTTTGTTTTTTATCACTGACACGTCAGAAGTTCAATGTTCCAATCTTATTTATTGAAAAACATTAAACAATACTAGTGGAACAATTCAAACGCCACATGAGGTAGTGCTGTTAAATATAAATGAAAAGTTTAGAGCATTGTAAGGAAATGGGGGCCGATTGATAGGTGTAATTTTTATATTGAATACATACAGTCAGAAGATCTTTGGCCATATGTCAAATAAGGTTTTTTTATGAAAGTGATTCCAGGTCATAAATGTAGATATTGCTAGAGCTGGTTCTTAAGAGGTTCTATTCTACCCACAATTCTGCTTGGTATACTTGCCAACAGACTGGTCAGTATTGGCGCTAAGTATAGCCTGATTGAATTGTGGATAAGAAAGCACTGAGGTCAAAGTGGACCTAAATGGGGGGAAAGGGGGTGCTTTGGTGGTGGTTTTTGTTGTTGTTGTTTGTTTTGTTTTCAGTGTGGCACAGAAGTGTAGGTCTTTGTCTCTGTAACCTCTTAATATTTTTGTTTTTCCAATGCTAGGGGTGCATTATAAACACCCAATGTGATAATATTGGTGATTATTGCAAGAACAAGATCCCAGATAATGAAGAGACTATTGATGTACTGGGGAAAAAAAAACATCTAATGTTTCCTCCTCAACAAGGTTTTATTAGAAAATGTTCCTTCTCACTGGGATCTGCTGTTTGAACGAACTTAGTTGTAGATGTTTTTGACTGGTCAACCTTACCACCTCTTTACCTTCTAACATTTTTTTATGCTGCATTAAACAGGTGTCAGCCTGAATGCATAGTAATTAATTAATTAATTGACTAAGACCCATTGGAGTCCAGTGAATACTTCACTATATGCATATTTTGTACAGTGATACTTTGGTAACGAGTTTGAGATGAATTGTGCAGCCTGTTCCAACACTGTGGCACACAGAAGCGAATCTTTGAAAATCCACTGCAAATATTTTATTTTCCCGAGGCAAGCTTTGTCGAGCCAAAAAAGTTTCATTCATTCTGATCGTTTTGATTGCACTTCCAGTAAACCAGCGCATGACCACACGTGCATGTGGGAACAAGGAGGGGAAGTGTCTACTAGTCCAAATTTCTTTCCAGATTTTTTTTTTTTTTTTTTTTTTTTTTTCAGGCATTGAAATAAAGCATTGTAACAAAAAAATTACATAATTCAGACTAAATAACAAAGAATCTGACATAAATTTTGATCTCTTATCCTAAATGAAATGGTTTAAAAATGCAAAAGTAAGAATGCTAAACTACTACCATAAGAAAATATAAAGTTAACGATATTTGATTTTAATCCCTAAAACAGGAAAATTATGTGATGTAAAATCGTCTTACTGCAGAGAGAGGTCATTCTGTCACTTTTTTGCATTGTAGTAGACATGACCCGTTTGTACAGTCAAAAGAACGAATGTTGAATCTCCCAAAGATGGGCTAAAAGCTTATCTTTTTGTTTGTGCTTCCCTTAGAAAACAGTGATCCACACACTGCAAAAAACTCTTAATAACTTTCCATTTCAGGTCTTGTGAGCCTGAGCTGTAGTGTATAATTAAAAACATGCAATTTGGATTCTCTGTTTCTACACATTACGCCTTCAGATTTTATCATTTGAAAAGGGTCAGTCGATGGCAGTTTTTATTATTAAGGTTAGCATATGCTTTAGGTTGACATGGGTTTACCTTTGATTTTCATGACAGTTCACTTTTGACATGGGCGGATTAGCTGTTTATTGCAGGATGTGTGACGCTGCAGGGACACAACCCTGCCTCAACTCATGGGTTTTGAAATGGCTGATTCAATATTTCATATTCATTTGACAAACGTATACATTTCCTCAAAACATTTATGTACTAGTGGCTTAAAATAACCTTGCTGAAGCAGTAGGTTTTTTTTTTTTATTTTTTTTCCCCCAAAGCCTTTATAGATCTGCTGGTAGAAACAGCTCTACTGCATCACGCTACCAGATCTGCTTTGCACCACGGCACAGTCTTGGAAGGAGAGCGATTCACCAGTATAGATGATAATCAAGCTACTTGCTTTCAGAGCTCATTGCTCACTCAGCTGCAGCTGATCGAAGGCCAGCTGTTAAGGTAGCAGCACACAGATTGGTATCCCATTGACTCCTCTGGGATCTGGCTTTAGCTGTTTGACTGACTCAAGGCTGTAGTGTTATGAGTTTTACACTTTTACTGTCTATACAGCCACAGCAATACTGTGCTGCTTATAGATGCTTTTCTTTATGGGCCAAGTAAGCTGAGAAGAAGCAGGTGGCAGATATTTGGACAAAAAATAAATAAATATTGGCCTAATTCACTTGCTGATTGATAATATTGGCCTAGTCTTTGGATCAAAATCTGTTCATTGGTGTATGAAATGTAATTATTCTGATACATATGTGTTTTTATTACATAATATTGTTTTAGCAGATACGTCTGTGCCATAAATAGATGCAACAATGTGTAATAGTATTTGTTGCGCTGACTAACAAATAAACCAAACATTGGTATTATGCCCGATGATATATTGCAAATATGTCATTGTGAAAGCATTGTTTACATTATAAATGTTGTAAAGGACTGTTTGAAGGGTGTGTTTGTTAGCTATGATATTCTATGTGTAAGAAATACTCTTTGCATGTCAGTTTGTGTTCAGCCTGCTGGATGTAGTCCCACTGTAATAGATGCCCACATGTGACAACCCCCCCCACTTACCAGTCATCATTCTGTAGTGTTTTTCAAATCACATTTAATACAGCTTGACTTAATTACAGCTCATGTAAGATATCAGGTAATATGGGGTTATGTAATGAAGAGCAACACTAACCTGTGACCCTAAGGTTTAGTCTCTAGGCTTCTGTTTATACTGCCATTATCTGCCTTTTATGATACTTCTATTAAACTCAAGTTTGATTTCACACTGCGAAAGTCAGATTTTCTCTAATAGTGGGCTCTTATTGAACAGATGACATACAGCAGACCATTTCTCCTGGCCAGCATAGAATGAATCTTCTTTAATAAGCAGTTCTTGTTGTAGTTTAGGGGGGAAATTAAATGGCAATAATATTTCTTTTTGGTTGTGTCCCTAAAGCAAATGAGTGCAGTAAAAGAAAAATTACAATTCACTGGGCCAGCAGTTCGATTGCAAATGCCTACGAAAGCATGAACTTTTAGACCTAATCTTGTTAAATATTAGGGTTGGATTTAACCATTTTGACCCTCATCATTAGGCCAACAAGTGTAATAATACAGCCTAGCCATTGCCTTCCTACGCAGTTCTGCTCGATTCTCATCTCCCTTCAGTGCTCTATCTGGGCTTTCTCCCATTGAGCTGTATTTCTCCGGTAGAATTTCAACCGCGACAATCAGCGAACAGAAGGAGAAGTTCTGAACGATGACATTGATTTACTGTGCTGTTTTAGAATTGTAGTCTGCCTGTAGTTTGGCAATATCGACAGAGAAGGTGAACAAGGGGTGCCAAAGTTCAGTCCTCAAGAGCTACCATCCTGCAACTTTTAGAGGCATCCCTGCTCCAACATGCCTGAGTCAAAAGGCTGAATCCCTCACCAGCAGTAACTCAGCTCTGCAGAGGCTTGGTAATGAACCATTTATTTGTTCCTGGTGTGTTTGAGAATAGATGCATTTAAACGTTGCAGGATGTTCGCTGGACTTGGGCACCCATGACGTGAACGAAGTCATTCAATCTGTGTCAGCCACACTTCCAGATATTGAATTAACATTAACAGCTATCTGGTTTGGCTCTTCACTTCTCTTTTTGCAGTGGGTGATGGTTGTTGACGGCACTGGCAATTTCCGGTGAGACGCATGACGTCGTACTGGCGCATTACATGCGTCACCCCATGCGATGGGGTAAAATTTAAAACTTCAACAGAGTCCACGCCTCTAGCAGGCAATCGTTCCTCAATAGCCGAGAGGCCAGACCCTCTGTACGAAGCAAAGCGTAGAACCAAGGAACTGGATTTTACCAGGCTAGTAACAATACTACATATTACATAGATTGTTAGCACCTTGATGCAAATGACAAACTTAATTGCTTAAAAACGTCTTATATTACAGCTACAATACTGGTGTAGATGTCAGTTTGTTCTTTTGAATTGCATTACATACTTGAGTCCTGGTGTATTTCCTCCCAGTACACTTATATCAAAGCTCATGTTGTCAATGTAAATACGACGGTTATGGGTGTAGAGTTTGCTTATGGGTAAACACTCACTGAAGAGGCCCTTTTCAGCTAAAAACAGATGTTTCAGTGTCCTTGCTATTAAACTAAAAATGAGAGGAGAGACTTTGTGACCTTTTTGCACATAAATTGCTTTTATAGACACTGCATAATTATTTGTATTTAATTATGGATTTCAATGAATTAAACATAAAATGGTGACTTGATGGTAACCTGACAATGTTTTTAAAAAGCACTAGTTTAAATAATCATCTTGTATGTTGAGTTTTTCTCTAAAAGGTTAAATGCAGATGGGTTTTTTCCTCTTTAAGGGGTTTGTTGATGAGTTTCTTTGTTGAGATCTGATGGCTTATCTCAAATACTGTAATTTTAGTAATCTACCAGGTCTTACATTGTTATTCAAGTCAATTTTTGCATCAAAACTGTTGCCAGTATCAAGTCAAAGCTTTCCAAAAAATCTCTGTGACACCCTAGTACTGTCTTTACTTCTGTGAAAGCTCAGTCTGTAGTTTGCTCTACTAAAAATAGTGAAGCATAAACAGGTAAAGGTTAGCTGGCAAACATAAAGCAGCTCTGAAGTCTACACAGTCCTGCTTAAAACCCAGTTATATATACATGTATAATAAAAATGAGATCCTGTTAAATCATTTTGAATTTTTTCATTTTAGTTAAACTGAGAAACAAACTCTTCTCTATGGAGGAGGAAAAAACATTCAATAACCCAGTTGTACACCCTTAAACGTTACACTTTGTTGAAGAAGCTTTTAAGTTTAGCATTCAGTCTATTTTGGTAGCAGTGTATCAGAATCCCACATCTAGACAACAGTTGCCCTCTCGACCTTGCTGAGTGTGAAGAAACAGCACTGCTTTGGTGATTCAACAGATTTTTTTTTTTTTAGTGATTTAATCTGGACTGTGGCTTAATCTTTCCAAAACGCCATTTATTTTTATTTATTTATTTTTTTTTTAATTTTTATTTATTTATTTTTGTGTGGGGTTTTTTTTTTTTTTTTTTTTTTTTTTTTTTTTTTTTTTTTTTTTTTTGACTTGATGTATGGTGGGCCTCACTGTGTTGTAAACACTGAATAATTTCAACCACCCTGACAAAATCTACAGTTCCATTTGAAGAAAAGTTACTACAGATTATGATGCATTTACCACTGTGTCTCACTATAGTTAAACCTGGATGTCTTCGTTGAAAGAAAAGGTTTTTGTGTACATTCCTACTCTTTAGTCTTAATATATTTACTTGGCAGCCTCTCTGGCAAGTTTTAGTTTTGTCTTTTAAAATAATTTTGAGGAAACCTCCAGTTTCTGTAATGTCACTGTTGTCCCATATTTGATCAAATGAGAAGTGACTGTCTTCCCTTCATCATGGTAAGAATGTAATGCTGGGGATCTCTCTAACTGATGCCTACGTAGAATGAGATCATTTTGATCCTGTTTTACCTCTCTGCACACTTTGGCTTCAGCTAAATGATGCAAATGAGAAAATGTCTGGAAGGTTCTGCTTGGAATGGAGAAATCTTTTCTGGCAGTCAGAATCGCTATAATTGATCGTTATGTATTCAAGAAGAATGCTGAATGCTGAACTAGAATCAAAAGGTTTTTTTTTATCAAAGCATTAGCTTAAGGGTGTTCACACTTATGCAGCCAGGTTATTGCTTCTTTTTCATGGTTAACTTGTTTTTTTTTTTTTTTTTTTTTTTTTTTTTTTTTTTAGCAGATGTGTTAAATTACCTTGGGAAAAAGTTTGTAAATGATTTGTCAAGGTCTTATTTTCTTACCTCTCAAAAACTCTGTTTTTTAATTGGGATGTATACACTTTTTCAAGCCACTGTAAGTTGACTGTAGATTGTATTAGTAACAGGTACATGGCAATAATAAACAAAATTACATGTCATTTTTTTTATCAGATTTTCTTCAGATCCCAGATCATGTTTAGCCTGTCTTAGTGAAGTAAACACTTTGCATCCTAAGAGTACAGTAGCTGTAATTCTTAGAGTAGAGTTGTAAAGTTTTGGTTTCAGAACTATACGAACTTTGCTTCTTGTGACAAACACTTCGAACCAGGGCTAGATTATCAGGAAAGCATGCAATATTCAATAATATCGGTGAATGTTGTGATAACAATGATTTGTTATGAATAAACACATGATAAAACTATGCTAATATATTTTAGCATTTGGTTCATGGCGGACATAAAGCCCAGACAATGAATAGTCTATTCAGCTAATGCGGGGGGAAAAAAGAAATTTATTTCCATCTCAACAAAAACAACAAGTTTTTACTGAAAAAGTTGCTTTAGATGATCCGCTGTTTTGGTATTGAAACAACTTGGTGTTAGTTTTTAATTACTTTACCGCCTTATCACTTCCTAACATCAGAAAAATGTATGATGCATTAAACAACAAGTCTCATCAATTATACTACTGGCATACAGAGGCTGAATGCGCGTTGCTTAAATAATAAGCTAACATTTATTGCAGTCCAAGCAGTTCTTTGTGTTATGCATATTGCGCACACAGTTATTGGGATAACGATCAATTTGGGAGCTAGTTTGCAGCCCTGGTTTGAACTTCCGGCACTAAAAGGCTCAGATCTGCCGAACAAATGGAGATGCTTTTCATGAAAAATACATATATTTCTTTTATTTCATTTTCATAGTGAAACATATCAAAGTAGTGTTTTGCTGTATTGTTTTTTTGCCTGTTTTTGCCTCTTATTCTCCCTTTTTGGGTTTTTCGTCCCTTTCATAACAAACAGTCACAAACGCATTTTTCTCTCATGGTAATTTGACTTCTTTGACTTTTGACTTCTGCCTCTAGTTTCTCCTTTTTTCCACAGTCTTCCTCTTAGCCATCTATGATTCATACACAAAATGTTTTTCTCTTCAACCATTAACAGCTTTAACCTGTGTTAATGAGTTTTTGAGGGCGAAAAAAATCCAAAACATCTTTTTCACTGCGTTCCTTGTAGTTTTTGGCACATTTGAGCTCATATCCAATTGTTTCTACATGAACATTGTTTATGCTTTTAGTTTTTTTTTTGAGGGGAAAAATATTCATATATGTTGCTGTATTGAAAGTAGAGACAGGATATGATATGTTGAGCCAAGTTAACACATGCTTGTGTGTGTTTTCTGTGTGTGGGTTTTTCTCCATCTCGTTTGTGTATGCTGCTACTAACCTTGGATTGGATTGGCTGGACTGGACTTGCTTCTTCATCTGGCCTGGTGTGGTTCTGCTCCCCTGTGGTTTGCATTGCCCTATGCACCTCTGCCTTCTTGGTGTTCGGCAGGCATCGGTAAACTGTCCACTGCCGATGGTAAAGCTTTTGCAGACCCCGAGGTGCTACGCCGACTAACATCATCAGTGAGCTGTGCGCTGGACGAGGCAGCCGCCGCCCTGACCAGAATGAGAGCTGAAAACACACTCAACGCCGGCCAAGCCGACAAGTATGTATCTCGCCCATTCTTTCACCATCACTCTGCTTTTAGATGTCTTCAGCGTAGACAGCATACTGAAATCATAGGTGTTTTTCTTGGAGGTGCTTGTGTGAACGTGAGGCGTATGTGTATCCACCTGTCACCGTGGCAGTAATTGTAGCAGTCTGGTTATTTTCAGCCGTAGTTTAGCAGAAGCGTGTTCAGATGGGGATGTCAACGCTGTGCGGAAACTGTTGGACGAGGGACGAAGCGTCAATGAGCACACAGAAGAGGGGGAAAGCCTCCTGTGCCTCGCCTGCTCGGCTGGCTACTATGAACTTGCACAGGTAGGAAACAGATTCTTGTCTCTTTTACAACCATCAATCAACGTTTCGTTATCTCATGATTTGACTTTGCACCAACAGGTTTTGTTGGCAATGCATGCCAACGTAGAGGACCGGGGCATCAAGGGGGACATAACACCATTAATGGCTGCTGCCAGCGGAGGTTACGTGGACATCGTCAAACTGCTTTTGGTTCACGGGGCAGATGTTAATGCACAGTCCTCCACAGGTAAAACTATCCTAACTAATCCCCCCCCCAAATAAAACATTTAGTTCTCTGTTTTCTTGGGTATTAACCCCGTCTTTGTCTTTCAGGGAACACAGCTTTGACGTACGCATGTGCCGGTGGCTTCGTGGATGTGGTGAAGGTGCTGCTGAAAGAGGGTGCAAACATTGAGGACCACAACGAGAACGGACACACACCTCTCATGGAGGCAGCCAGCGCGGGCCACGTGGAGGTGGCCAGGGTACTCCTGGAGTATGGCGCTGGCATCAACACGCACTCCAATGAGTTCAAGGAGAGCGCTCTCACACTCGCCTGCTACAAAGGTCCGAATTTAAATGTGTCTCTGTATCGTTTGTGTCCTGTCAGTCGCTGTTTTTAACTTAGTTGCCTAACCCTTTAAATTTCAGACATTTATCATTTCTGTGTTTGCTGCAGGTCATCTGGATATGGTTCGCTTTCTTTTGGAGGCTGGAGCAGACCAGGAGCATAAAACAGATGAGATGCACACGGCGCTGATGGAGGCTTGCATGGTGAGCATCTGACCCAAACCTCAGTCACTTCAACACCAGATCTGATGGAGCGGTTAGCATTCTAATATGTAACCAAAATATTTTCACATTTAATATTTTTGAACACTATTGTGACATACTGTACAGATAGAACAGGTAAAATGTTTAATAAAATGTAGATTTTTTTTCTTTCTTTCTTTCATTGATTGAGTTTTGATTTGGTGAAACTTGTCAAAACCCTGTTTTTTCTAAATATAATATAATACGATAATAAAAGTAATCAAGTATTATTTAAATATTGACAGCATTTCCCATGTGTTTGTAGCTGCAGCAACACAAATAATAAAATTAAACAGAAATTGTATTTCAGGTTATCTCGCCTTGTTTTGCATGTCCAGTGACATTTTAACCATGGAAATTGGCCAAATTCAGCCAAACGGGGACATGTATTTATTCAGGTGCTTATCTCTACATTCTCTGTGTCTCGCTGTCCCAGGACGGCCATGTGGAAGTGGCGCGGCTGCTGTTGGACAGCGGTGCTCAGGTCAACATGCCAGCTGACTCCTTCGAGTCACCTCTCACCCTCGCAGCTTGTGGAGGACACGTGGAGCTCGCAGCATTGCTCATAGAGAGAGGCGCCAATTTGGAGGAGGTACATAAGGAGAGTTTAGAAGGAAATTCAAAGACAAAAAGTTGTACACTTTTTTATTCTCTGGAGGTGCAACTAATAATATAAATTGCAACTTTTTTTAGTTTGGATGAAATGCTTCCCTATAGCTATTAGGATCTAGTCCAGTGAACTACAGTTAAACATAATTATCTAAGGATGATCCTTATTGAAGTGAATGAGAGTATCTGAAATTGATGGAAGAATTATATCTTAATTTGGAGTGTGAAATATTCTGTCTCACCTCTGTAGCTAGTTTCCAAATCAGTATAATAACACACCTTTGCTATAACAGTGTGATGTTCATCCTTGTCCTCTGCTTGTCTCCAGGTTAATGACGAGGGCTACACTCCCCTGATGGAGGCAGCAAGAGAAGGTCATGAGGAGATGGTAGCACTGCTGCTGGCTCAAGGTAGGAAGCTTATGTTTCCCCTCACGTCTATGTCTTTCATGTCCACTCCCCTCTTTGTGTCGTACTACACAGCTGTTTATCTGTTATTTTTTTTAATGCAAAATCAGAACAATGAAGATTCCTAAAAAACAAAGATATGATTGTTTTGTCCATATTTCCTGTCTTTTAACAACCATTTTCATTTGATTTCCAGGTGCTAACATCAATGCCCAGACAGAGGAGACTCAGGAGACTGCGTTGACTCTGGCATGCTGTGGAGGCTTTCTGGAAGTGGCTGACTTCCTTATTAAAGCAGGAGCCGACATTGAGCTGGGCTGCTCCACTCCTCTAATGGAGGCTGCACAGGAGGGCCATCTGGAGTTGGTAAAATACCTACTGGCTGCAGGTGAGCGAGAACAAAACTAACTGCATGTTAACTGCAGTTTTATCACACCTGAGTTCACTCTCTCTAGCCACACCCAGTCCTGATTAGTGCCAATCATGACATCACTTAAATAGGACCTGCCTGACAGCATGAAGTACATGAAAAGATCCTCAAAAGCTTAACATTATAATGAAATCCAAAGAAATTCAGGAACAAATGAGAAATAAAGTAATTGACATGTGTCAGTCTAGGAAAGGTTACAGAGCTGTTTCTAAAGCTTTGGGACTCCAGTGAACCACAGTGAGAGCCGTTAACCATAAATGGTAAAAACATGGAACAGTGGAGAACCTTCCAATGAGCGGCCGGCCGACCAAATTATCCTAAGAGAGCAGCAACGTCTCATCCAAGAGGTCACCAAAGACCCCACAACAACAACATCCAAAGAACTGCAGGCCTCACTTGCCTCAGTTAAGGTCAGAGGTCAAGAAAGAAACTGGGCAAAATGGCCTCCATGGCAGAGTTCCAACGTAAAAACCATTGCTGAGCTAAAAGAACATTAAGGCTCGTCTCAATTTTTTCCAGAACACATCTTGATGAGCCCCAAGATTTTTGGGAAAATACTCTGAAGAGACAAAAAGTTGAACTCTTTGGAAGGTGTGTGTCTCATTAAGTCTGGTGTAAAAGTAACACCGCGTTTCAGAAAAAGAGCATCATCCCAACAGTAAAACATGGTGGTGGTGGTGTGATGGTCTGGGGCTGTTTTGCTGCTTCAGGACCTGCAAGACTTGCCGTGATAAATGGAACAGTGAATCCTGCTGTCTACCAAAACATCCTGATGGAGAATATCCGGCCTCTGTTCCTGACGTCAAACTGAAAACAACGTGGGTTTTGCAGCAGCACAATGATCCAAAACACACCAGCAAGTAAGCCTCTGAATGGCTGACGAAAAACAAAATGAAGACTTAGGAGTGGCCTAGTCAAAGTCCTGACCTGAATCCTGTTGAGATGCTGTGGCATGACCTTAAAAAGGCCATTCATGCTCAAAAACCCTCCAATGTGGCTGAATTATAGCAATTCTGCAAAGATGAGTGGAGCCAAAATTTCTCCATAGCTGGAAAACACTCATTACAAGTTATCGCAAACGCTTGATTGCTGCTGTTGAAGCTAAGGGTGGCCCAACCACTTATTAGATTTAGGTGGCAATCACTTTTTCACACTGGGCCATGTAGGTTTGGATTTTTTTCTCCCTTTAATAGTGAACACCTTCATTTAAAAACTGCATTTTGTGTTTACTTGTGTTGTCTGAGTAATATTTAAACTGGTTTGATGTTTTTGAAACACCAAAGTGTGGCAAGCATGTTAAGAAATTGGAATTCAGGAAGGGAGCAAACATTTTTTCACACCACTGTATAACCTGCTTTAAGAGTCCGACACCTGCACTTTTTTTAAAATTACAAATATGTCTGCTTTGTCTGCCGTTCAGGAGCAAACGTTCATGCCACCACAGCAACAGGAGACACAGCATTGACGTATGCGTGCGAGAATGGACACACTGATGTGGCAGATGTGTTGCTTCAGGCGGGAGCCAATCTGGTACTCTCACAATACTCTTTTTCAGTCTTATCAGTGTTGATGTTGTTTAAGAAAAACAGGAAATTACTCTGTAAAGGTACCCTGAAACCTGAAGTAATTCCTCTGATCTTTAGGAACACGAGTCTGAAGGAGGACGGACACCTTTGATGAAGGCAGCAAGGGCGGGACATCTGTGTACAGTGCAGTTTCTTATCAGCAAAGGTGTGTTTCTAATCTGCTGTTCAAATGAGAAAGTTTTGAAGATTATTTCTTCTGCATAATTTGTTGAAAAGCTAAAATGTAGAGTTGAGGTCAAAATGGTCACTGGTGTGCACTATATTCACTTCAGTCAGGTTTTGTAACTGGATCTTTTTTTTTTTTCCTTTTTTTTTTTTAATTGTTTTTTTTTTTTTTTTTTTTTTTTTTTTTTTTTTTTTTTTTTTTTTTTTTAAATCCTGGATTATTTGTTGCGTTTGATTCCTAAGTTGTATGTTATATGCAAGGTTGAGTTACTTTGTTGTTTAGAGGAGTTTGTCTGTTTTTCTTGAGTTTTTGGTGCAAGAAGGGCCTTCCAATAAATCCTGTGTGTTTTTCTCTTGCTTAGGTGCTAATGTGAACAGAGCTACTGCCAACAATGATCACACCGTGGTGTCCCTGGCCTGTGCTGGAGGGCATCTGGCTGTGGTGGAGTTGCTGTTGGCGCATGGAGCAGATCCCACACACAGACTGAAAGTAATGCTCCCATTCTTAACATGTAGTTTGTTGAGGCTCATTATGCTTCCCTGATTGTATTTAAATATGACTCATAATGAAAACCACATAATGTTCTGTCTTTAGGATGGTTCAACCATGTTGATAGAAGCTGCTAAAGGTGGCCACACTAACGTGGTGTCCTACCTGTTGGACTACCCCAACAACATTCTGTCTGTCCCAGCTCCTGATCTTTCCCAGCTCACGCCCCCGTCACAAGATGCTTCTCAGGTATATACAGCTTTACATCTTTTTAATAATGCTTTGCAAAAATAAATATTAGCTTTCGTCCAGTCACACTCAATGTCATCTACCTAAATGTAACATAAATTTGTTCTACCAGGTTCCACGTGTCCCATTCCAAGCTCTCGCTATGGTAGTGCCCCCTCAAGAACCCGACAGAGCCCCATCAATCATTGCTACGCCCCCACCCGTCTCGAGCAAAGGTAAACCATGCTTTAACCTTCAGTGATTTAAACATTATAGATCGATGGAAGCCAAGAATGGCTATATCTACTTTAATTCATTTTGAAGAGATTTTTCTCAAGATCGTAACTGTTAATATTTTAAAAAACAAAATCAGTTGTAAAGATGATGGCGTGATTAATCTACTAAACCAAGCAGTTTTGTCAGAGGCAGTTTAATCCCTTACTATTGCCTTCTTGACACTGTGAAAATAACAGTTAATGCACTGGTCTGAAATGGATGTTTTCATCTGTAACCAGCTGTAGGCATCAATGGCGAAATTAATTTAAAATCTGATTGGCTGACTGAGATATTGGAAAAATATATAAAATCAATAAAACCACCAAAGGAGAGCCATTTCATTCAAAATTAAATACTGTTTTTAATAATTAATAAATACTCTGTTAAATAAATAAATGTCCCCATAAAATAAAAACAAATATTTTTAAAAATATTTTTTAATAGGGAAAAGAGAAATGCTGCCAATTTTTTGGCTGACTTTTTAAGAATGTTTCAAATTTCTAAAAAATGTATTGAACTGATTAAAAATTGTTATATCAAAAGCATCTCAAGGTTATTGAAAGTATCTGCTGAAATCTGAAACATTCAGAAAAAGTCGCTTCCCCCTCATTTGAATATAAGAACATAAAATAAAAAGAGCCTGAAATAAAAACAGAGTAAAAAATCTGTAAGTCCCTGAAATATGTAAAGTAGCTGTACAAAATAAAACACCAAGTGGAAAAAATAAATAAAACCATAATTCACAAAATAATCCCCACCTTAAATTTAAAAAAAAAAAAAAAATAATTAACATTTTGTATTTATTTAATTGAGATATGAGTATTTATTTATTTATTAATAACAGCATTTATGTATATATATTTTTTTATTTTAAATTGAATGGCTCTCCAAAAACACTGAAAACCCTACACTGTCCATTTTAATGCTAAGATGAGTGGAAGTTTACAGTTACTGTACAGTTTTGAAGACAAGATACTAAACTCTATACAATAAATAAATAAACTGAAACAATAACTTTCTGTTTTTTAAATTTAAAAAATGGTCAAAAAATCCGTGGAGATGAGTCAAAAATTGGGTCCCGAAAAGTTTGGAAAATGTTTGCTGAAAATACGTCTGAAATTATGAAGGCATCCTGGGTTTTGTGAAGCCGTGCTTGTTTATTTTTTAACCCTTTTGTAACTTTTAAACTTAATCTCTGTTGTTTTAAAATCAGCGGTGTCCAAACAGAGACAAGCAGCCCTTCAGCCAGGTGTCCCCAATGCAGTCGGCCGTGGGCCTGAAGCAGAACCTTTGCCGCCCTTCCATTTGTGTCCGCCGTTGGAGTGCATAGTGGAGGAAACGGAGGGAAAGCTGAATGAACTGGGCCAGAGAATAAGCGCCATTGAGAAAGCTCAGCTCCAGTCACTGGAGCTCATTCAGGGGGAGCCGCTCACCAAAGACAAGATTGAGGAGCTAAAGAAAAGCAGAGAAGAACAGGTATAATCCATCATCTACCTCTGAGTCCTAATCCTAACTAAAATGATCATTATTTTATGTAAAACTCCATCAAAAAAAAAGGTCAAATATAGGTGTGGCTATTGTGTACCCAGGTGCAGAAGAAGAAGAAAATCTTGAAGGAGCTTCAAAAGGTGGAGCGCCAGCTGCAGCTAAAAACACAGCAACAGTTCACCAAAGAGTACATGGAGGCAAAGGGCTTAAAAGAAGATCAGGAGGCAGGGCAGAGTCAGGGTCCGGGCCCGGGGCCTGGGAGTATGGCTACTGTTCCGGGGCCCCTTTCTACCCCTCCAGGTGGTCAACTACCGACTGGCTCTGACACGGACGAAGAGGCCAACAAAGATGGGGAACAGGAGCAGCCGCCAGGGGAGGAGGGGGAAGAGGTAATATTCTCATTTACTATGCCACGACCTAAATCTACCACCAGGGTGTTGTGGTAGATTTCCAATCTCCTTTTTTGTAGAGCTTTAGCCTGTCAGTATGGACTTTTAACTGATTCCAGTTTCTCTTTAAGAACTCTATAAGTAATGACATAAAAGACATTGAGAATACATTTTTCTGGTCTTCGTGCTTTGCGATGTTACTAATTATTTACATTAGGAGCAAAGGTCGTGTACGAGCAAGCAGTAAACAAAGCCAAAATGACAAGAGTTGACGTTATAAAATGGTTTTAGCAATTTAATGTCATGGTGAGAGTCACAGAGTAGCAGTTTCTGTGTGTGTATCCTACACACTGTTGACCTTTTAAGGTTAACTCAGAGATTTCCAATAGGCTACCAACACTTCCTGAATGTTTCAAGATGAACAGAGGTTAAAAGCTCAAAAGGATCGAACAGAGCACATGCACAGCCTTCCTGTTATCTGCTAAAAGTCTTGCTCTCTCTCACTTTCTCCAAACCCAAATGAACTGCAAACATTTCTGTATGTGTACTTAATGGTTACCTTTTTAGAAACTTCTTACATCTTTGTGCTTCATCTGATTTCATTTTCAACAGCTCACTGATAATAAAAATGGCTAACTTTGATTCGTTCACCCAAAGCATTCATGCAAAGAGTGTTGTTGTTAACATGGTCTGGTAGTGTTTAGCTTATTGCACTCACTGATTGGATTTTCAAGTTTCTGACCAGCCAGTCATCTCTCAGGGCCAATCAAGCTGCAAATCAACCAAATCCACTCACCAGCTGTTTTCACTGTTCATCTCTCCCCTTAATGCCATTTTGAAATATTCTTACAGACTCAATAAACTAAAGGTGCTTTCTTTGTGTTTCCAGGATGAGGAGGATGATGATGAAGATTTGGGCACAGAAGATGACGCAGATGGAGAAGAGGATGACTACCCCAAGCTTCCTCAGGTGGGCACAATCCTCTGCAGGGATGGGCCTCAGCCGCCACAGCAGCCACCTCTTCCTCCTTCGCCCCAGACCCAACCTCAGCCGCCTCCTCCGCCTCTTCAGGCTGCCTTCGTCCCCATCCAGCCCCTGCCAGAGTACAACCCTGCAGACTACCCAGGAAGTACGAGCCCAGAGCTGCAGAGGGTGCTGGTAGGGCAGCAGATGTTGGGGCAGCAGATGTTGGGGCAGCAACAACAAAGTCAGGGTCAACAGTTGGCTGGTTTAGGCCCAGGAATGATACCTCAGCCAGCTCCAGATGGGCTAATGGTGGCTACACCCGCACAGACGCTCACAGACACACTGGATGACATCATGGCTGGTGAGGATACTTCCTTGTGGCAGATAAATTTAATTTTTACAATTGCTGACTAACCCAAACCTGCATAAATGGCTGTGTTTTCCCCCTTCTGTATTGCAGCTGTGAGCAGCCGCGTGCCCATGCTAACCACTACAACTTCACCCACACCCCTGTCCCAGCCGCCCACGCAGACGAACCCAAACATTGCCTCTCCTCCTTCAGTCTTGCCCCTCTACCCCTCTGTAGACATAGATGCACATGTAAGTCTTAAAGCCGTTGTTGTGACTCATTTTAGAAGGCAACATCCAACATATACATGCATGAAATGTATTTTATCCTCGTAAGACAGATTTTTTTTTTTTTTTTTTTTTTTTTTTTTTTTTTTTTTTTTTTTTTTTCCCTCACAGACGGAGAGCAACCATGATACGGCGCTGACGCTGGCGTGTGCAGGAGGACACGAGGAGCTCGTGTCTGTCCTGATTGCACGGCAAGCCAACATTGAGCACAGAGATAAAAAAGGTATTTAGGAACAAAGATGGGAAAAATCTCTGCCGTGTCAATAGATTGAACAGTAATGATGATCTCATTCCTTCTGTGCTCCACAGGTTTTACTCCTTTGATACTGGCTGCCACAGCTGGCCATGTAGGAGTGGTTGAGGTACTCCTTGACAAAGGTGGAGACATCGAGGCTCAGTCAGAGAGAACCAAAGACACGCCCCTCTCCTTGGCGTGTTCAGGGGGCCGCCAGGAGGTAAATCACCTTTCAGAGCTACTCACAGTATATTGATGTTGTTTTTCAACATTTTTTTCTGTCACTAACTATGATGCATAACTGTCTTCTATTTGTTTTTTCTCTTTTTTTTCTTTACAGGTTGTGGAGTTGCTGCTGCTGCGGGGAGCCAACAAGGAACACCGCAATGTTTCAGACTACACTCCTCTTAGCTTGGCTGCTTCAGGGGGTTACGTCAATATCATCAAGATACTCCTCAATGCTGGTGCTGAGATCAACTCCAGGTGAGGAGCGAGACACTCAATATTAGCCTTTTATTCAGCTAAGAGCTGATGTGAAAAACTCATTGTTATTGTAGTCCTCCTGTATAGTTGAAATCATGGGTATTACAGTTTTGAAGAGGGAAAACAAAATGGAGTTTGCGAATTTGCATTTCTGAACTTTATTCCCTATCCCATGTTTAAGGATTTTCTCAGTACCTACCCCCCTTCCTTGCACTGTTTATCCATCCATCTGTTGATCTTTTCTAACAGTCTGATATTTGGAGGGTCCATATTTAAATACTGATCACTGTTATAATGTCTCCAGTAACTACACGCTGATCTTTTTATAGAACAACGTCCACAATTGACCAACAGAGGACCGAGAACTCTGAAAAAGTCTTTGGCCTAAAAATATTTCCTTTTTCTGCAGGACTGGCAGCAAGCTGGGAATCTCGCCTCTGATGCTCGCAGCTATGAACGGTCACGTACCGGCAGTGAAGCTCTTGTTGGATATGGGCTCAGACATCAACGCCCAGATCGAGACCAACAGAAACACTGCTCTAACCTTAGCCTGCTTTCAGGGGCGTGCTGAGGTCGTCAGTCTGCTGCTAGATCGCAAGGCCAACGTAGAGCACCGTGCTAAGGTAGACGACTTTCAACCCCGTATTACATCACCTGGGACTTAATATTATTTTATCTTTTTTTGTTGTTGGGCGTCCATTTTTTTTTTTTTTTTTTTTTTTTTGTTTTTTTTAATGAGTGAAGTCATTGTTTCGGCTCTGCTTTTCGTTGCATTCGTTTAGCATCCTCCTAATTGACTTCTTGTTAATACAGACCGGTCTTACTCCGTTGATGGAGGCAGCCTCAGGGGGTTATGCAGAGGTGGGCCGGGTTCTGCTGGATAAAGGTGCTGATGTTAATGCTCCTCCTGTTCCTTCCTCCCGAGACACCGCCCTCACCATTGCTGCTGACAAGGGCCACTACAAGTTCTGTGAGCTGCTCATTAACAGGTAAGGCTTCTTAACATGGCCGTCAACATAGATTTACTTTTTAAAGCGCCTGTATAGTATTCCTCTGTCACAATGCTGCTTGTTTTTATCTTTTTTTTTTTTTTTTTCTGACTCCTTATGGTAACATGTGGTTCCTTCTATTTGCAGGGGTGCTCATATTGATGTACGAAACAAGAAAGGGAACACTCCCCTCTGGCTGGCAGCAAACGGTGGTCACTTCGACGTGGTGCAGCTCCTTGTGCATGCAAGTGCTGATGTGGATGCTGCAGACAACCGTAAAATCACCCCACTCATGGCTGCTTTTCGCAAGGTGTGTGCTTTATTCAATGTTAGGCGTTATCCTGCAGCGCTTTCCCAAACCGCCAGTAGTAAAACTAATCCTTTATCATTTTAGGGTCATGTAAAGGTGGTGCAGTATCTTGTGAAGGAGGTCAATCAGTTTCCATCAGACATCGAGTGCATGAGATATATTGCCACCATCGCTGACAAGGTAGCTTTTGAATTCCTTTCAGATGTTAGAGGTGCATTTCCACCACAGGAAGCTTTTCTAAGAACCCGGGGCAAATCAGATCACCAGACGTTTAATGTAGAAAATAGCACTTGTAGGAATATGGTACTTTTCTTGTCTAGTATAAACTATGAGTGGGTTTCGTGGTGGAGGAGTACTAAACATTTCTTACTTGTTGGATATATTTATCATTAAGTGGCATCCCCAAGTTTAGACGTCTCTACAGCTTATTTTTATGGCAACTTTAAATTATATAACCGTAGTAATTTGTCTCACATTGAATACACACATTGATTTTTACATATTTTAAATTTAAACATATTAGAAAAATTGGCTAACCTTAGTGAAAATGGTTATTACATAAATTTAACATTGCCGTTTAGTTTTCAGCTTTTTGTTGAGGCTGAGGTAATTAACAGTCTCATCACACTTGTTTTTTGGTTTAAGCTTATAATGCTAGACTACTTTACAGAGTTCCAAGATACGAATTAAAACAATCAATGCCCCCAGTTTTATATATTGACCATTATTTAAGTTCAAAAGAAAGGAGGCGCAGACCTATTAACGTTACAGACGTCCTCCGATTTGAAGTGGTGAGGTTTTATTTCTGTTTTATGGTCTAATCGCTGGGAAATTATTTCAAGTCATAGCTGAAAGGTGAATTTTTTTTTTAAAATTATTTTTGTGAGCCTTTTTCTCTCCTTACACTTGGGAACTGAACAACATGTCATATCAAACTGATTACAGGTAGACATTTTAACAGATTGGGGACTGACCATATTCAGCATTTGAAACATACCCACTGTGAAATAATCAAGATTATTGCTGTATTGATCTAATTTGACAGTTTTTAACCACATTCTGAAGCTTGCTGTCCTAGCTGGCAGGACAGCTGCATTTGAAAACCAATAAGTATTTCTGCTATAAAACTGGAACTTCACAGATTAATACTGTGGTGGCTGTATTTCAGCTCAAAGTTCTATAACATTTCCAACGTAGTGAATATCTGCTGCAATTGGAGTGATCCTTTCAGCGTTAGCAGTCCATTTAAATAAACAACCGTGTTTTGATTTCCACCATGAAAACACACACGCAACTGATGGCCGGGATAAAACAAAAGCTTTGGGAATTTAAGTTTTAGGGGGGAAACATTCCGGAATGCACCTTCATACCGCATTTGATGTCCAGGAAAGACCTGGTAACAAGAGTTTTCTCCTGCAGGAGCTATTGAAGAAGTGTCACCAGTGCATGGAGACCATTGTCAAAGCAAAAGACCAGCAGGCAGCAGAGGCCAACAAAAATGCTAGCATTCTCCTCAAGGAGCTGGACTTGGAGAAGGTATTGTTATCATCTCAGACTTGTCATTTCTTAGCATCCAGAAGACAAGCTATGAATAGCAGGAAGCATGTTTTATGTAACACTGTTGTGTCTAACAGTCTCGGGAGGAGAGCAAGAAGCAGGCGCTGGCTGCCAAGAGGGAGAAGAGGAAGGAGAAGCGCAAGAAGAAGAAGGAGGAGCAAAAGAGGAAGCAGGAGGAAGAGGAAGGGCAGAAAACCAAGGAGGAGTCCTCTGAGATGCAGGAGCAGAAAGAGGATTCAGCCGAAGGTAACCTTAACGCAGAAATGCTAAAGAGATTGGGTTTGTGTCGATCACTTGGTTGATACTTTTCTTTCTAAACTTGATCCCTCTTGTCTTTCAGAAAAAGAGGTTCCCATTGAGCCTCCAAGTGCGACCACCACCACCACTATTGGTATATCTGCCACCTCCACCACTTTCACTACAGCATTTGGTAAGAAGCGAGCAAGTGTGGCCACTACCCCAAACACCAATCGGAAGAACAAAAAGAACAAGACCAAGGATTCAGCGCCCAATGAGCCCATCATATTACAAGATCCACAGGTCCGAACTGCTCTTGTTTTTCCTTCAGCCATTAGTACATCTGATAAAATTAGAATTTCATCAAAAATGTATTTCAGTAAAGCGGTTGAAACTTAAAAATTATAGATGCATTGCCAAAAGAGTGATATATTTAGTGTGTTTATTTCTGTCAATTTTTAATTATTGTGGATCACAGGTAATGAAAAGCTAATATTCAGTTTGTCACAAAATCAGAATATTTTTGGAGGGTTTGTAATGGAGAAATGTTCAGTTATTTTCTACACAACCACTGGGAGGACTGCTGACCTGACACATTGACACCCTCTATAAAGAGGGAAAGCCATAAAAAGTTATTGCTGCTAAAGCAGCTGCTTAAAAGTGCTGCATCTAAGCATTTTCATGGGCAGTTGAGTGAAAGAAAAAACTGCAAAAGGTTGCATTAGACTTAAAAAATTGTTTCATGTTATCACATTTTCAGAGAAACTGAATTTTGGGGTTTCATTAATTGTAATGTATAATTATAAATATTAACAGAAATGAACTTCTGAGATCTATCCCTTGGTGTAGTACACTAAATCTATAAATGACTTTTACTTTTCGAATGGAGTTACTCAAATAAAATTTTGTGACGTTCCAATTAATTGGGACGTATTTGCATGAATTTATGGATAAAATCTAATGCTTGCTGACGATTTTATTTTTTGAAGGTTGCACTTGCACAGCACAAGGCTGACAAGAACAAGATCCATGGTGAGCCACGGGGTGGGGGCGGGGGAGTGACTGGTGGCAACAGCGATTCAGACCCCCTGGATAGCACCGACTGTGCCAGTGAGAGCAGCAGCAGTGGGGGGAAGAGTCAGGAGCTCAACTACCTCCCTGACCTCACCTCATCCGCCTCCTCCTCCTCCTCTTCCTCTTCCTCCTCTTCCTCCTCCTCAGCCCCCTCCTCAGGAGCAACCCAGTCCCAGGCCCTCATGCCTGGCCCAGAAAAGAGACACTGTCCTCAGCCGCCGACTGACAACAAAGTGGACAAGGTCACAGTCTCCATCTCGAAGCCAACGCAAAAGTGAGTCTCTGCTGAAGCCTAACTGTAGCTAAGCTTTACAGTCACAAACTGTTAATCGTCCTACGTCTGCCTGTAATACCAGGTCATGACTTAATCATATTACTTCAGTGTCAACATAAATTAAATGTGAGCACTTTTTTTTTTTTTTATCACAGAGCTCCAGATACAAGCGGCGACTCCTCCAACTCCCTGCCTTCCCCATTTAAGACCATGGCTCTTCCGGTGACCTCCCCCAACAGTAAACTCAGCCTCACAAGTCCAAAGAGAGGCCAGAAAAGAGAAGAAGGCTGGAAAGAAGTGGTCAGGAGGTCAGTTTTCAGGTTTTTTTTTTTTTTTTTTTTTTTTTTTTTTTTTTTTTTTTTTAATTTTTTTTTTTTTTTTTTTTTGTGCAACTACCGTATTTTCCGGACTATAGCCGCTATTTTTTTTTTTTTTTTTTTTTTTTTTTACCCCCCAGGCTTTGATCTATGCGGCTTTCTGTGGATTTTTTTTTTTTTTTTTTTTTTTTTTTTTAACCACCAGGGGGCTCTTTAGCAGGAAGTGAATCATGGGACGTCAAAGTTGGAAATCAAAGAAGAAAGCGCCACTTTTCATTTAGCACATGCTAATAGCAGGCACGAAGGAGATTTCTCTCTTCAAACTCATATGCCCTCATCATGGAAACTACTAGAAGATCTTCGTATGATGCCGCTTTTAAGTTGAAGGCTATCGACCTGGCGCTACAGGACGGAAATAGAGCCGCTGCCGTTTGGAAACTATCGTAATCAGTTCAGTTAAATCTAAACTTGGCAACTTTTTCTTCTTTTTCAACCGTAATAAATGTGATATTCAATTGACCTGTTATGACGCAAATTTTGGGTGTCCGGTCCCCTCTGCTGCGTGCTGCATCGTTGTGGAAAACCTAGAGCGGCGGAGGTATCAGCGGCTTATAGCCCGGTGCGGCCTATATGTGTATGTTTACTGTTTTTTTTTTTTTGTTGTTGTTTTTTTTTTTTTAAATGTTGTGGGTGCGGCTTATAGTAAGGTGCGCTCTATAGTCCGGAAAATACGGTATATGTATTCAACACACATACAGATATTTAATTTGTATGCCATGTTTTATTGCAATATGTATCAGTAGACACTTGATTTGAATCAAATTTACCACAGTTCACATCTAACTGGATGCATTTGATTTCACTACTTATTTTCTAGATCAAAGAAGCTCTCTGTGCCAGCCTCTGTTGTGTCTCGAATTATGGGTCGGGGGGGCTGCAACATCACAGCCATCCAGGACGTGACAGGAGCTCACATAGATGTGGACAAACAGAAGGACAAAAACGGAGAGAGAATGATCACAATCAGGTAAAAACACTCGTGGACTGTAGAGTGCACTGCAACAGTGACATAAACAAAGTGGACCGATACCATTGATTTCACATCAAACTTAATAAACTAAAGGATCAAAAACTGTAACTAAGTGATCTGACTGGGATACATGGCAACAAAATGTTAAGATAGTAGAAACAAAAACTACAAACATGGCCAACTAAAAAGGTGTTATTAGATGTACTCTGAAATCAATGTTTTGATAAATCAAAGGATCCACATCTAGATTCTAAGGTATGTCGATAGTCTGAAATGTATTCAAGGTTCACACATTAGAACTTGTTCTGACTGAAATGCGTTTTGTTTCAGAGGAGGCACAGAGTCGACGAGGTATGCAGTCCAGCTGATCAATGCTCTAATCCAGGACCCAGCCAAAGAGCTTGAGGATTTGATCCCCCGGAATCACATCAGAGCTCCAGGCTCTAAAGCGGCCTCGGCCTCCTTCCCCAGTACCACGGGGACCACCAGTGGTTCGACTACAGGCCCAAAACCTTTGAGCTCATTGGTCACCTCTTCAGGAGTCTCGTTCCAACCCTCCTCATCGACATCTTCATCTCCCTCTCAGACTGGGGGAAAAATCGGGAAAGGGCTGCCCTCAAACGTCCGGCAACCTTTCCCGGTGTCTCTGCCCCTGGCATACGCTCACCCTCAGCTGGCTTTACTGGCTGCTCAGACCATGCACCAGATCAGACACCCTCGTTTGCCCATGGCACAGTTTGGGGGCACCTTCTCTCCAGCTGCCAGCACCTGGGGACCCTTCCCTGTGCGTCCCGTGAGTCCCGGCAGTGCTAACAGCTCCCCGAAACACAACGGAGGCGCCAACACTGGGGCCCAAACTAAGCCCACCTCAGCCCACAGTGAGCACAACAGCACAGCCAGCTCAGGAACTGCTGTCACGACCACCAACACCATGACCACCAGTACGCCCAACACATCCGCTGCCGCATCCTCGCCCCATACCCCGAATCCAACTCCATACAACCTCCAACCGAGCATCCCTACCCCGTCATCTGTCAGGAAGCAGCTCTTTGCTCCTGACCCCAAGCCAGCAGGTGTTACGCCTGTATCTAACACAGCTGCCACTAGTGTCAGTAATGCTGTAAGAGGAACAGGTTCTCCTGCACATCCCACTTCCACTACAACCACAGCTAATGCTCCCCAGCAGCAGGTTGGAGCCATTTCCCAGCCCCCACTCCAGCCAACTAAAACCGAGGCCGCTCCTGTCGCCCTTGCTGGAAAGGACAAGCCGTCTGTACCTGAGAATCAGCCTGTGTCGGTCAGTGAGAGCATCAACTCTGGGGGTTTCACTTCTCCTGCTCTAGCTTTAGGTACCAAGCCAGAACCTCGACAGCAGTTACCTCTCCCTGCTTCCTCTGTACCATCCACAGAGGCTCACCCACCCCTCCACAACTCACAGCCCAGCGCCTGCCTTCCCCCAGGAACTTCTCCTGCTCACTCACACAATGTTGGACATCCAAACAACACTGTTCCCCACTTCTCAGCTCCCGCACCCAGAGTTTCCCATCGTATGCAGCCACCGGGGCCTTACTACTCCCATCCTGAGCAGCAGCAGTCACAACAACAGCAGCAGCAGTCTGTGTTTGTACCCTTCAGTGCTCAACAGGAACTACCAAAACAATCCCAAAGCCAGACATCCCAATCTGCAAACCTTCCCCCACAACCCCAGACCCAAGGCCAAACACCAGGCTCCCTTCAGGTCTCAGCTAATTTGGGGATAATGAACGGTTCCCAGATGCAGCACATTGCCAATGCAGGCAAGCCTCAGCAGATTCCCCCCAACTTTGGTCCTGCAGGTCTCTTCAATTTCAGCAGCATCTTCGATAACAACAGCCAGGTGAGTTTGAAGTCCTCTACACCGTCAGCGGGAGCCACAGATGGTATTTAGTATTTTTGATATTACAGATGATAACAGCCATCAGTTTAATGTTTAATATTTGTATAACCAGCAGGTGGGAAACAATCAGGTGTGGGGTGCATGTCACCTGCCTGCACGATCACCTCCGGAGCAGTCGTATTCAGCCCCGCCGGCCTACATGAACATGGGTCAGATGGAGAATATGATGCCCCCACCTCCTCCAGAGAGCTCCAAAGCCCCTGGCTACCGATCAGCTTCCCAGAGGATGGTCAACAGCCCAATTGGTAGGAGTCTTTCTTCCAGTTAATGTATATAATTGTTAAAAATGTTTTTTAAAAAAAAAAAGTTATTTTATTTTCTGCAACGATTACTGCAAATGGAAAAATCAAAAACCTGAGCAACAGTTTTGCTTTAAATTCAAGTGTCTTTCTTTTTTATTTTTTTATTTTTTTTATTTTTTTTATTTTTTTTTTTTTTTTTTTTTGGGGGGGGTTTGTTGGGTTTTTTTTTTTTTTTTTTTGTTTTTTTTTGTTTTTTTTACCCACCATTGACCAGCTTTGCCACCAGTATCTCTGGCAGCCCAGTGTATCTGCACGGTCACACAGGGGTTGGCACGCCCTCATTCAGCCGACAGCACTTTTCCCCTCACCCATGGAGTGCATCTACATCAGGTAGAATCCTCATAGAAATAACAACATATTGAATATCAAGCATTTTGAATCTTTTTTTTTTGGGTCCTTCATATCTCTTTAGGCACTCTACAAATTATTCTTTAAAAGAATATGCTGATAAATTTTGCAAAGCTATGACCTGCTGTTGCTGATTTCAGCCAATTCAGGTTTCTGTCGAAGAATGGTTTTAATATTTTTTTACTAATTTGGAAACTTAATGGTCCTAACAATAAAATGTGTGTGGTAAAATAAAACAATGATTATTATTTTTTTTTTTATTTATTTTGTTTTAAAACAGCCCAGCTCTGTAGTAAAAATCTTTCAGTTTATAGGAGTCACATCAAATTAACCCAACTAAAAATAATTGCAGCATATCTCATTTACTCCTTTACAAGACAAAGGTTGTGTAATCTTTCTGTGTGAGAGAGGGCGGTCTGTAGCTACATACTCTACATAGCTTGGAAGTTGAACAGAATTTCGTGGTTACTTCAAAACAAAAACAAACTGATTACAGATTTGATGTTTTTAGCTGTCTTTAGCGTCTTATGTAAGTTATTAGCACGATCAGAGTGGTTAACATAACAAACTGTAACTACAGACCTTTACTTTAATTGAGATTTCCAAAAGATGGTCAACATTTCCTAATCTAGGCTGTGCTGTGAGAGATTGAATTGGACTCTTTAAAAGGATACTGCAGAGCAGCTAAAGCTTCCTGCTGTTTGCTTACATATTTCTCCCTGTTTTAAAAGTTGCAGTCTGAATTAAAAAACCAACAAGCCTCTGTGGAAATTTGTTTCATTTCTTGAAGCTTCTTACAGTTTTTGATTCCTCTGATTTTAATTTTGAAATACCTCACTGACACTAAAAGCAGTTAAGTCGTCTTCTCTAAGTGACAACTTGGAACGAGGAGAGTATGGTGCATTCACTGATTGGATAAAACACTGTGTTTTGAGTTTATGGCCGGGCAATCACAGAGGCTGGGTCAAGTGTAAAATTAGCTGTTTCCGGTCACCAGACGGTTTCTCTGTGGATCAGTAGGAATACATTGACATATATAAACCTTTTGGTGTCGTCTCTTATATTTTTCCTACCAGGTGAATCCCCTGTCCCACCTCCTCCTACAGTATCCTCGTCTGCCCTGTCCACCTCAGCTGTGGCTCCTCCTCCTCCCCAGCCTAAACCTGGCAGTTCCTCGCAGCAGGACAGAAAGGTTCCCCCTCCCATCGGCACAGAGCGGCTGGCCAGGATCAGGCAGACGGGTTCGATCAACCCACCTCTACTCACAACCAGCTACACGGCTTCTGTTGGACAGGGTGGCATTTGGTCGTTTGGAGTTGGAAGCGCCTCGGGTAAGCATTAATCTTGGAATTCTGCTAACCTGTATAACATTTAAGTGTAAATATTTGTGTTATCCATTAAAATGGATAACCTGACGTTGTGTTTTGGTGCAGAAGCCATGTCTGGTTGGTCCCAGCCCCTGATGAGCAGCCACATGATGCACCCTCAGCTGCAGGCAGAGCAGTCGGCCTTCTCCCAGCACCAGCCCATGGAGCAGGACGACACAGGCATTGCTAACCCGGCTAACAGCTACCACCAGCCTCAGCATTTGCCCAACAGTTACATGGACTTCCAAAAGGTAGCGCACAACTGTGGCTGTGCTGATAATTTCCCTTTAATTTCTCTTCTGTGTGCGTGCATGTTACACCAATCACCTGTTTTCTCTCTGCATAGGGGATGCCTGTGTCGATGTACGGAGGAACCATGCTGACCCCCCACCCTCCAATGGCAGAAGGCCCAGGGGGTCCAATGTATAATGGTTTGCACACAGGTGACCCGGCATGGAATCCCATCATAAAAGTGGTCCCTAACAATGCAGATAGCTCTGACCCACAGCAGCAGGTTTGTGGCATTGATTCAAACATTAAAGGTTTAAGTTTAAATTTTCACAGTGATTAAAAAGTGTCCTTTTTTTTTCTTCAGGTTTGGCCTGGTACCTGGGCCCCTCATGTGGGCAACGTGCACCTGAACCACGTCAACTAGGCGGCATCCACAGAAGTTAAATGCACACAGCATGACCCACAGTGCAAACATGTGATACCATAAGACGGAATAAAACAAAGAAAAAAAACAAAAAGTCCCAACAAGGTAACTTTAGAGGCCTGAAGATGCAGAGCAGAGGTTGAAGAATTGGAAGTTCTCTTGACGCCATTCTTTGATGTGCCTATCTCAAACATGGAAGAGTGGAAATCAGGCGACAGCTGTCATCATTGTCGTGATGATGCAAACACAAACATGCGCGTTCACCTGTTCAACAGGATCTAATTTCTGCGTAGTTTAGCAATTTTGACTTAAACCCACATACACCGTTCTTGGGCTGCAGGGAGCTCAACATGAAGTAGCTATTTAAACTTGGCCCAGAACTAGATGATGATGATGATTACCTAAAGAGAAATCAGAACCTTTTAGAGTGGTAAATACATGTATAATTGTTTACATACTAAAAAGGGTTAAAATGAGAGTAAATTTCATGTCGTATAGTGGCTCTACTTTATGTAGCCTGTATTAATGTGAAATATTTACCTTAATATTCAATAAAAAGATTGAAAAGTATGTGTGCATTTTCATAATTATTTAACTGAACATGAAACTTATGCATCTGGAAAGGATGTCCTTTTATTTCTTGGTTCTTTGTATCTGTGCAGACTGCAATGATGAAAATGTATTTTAAAATATGAGATATTGATAAAATGTGCATCTCTGGATTGCTGTTGACAAGAGAGTTGAAAGGCCTAAAACTAATCCATCTACTAAGATGCAGCTCTTAAAGCCTTCTCTTTCAACAAACATCTTTTAGTTGAGTTGAAAATGTAACCAAAACAGTGCTTGTAAAAACCACTTTACAGCACATCGATTTTCATCATTGTTTGTCAAAGGTACAGCAAACAATGTTTGTGGACGTCGCCATGTTGAAATTTCCACTTAACTGGAACGCCACCTTGGGTCTGACGTCAAACCCAGCTCCAAGTTATGACTTCCCAGGTAAATCGAACCCAGTACTAATGTTGGTCAGCTTCAGGTGTTCCATAGCTAGTGTTGTTGTGTGTTTTTGGATCATAGTCCTGTTAGAACAACCAGTTGCATCCATGTTTTTAGAATCAAGCTGTTGATTTGAAGTTAATTTGGGGGCAGGTCTCCATTTCATTCATGCTTGCCTGTTGGTAGTGTGCGCTTAGGCTTAAAAGCCTTACACTGCCTCTACGAATGTCTCTAGCCAAACAAACTTTGTGTTATGTGATCATACGTTGTTTTTTTTTTTTTGTTTGTTTTTTGTTTTTTTTTCTCCTATGGCATTTGGCTTGTCATTCGGGCAGGTGTTAAGTGATGTGCGGTTTGATATTAAAATATCGATACCTCCGATACTACATTTTTTAAAAAATTGATTCTCAAAGATATCGATACTTTTGATACACAAGTTATTTGAAGTAATGTACATTATTAACCAAAATACAGTGGAAAGAAACTAAACTATTCAGATCTCATCTAAATGATTTGGTTGGTGGGGAAACTACTTTTCCTTCCGCCTGTAAGTGCATAATTTGTAACAGCATTGTGTTGCTGCTGCTTAGCTCAGTCAGGGAGTAGGGAAAAATAAATGCCTACATTTAAAATAAAAAAATGGAAATGTAGGTATTCACAAACTTGTCCAATAATTGTGGCATCTAATTATTTATTTAAATGTTTTACTGCCCATTTCAATTTGAGTCACCCCGTATTATAAAACAGCAACACTCTTTTAGATTCACCAGACAAAGTATCCGGATTTGCACCAGTTGATTAATGGATCGGTTTAATGGATCGGCATCACTGGTCTTCCACCAAACCTCTGGTTTATGAAAGACTTGAGTCGTGGTGGTTCCTGAAAATCTAATTTCCCTTCGTCACACATACATACATGAAAACTAGTTTTTGAAGGCTTACATTAAGCTTCTTGAATGACCTCCCTAAGCACTGACCTAAACTATATTAATAATTTGTAAAAGGAAAATTGCTTCTGTCAGGTTTGTTCCAAGAAACTTTGGATGAAATTGTCATTTCTGATCAGAAACTATCTAACCAGAAGCTGGTTGATGGTAACAAATATGAGGGGTTTCTTTCAAACTTTAAAATGGGACATTTAACCAAATACTGGTGAGTTTATATGTAAATATTTGGGCCATAGCTTCAAACGTTTGCACCATATATATTACTATTACATTATTTTACTAAATTTATAAATGTTCAAACGCACCGTTATAAATGTAAAAAGATTAACATTCATGCCTGTGATATATAAGAACCTCTAATAGTAAACAGGATTCCAGTTGTACAATACTGTCATCTTGCGGCTGATGTTGGGTGTAAATTTGACATTTTAGGCTCGACGTATTTTTGGTAATATTTTAGGAGAAAAGAATGGATCTAATATTTAAAAGCGAATTTCCGCTTAAAAATAATTAACTTTATTTCTCAACAAAAGTACCAGACTGGTACACCACGCAAAAGGGCGCTAGAAGGAGATATCGATGACCTTCCCTTGTTTTCCTTTTTGGTAAACAACCAGACTTTTCTTTTAAAAGGATCGGATAGTGTAGCCGGAAGTGCTTTTATTTTGTCAATACTCCAACTCCAACATGGCGGCAGCAGCAACACCAGCGGTACCTGATCAGCAGCCCAAAGTTCAGGCTCCGGGACAAGTGCCGTTTGACCTGTCTGAGCCCCCGGTTATCGAAGGCTTCACCCCTCTAACGAAGGCCAAAGACGAGAGCTTTAAGGAAAAGTTCTTGAGGAAAACCAAGGAGAATCCATTCGTCCCCATAGGTGAGTTATACAAGCCCGAAGACTATGCAGACGGAAGTTACACAAGTGAAGTACGCAGTGTCCTCTACTGCAGCTTGGTTGAATTACTCCACATTAGCATTTAATACTACTAGTACATCACAACCTTGCTGTATTGAGTGCTGTAGTTGACACAGCGAAGACTCAATAATTCACATCTTTTAGAAAACAACTGGTTAATATTCTATTGGTTATATTGCAGCTGTTACTCCAGAATTTCCCCTTTATGGGACGATAAAGGCTGTTGGTTCTTCTCTTAAGCGAAACTTTTTGCTATAACCTCTGTTACTAGCGCCACATAATTCCATAAAGCAATAACCTGTCTGTGGAAACACAAATGTATGGCTGGTTGATTTAATAGGGATTAAAAATAAGTGGTAAAAAGACATGCATTTACCCTGGACTTTAAATGTATTTGACTTAAACAAACCAGACACATTTTGGAAACACGAGGATGCCTTTTGCATCTTCCTGGAGTAAAGTGGCACTATTAAAATAAATTGATTTAAGGTTTTGTAAAGCAATTTTTGTTACTTTTTTCATGTCTCTATATAATTCTTGTTTCATTTCCCTCCCCATTTTGTTTTCCAAAAAGGCTGCACAATAAATCACCATCGCAGTATCAATTTGTGCTATGTTCATATCGCAAAGGTCTCTTTGGAGTGCAAAATTTGCTGGCTAATATATTTCAGGTGTTATGAACTTCCATTTTTCATGCGAACGTAATATTTCGCCAATTGGGCATAGTCTGAGGGCAGCAGATGCTCAGACTGGACACAAATGATGCTGCCTAAAAATACTGACCGGTCACAGAGTGATGGAAGCACAGATGAGTGTGAGAGGAAAGAAAAACATAAGTATATATCAACACTGATCGCCACTGCAAGATTTTCTAATATCGTACAGCCCTAATATCAGTGGGTTTCACTGGGATTCTATGTGATGGATCAACACAAAGTAGTGTAAAATCGTTAAGTGGGAAAAGATGGATAGTCATGCGGCAATCCTAGAACCAACCAACCAATCCTCCAGTGAAACATGGTGCTGGCAGCAGCATGCTGTGGGGATGCTTTTCTACATCAGCAGGAACAGAGGAGTTAAGAGTTGATCTGAAGATGGAGAAAGCTAAATATAGGGCAACCATGGAAGAAAACCTGTTAGAGGTTGTCAAAGACTTGAGTGTGGGGAGGGGGTTCACTTTCAGGCAGCACAGCAACATGAAAATACAGCCAGAGCTACAACAGAATGGATTAGTTTTAGTTCAAATCATATTCATGTGTTGGGATGGCCCAGTCAAAGTCCAAACAAATACCTATCTCATTTCTAATGGTTTTTGTTTGGAAAATATTTTTGAAAAGCAAGTATTTTTCTTCTGCTTCACACTTGTGCATTTCTTTGTGCAGACAAAATTCAAATGATAATACTTTGTAAGGGACTGTACCCTAATAGTTTCAAACGATTAAAACTTATGTCTTGCTAATCTTTTTTTTTTTTTTTTTTTAATATTTTCTAGACTTCCATCTCCATCGTGAACATCATACCTTACTACATGTTAGCTTCACTGCCAAGATCGATCATTTCCATAATTTGTCCTGTCCTTTATGTTCTTCAGGTTGTGTGGGAACGGCCGGAGCGCTGATGTACGGTCTCCGTGCCTTCCATCAAGGAAAAACCAGACAGTCCCAGATGTTGATGAGGGGTCGTATTTTCGCTCAAGGCTTCACTGTAGTTGCCATCATTGTTGGCGTCTTTACCACAGCGTTGAAACCCAAGCAGTGAAGACGAACGAATCCTGTGCTTCTTGACGGTGTCCGTTCAACTTGGAATCAGACCAGATCCGTTTTGGAATTGGACTCTCTGAGTAACTGATAACTGATGTGCAGCATCGCCAACGTTGTTCAGATACATAGCCTATTTATTGTTTTGTTTTTTGTTTTTTTTTTTTTTTGGAAAACACTGAATTGTCCATGATGATAAAAGTCGGCTGCGTGGAACAGCAGAGCTGTCAGCTCAAGTAAGCAAATGGGAGCCTGGTTTAATAGCGCTAAGACTTGTTTTCCACATGCCTTATCGTTGGAATAAATGATACAACACACGTTTCTTCTCACATAAGCTTTACATTAAATGTTCTTTTTTTGTTGATGAAATTAACCATACTTTTGTTCTTCTATTTGAATATGTTGGACGGCAATAGTATCTTAATGGGAGAATTTTAAATGAGTCAAAGTCCTCCTTAGTGAGTGTGAAACCTCACGGGGGGGTGTGTGTGGGGGGAGACATCCAGTGTTATAGTGCTGTGAAAAAGTATTTCCCCTGTTGCAAGATCAAACGATTGGCTCGTTACCAGACCTCTGCAGAGCTGAGACTGCTGATGAGGGATTTCAGCTGCTTGATTTAGACGCGTCGGAGGACAGTAGAGCTCACGGACTGGATTTGGGTAACCCTGAGTCAAGTAAATGCAGAACGCAGTTTTTAAATGATTTAATTTTATTAAAGGAAAAGGTTCTCCAGCAATCCAGACTGTTTGTCGTTCTGTGATGGTAAATTGACCTAGCAAGCGCTAACAGAACAAGGGTATCCCAGTCAGTCTGTCTACAAGAAACTCGGCTGTTCAGAGAGCGTCTCCCATGTCAACATCTAACCCGTACTTCCCTCTTTGCCTGCGCTCGATTTCTCCACGGTCACCTCTACCAGGACCTGACTGTTCGTCTTCCTTCTCAGCGTAGTTTTAGCTTTGATATTAACCGCACTTCACAATTCACTGTGGCTCGCTGGTGTCTGAAAGCCTTGTGGCTTCGTAACCCTTTCCAGAGGGATGTCAGGGATTTAAATTTTCATCTCTTCCTGAAAGTCTTCAGATCATGACATTTTTAAGAAGTTTGAGAATGCTTTAGTTGTCAAACAGGTTCTATTTATGTGGTTTCTTGAGTCTACCGCTGTGCAATTTATCATTCCTGCATGTGCCAAGTGAAATTGAGCTCACTTTCTTGAAAATGAATACCTTCCATTGATAAGATTTAAACAATGCATTTTGTATTTACTAGATTATCTTTCTCTGATAAACTCAGACATTCAAATGTGGGGGGGGGAAAGCAAAAACAGGGAATCTGCAAGGGAGCAAATACTTCTTCACATTTTAGCACATTAGAGATACAAAGGCACTTTAACTTTCAGTTTGAGCAAAGTTAGAACTGGACTTGAATCCTTGCGACAGGTGAGAATTTTACTTGAACCTTTCTGCTTTACGTCCTAAATAAGTCCCCAAACGTCCCAAAAGAAAGGTGTGACAATATGCAAGGGATTCTGGGCTACACGTGACTTTATTCAAGAGATTATCTCCACGGTTAATGAAATAGCAACAAGCTAAGCAGGGGAATATTTGAAGTTAAATTGATCTAAAAAAATTCCTCCTGTTAATATTTTCCTTGTCCCTTTTAAACATTCCGTGTTTTAAAATTCATTATGTCCAAATAGGCAACATGTGAACAATGTGCAGACATCACTGTTGAAATGAATACCTGCATTTCTTAAAAAAAAAGGTTTTAATATGTGCTGGTGTAACACAAAGATTGAGAGAAAAATAAGTGACAAAAAAAAAAAAAAGGTGCAAATTTTAATTTCTGAATTGAGACAATAACAGAAGTCTGGTTGCAAGTCTTTACCTTTTATTTTTTGCAAAAAAATCTGCCCGATTGATGAGGAAACTATCTGGCTTAATACTCTTAAAGGGAGTAAGAGCGAGATCAGAAAGGCCACAAGCTTGTGTCTGTGAAAAAAACAAAAAAAACAAAAACATGTTTGCTACAAAAAAAACGTAATTAGTGATTTAATGCAAAATATGTGAACATTTATGTTTTATGGTTATAAACTGATGAGAGGTATAAATGGATACAATCCAGTTTGCATTTAGCAAGTGTTTGACCAAAATGTTAATTTAAAGAGGGAATAAAAATTAGGCATTCAAAAATGTTGGCAGAAACAAAGTTGACCTAAAAATTGTAAGTTAAAGGGGAAAAAAACCATTTTCTTACAGTAACAATATTTTCTTCAGTGTAGTAGCATCAAAGCAGACGCTAGAAAGGTGTAACAGAACAGTCCGTCTTCTCACAGGAGCCTCAGGTTAAGTATATCAATATATAGGCATCAAGAAAGGCAGGAAGTTTCCAAAGGTTTAACATGTCAGGAAATCTTATGGAAAAGGACTAAAATTATTCGGATACAATGTGTCGTTAAAACCAAAAAGGCGATGTTACCGAGAACATTCTCTGAAGCACGCCGTTAGCGGACTAAAGGTGTCTGTTTTAGAGAGATGAGAACCGAGCGCATTCGGGAAACATCCTTCGCCTGCTTGCTGGTTTTGGGATTGAAGTCACACAGGCGAGCCACTCGTTCCCATTCGGACCCTGGGCTGTCGTTGTCGCTCTCAGCCAGGAAAGCCTCCTCGGATGCTCTGTGGGTTGCAGCGACAGGGAGAAAAATGAGAATGTGAGGGGGAGAGCTTGAAAGATGGCTCACCTACTGAGCTTAATCATACGATGCAACGATGCAAACGAAACCCACTGGCATCTCTATTTACAGAGCCTTGCAGAATATTTCATGACATTGCAACCACAAACATTAAGGTCCTTTAATAGAACATAATTCCAGAATTGTGTCTCATGGTGGCAGCATGTTTGAGGAGCTCTAGTATGTTAGTTCTGCTTCGTTCTTTTTGTAGACATCAGTTCATCATTTTTTTTTTTTTTTTTTTTTGGTTGAGGCATGAAATGTTTAGAAAATTATTCCCTCTGGTTTGAGATGTTGCCAAGCTAAAAGGATTTCTGCTCTTACTACTTTACTTTCGGACAGCTGTTACGATGCGTAACCGTGGCAACAAGGTATTGATTTTACAACTAGGAGCAGCTGATTCGCATTTCAAAAGCTCAGATAATACCTGAACTACAACTCCAAAGCCCAGAGGAGTTGAAAAAGAGGCTTCATGGATGCAGAGCAGGACCACAGAGGAGAGGAGGAGGAAGTTCAAACCATTGATCTAAATGGGCAAGGATCATATCCCCAACTCCAACATCTCTCTGCCTGGCTTTCTAACCATACGGCCAGACAGAAATTTAAAGAGGAGCGGAAAAAGCAAATGAGGAGGATTAGCAGTGTTTGCCAGCAACTTATGTTGTCATCCAAGGAATGTTACCATGAAATAGCGCCTCTGCTGAATGGATATTGTCATAACAGTCATGAGGCTGTCATACAGCAGCAGTCTTCAGCCAGAGGCCTATTCAGATTCGTTGCGAGACTGACTGCTACCAAAGATCCTTTCTGCTCACTGCATTACCACCCACAAAATGTAATTTCTGTTTGGGATAAAAAATTCTTTTCATCAAATTCATGAATAAACAGCATTATGAAGATCTAGGAATACAGCAGACAAGGCAAAGATGAATTTGGTTAAAACACAGTAGAAATAAGAACAATTTCCCAAACTTCAAATAAACAAACAGTACTGTCAAAGCCATTATCTTAAAATAGAAAGTATCGCTCTGCTGCAAACCTATGAAAACTTGGTCGTCCACATAAACTGACATGCCGGCCAAGGAAAGCTTTAATCAGTGAAGCAGCCCATACTTCAAAGGGTTTCGGCATATAAACAAACTACTGCATGTAATCCTGAACACGACCTCCCCATGATGAAACACGATGGGAGCAGATTCACGCTTCGAGGACGTTTTTCTTCCCCTGCAGAGACAGGTAAGCTGCTCTGAGCAGACGGAACATCCTTAAAGAAAACCAGTGAGACGCTGCAAAATGTATGCAGCTCACTCAAAGCCCAGATCCACATAGAGATCCATGGTATGACCTAACAAGTGCTGTTCACATATGCTCGCCACCCAGTCTGCCAAAGCTTGAGTTGTTTTGCAAAGAAAAAAAAAAATTAAGTCTCTCCATGTGAAATGCTGACTGATACATCCTTCCTTCTGGTTGTTTTACACACTTTGCATGGTTTGATTTCTGCATATCTTTCTGAACCCCTTCCAATATGTCTCTTATGTCAGTCTCCTTGGCTTTTAATTGTTCATTTTCTTATCTTATTTTACATCTCAGATTTTGTTTTTATGTATTGTTAAACTGTGTTACTTTAATTAATTAATTAATTTATTTATTTTTTTTACTATTTTTACATTTCATGATTGTTTTTCTTTAGTGTTTTTTGGAGTTACTGTGCAGCCCCTTAGGCAGTCGTAGCTGAAGCAAAAGATGATTCGACAAAGCACTGACTGAATACAAAGGCAAGACATGTTATTATAATAAAAAAAAAAAAAAAAAAAAAAACATGTTTATGGTTGCAATGTGACAAAAAGTGTAAGGAGTGTGAATACTTTTTGTAACACACTTAATGTGCATCTTACACTTTACTTTTCCCTTTTATTGAGAAATGCACAGCAAACATCTGAACTGGTCAAAAACATGTACAGAAATACAGAAATCTGACTTGACAAACTGACTACGACCTAAAGGTTGCAGGGAGGCATGCATCAGGTAAAAAGGAAGCCGAGCATACGACGTTAAAAAAAAAAAAAAAAAGCATAAGAACTCTAAACGTACACAAAGCCTATAACATCAGAGTTGGGCTGTTTGTAGAAAACCTTGTCAGCAATCCTAGTGCACAGGCAAGGCCCAGAAAGCAGGAAACAGAAGGAGAGAGGAGAACAGTTTTAGTAAAACAACAAGCAGAGCAATGTTAGGCTGTGATTTAAAAGCGCTGAGAGAAAGCTCTGATGAGGGGGGGGATTTAAAATGGTCCAAAACAAACTAATCTGGCACTGAACAAGCTCAGAAGATTCGACCACCCTGGTGGTGGTATTTTGGAGGAAAAATGGGCTCTCTGCTTCTTGGAATCTGTATGGAAAAAAAGGAACTTCCTGGTTTTTTTTTTTTTTTTTTTTTTTGGGGGGGGGGGTTCCAAACATTTTTTTAATTTGATGGGACAGCTCTGGATTAATATCTCATCAGAGGATTATTTCTCAGGGCTCTGAAAAATAAAACCAACACCACTACAGCTAACAGATGCAGAGTGATACCGTGCCAGACTTGGACAGAGTCTGTTGGAAAGTGGTGAGAAAAGATCTAGTTAGCCTGAACGAGAAAAGGAAAGACTACAACACATCTGAAAACATATGAACCAAGAGTTTTTTGGTAGCAAAACAGTTCTTAAAGAAATCAATAAAGTCATATTTAACACTGATGCTTTAACGTCCTTTCTTCTGATTTGATATAATAAACAGCTTTTGGAATAATCCAACCCGTGGTCAACACCCCCCCCCCCCCAGACCATTAAAGCTGAATCAACCATATTCAGTGAAGTGATCAGGTCACATTTATCCACAAACAGGTGAAATGTTGGTCTCTCTCACCTGTTGTTGGCCTTATTCTTCTCCATCTGCTCATTCTGGTGTACATGCCAGTCTTCCAGCTCCTTCTTGGCCTTCTCTCTCCACTCTGCCTCTGCTGCCTTGGAAGCAGAGTCTTAATACAGGGCGAAACAACCAAAAATGTCATATTTTATACATGAATTCAAACATTTCTACAACTGATAACCCAAAGCAATCATCTTTTAACTACCTAGTGCTTCAAGGCGAGCCTTCTGCTCCTCCCTCCACTTGCGCAAACTTTCTGGTTCCTGTCTCTGAATATCCACCTGGGCAATGGCTGCATAGCTGTCTGTTGGGCCATTAGACTCCTTTTGGTCAAATAACAACGTTATAAGGCATCATAAATCCATTACCTAATCCACAACACCCAAAGTTAGAGAATGCTCTTTAGCTAGGGTTCAGATGAACCGTGCACTCAAACAGGAAGAACCTCACCTGGAACAGGTCTCCATTCACCGTTGCAGGCTCCTCTTCAAAGTCGTCAAACATAACGATTAGAGACACACACACACATTTGAAGTTAAACCCAATTTCTAGGAGTTTTTCCAGTAACCCTTTCGTCCCGTCTGCTGTGCCTTCTCTGTCTGAACGTTCACACCGTACTGGTATCTTTTGTTCTTTAAACTGTTAAGACCTCAGAAATGCTGCTGCACCTGTTTTGGGTGCTGCAGTCGTCTCTGTTGCTTCGTTGGCAAACAGGACAGGATTTTCAGGTATAAAATCAATGTTTATTTCATTTATCACTATTTTGCCTGTCCATCGATGATCAGAAAACTGACTGACATTCAAATACACATAAATATGGAAGATTTAACAGTTTTCTTCTAAATTCAAGAAGGCTTTTTCAGATGAGTATGTTAAATTTACTTTTAAAAACAAGTTTTGAAGGAACTGCCTTAGCTACTTATTCAACAAAATTTTGTGGGATAAAACGTTACAATGATCACTCCTAATGTGTGACAGCAAATATTCCAATCCATTCAAATTATATTAAAAAAAAAAATGATTGCCTTTTTCTCAGGATTACTCATTCTTAGGATTTTATAATAAACTTTTTGACCAACCTGAGTGTTTCATCACTAAAAATACACGTACGTCTTTTAGTGCCTGGCTTCTTCATATTATAAGTATTAATTTTAACAGTAAATCTGACTTATTTATTTCAGTTGATCCAAACAAACACAGCCACTAATACTGAAAGTGACAAAATATTGTGACCGTAGCTGCGTCGACTCGGATTCCAACTTGAAGTTCCATCTAACCACCATTTCTGCCAGCAGCCACACTATTGCGCTTCTATGCTGTTTTAAGATCTCTGCAAAAACCTCAAAGAGCTTTCAAATATCCCTTTTACAGGAGATTGTGTGTACTGGAAGCCACAGTTTTGTACAACACTTCCTAGATGACCATTTCCAAGTAATTTTATCAATGCATTTTGGTTTAAGTGAATGATCAAATCAATTTAAAACTGGAGCTCTAAAAGTATAAAATCTGGCTGGTTTAGAATATTTTAGGAGTCTTAATAGCTAATAAAGAAAACATATTTTCTTTGGGTCACAATGACACCCTCAGAGATAAAGCTTGAAGTGGAGTGGAAGAGTAGAGCATCTACCCTTACTGCACATATTTGCTGATGTGCAATATGTGCAGTAAGGGCAGATGCTATTCATTTAGCACACTTACGTGTTTTTCACAATTTTTAACAAATTTTAAAAGTCATATTTAATAAAGAAATGCATTGTCTTCAAAACAGGAAGAACTCTTCTTATTCTGCCAAACTTCTTTAAGCACCAGATTAAATAAAATACAAAACTGGGAAATCCTACTGACGGAAAAAACCCGGAGGAAAAGTCGATGCTAATGATATTAACAATATGAATGCGTTTGTGTATTCCTGACTTCGAGATTTTACTTTCAATTGAATTTCGATTAAGGCTGTATTGACATTTTATGATTTCGCTGAAAGAGTTGAAAAATAACTTAGCAATAATTGGTCATAATAATAAATGATACAATCATAATTTAATCATCATTAAAGGCATCATGGAAGTGAAACTCCTGGAGAAACATCACATTGAGCTACAAATCCGTTTCTTGTCATATTATCGTAGGCTAAAGAACTGTGTTAGATTAATGTATTAATTACAAATGTTACCTATTAATAATGTTATGATCGCATGTTTGTTTGAATGTGTTTGTGGGTCGCTTGAAACTTCAGGAGAGAAAACTCATTCAAATTACAAACAAACCGCGCGGAGCAGGTGAGCTAAACAAGCACACTCCTGACTATGATATGCTAAAAAGCTAACGCTTTGTCAGTTACTTTTAAAAAGAGCTGTGTCTACTGTGTAAACTAATAACATCCTCTCACTGCCATAGCCAGTTATGTGACTACGAACATATCTAGGTGGGGCATTTTATCTTAAACCTACATCATTTCGTGGCAGCTTCCGTAAAGCAGATAAGCCAGTAAGGTCATTAGCCTGCTAGCATCAAGCAGGCGTTACTTCAACCCCAAACTTACCATAGTTTGCCGTCTGAGAAGGCTGCATATCGTCCGCTCCTTCCAGCGCCCCAAAACCTTCGCCGTCGTTCTCAATCCCCGCTATCTCACTTTCCTGTTGGGCCAGGAAAGCTGCCGCAGGATCCTCTTCGGTCAGGTGTGCCCCGTTGTCGGCCATAATACACAAAAAAGTGCAAGTTTAACTGAGGCTAGTTGGTTTAGCTACCGGACGTTGAAGCCACAAAAAAATATAAAAGAGCAGTTATGTTGTATTAAAAACAATGAACTGGTTACACGAGCTTCCGTTGTTCCAAAAACGCTGCAGGAGCTAACGGAGATAGCAACTAGGCTGTCTATAACAAACAATAAAGGCTTCAATGTAAGGCCCTCACTGGTGATTCATGATTTCTCCACTTGTTCGTCCACTGTGATGATGGAAGAAAGGCAGCACCCCGAGGGTACCACTGCTGTTTTGTTGTCCTTTGTCTCCATCTGCTTGCTGAATGAAGAACTGCAACAGGAGAGCACGGGATCCAGTGTTTGGCGATACTAAAACTAGCAATTATAATCGTAAAAATACACTGCAATACCCTGGATGTCTCAAGATTGTACTTAACAAGTAAATTAGGTTAGCTGTGTTGACATTAAGTGTTCTTTAATACAGTTTATAATGTACTACTAGCTGTAAAAGTACCACACAGTACACTCACTCACAAGAAAAGTTTACTCAGAGAGGGTGGTGAAAATGACACGAAACAGTGTTATGGTACATGGCAAGGGGTATGTAAACAAAATATACCAAATGTACCAAAATATGCTCCGTTAACTGTGATATGGTTTAAAGTGTCCTGCAAAAATATTCAGATGCATTGGACCTTTTCACATTTTGACATGTTACAGAAACTTAAGAATATTTTATTGTTTTTAAAACATTTTTTTTATGATATATCAACACAAACTAGAACATAATTGTGAATTGAAAAGGGAAATCATACATGGTTTTGAAAAAATTTCACAAAATATTATGAAAAGGGTTTGTGTATTTATAATTCTGTCCCTCTGGATCAATGCTTTGTAGAGGCACTATTTACTAGGATTGGCATCTCTTATGGGGCCTTTAGTAGAATTTGATTTGGGATCCCTCTTCCTGTTAGAAACATCGCCACTACTAACAGTGTTTCATTGCAGACTTGGCTGAATGTGGGAGAGGGGCCTAAGTTTAATTGGCAGAGCCTAAAAGCAGTCACAGATAATTGGTTATCATTTGTTGAGCTGTATATGTGAATGAACTGAGCTCAAACACAAAGAAAAGATTAAACTCGTGGGATCAGATTGTACCTATGTTAACATAGCAATTAAACAATGAAGATTATTCTTTGTACTTTAACAAACTAAACTTGACAATTTCTTTAAATCTTAAACAATATAAAATACTGTACTGAAATCAAATCAAATCTTATAGTATTCACATTCGCAACAAACAAATATAAAAAAATGGATCTATGGTCTGTTTAAAGCATTTATGGGGGCCACTGATGGGTTTTGGTAGCCAAAGCAGTGGCTTAATTCACTTACGCGTTGGGCCAGCTCTGCCTTTTGCAGCAGTCTTTTGTGAGTATGTCTCTTCTTGTTTTGCATGTCTATTAAAGTTTTTCCACATTCTTTTTTTCAAAAATTGATGCACTTCATCTCATCAGATTGGATAGAGTGCAACTTTGAACATCTATTTTTCTAAACTTCTCCTGGATTCTCAATTGGATTTAAGTTTGGAATTTCCATTCTAATACATGCATATCCTTTGGCTGAAACAATTCCTTTGTGACTCTGTCTATATGATTTCAGGTGGGTGGTAAACCTTTCCTGCAATCTTAAGTTTTTGTAGCCTGTAGCATGTTTTCTTCCAGGATCGCCCTGTATTTAACTCCACCATCTTCCCATCAACTGCCCTGTCCTGTCCCTGCTGAAGAAGAGCATCCTTCTCCACATGATACCACAACCACCATTTTTCACCATGGGGATAGTGCATTCATTGTGCTGTGCGGTGTTGGAGTTCCGCAACTCATAGGAGTTTGCATGTAGGCTTACAGAATCTAAATATTGGTTTCAGCTGACCAGAATATGTCCTTCCATGTGTTTACTGCTTCCTCTATATGGTTTGGGACAAAGTCTAACTCGGACCTCTTATGGTGTTCTTCTTGCCATTCTTTCAGAAAGGGAAGATTTGTGGAGACTAATAGCTGTTGTGTCTAGAGATTCCTCCACCTGAGCGGTGGATCTCTGCAGCTCCTCCAGAGTTACCACAGGCTTTTTTGCCACTTCTCTGATTAATGCCCTCCTAACCCATCCATATCTTAGACCATTTGGATTTCTGCCATACGTTTTTTCATTTTCAGATGATGGATTGATTTTTCACTAATGTTTTCAAACAAATCTCTGAGGCACATCTTTCTGTTTTTTTTTTAATTTTTTTATTTTTTATTTATTTTTTATTTATTTTATTTGTAAAAAAATTTGAAAACTATCTTTTATTTTCCTTCCTCTTCATTCTTCATAATTATGTCTAAAATAGACTGAAGTTTGTGATTGTAACATTCCAGGACCCTGAATTTATTTCCATTTTTCCCTCGCACCTGTTTTCGTGAACTGAAGCTTTAGGTGTTGATAAAATTAGTTTGTTACAAAGCATTTGTATCTTGTATCTTACGATGATGACATGAACAGCCTCTGGATGGTAAGCTAACTGACATGCGCGTGCTCAACAACCGAGGGCCCAACCCACGTGACGCTTGACGTCACTCACGGGTCCTGCTGGAAAGACTTTGAGGGAATGAGTTTGTGGTTCAACAAGAGGAGGACTCGCTGCGGCTTCTTGACCTCCGCTCTGAGGAAAACTACAAACTTGACTCCAAACTGACTTAGTTCTTTGTCGCTCGCAACACTTGCTCGTCATGTCCAGCGAACACAAGGAGGAACAAGAGGTAAGCTAATTCAAACGTCTCTGTATTTGGTGCGTTATGTACGACGTAACTTTTAAACCAACTTTTAGTCGCAGCTTTATTGACTGCAGGGTGTATTGTGCTATGGAATGAGCTGTTATGGCTTTGCCTGGTTGTTGGCAGCTCCGAGAGGGTAGTTGTTTTAACTTCAAGAGGTTTTGTAGCTTTTTTCCCTCCCACGTCCTCCACGGTTGTGAGTGTAAACCTGAGTCTGCACAGCATGATCTTTAATTAGCACTTCTCTTAAAAGCATTTGAAACTTAGCCATATAAACTCCCTGTGTGTGTGTGTGTGTGTGTGTGTGCTTCAGACAGATTTACGATTATATCAACAAAAAATACAAGTTGCCAAAATAATGTACAATTTTATAATAGGATAACATTATAAATAGTAAATAATAGGGTTTATTTTCACTAATCCAACATAGTTGGATGAAGCATGTATTTATCAGCTTTGCCTCCATAGGATTGCATTTAATAAACATCGCAGCTTTAAACAGCCACTTTAACAACCGCATTATCACGTTACTATGTGTTGATCAGACAAGCCGAAATGTGACCTCTGCCACCTGGATGTTGAGGCCATCTGTGCTGACCCACATCGTCTCACACAGCAAACCTTAGGTTTTTGGAACTAACTTATTTTGGTGCAGTCGAGAAACTCGAGTTTCAGTCATGCACAAGAGAATAAACAATTAGAAGTCCTAAAATTAGGGATGCACCAAACAAATGGGGCAGCCATTCCTCTCTTGATCAGTGATCAGCAGAACAAATGCTAACAAAAACCAAAGTCAAAACATTTTTAAACCTGCATTAAAATTTAAGAACTTCTAATATTTTTGGTTGTTAAAAGCACCAACCATGATACACTTTTTTGAGTTCAATAAATTGGACTGATCTGCTTATGGATGTCTGTAGATGAATTTTATTGGCTTGTGTTATAAAGTGCCACGAGTTGACATTTGTTATATGTTGGTGCTACCCTTTAATTTAATATGCTTCAATGCATAAACAGGGATAATCTTAGATTTTGTTTATATTCTGTAAAATTCAGAATTAGTACCTCTATTAATCTTCTGGACATTTTTCTCTTTTGTGCACATGAAAAGCCTGATCTTTACATTTCTACCTGAAATTCTTTAAGTTTGCAGGTTTTGCTTGCATTTACCCCTCTGTTTTGTATTTACATTGTAAAGACTCATGTTAAATTGATGTTATTTATGAGCAGAAGCCTACTTTACTTCTCAGTAATACCAAGCCAGCCCTGTTGCTTTAAGAAGTTGATGGTTAAAATGTAATTACTGGTTTGCTTGTAATGTATCTCATTCCTTTTAGGAAGAATGCACTCTCTCATTAGTTTTATTTCACTTTTGGCTGTCTGCTGGTTCCCAAGTGTAATTTCAGAAGAAAGGCGGAAAAGAAGTTTATGTAGAGGCCTTTTGGCAAAACTTTAAGGCAGTTGACGTTACCTCTCCCAGTCCTCCTCGAGCAGCCCTCCTCACCCTCCTTCTCCCTGTGACTCATGTGGGTGTTGGGCTGAAATAGTTTGGTGTAGTTTTACATTCCTTATATAGCCTCTGAGGATTGAGCAGAGACTGAGGCTCGCCTGTGTCACACGCAGCATCAGGGGTAGGCACAATCTCTTTGCCCCAGCTCACTGACTCCCTAGCTTCTCTCCCAGGTTTGGGCTACCAGCTGGCCCCTCGCGGATAAGGTAAGTTGGCATGGTGCTCTCTTGGCTGGATAGATGTGTGTCAGGAAGAATAATAGCACCTGGTAAGACTGAGGAAGAGGACTAAATAGTTGCGTAGGGGTGCCTGTACAGAGGTCACAGTGTGAGCCAATGACAGTCAGTCTGAAAGCTAACTTTGATTCTTAAAATGTCTGTCTTCTTAGATAATAAAAGATCTCTTCTTTTTGTTTTATATTTGAATGTGTTAAAACAAGATTAAATGGCTTAGCAGGTTCAGATGGTAAGGGCAAGTAGCTAGTGTTTGACGACGTTTCATGACATTTACGAGTTGCCTGTTTTCATCTATAAAACAAGGGGTTGATTGATATCTTGGCCAAAGGTGTACAACTTGATCAGCTGGAGATCGGAATCGGACATTTTTTCTTTGGTCGTCAGGTCAAATACCTGACGACCCAAAGGTTTAGGACGTATGCTTTGGTACACAAATGAAGGTGTTTGTTTTTTTTTTTGTCATTCTTGAATTTACTGTTGAATTCAAATTGACCACCTCTATCAAAGAACCTAGAGCACATATTTTTCTTTTGTGTTTTAGTCTGAAAACTAAAAAAAAAAAAAAAAAATCAGCAGGGTGTGATGTCACAGAAAACCTTATTGGACAGGAAAAGCTAGATTTTAATCTCCATGAAACTTGTTTTGACAGTGGATTTTATGTTGCAACAAATACTTTTTCAACTTCTGAAATGACATTTCACATGAAAGCTTTCCATGTGACTGCTCAGTAAAGGCCGAGACACAGCGTACACAAGGAAAAAAGGTTGATTTATATAGTTTTTTTTTTTTTTTTTTTTTTTTTTTACAGAATTACTCATCACTTTATGGGAATTTTACCAAAAGTTGGAACACTGTTTTGGGCATGTTGTTACACAAGAGTTGAGAGAAGTTGTAGTTCAGAGTTAGAAAACCAGTGGGAGTTACTCAGTTTTGTGGTTACTAACCAGGCCAACCAATACAAGTCCATAGTATCTCTGGTTTTGAGATACAAACAGCCAGAATCTCAAATAGATAGTTTATTCTTCCATCTCACTGTTTAAGGCAGAGATGCCAGAGATTAGAATTTGCCAGTTTTCCCTTGTTCATCTTATATATGTAATAAATCAGGTTTTTTCTTCTTTCATTTCACAAAGTTTGCCAAAAAAAAGAATCTCTACAATTTTTATGAATGCATCAACCAACAGCATTTTATTGCACTTTCTTTTTCTTTTTTCTTTTTCTTTTTTTTTTTTTTTAACTTTAAGAAAATCTTATAAAGCATACGGATTCAGTTAAGCCCAAAATTACTCACACCTCTTGCAGATTTAGGTTTAGTTATTAGTGGAGAGAGTTAAACATTATGTTGACAGCAAGTAGGCTTTCCAACCTCAAAGACTTGGAGCTCATCACTAAAGAGAAATCATTAGCATGCCAGTGAAAACATGCATAAAACTGGTCAGCAGTTTTAGAAAGGGTGGTGTTTTTTTTGTTTTTTCCCCACTGATTGTTGATAAGGGAATACATAATGTAAGACTTTTTTTTTAAGCAAAAAAGATGAATTAAAAACCAATAAATTACTGAATTATCCATTTAGCTTTGCTTGTCTGATTACTTATGAAATAAATTTCCTGGTTAAGTGAAAATTATTTCAAATTGAAATCTGGCACGCAAAGGAATAATTTGGAGCTGAGCTTAATGGTGCGATAGATTGATGGGATTCATCTGGTAATGCTTTTATTTTCTGTTGCATTCCAAACCAATTTCCCTGTCAAAAAATCAATCAAGTCAGAGCTAAAAGAAAAACAGAAACTGGTATTGGCTTGGAAAAGCCTGATCAGGGAAACCCTTGATTCTCCAGGTTGTGATTCCAACTTCAACATGCCTTTTCTTTTAAGTTTTCCGATTCGCAGCTCAGAAAGTCTGACTCTCAAATACAAATTGTAATAGAGAGAATATTGTATCCATTTTTTATTGTCAGACAACTTATTTCCTTTTTTTTTTTTTTTTTTTTTTTTTTTTTTTTTTTTTTTTTTTTTTTTTTACCACAGTTACCAGTTCAAAGTTCTAGCAGAGTACATGAAAAGTTATGTGATTTGTTTTTTCTTTTCTTTGTTTTTTTTTTTTTTTTTTTTTTTTTTTTTTTTTTTTTTTTTTTTGGGGGGGGGTTGCCTGAAATGTTAGTTTTAGAAACAAAAGCCTCACAACCAGCAGCATTGACACTTGGACATAGCAGGAAAGAATGCTTGGCTTTATAAAGCTTTTCCTGGTTTTCTTCCTAATTTCAACATTTCCTTTTCTCTCTTCCTCAAGGCTATGAACATGTACACTGTTACCCTCAGCGGCCCAGCGCCATGGGGCTTCAGGCTGCAGGGCGGCAAAGACTTCAGCATGCCTCTCACTGTGTCAAGGGTAAGATGCAAACTTTTTCTTCTTGTTTGTGTTCATCGAGTTCTCAGGAATTTCCTTGATGCTTTTGCATTGATGATTCCTCTGGTCAGCCTTTTATGTTTCCCCTGAAGTCCTCTTTGAATCTGTGGCTAATTAGCTAAAAAACTTTCAGTGGAACGTACTTTCTTTGTATACAGAGAGCACACGGATATCCTTTCTCGCTCTTATAATGGGTATTGTCTGTAGACGCTACTTCATTTTATGAGCTTTTTAACAAATGGTATTTAGTGAACACACAAAAATCCTGTTGTTTGTCCCAAAATACTTTGCACGCCTCATGTTAGGATGCTGTTTTTCTTCAGAGTTAAGTTTCAAATAAACTATGCTTATGCTGATGAGAGCAGCAACTGTTTTCCAGGCCTTATAAGTGCAATGCTGCTTTGCCTGACAAAGGTACAGGCACGATCTTGCAGTCACACATGAACTCACTCACGTAAAATAATTCCACGGTTGCAGCCAACTATTTTGTACACGGAACTGGCTCTCCTTATCACACTGGGATTGTTACATTGTTCCCTTAAAAGCTAGGATAATACATAAATATCATGGTTGACTGATGTTTATTACTTTATCAGCATTGTTCAGGATGTGCTGTTTCCTTTTACAAAGATAATTTGAAGGCGCATCATATGTGGAAGCTCTGTCTCTCTTAGTCCAAACAGAACAAGAAATGAAGGAAGAATAGTCAAATGCAATAAGATGTGGTGTTTATATTTTGCTGAGTAGAGTCTGCATTGTGTTGCAAGCAGCAGCATCTCATGGAGGTGGGTGTGTTTAGGTGACGTAATCCAGCTATGATGGCAGGAGTTATCACCCTTCATGTCAGTACGTGTCCTGTATTTGCTTATCTCAGTTAGAAACCTGATGTTCTTCTGTGGGTTTCAGACAACAGAGAGTTTCTTCTATAAGCTCAAGCAGTTGGATGAATGGCTTCATACAAAAGATACTTTTTTCTAGCAGATTATAGATGATTGCTTTGGAGAATTTTAGTCTAGACAGTCGGGTTTACTCTGGGGGTGTGTGTCAATGAGTTTGTCTGTTAAACACTGTTGTACTCTTCTAACAAATATCTGCAGGCTACTTTCCTAATATCCCTGGTTATTACATAAAGAAAAAGCTGGATTCTTAAGCTTGGAGTTCTAATATTATTAGTGTTATTATTGCTTCAGTGAGGTATTTGTTAAGATGTTACAGTTCCCTGCAAAATAAATTCATATATCTTTTAACCTTTTCACATTTGTCACACCCTTCAGTGTATTTAGTGGTTTTTGTATGATGGGCCAATACAAAGTATCATGTGATAAAGATGGTTTTGAAAATTCTTTTACAGATAAAAACCCAAAAAGTGTGGTAATCATATGTATTCGGCCCCCTTTACCTTGATATCCCAAAATAAAATCCCCTCTTGGCTCTTATCTTGGTTTTCAGAAAAGAAAGAACAGTAAAGTCCTGGTCAAGAGGGAGAGGAGCTTAGTTACGCAGGAAGAAAACCCTGGCTTTTACTTGAAGAGTTTTCATTAGATAAATCCAGTGGGTGGTCCGTTTCTTTTCTTCATGGCTTGTGGCTGATAACAATCTAAAGTGAGACTGTAAGTTAAAAAGCCTTTATAAAATGAAGAACACGTGGAGGGAAATAACAAAAGACTTTTAGTTTCTCAGTGAGGCAATGAGATCGCAAGTAATAACTCCTGAAAGATCAATGTGTGTTGTTTTTTTTCCCTGCAGATTAGAAGATGATTAGCTCTGTTTGAGACTGGATATGAAAGATGGAAGATTATAAAACTCAGTCTCACTTTTTATTTCATCATTTAGACTCCAATTGATCCTGATTAATTTTTCATTGATCTGGAACGTTTGTGTGTTTCTCCCTTGTTACCTCACCACAGTGAGTGGGTTCAGGGTTTCTGAGCTCTCAAAACGCTTGTGTTTCCTTGCTTTGTCTTTGTGCCGACTGAGCTTGTGCTTTCTCAGCATTCCAGACATTTTTCTCATATCCACCCTGCTGCTGCCAACAGGCAATCCTGTTGTCTCACTTCTGCATCTGTCTTCACCGCTCACTTATCCCATCCATATGACGAACTCCCCTTGTCTCAAAGGAATAGTCTCCAAGTTAGATCAGAGGAATGAAAACCATAATTTTTAAGTGAGGGCGAATGGAAAAGGAAAGCTGAGATTTTAGGCTTAGCAGGATGGGTTCTCGTGCATCAGCTGTAAAACGTACATCACATTTGACTGACTGGAGTAACAGCTTCTCCAATGAAAACAGAAGGTCTTCTTTCTTTTCAGCTGCAAACTGTGTTCTCCAGATGTGTATGAGAAATCCCTCTCCTAGATTTTATTTGCTCACCGATAAGGCTTTGTGTAATTCTGTTTTCAAATATCACATGAAAGCTCTTTAAGGACACCTCATGACACTTGCAGCTGACAGCAGGTTATTTTCTTGATAATGAGGCAGGGTTTGTTCATCAGGGACTTGTTTTTAATAAATATGGAGAATTAAGCATTACTTTGGTCTGTCAGGAATTCACCAGCTATGTGGCTCCGCATTTTTCAGGAAGTTAATGGGCTTGCATAACAGAGGCTAAGATACCAATGCTAAACAGGGCTGTAATGATCCAGTCAGCTCACATGACGGGTCAATATGTGAAATTGGGTCCAAGTTTGAGACAAGATTTTGAAAATACTTTTTAAGAGAGCTAAGATTCCCTACATTTTTAACTAATTGAGTAAAGGTTTCACAAATGTGAGAGAAGTGTCTGGGTTTGAATCCTGGCCAGAGGTTTTTCTGATTTTGAGTTTGTGTATTCTCTCAGTGCACACATGGGTTCTCCCCAGGTACTCCAGGTTCCTTCAACAGATATTTACCTCCAGTTCATTCATTCATAGCCACGTATTGTCTATACCAGCTTATCCTGGTGACCTGTCACCAGTCCATTAAAGGGCAACTCAGAGACACACAGGACAAACAACTATGCACGCACACACTCAGAATATGCAAATTTCATGCAGAAAGACTCCAGTCAGGAGTCAAACCCGGGACCTTCTGGCTGCAAGGTAGCAATGCTAACCATTGAGCCACCATTGCATAAGCTGGCCCTCAGATTGCCCTGAGGTATGAGTCAGTATATGTGTGTACACTGACTCACTGTCGTGTGTGTCTGTGTTGATTTGTGATAGACTAGCGACCTGACCGGTGTTTACCTCACTAAGTGACTCGCTAAGAATAAAAACTTAACAGAACAAAAACAGTGCTTTATGACATCTCTATTAGGTGTGGAATAGTTTAGCTTAGGGTTAACCAATCAAATCAAAGCATTACAGATTTGGAATTATAGACGATCAGTTGCAATCCACCTTCCTTAAAAGTTACTTCAATTTTGTCGTAGTTGGAAGCTGCAAATTGTGAGGTAGGTTTGTCAACTTTGGGGTCAAAAAGTTGGCAAGGCTAAAAAAAAAAAAAAAATTGAAAGCATCTTTATTTTTAAAATATAGTAAAGGTTTAAAAACTCATAAGAGATGTTTTTACAGTATCTGTAAGCAGTGTGAAATAATTCAGTTCAGGTTTGAATATTTTCTGTATCTCAGATTTTGGACTACAAATGGGATGCTTTACATTGGACACTAAATTCAGTGGAATAAACCTAGTGGGTGAGCTGTACGACAATATTTTTTTCACAGTGCTTAGTGAAAAATCTTGTGTGTTATCTGTTTGGCCTTGTGATTTTTTTTTTTTTTCTTTCCTTCTTTTTAAAAGCTACCCAGTTCCCTCAATGCTAATTTACACTGCCAGTCACGCTAACTTCATCTAGACAGTTGCTCTGTGACATTTATTATCGTGAGGTCTTGAAATCCTATGTCAGTTATAGTGAACTATAAAATGATGATAAAGCAATACAACTCCTTCTTTGTTCTTCTTTGTCTTTTTGTGAGAAAAATATCCATTTGTAATGCACAGAGCTGAAAGTATATTAACAAAATGCTTAACATAACTTAATGAACTACCCTTAAATTTTAGTGGCTTTAAAACAAAATAAGTTACAGAATTAAAAGAAGTAAAATGGCAAAATCTAAGATGGCAAAAAAATATAACCTAAAGAATGTTGGATGATTATTTTAGTAAGTATGATCCATTTTATACGAAAATACGAAACTGTGACAGTTATGTTATGAGGAGCAGGGGAATCGTCTTGGTGGTGGGCAATAAAACAGTTACAATATTTTATCAAGGAATAGAAATGATAATAGTGATAAAGATGGGTTTTAAAATTGAGTAAGGGAGACAAAGGTGTCCCATTTTGGGGTTGCCATTATTAAAGCATTTTTACAAGATGGAGAAGATATTGCAACCAGTCATGTAAACTTGATTTTTTTTTTTTTTTTTTTTTATTGTAGTCCATAATGTCCCATAATTCTTAAGTTTAGTTCATGGCAAGTTTTGTACTGAAAAAAATGCTGTCTTACAAACTGGATTGTTTCTGAAACTGTGTTGTGATAATTATTGAAATAAGTCAATACAAGAAAAAATATTCTTTTCTCTTTTTTTTTTTTTTCTCTTGTCCAACTCACCCAATTTCAGGTCGTCCCTGACTGTATTAAACATGTCACTATCTTCCTTCAGCTGTCGAGAATAGCAGTTACTGAATAATCCTGGATCAGGGAACCAATACTAACCTTGAGGTAGACTCTGGACATCTCTCTGCTGGACATTCACTAAATTGTGTCCACTAACATGGCATCTAGCAAACTTCTGGCTCTCTTTTCTTGTCCCCTTTTTAGTTGTAAATTTTCTAAAACTTCTGTGACTTTAGGAATAAAGACATCTACATTAGTTAATTTTATCTCACCACATTTGTTAGAATGTCCCGTATCAAGAGAATTGGCATAAAAATGAAACAAGTGAAGCCGTTTCAGTTGAGTCTGTCTCTTCTGATTAGAGAAGTTTTACCACATTTCAGCTCCAGATCCCATGCCATTGCAATTCAGTAAACATTATGATAACCCCACATAACTTGTGAGCACCATCTGGTTTCTATCAACAAACACATGCCACCCCACTGACTTCAAAGTTTTGGAGAAAATTGGCAATGATGTCACAGCAATAAGCGGGTGGGGAGATGTTAAAATGCCTCAACAGTCCACGTCTACAGCTGTCATTAAGTCTTGTGATTCTGTTTCCCTGTGTTTCTGTCTTAACTTGAAGACCATCTGTTGCTTCATTATGGGCACGCTCTTTCTCACACATTCAAAAGCTGTGAGAAAGGAAGCCTTGTTAGAGGGCATTAATAATTCAGTTTATACCATGCACTGGTCTCAGGGGCCTTTATTCTTGTCGGATATGACCAACATATGTGTTGTGTTTTAAGGTGAGTTAGTGCGAGGTGTTCCTCTGCAGTCATTATGGGGGGCACTGGGGGGGAATCACATACTTGTAGGTTTGGTTTTCCATTTCTCAGAGTGATATTTATGGCTTTGCATCAGCTGTGCTGTGAGTGATGTAAGGACAGACGGTCTCTTAGCCCCCAAATAGCTGTGGAAAGAATAAAACTGAGATGGTGCATAGTTACCCTGCCAGTATATCACCAGCTGTTTGATAAACCTTGGTGCATTATTAACCAAAATGAGCAGAGCTGAGAATAAGTATGAGCCACTGACTTGCCTCAAGGAATGCACTTTAAAAGGGAAATTCAGTGGGATGCATCCTGAAATGTTGGCTAAAGCTTTTAAATTTGATGTTATACCAACACATTTCTGCTGCTGCTCTGTGCCAAAAGGCTTTGAAACCGGCCATGAACTGTTAGTCGAACCATGTAGATCCACTGAGACGTAGACGAACTCCATAAGCTGCGCTAATGTCAAACAACTAAAGTAATATTCCCTCCAACCCAATCAATGTTCACAGTTGTTTGATGGAAAACCTGTGTAGAAGTCGTCCGTGCAGTCTACTGTAGCAACCGTGAGAAATCCCTGGTTTTTGTGAGGTACAGTAAAGTGTGTTGCAACAGCAAGTGGATGTTTTCCAGTGTCCTTCCCTGTATTGACTCCTGCACGGAGGACGAGGCAGGTATTGGGTTTCTGTCCACCCCTTACCGACCGAAAGGTCTGAACGCAGCAACTTTAACTGCTGGCTTCTGAAGTGAGGTAGCAGCTGCACTCTGAACCTGAGCCAGAAGCACAGGTGTCTGCGTCCATCAAGATGGCCTCCACATGCACAAATTCATAGAATACGCAATCTAAAGGCCTTAGAAGTTTCTCTCTCTCTCCTTTATTTATTTTTTTATTTTTTAAAGTCAATTTAGATGGTAATAATAGCTAAGGAGAAATCATGTAGTGCTTTTATTTTTGTTATTTACCTCAGTATGTTAGTGTGTATGAGTAGTTACTCCTAAAGGAGAGCTCACTGAGTGCATCTACTGCAGTGGCCTCCTTAAGGTCTAAAGTAAACATTGTACAGATGGTAAACGTGGGCTACTGTGGGATAATAACCTGGAGTATAACACTCTTTCCAACGTTTAAATCTGCATCATCTATAGATATTTTGAATGTGTACATCAAAATTATTACAACCCATACCATGTAGATTCTTGACTTGTCAGTAGAGCCATAGAGCAATAGATAAAACTTTAGATAAAACGTAGTCAGCTGACTACGAAGTTTCTTTGTTCTATTTCAACATGTTACCTTGTTTTATTACTTTTTTTTTTTTTTACAGGAGGTAATTTATGAAACACTTGATTTAAAATCAGACAGTAGGTGAACAACAGGGGTCAGGGGTAACCTGGGTGTGGTCAGCAGTATTGTCAAACAATTTGAGCCCCATACATTTAGTGACGATGGCAGGAGAGGGTTTATTTTACTGGAAGTCATGCTAACTCTTGTTTAACTAAAATGGTTGTTTCAACTCTCCCCAAAAAGCAGTATGATGTAAAGTTTTAGTGGTTTTGGGGCCATGACTTTTTAAAAACCTACTTAATGGGATAAATTGGACAGAATCTTATTTATAGATTGGAGGTTTATTCTTCACTGTGTAGATATGCGGTGCTTGCTGATCCTTTCCTCCAATTTTGTGACATCTGTGAACTACGAGTCACTTCCTTTTCGCATCTGTGCTAAAACTGCTTATCAGCACCATTGCTACAGATTAAAATGATCTTGGTTATTGCAGTAAGAAGTTGAATATTTTTTGGCACATAATTTTGAATATCTACCCATCTGCATCCATTTTAACCCACATAAAGCATTCATATAAAGGACAATGAAAAACTGCTCAGAGAATCATGTTCAAACCTTGTCAAGTAAAGTAGGAAAAGATAGAAGCAGGGCTGCATTTATCTCTGTAGGGACCCTAATTGAATATCCTGCCATGTGTAGGAGAGGTTACATGTCATATATCTGGGTTTCAGTTATTTTTTTCTCTTGAACATTTTTAGCATTCTTTTAAACTTATTTGTAAAATGGAAACAAAAATGTCCTAACCTCTTTAATTGCTTCCAGTGAGAGCAAATCCAGGGCAATTAAAGTGATGTTTGAACTTGGTTGTAAAGTAACTTGAACTACCTCTCTAAGGAATCTCTACATTTAAGTTTCGTTCTGTGTTTCAAGCCTGGCTGCACTTTTATTTTTATCTGTAATAAGCCAAGTATTTATTTATTTATTATTATTATTTTTTTTAATATAACCTGAGATGTCATTGTTTTTATGCTCTCTTCTCTGCTCTTATGCAAGCGTTCATGTTTCATGTCCACAATCAAAGCAGCAAGTGTGATTAGCTAAGCTGAACATGACAGGAAACTATTGATTGAACGGCTGAGTCCTCCGAGCTTTTGATGAACTAACATTTGCAGGGATCCGTGGCATTTGAGAGTAATCCTAATGGGGTTTCTATTTGCCAGAAATCCTGGCTCCTGCTTACTTATCTGATGCTCCACACTTTTTTTTTTTTTTTTTTTTTTTTTCTCTCTAGTTATCTGAGTATTTGACACAGGTCTCAGATTTCATTAAGCTGCGTGGGTAAGCGGACTAAGCCCATGCTATTCACAGCGTAGCGTCTCTGATCTGTGTATTAGAGGCAATAGAGGACATGGGAGGCCGTGTTATATGCGTTCATGTACGGAGGTATCATAGCTTTTTGTCTTGTAACATAACTTGATGCTTGACTTCATCACTGACTAATACACCCGCAGCATCCCTGACAGACTGAGAGGATGATATCATTCCTTTGTCAGTCAGCAGCTTACCTGTCAGACTGAGAAAAGGTGGATGGTTCATTGCAGTTAATGGTATGACTAATGGTAACATCTGGACCTTGTCTGCAGCTGTCAAACATTTCTCCTCCAGTCTCCAGTCACATCTGTAGTAAATCACAACCTGTCAACTAATGACATCATGGTGACCTTATAATGGCCTTCCTGGTAGTGCTGAGTGAAACAGACAATCAGACTCCTCGAGTTAATTATTAGGTGTCAGACATTACAACAGTGTCAGCTGAGAATGACTGTTTGTGTGTTCAGGTATGAGATTATGGATACAGCAGTATAATGTTGCAATAGAAAATGTTAGACTTCATACGCTGTGGTTTGGATTAATAATCTGTTTTTTAGACCTGATGACTGGAGGGATGAAGCCAGAGGATTGTTCTGTCAGATTAACATTTTTCAAGCCTCCCAACAACATTTCTCCCTCTGATTACCCAGTATAATGGATGGAAACATGAGAGCCATACAACTCCTCTCTAAATTACTAATGTTGTTTTGAGGTTTGATTTGACAGCTTAGAATGTTAAACACGTCATTTTGCTCTATTAGGGTAGCAGATGTGTTTATGAGAGATATTCTTGGAATGTTCTAAGAATTTTCTACAAAATTTGCTTAAAAACAGGAACCTATGGCTTATAATAAACAATATTTATTTAATTATTTATATTTGTGGACAGTTTAAGGAAATTCACTGTGGGAAGATGTAACACATGGCCATACATCTGCCACTGCATACAGTCAGAGCTCCACAAACATAAATACTGTTTTATCAATCAAACCTACCTTTTATTAAATGGGCTGCTTCAGTACACCAGTTAAATTAAGTAGTGCGAGTTCTCATGGAACAAGCTGGGGGAAAAAATTGTTCAAATCACAAAAGAAACAATCCCAACAATACGGTCAGTTTTTTTTGGAGGTTTGCAAATGTGAATTAAAGCGTATTATTACCAGCATAAATCACAATTGTTATCGTATTTTTTTTTTCCTGATACAATGACTTCCCATCCTTAATTCAGTGCCGAAGAAATATTAAAGATATTTCTGTAATAATTGTTGTCATTTAATGTATCATTGTTTTAGGGAATTTCCCTTGCTAATATTATTAATGTAATCTTACATATTATAAAGTTCCTCTAGGTCTTTTTTTTGTACCTAAAATAGTTTTCATATTAAAGACTGAGTTAATGCATATCAACAGTACAGTGATCCAAACATTTCGATTTTTAGCACATAAAAACCCTCACCATGGAATGTCCTTTCAATGATAAGTTGCATTAAAGGGAAATTTTTAGATTTTTTTTTTTTTTTTTTTTTTTGAAGAAGAAGAGTCCTGTGTACAAGTTATAAATCGTTAGTTTGTCTGCAGTAAATAACAGCATGTAAGAAAACAACCTCAAATTCAGACCATACTATGGTGTTTTCAGCTGAATATCCCTTTAAAGCTATAATCTGTTTTACAAGTTCTGAAGAATTAAGGGAGGCACTTCTCTTTTTATGAAAATGTCGTATGCCCTTTATTTTAAGCCTGTTTTTTTTGTACATTATGTTCAGTTTACAGGTTAATTACAATGTGATCAGCAGCGTGATCTTTGTAGCCACGAAAACTGCACCTCTCTCTTCATCCAAGCAGTTTTTGTTTTTATTCCCCTGAATGATCACTGTAATTTCCTGTTATACCTGCTCTGATAACCCCCTCGAACTGAATTGTTGTTTTTCTCCAGCTTACTCCGGGTGGAAAGGCAGCTCAGGCCGGAGTCGGGGTGGGCGACTGGGTGGTCTCCATTTGTGACGCCAATGCTGAAGATATGACCCACGTGGAAGCACAAAACAAGATTAGATCAGCAACAGACTCCCTTACCCTCACCCTCAGCAGGTAGGTCGTATGGCAGCTCATGATGCAACAAAGTGCTAATTTTATATCATGCACACAGTAGCAGAAACTGGCACAGAGCTTATGGTCTCCTTTGTTTTTGGTTAGACAAAATTAGATCCCATAAAGTCCTTTTTAAAATTGTTTTCAGACTGTTTCCAAGATCCATTTCTCCAAGGTTTAGTTTGGTTTAGCTTTTAATGTGTTTTTTGTAGTTTTCGTACTCTACAACTAGAAGCCAAACCAAATGAGCAAATTTAATTTTTCACAAATATTTCAAAGGATTTTCTGTAACTATGCATACAATAATAATAACCTTCATTTAACCAGATTAAAACCTCGTTGAGATTTACAGTCTCTTTTTCAAGAGGGCCCTGGCAAGATAGCAGCACCATTTACAAATATCAACATTTACATACAGTCAGAGAAATCCATTACTTTAGTTTTTAAAATGCTGTGAAAAAGGATTTACCCCCTTGCAGATTTAATGTTTTTGCTTTTGAGTCGCTCCTAAATATTTCAGATGATCAAAAAATGTCATTTCAGGCAAAGATACCCTGAATTTATAGAAAAATCTGTTTGTGAGGTTCATTTATTGAAGGAAAAAAAGCTTTCCAAACCAACATGACCCTACATGAAAATGTAACTGGAGGGTTTTCAAGCATGAACCACCTGTTTAAGGTCATGCCACTGAATCTCAGTTGGATTTAAGTCCAGACCACGGGTATACCATAAACTGATGGCTGGACACTGTCCTTCGGGATTTTCTGCTGGAGAACAGGTTCCATCAATTGCAGCAAGTAGCGCAGGTGTAAAAGCAGCATTAAACTACCAGCACCATGTTGGACTGGCAGTATGATGTTCTTTTTCTGAAATGCTGTCTTAGTTTAACACCAGATGTAATGTGATTCCAAAATGTTCCTTGTATTTCAGTCCACATAAAAATTTCCCCTAAGTCCTGGGGCCTCATGTTTAAACGTTGCGTATGCACAAAAAAATCCTCAATGCAATATTTTATTCACAACTCGGCATGTACAGAAATGAACGCTACGTGAAGGTTTGCAGTAATCCACGCAAACTTTCAACCTGCCTTGAAAATGTGCAGCAGCAACGCAAACTTCTTTAGGTGACAATGACAAACTGCAAAGCACCAAAACTCACCTAAATATGTTAAAATATGACTCCATTAGGTGTTATTTAACTCAAGGAGCATCAAGCCCAATGGTTTTTCATGATTTTAAACTTTTATTCCACATTTAGCCGCATACAGTAACATAACACACTTTAGAAAATTTTGGTAAAACCTCAATCAGATGTAAATAGTAAATTTTCTTAGTTTTTGTTACATGTAGATGCTAATATATATCAGTCTGTGTGCTGGTTCGCATGAAATGCATGTAAATTAGTTGTGGGGAATTTTCATTCTCACTGAAAAAGAAAACTGAGTTGGAGGAGCAGATTAATTCCAAACAGGTCAGGTTTGATGAGTCTTAAGGTGGACAAGGTTTAAACAATCACACGTCTATAAATGGCTGCGCAAAGGTGTGCGTAATTATGGAATGATGGTAGCTTTGACACTTCTGGAGGACATCGCCGATGAAAGAATTCAGAGTGAGCTTGTATTGAGAGGTCAGACTGACCTGTTAGCCCATGATGAGTGCCTTAATAGCCACTTCAGATTACCCAGGGCAGTAATCCTTGAGATCTGCACAGAACTGGCCCCATCATTACACATGGGAACGAGAAGGAATCATGTGTTACCGATGCTGGTTGAAGTTCTCACTACGCTGGGATTCCTTGCAAATGGAGCATTTCGCCTGGATATGGCTGACAGATCAGGAATGTCACAGTCATTCCTCAGCCTAGCCATGCCAGCCGTATGGGATGGCCTCATCCATATGTTGCCCAGACACATAAGGTTCTCCTACATCGCAGCTGAACAGGCAGAAATTAAATTGCAATTTGCAGCAATGAGCCGATCTAATGTGATGCTGAGCTGTTCACTGCACTGATATTGCTATGAGGACACCATCTGGAAATGATTGCGGCATTATGAAAAGAAAGCATTTCCGTTCTGTAAATGTGCAACTTATGCGATGCGCAAATATGCCTAACAAATAGTGGCAGGTTTTGATTGATTTCTGCACTCAGTCCAGTACTCTCTCGCACTCTCTGTTTTTAAATCCGGCCTGAAAACTCATCTGTTCAAACAAGCATTTCCATCTTCTCTAAATTTTCTTTTTTATTTTAAATGTCATGCTTTTAATTTTATTGATTTTATTTATTATTAAAGGTGACCTTGTGCGCCTGGAAAGAAGCCTTTTAAATAAAATCTAGTAGTAGTAGTAGTTGTGAGCTTGTTAGTTGGAAACAGACTCAAGCAGAGGCTGTTGCCATGGTTATTCAGAATCGTGGTGGGAGCTTTCTGGGTATTTATACTAATTTCTATATGCATTTAGAGGTGGAGAAATATCACACTTGCAGCTGCGCCCAAATCACCGCAAATACAGATTATAAAGGCAACTTGTGCAGTGAACACAGTTTTATAGATCAGAATTTTTTTTTTTTTTTTTGTCCGGCTCAAGTTTTAGAATTTCTCCCTTCTGCAAACTTTCAGTAGGAAAGTTGCACAGTCTTTTATGCATGAGGCCCCAAGTGATTATCAAAAAAATTTTTGGCAAACGCGAGACAAGTCTTTATGTTCCTTTTCGGCCATCTTTCTCTTTAGAACTCTTCCGTGGATGCCATTTTTACCCAATCTTAGTCTTATTGTTGAATCAGGAAGACTGACCTTAACGGAGGGAAGTAAGTTCTGAAATACTTTAAATGTTTTTCTGGGATCCTTTTTGACTTCCAGGATGAGTCACTGATGCTCTCTGGGGTTAATTTTGGTAGACTAGGCTATCTTGGGAAAGTTCACCATTGTGGTTCGCTAGAGTACCAAAGTCTGAGAAATAACTTTGTAACCAGATGTCAGAGACTTTTTCTCATCTTTTCTTGAATTTCTTTAAATCAGGGTATGATGTATTTTTGAGATCTTTTAGCCTTGTGTATGCTGGCTGACAGGTTCTATTTAAGACGTTGGTGTCCAAAGTTAGTCCTTAAGGGCTGGTGACCTGCTGGTCTTAAATTTTGCCCTGATTCAGCAAACCTGAATCAAATGAATGTTCATTAGCAGGTTTCTGCAGAGCTAGGTAACATGCAAAGAAAGTATTTAGCAATTTGAATCAGCTGTATTGGAACAGAGACGCATATAGACCCTGCAGGACACCAACCCTTAAGGACCCTTGTTGGACATCCTTGATTAAAGAGAATTCTTGATTGTACAGGTCAGGCAGTAATCAGGCCTGGATCAGATCAATAGAAAAAATGTTAACTAATTACGTTTTAATACATGATTATATAGGTTATATTTAATTGTTTTTTTTTGTTTTATTTTTTTTTTCCTTCTTGATTTAACAAGGGAGGGGTTATTTTTCATACAGGGAAGGGTTGCTTTGGATAGTTTTTTCCAGTTAACGAATGAAATAATTTGAGAACTGCATTTTGCATTTACACAGGTTATCGTTTTCTTTACGTAATACGTTTTTGATATAAAATATTTAATTGTGACAAAAAAATCAAAAATAGAAATAAATCAGCAAATACATCCTATGAATATGGATTTGGATGCATGTACTCCAGCTGCTGGATGCAGTCGCCGTTTTCTAATTGAAATAACTTTCCCTCAAAGGAATCTCTGGGTTCTTAGCGTTGACTGAACTTTTAAAATGTAAGAAAGGAAACTTTCCTTGGACTAAAACAATGAAATCTTTTAATCAGAGCTGAAAAGGTCTCCTACGGGCAGTACTTTTACCTACTCAAATAAGTCTTGCCAGAAATTCTTGACAAAGTGTCAAGAATACAAAAATGTTTAATCATCAGCTTAATTATAGGGGGGGGAAAAAAGATTTTAGTCTCAGAGAAAGATGAAATGTAATCATTCAAGGCCCAAGCACCTTCAGTATAAAAGAAGATATCGACTTGCGAAGTAATAAAGCTGAGCTGGCTGCTGCCGCGGGACTCGTTTTGACTATTTTTTTTTATCCTTTATAAGTAATAGGAGTAAAGCTTTGTTATCTCGTTCACCTCATTGTTGCCTGCCAGGAGTCTCTGCTTTTAAATTGTTACATGTCTTTTTTATTCACTTAGTTTGAGAGAACAGCTGCAGGGTAGTTCAAGTCTTTCCAGATGGCAGAGCCCAAACCTTACGGAGTAGTTTGAGATTTGGAGGTTCTGGTTTGTAGGGTATCATTTACAGCATTTGAGGCGACTAGCAGTTTTATATGACACAGATATTACTTTTATCTTTAAAGTTCAATAAAAGAGCACAGTAGAGGATGTTAATATGGAGCAAACAGATCTCCTTTTGGAAATTGTGGGTGGTTTTTCTACAATTTTGTGACAGTTTATCTCTAAAATAATTCAAAACTGGCTTTTATTAGAGTTTTGCTGAAATCTTGCATATAATTTTAAAACTGAGGTGTCTAAACAATGCTAGAGTATCATTTCATGTGCTTTACAATCTGAGGAATCTCCCCTGCAGTGTGAGGTTTGGTAAAACATAAAATATTAGACGAATTATTATCAATTGTCCTTTCTGTTCCTCTACAAATAAGATGCATTTCTGTTAGCATTTTTATTTTATTTTTTGTAAAATTAGGGTTGATGATACTTTAACTAAAGATCCACCAGTCAAAGGTTTGTGACCCATCTCTGATATCTGGTTTTTGTTGAGTTTGGCCAGCCAATTGCAATTTTGGTTGATGCTGATTTCTGTTGAACAACTGTAATATAAAAGGGCACAATACATGCATAAGTAGATCTACAACTTGATCTACAAAAAGTACATCAAGTTAAAATTGGCCATTTCCAGTCACCAATTGGTTTCTTCTTGTATCTCCAGCCTTAACCAACCAATTACCCCTAAAGGAGTAAGGGGAAACTGGTTTAAGTTTTGGAGTAAAATGAAACATAAATGATCATAAAGATTTAAAAACCCCAGACTTTTTTTGAGAGGGTATGAATAAGAAAAGTTATATTAAATAATTGGAGAGCTCCATTTATCTAAAAAAAATAAATAAATAAAAAAAAAAAAATCCCAATTTGCCCCACTTTGGGAAGACCACGTTAAGGAAATTCTACTTGTTTCATTTACTACTTCCAGTTTAATCCTCACTTTGAGGGGAAATGGTTAATGTTTTGATTGAGCTTGATAAGTTTTTTTCATACCACTTAATTTTTTGCTTCACTCTGTGGTTTGCCTCCTCCATTTCTCATCTCCTTATGGAGTCAAGCTTTTGTAAACATTTCACAATCTTTCTCCTCTTTTTTGCACCAGTGAATCTCCTCCTATAAATCCCCAGTTTCTTCTCTTGATCTCACCCAGACTTATTGTTATTATGCTGAAAGCAAAGCAAATGTTGTTTTCAGAGAGGAACTGTTGTCAGTTTTTTTTTTAATTTTTTTTATTTGCTTCTTGGCTCATGTCCACTGTTGTTTTATGTCTAGAAAGGAGGACAGCTGCATGGTGATAAGAGATGGTCTGTTTTAGATTAATATCTCATTTTCTTCAGTGCCAATGATCATTTTGTGGTTATGGTTTAAACTATAGGTGCTTTGCAACAGAGAAAGTGGATCACGCAGCATCTACAGGAAACACATTAGGGTCATAATTTTAGGCATCTGTGATTGCCCCATTGGGATGTGGTTGAATTGTTTGGGATGTGTGCAGGGTTGATTACAGCGTCATTGGAGAGTTCTTTGCGGTGAAATTTCTGACTTTATCTAACATCAGCCTGAAAGCCAAGTATGCATCAGCTGAAATTAGTGATCCATGAAATGAGTTAGGGAATGATCTCATGCAGTTTTCACATTCAGATCCAACGCAGATCAGAGAGATCAGAGTTAGCCGGGGAAAACTAATTTCTTCCGAGAAACAGCGATTTAATCACGCACATATCTCTGAGCCAGAATAAACACAGCCACAGGACAGCAGTTGTACACATTCCTGATATCCCTCATAACATTTGACTCCTCAAACTGTGGCTTCCATAAATATAGACCTTGACTTTCCTCTGCATCTCTGTCCTTTTCAGCACTGTTGTCATCCTCTCTAACTTTGCGCCCTCAGTGGTTGAGCAGGTAATGACAGGAACTGTTAGTCATTCCTCATTGTCAAAGGAAGTGCCATTTGTAGGTTGCTGAGTGACTCTAGCCTGAAACAATAAGGGGCGGTTTAACTCAAAGCTTCGTGTAGCATGGAAACTAGGATAGTAGTAGTTTTGTTTTTAAGGCTCCAAGTTTAATGTGGAAAGAAATGTTAGGGAACTACTGTTCAGCTTTAGGCAGAAAGATGCTAAATGACACATTAGAGTAGAAATCAAACCTTTTTTAAATTTTCAGATTTATGGTGTTAAATTGGCATGAAATGGCATTTTCTGAAGCATTTTGGTTTGCTTTCCAAGTTTTTGTAATCCTGTTTCTAATTTTTGTCATCCTGCTGAGATGTTGAGATTAGAGGTGCACCAGTAGGAGATTTATGGCAACTTTTCACCATTCTCTTTCAAGCCTTTGTGCCATGAATAGTCATTTATGTTAAGAGTAGGGGCAATGTCACTGAATGAGAGAGCAGTCACTGTAAAACCAGGTTTTACTATTTTATAACAAAGTATTTTAAGATGATATTTTAAACTATCTTTAGCATCTTATGTGAGCAGGATTAGCATTGTTAGCATTACTAACCTATATTTAACTCCCTTCTTTCCAAGTCTGCCAGCATTTCCAAATCCAGAAAGTTCCATGACAGACAGAGGTCAATAGCTCCAAAAGATAAAAGAGAGCAACATTGCTGTAATATTTAGCACAGTCAGCTCTGGGTCAGTTTTCTCCTTCAGCAATTCACAGAAATGTCACCAAGCTGGGTACAAATTGACAACCTTTGGTAGGGTAGAATTTGGGTCAAAAAATGTCTTTCATACCCAAAACACTTAGTTTTTGACTATATATTGGATAGTAACAGTTATCACATGTTGTTGTGGCAGAGGACTGCTTTGATGCAATATTTGATTGGCTACCATATTTCAAGTGTAGTACATTCAAACTCTGCCTGGCAGTAAAGTATTTGGCCAGTTAGATGGACTTTCACTGTCTTTTTTTTTTTTAAATTTTTATTATTATTTTTTAGCTACACCTCATGTAAAGCTAAATGACCAAGATGCTAAAGCTGCAGGACGGTGGTAGGGTCATCATAATGAAAGGAAAAAAGACTAGTGAGGAAAAAGCGAGTGGATTAATCAGAATTGATATTATTGGAAGATGCAATAATAATATTGTAGTTTTATGTTTTCCTACTATTGTGCAGCCATTGTACAAAACTAACAGAACTGTTATAATTCAAGATGTGAAAAGATTTAAAAGACCAGCAGCCCTGAAGTCTAGCTCTGTTGTATGAGGCTGAATGAACAGCTTACATGCTTCTTACAGCTGTTATTCTTTCATTTCAGTAACAACTTAAACACTGAAGCATGTTGTTGTCAATGCTGTCACATTTCTAGTTTAGATTGGATCATGGAGTGCAGACTCTGCAAAGGATTACACAGTTAAACAGCAAAAAAAGTTTCTTTTAGTCCCAGTTATTTAACAAGGAAAGCCCACGATCAGTTTTGTTAATGCCTACATTTTCCACTTTCATTTGAGATGAAAACTTTTTTTTTTAATCTTCCCTTCCCAGTTGTAATTTAAATTTAAGGCTTCAGTATAAATGATAAAGCACCAGGGGAATTGTTTAATTCCTATTTTCCTGAATGTTATCAAAAGTTCCTCCAGCAGGATGTATATTTTTAATGTTTCACATTGAGTAACATGGCTTAACTTTATTCAGATTTTGTTGTCATTGTAATGTAATTTGAGAAATTAAATTGATTGGTGTTGATCCTGATCTTCTACTCCGATACTGTCATAACATTTCTCACTGTAACAACTTTTAAGTGAATACCTGAACACTGTTTTACAACTTGCTGAAAATTAGATTTCATTAAGGTTGTGTTTTTTTTCATGTCAGCTTTCAGTGCAATTCATGTTATTGCTGATCAATATAAGAGGGGAATAAAGATTGTAATACCTTGTTTTTTTTGTTTTTTTTTTGTTCTTCTCTCGTTTTTTCCTTAGAGCTTTTAAAGGAGGTGAAGAGAGGAAGGTAAGACTGTTTATCTGAAATGGTGAGCTGACTTCTTTGTGAACATCTGGATGGCTTGTAATGGTGTTAAGAGTTTAAATTTGAAACTTCCTGGAATCCTTACTTGCACATGGATTGAAGGCTGTATTATGTCACTTTGTGTTTAAATTAATCTGAATCACCTGCATTGTCCATGCACGGTGCATTAGCCAAACACCAGTGAGTGAGGATCAAGTGCTGTGAATGCTGCTTTTGGAAATGACTGTAGTTTCGATTGTTATACCTTGCACAATCCCTGACACCTGAATAAGTATTGATTCATTCAGTCTCTTTGTGAGGCCTTTTGGCAGCTACTCTGACCAAATGATTGCACTTTTCATAGCACAATGGAGTCATAAACCGCTCTGTGTTGGTAAAGCAGCTGGCACATACAAACGCAAAGTCAATGTTCCGTTTTAGCAGGCGTTCAACACTCCACACATAATGCTCGGTTAGAAATCTCATTAGTGAGAGATGTTGGTTATACATGACACATTCTCACTTTGAGCGTTTTCATTTCAACTGCAGCAGCAGATTACTTTGGCCAGTTCCTGGCTGACAGCCAACACAAATAAAATAGCAGTGTCCGCACTTCTTAAGCGCTCCTTCTGTCTGTGTGGAGAAAAGCCTGCAGGCTCTGACAGAGCTGCTGCTGCTGCAGCTGGAATACACTCTAATCATTCGCAGAGAGACTGGAAAAACGTGATGGGATTGTGCAAGAGCAGACCTTCTTTTTTGTTGTTTTTATTTTGTGCGTGTCAAATGTCTAACTGCATGTTGTGCCCTGTGCTGCATTGTCTCCCTCTCCCACACCCACGCAGGACTCGCTTTCCTTGGCTTCTGTTCAGCCAAAGTACTCCTTTGCCCCAAGCACAACCATTAACAAGATGGCGAGGCCATTTACAGCAGGTGGTGCTAGCACTAACTCAGGACCCGTTATTAAACCTGTGGCCTACACACCTAAGCTTAATACTACGCATTCGCCGGGCCTTGCCAGCACACAGCAACCTCAGAATGGGTAGGTGGAAAAATGAGTGCAGTTACCTTCAGAGCTGCAATGTGACTAATGTGGTTTTTTTATGGTGTTCTTGAAGTCTCATTATTCTGGCGTCTCATTAAAAAGAGAAAGTAACTCCTTCAGGATCGAGGAGAATGTAGTTCAGTCACTACTGCTGTGTACTGCCAAAATTATGTCACCATGTAAAAAACATTACAGAGTAGATAAACACAGCTAATGTATGCTGACTCACTGCTCGACTCAACGTAATAAGTTTGCCACCAGATGGCAAACATGGAATGTGCTTTAGATTGATAGCTGTGGAGTTTTAGAGCCACTTGCCGCACTGAGCTGGAATATGCTCCATTTAATATATTCTTACAGAGGGATATAGTAAATAGGAAGACAAAAAGCTAATTTAACATGAAAAATAGATGCATGCCCATAATGAGTCATCATTGTATGACTGTGTAGTCTCCTTTACATATACTGTAAATCATTTTTTATATATACTTTGCCTTTGAAACAAACTTTTGGTTGAATATATTTAAATTTTATTCATGTTTAATAACAAAATTATAAAGCCATAGAAAACCCATCAGAAATTTTACTGAATTAGTTCATTAGTTAGTCTATACAATGGACTCTCCATGTTTATTGGCACTCCTGGTAAAACGTGCTCAAAGCCTTAACATAAATTCATCTAGTAACAGAATCTCACTCTGAAAAGACAAGAAACGTCCAACCTTTGATTTCAACACAGTCAGTCAGTGAGGAAAGAATCCTTTACTAAGAAATACTTTTTTCATCAAAATCACAAATCGCCTTCCTCTTAATGCTTTGTAGTACCCACTCTAGCCAATCGGACAGCACTTGGTCTTCTCCTTTAATATTTCACAAGGATATTTTACAAGGTTGGAGTATACATATACATAGCATAAATAGGGGGCTCTTGCGCTCTATTCTCTTCAGCTTACTTTACAGGTTTTCCATAAAATGTAGGTCAAAAGACTGAAATGGCCGTAGAGGAAGGCCAGTGTTGTGATTGAAGTATGTTTTTGTTCATAAGGCCATATGTATGCTGGTAGGTAGCCTTTCAGACCAAGTTAAAGTACTTGGAAAACAAAATGGACATATTAAGAAGACAAAGATGTTGATAGCTGGCAAAAGATTTAAGTGAAACAATATGTCCTTCAGGTTCATATTTGTTCTGCTTCTCAAATAAATTGGATTCTTTGAGGTATTTTTTTCCTGTTCAGTTGCATTTAGATTACTGCTCACTTCTGAGATGTTTCAAGGGTACTTAGAAAAATAAACTCAAATCCTAACCAATTCTAAAAGTGGCTTCAAGGTATTGAAGAGCCTCCAAGGAAAGGCCTGGCCGCTTCTAGTAATTTGGGTAATGGTGGTGTTCTGCTTGTAGCTGCTATTGAAATATGGTCTGTCTCTTTTTTTAGGCCCACTCATAAACTCTGAGTTCTCAAACAGCTTTATTTGCACACTCTAAATGGACTGAATACACATTTTAAAAATTATGTACAGCTGCATTAACTGATGATAGTTTTTCTTAAAGTGGCGGTATTATGTATTTTCCAGGCACATAGTGGTATGTTACAGCACAATCTAGTAACTATGTTACCGTCAGTTGTTCTAAAAATGCTTTATATATCAAACATAACTTAAAAGAAATTTGATTTCGCAATTTGATGCCTTGAAATGAGTCTCTGTCTCTTTAAGAAGCTCCTACTCTTTCCAACTTCAGGAAGTCATCACAACAATGCTACTCTATGATCCCATTTACAGCCGTTCTAGGAGCGTTGAACTGAGAAGTTGCTTGTATGATAAGCTCAGCAGAGTGTTTGCTGCCGTTAGTCTGGTGGAGCTGTGTGGGGGAGGAGCGAGGAAGGGGCGATTTGTTGGGCGGAAGCTCTGCCGGAGACTGCTGTAGCTCCAAGGTGAAGCTTTGGGTAAATAGGCGGTGCATTATAAGAGCAAGCGTTCAGGCACCCCCGAATGGCTGCTAAGAGATTCAAGGATTCCTCAGACATGCATGAATGACTGAAAACAACTCTCCAGGTATGTTTGTGATGAGAGAATGATATTATAACATGATATAAAGCTCAAACAAGTCAATTTTACATAATGCCTGATGTTTTCAGGTTCTCCACAGAAATTGGATGAGTGCAGACATGATGTGTAATGTACCCAGGTTAGGAGCGCAAAGACAGATTTAGTAATTTATTTTTTTTGTATGGAGATTACACCAACATCATGTGTCACTGCTGTGGCATTTATCATTATTCACGGGGTATCGGAGTACAACAAAGATTTGACTAACTCCAGCGGCACGGAAATTAGGCAGAGGTTTTTTTTTTTTGTTTGTTTTTTGTTTTTCCTTGGCAGAAACATCAATTTGCATCTCTGTGAAAAGCAAAAGGGGACAAGAGGAGCGGCACAGCCAAAGGTTTTGTGCCAGTCTTCTGACTCATTCTGGGTCAGAGTGACAGCAGATGATTTGACAAACAATGCTGTCCTTCTCTCTCAGAGCTTGTTGACAATAACAGCATGTCTCGTGTCACTTCTCTCGTGCTATCTGCATATCTTCTGCTGTGTTTGGCCTTCGTCACATATTGACACGTTCTGTTCCCCCCCCCCAAACTGAGCTCTGACCTCTTTCTCTCACTTTGTGTTTTTCTCCTTTCTTTTAACTTCACAGATGGAAGCCCTTGACAAGTTAGTATACTTCTTTGGATTTTTGCAGTCCTGCACAAAAAAGTTTGTTTTTGATTGGGAAGTTTGGAGCAATTTAAAGAATAACTACGAAAGTTTATTTGGGAAACTTTAACGTAAAACTAGCTTTGCTAATCTGACATGCTTCGTATTTCTCATTTGTTTTAGCTGAAATCTTTAACTGTTCCTTTTATTTAGAAAATGCAAATGAGATTTTTGAGTTTTTTTTCATTGTATTATTAGTGCCATTCTATTATGTGACTTCTAGGCAGATATATAATGAAATGGCAAGAAAATGCTGGAACTAAGCTTTTTCATTACCTTTCGTGTGTTAGAACATGCTCAGTTCTCTGTGGAGGGCCTAAAGAACCGCATGTGGTTCTGGAGCTGCAGGTTTCAGACCCTTGCCATACTCAAAAATGATTTTGGAAAGCTTACATTAAGCTTCCTGCATGGCTCAATCTGATCCCTGTTAAAAACCTGCTTGAAAACCGTGTCTATTTCAGACATCCAAATAATTTAAATAAGCTGTGTTCTGGCTCAGAGAGTGATGAAATATCCAGCCAGAATTATGCCAGAAGCTTGTTGAGGCAACCTGCAATGGGTCAGTTAACTAAAAAAAAATCTGGGTGCATGTGTATATATATGTGAGAATATGTCATTTTTTTTAAACCTCCTTTTTGATTGGAGAAAATCCACAATAAATTTTGAATTCATGCACTCAGTTCATTTTTTTTATTTATTGAGCTTATTTTTGTATTTTCATTCAACCCTGGATCAAGAACAGTTCCTATAAATCAGTAAAAGACTTAGATTAATATGGCATTCATGCGCATGATCAGTGTTGACTAACTGATCAGTACTGAATGATTTCCTCTGAAAATACAGACTTTGTAAAAATTAATAATTTTAACATATCATCCTTTATTTCTGTTGCTTTTAGGAGAAATGGAAACAGGCTTTATTCTTGCTTCAGTTCTTGACCTGTCAACATCATATACTACTTACGCTTCTCTCATTTTGTGTCCTTATTTGTTTTCTGGTCTGTTCCACAGGGGTGAAGCCACTTATTATGATGATATATACCAACAGTCCAAGTAAGAGGCAGCTGCATGCAGGCTGTTTTGTCAGCTCAGTAGCTTATTATGATCAGGTTGTTTATGAAAAGATAGCGAGCAGCAGATGCTCTTTGGTGCATTGGTTTACAGAATGGAGATGGCGATTCATTAGTGAGCATTCATCTTCTCTCCTCTTCTTGCTTGTTGATGAATGCACGCTGCAGTTGACCTCGAGCTATGTTAGAAAGATGACTGAAAGGGGGAAAAAAGCTTCTTAGGCAGCTTCTGAAGTTGTTTTTCAAAAATAAAACCCTTAATAGATGGTATTTTCTGTAAGATAGGGTTATAAGATCTATCTACTTTTTGAAGAAATGAGAGACCTGATGTGCAATGTGCATTTCTACAATAATGGCTGCATGGTGTGGGTCTGTTCAGATGGGATGGTGTTAACCATGCCCGCTGATTGCTCCTGCTGCTGCTGCCTGTGTGTGCAGGCACAGCCTCAGGGTGGAGAACGTGCCCTGTTTTATCCCCAACGACCGCAGCAAGAAGAGGCTGATCGAGGACACGGAGGACTGGCAGCCCCGCACCGGCACCACCCAGTCTCGCTCCTTCCGCATCCTGGCCCAGCTCACAGGCACCGACTTCAGTAAGTCAGAGCCTGAGCTGAGCAGAAAGGACAGTCTGATGGGTCAGGGGGCAAGCAAGGATCAGATGTAGGAGGGAGGTTGCTGCTGATTTGATGTGATCTGATCATAGAGGCTCTCAGTGAGGGTGACAGATGAGTGACACAGGAAGGTAGCTATCAGCGTTGTCAATTTTTCACTGTCTTCTAGATGTTTTCAATGACAGCTGTGAACTATTTCTCATATCTGTCACTGACAAGTCGGCTAGGAAATAGGAGAAAACTGTAGAAAACGGTGTCGAAATTATCTTCATGGTCCTAATTAGCTTGAATAAAACAAAGAGTAGGTGAGTGTTTCGTTTTTAAACAGCAACACTTTCTGATGTCCCTGTCTGTCCTGAATCTCTCAGTGCAGGACCCAGATGATGAGAACATGAAGAGGTCAAGGTAAACTCCTGAGTGCAGTCACAACTGTTTGTGCTTGTACACTGGTTTGTTTGCAGAAGCTTTGTTTCAGGCGTTTTGTTTTAGACATATCTCTACTTTTAAATCTGCCATTAGTAGCTCGTTGTTGTGATTTTGGCTGCTTTAGATGGCATGAGTGGTGTGCATGCATTATCCTTTGACACTTGTAAAAGGTGTGCTGTGGAGAGTAGAATCTGACATTGCTTAATGTAGACTGAAAGTGTTTGTTTTACAATTAAGTTGTTCATTGGAAATTTTAACATTCTTGTGCCTTACCAAATACAAGGTTATTAGAATTAAAAGGCTGTTTAACTGCATGCAGACTGCAAATGGGAAGAGACAGTGAGTAAAAAAATTTATTTTTACTGGAATGTTGATATATTTTCGTAAATCATGAACAGTCATGAATCTAGTATTTTTATGAAAGCCTTAAAAGTAGAAAAACACCAAGTTTAATCTGAAAAATGAAGTTATTTAGTTGTTAAAGAAATGATCACGTATTAAATATCTGTGACTGGCTAAAGTGGAAAGATAATTTGAATGTGAAGTAGGATCATCGGTGGGGACGGCAATAAATTGTGACGAGGCCCTCCATTTGATTCTGACAGAGATCCACTTGAATTGTGGTACAAACCAAGCTTGTATTGAAAAACCTGAGAATAATGATGGTACTCCAGCTGAAAAATGTCTCAAAAGTATTTTTGAGTCCACAGATAGACTGTTGATGCAATCTTAAGACATTCTGCACTCTTGACGGTAACAAATGTCGATGTCTGTAATAATCCTGAAGAGGTCTTAAGACAGGGCTCTGCAACCAGATGCTCCAGAGCTGCAAGTGGCTCTTAGGGGCCTCCATAGTGGCTCTTAATAGCTCTGGCCGAAAATGAAAAAGACCAAGTAATGTTTTAAAATGAAAAGGTAATGGGGGGGGGAGTTAGTTTTAGCTGTTTTGTCCCACTGGGTCAGAAAAACCCTAAACAAAGAAATAAAAAAGGTCTTTGAAGTAAAAATTAAAACTAAATTGTTACGGAAGAGATTTCTTTTGTTGAAGGGCTATGTAATTGTGGCCCCAATCAAATTTTATTTGCTGGTTTGAGGGCAAAAAGGGCGCTTCAAATTGTAAAGGCTGCTGATCCAGTTTTAAGGGGAACTTCTAAACAGCTAAATGCATGTTCTGCAATGTTCTATCTATGCATTTGGAGAATCTGAACGAGAATTGATGAGGAGAGAGGCCTCTGTTCTCCACAGTGGTACCAATGCCTTGAAGTGTAACATAATCAGGAATATGCAAAAAAAAAAAAAAAAATTGTTTTTCCAGAATTTTTTGCTTCGTTGTCGAAACAGATGTCAAAACACTAGTGAGTTAGAACTTTACCACACTTCCAAATCTGAGCCAGTTTCAGCCCTGTTGTATCATGAGTTACAGAAAATGGATAATAAAACCCATCGAGACAAACTTTAAACTTAAAGGTGTGTAATGTCACAAAAGAAAGATGGAAAAATTGAGTAAATTGAGCCTGAAGAAACCCTGTTAATACAAATTGGTTTTATTCAAATTGTTAATCATGGTTGTAAATCCCATTTTTTTTAATTTTTTTTTTTAAAGGACTCAAAATCTGTTATCTGTATGTGGAAATTGGAAATTCACCTGGAAGGCTGATTAATAGTCAGAGGAAATACATTCCAGGTGTTGTAGAAGTAATTCATAGTTAATACTGAAAACGGATCCTTGTTATGTCGCCACTCATGGATTTAAATAATGTCACTTTAAATGATAATAATAATACATTTATGATTATTATTGTTATTGTTGTTATTGTTGTTAGTCCATGACATTGACTTGTTTTTAATTATTATAATGGGTTATGGGTCAATGTTTTGTAGAAATAAGTTTTCCTTAAATAATTTGTTAGAGTAAATATTGAATTATTTAAGCCATATTTAAGTAAAAATCAAAAGTTTTGACCCAAAAGTGCTGCTTTCTGAAAGGGCTCGTGGTTTGTTATCTTGCTATAATAAAGTTATCTGGTTTGGTTGTAGAATATAACTTTACTACAGCTAAAATCCAGGCAGTTGAGTTTAACACAGCTCAATATGAAAGTCTGGCTTCTCAAAAGAACATTTCAAATACATTATGACACAATTATATTAACATTTGCTTTGCAAATCTTATATAATTTTGCGGTGTAGCTTTTCTTGCCTGTTACTCTCCTGCTAATCTGTCATCTTGTCAATTGGTTCACTTTACTTCACTTTCTGAGATAATGTTTCATTCATTTTCTCTCCTGCACTCTATTTCCTTCTTGTCTGTCTCTCTGTTGTCTGTTGCTATCTGTGTTGCCGCTGGTCAGGGAAAAGTTCCTCACCGAGATTCAGAGTCCTCGTTACGCCCGTCTGAGAGATTGGCACCACGACAGGTCCGCTCGTGCCCTCAATATCAAAGTCTGAGCAATGCACTGGGAGCCCCCGGAGACGGAGCCAGCTCATGATAGCCACACCACAAAGATGGCGAAGATTAAACCAACTGTCAATTGGTGGTTTGCAAATTCACCTTTCACATACACATTGGGTGAAAAAACAAATAAGGAAGTTTGTGGAAACGGAAAAAAAATCAAACAAAAAAAAAGAAACGAAGTTTAGATGATAAAGTCCAAATGGGAGCCTTGCATTCTGAGCCTAAGTGTTTAAGACTGCCTTTGAATTTCTGACTTGATGTTGAGTTACCATTTCACTGCAACACTGGGAGTAAACTGGTGCAAAGATGGGACTTCTGTTTCATGTCTAGAGTTTAGATAAGTCTCTTTCTTTGCATGTTTACATTCATCTACAAGTTTTCATTTCTCATCTTCTCATCAAGCATTAAGAAAGAAAAGAAAAACTGATCTGTGCTGTTTTTTCCTCTTGCTATCATCACTAATAACTAAAATATAAAAAATATTTAAAAAATGACCTTCTGTTTCTCTGTCCTTTTTCCCCCATCTTGTTTGCTTATTATTCAAACTCAGGATACATCAGTTGATAACCACTTTTCATTCCTCCCTGTTTTTCCATAGCTTTTAGGATTATGTGGAAGTGCCACTCCTCCAGTTTTTATGTGTTCCTGATTTAATGGGTTGTGTTCTTTGAGATCAGCATTCACAGATTACTTTCATTTCCTGGGAGAGAAAATTGTTGTGCATTCAGGCATAAAAGGAACAAATGGGCACACACTTGAAATAATACACAACCATGCAGGTCAGAGGTGAGTGGTGAGGAAATGCACATTTTTGTCCTCTGCTACTACCTGAAGTAAACATATGGACATTCAGAATGTAAAAATAAACAAAGATCAACAGGACCATTAAAATGACTAGTCAAAGTTAACTCTGCACTTCAAGTGTCCTTTCAACAGTCACTTATATAAAAATCCTGCTTAGGTGCAGGTGTAAAGATGTAATAGAAAACCAGTAGCTTATTAGTAGGGGGGTTCAAATAACACATTTTCAGTGAAACTATATAGAAATCATCTGTCAGTTTATTAAAGTACACATTTGCTATAAAGCAGAAAAGGTAAATGAGAGACTCTTTGGTGGTTCTGGGAATCCAAGGCCACAGCCCTAAATGTTTTATAAATAAGTTTTGAAAATACATCTGAGAGATTGTTATTGTTGTTGGTAACTGCTGGCAAAGTAACCAGTTCTCTGAGGCCAGACAGAGCTGTGGATGTTGGGTTTTAATTGTCACAGTTCAAAACGAGCCCTTGTTAAGACAAAAGCTATATAACCAGGTCATTTTTCAGCTAAGCTATTATAAGTTGTATAAGACCCAGAGACTCGGGTAGGGCCGTAATGATGTTTGGTGATGAAAAACGTTGCCTCGTATCTGTAAATATGCCTGTTGGAGCCTGAAACCAGCAGTGAGAATCTGATGAAAAATTAGGGCTTTATGTTTAAAAGGATCTGATCAATTTTACAATAATATGTGGCCGCTAATGTTAACCCTGCATTAAATTTAATAAAATCAGAAGTTATGGTAAAACATAGGAGAAACCTTTTCCAGTGTATCTAAAAGTGTGAAGATAACAGTGTTGCAGTTAAAGCCATAAGAATCCCATTCTTTGAGCCGAGCCAAGAACATAAGAATTTTTGCATAATACGTGTAAAGCATATTGCGTAATAATTTTTTTCTTCAAATGTTAAACAAAGCAAGTTGGGACAAACATTGTAGATTAGCTCAGGCTATAAAGTGTAAACATTTAATCACTGCAAAAATAAAAATGAAATAAAAGATTCAGTATTTTCTAAAAGGACTACTTTAACATAATCACCTCATTTATATAAAATTTACATACAAACATTGTTTGCATATGCAGCAAAGCCCTTGTAACATAAAGTACATTGTCATCATCATAAAGGTCATACTTGATGATGTGACCCAGGAGTATTTAATTCTCCACATTTAGCACTGGATCTTCTAAACAGTAGCACTTCTAACAATCATGACAAAATTACTTTTAGAATTATAACAGTGTCAATAAAAAGAAATTGGACGTCACTATAGCAGGAAAATGGCTAATTCATAACATACATTAAATGATCAAGACCCTCCAAAGTCCTATAGTCATTTAGCTTTGTACAAGTTAAAAAGAAAAGGTGTCAGTGTTAAAACCTGTCAAACCGCACATATCAAAAGAAGGTGTGAATATCTCCATACCCTATTTAACTTGAATAGTTTGGTCTGAATGCCATCAATGTGAGGTCTTCAGTAAATTTAAATGGACTCCAGTTTTTGCAAGTCATTTAACATTTTGCAGTTATTAACTTGGTTAGAAGCTTTGGATGCATCCAGAAAACACACAAAATAGTTGCTTGTGACTTTTGTCTTTGCTTAGTTTCCTTTAACAGATTACCACATAGTATGAGTTTATGATTAAATAAAACTGTGAAATAAATATATATATATATATATATATATATATATATATATATATATATATATATATATATATATATATATATATATATATATAATATAAATCAAAGGCATTTTACCAAAAAACAGACCTACACATCATAAACTTAATTATTTCAAAAAATGTTAGTCTTCTGAGATTATGTGCCTTGTAAAGGAGAATTTTGAAAAAAAAAAAAAAAAAAAAAACTAAAAACATGTTTTGGCAAATACTACATGATCTTTAGCTGCCTATCTGCCCTGTTTGGCCTTCCTGCATTCATGTTCTTGTAGAGTTCCATTACGAAGAAAGAACTTGTCACGGTCTTTAAAAGAGATCAAAAATTGCTCTTTTGCGGAGCTGCCAACAAACTCCTGTGGGTTTGTTTTTTTTGTTTTGTTTTTTTCCATATCGATCTGGTCAGTGGATTCCAGAGGAGAGCAAGCTAGACTACGGAGGTTAATGTGATATCCCAGGTGTAAGAAGCGACACGAAGTGTGAAAGGAAATGTTGCATTTTGGAGGGAGAGATGCACCTGCTTCACATCACACCTCTTGCTGATGGGAAGATAATCGTGGAGGATTTTAAAGGCAGCAGAAACATCAAGAAAACACAATTCAGGTCAAGGTGGGAGGAACCTGGCATCAACGATGTTCAGCAGTTTGCTCCTCTGACCTTAGAGAGGCGCAGCTAACAAAACCACCTGAAGTTGTGGGGAACTGGCCTGTTGCCATGTAGGGCAGCCAGGCTGGGGGAGAGTAAACCAAGGTCAGTGCTGTTTGACCAGGACATGGGCTTTGTGAGTTGTTAGGTTAGGTCCCAGAAGGCGCAGTCCATCAGTGTGCAGAGTAAAGGCCAGTTGACCCAGGGTCTGCGTGCCAAACACTCTGAAAAAGGAGCTGCCCTTCATTTAACCTGGCCACCAGAGATCCTGCTCATTTCGCCTTCCTTTTGCTTTGTTCTCCTGTATTTTTCTCCACTGGAAGGTCTTATCTACCTGAACCTCTCCACTATCAGCAGCCCTGCAACCCATCTTAGTGCTACATATCTCTGAGATTCAACAGCCGTTATTATTAAAAACACATCGTTTTGACACATTGGAGAAGGTTTTTCTTTCCAAGCAGCACGGTACGTTTTTCCTCTCTCCTAGTAAGAAATCTTGCAACTTCTCCCACCTCCAGAACTGTGGTCCTGATGTTGTTTTTAGATTCATATGAAGTAGAATCAATACATGGACTTAAGTGTTACAGGATGAGTTTGATGCAGGATGATTCAATTCACAGCTTCTTCGTAACTAATGAGACACAATTTCATGATGTTTCATTAGTGGATCGTCGATGGCACAGTTGATGATGTAAACACGAGTGATGCCTAAGGCAGGGCAACATTTTTTGGGGTTTTTTTTCCCTTTCCTTTCTCACGATAAAACATCTCCAGAGCTCATTGTGTTGGCTCAGTTTTTCTCCTTCAGTCATGGTTTGAAGATTGTCTGAAATATAGTTACACTTGCAGCGGATAAGCTCTTTATTTTAGCGCTCCTTCGCATGCAGGCTTGAAACGAGCCTCTCTGCATCCGGATCTGCCAAGGATGTGTTTCAGTGCTTCTGCCTGTGAAGTGTCAGTCACTCAGCTGATTTCAGGACTGTTTATTACTTTCATTTGAGTAGAAGCTCTTGATTATTCCTTATTAACTTGAGTTGAGGTGTTTGACTGAATGTACATCTGTTGGGTTACCTTGGTTTTTTTTGAACCATGTTAAATTATGTGAGTGATTATGGATAATCATGGAAAATGTTCTGCAGACACAATGATTTAATGTAAGCCTCTCACTTTATTTCATCACTGCTGAAGAAACTTCTAGTGTAGTGTGTTTTCCTCAACTTTCAGCTAGATGCACCTAATGAACTGGAATGTCATCAAAAAGTTAATCTCTCAGTAATTCAGTTCAAAAAGTAATGTGTCCAGTCATTGCACACAGAATGTGTATTTTCAAGTGTTTAATTTTGATAATTATAGCTTAATAATGAGATTATTTTTCTTCTCAGAAAAATCAAGTATTACACAAGACAAAGAAAATTTGGATTTTAATAGAGAAATCTTGTGGCGTATGCAGTCATGGGTAAGACAGCTGACCTTACACACATGGAGAGTAATCCATTGCTAAAGAAGGTGGTTGTTCAGAGTGCTATAGCCAAACATATGAATGGAAGGAAAAAGTAGAAAAAGATTCACAAGGATAACCGCGGTCTTGAGAGGATAGTGGAGTCGAGCAGATTCAAGAGTTCGGGAGAGATTCGCAAAGAGTGGACTGCAGATGTATTCAAGTCATGGGGTACAAGTGTTGCATTCAGAAAAAGCTGAAAGTAAATTTTGCATTTCTTTTGGAAATTTAGGTCCCAGAGTCCAGAGTAGACATGCACAGAATCCACGTTGCTTACACCCCAGTGTGAAGTTTCCATGGTCAGAAATGATTTGATGAGCCATGTCAGCTGCTGCTGTTGGTCTGTTGCGTTTTATCAAGTTCAAAGTCAGAGCAGCTATGTATCAGGAGATCTCGAGCACTTCATGCTCCCCTCTGCTGAAAAGCTTTATGGAGATTTCATTTTCAAGCAGGGCTTGGTACCGACCCTCCTAAACTCTGATCTAAACCTATAGAGCAGCAGTTTGCAGCATGCAGCTCTGGAACCATGGAGGGCTCTTTATGCCCTCAACAGTGGCTCATATCTTTGGCCCAAACTGATACTGAAAGAACTGAGCTGTACTTTCAGATAAAGGTAATAAAAATGAATGGTAAATGGCCTGTACTTATATAGCACTTTATCAAGTCCAGAGGACCCCAGAGCACTTCACACTACATTCAGTCTTTCACCCATTCATGCTCACATTCACGGTGGCGAACTACTGGATTGTAGCCACAGCTGCCCTGGGGCAGTCGGACAGAGGCGAGGCTGCCGTGCGCCACCGGGCCCTCTGACCACCCCCAGCAGGCAAGGTGGGTGAAGTGTGTTGCCCAAGGACACAATGACAGAGACAGACGGAGCAGGGCTTGAACCCGTCAATTACGGGACAAACTCCTACCACCATCGCCCCTATGGCAGAATATCTATTTTGTTTCTTTTTTTTTTTTTTTTCTTTGTTTTAAAACCTAGAAGTAAAATTATGGTTCTTTCATTTAGTAAGTATTTACAAAACTTGATAATTTTTCTCTTTTTTTTTTTTTTTTTTCAAAGGGTTATGTCAGTTTTACTGTTCTGGACATTGTATTTAGGAGGAGCAAGGACAAAAATGCCTCTTTGGATGGGAAAGTGTGATTGCTTTAAAAAAAAAAAAAATATCGTTTTTAATATTCTAATTGTCTGAGAAACTGGCTTTTTATCAGCTGTAAGCCATAGTCATCAAAATTAACAGAAATAAAAGCTTGAAATTCATCTCTCTGTTTGTAATGACTCTATATAAGATAGGAGTTCCACTTTTTAAATTCTTACTGAAATAAATTAGCTGTTCAGTGATGCTTTGATTTAAGCTAGTGGTTTCCAGCACGGCTGCTGGGAACAGCCCTCCTCCCTATTGAGACTACTGCTCCAAATCCTCCATCAGAAGCCAGTACAGATGGACATGAATGCTGATATTCTGACATGACATTCAATCAGAAGGTGTCTTGGTTACTAAGCTTAGTGTGTTATATTTTTTTTTTCCTAATTAGTCATTTTCTCTCCACAGCCTCGAGCCAACTCCTTCCTCTGCCAAGACCCAAACTGCAGATAAACCAGATGGTGAGTTTCTGCTCTCACTGATGCATAAAACGAACCCCAGCAGCATCTGGGGGAGTTTACGCTAATAGATTATTATTCTTAAGTGTCGATAGATGCTCATGAGCTGCTGACTGCCATTTAAAGAGGAAGTGCTTTATAAAAGCTAAAACTGTCCCTCTATCTGTCGCCAGGCTCAAAGACTGCAGCTGCAGCAGCGGGCACTTCTGGTCCCTCCTGCAGACCGCCGTGGGTCACGGACCCAAACTTTGCTGATCGCTACCGCCCAGACAAGACCAGCACTGTGGTGACCCAGCACCAGCAGCCAGTCCAGCCGACGCCCATGCAGAACCGCAGCTCCATCCTGCAGGCAGCGCAGCAGCCGCCCGAAGACAGCGGGAGGACCCCGGTGTGTGGCGCCTGCAACAAAATCATCAGGTAAGCCTGCACCACAACATCCATGCTGTACTAGAATAATGTCAATGCTTGCTCCTTCCAGAGTCCTGTTTGAGATGATGAATAATTTAAGATGGTTAATATGCACAACGACAGACTGTATGTCTGCTGCAAACTAAGGCCATCAGCATAATTCACACCGTCTGGAGACATCTTTTATCACAGAGGACAAGGATTATCCTGTCATCTCTGTGAGAGACCTTAGTTCTTATTCTGCAAGCAAACAGAGGAGCTGTTCTTTAACATGCAAAGACACAAAGCTCTTAGGAGAGCTGGAAACATGTCTCCAGTTTTTGTTTACAGAGATCACTGGGCTTCCACTGTGTGCTATTGTTAGAGCTTCCCACGTTACATCTCTGTTTTGCTGCGAGTCATCTTTGATGTGCTGTGAATGTTTTCCAGGGGTCGGTACCTGGTGGCACTGGGGCGTTCCTGGCACCCGGAGGAGTTCACATGCTCCCAGTGTAAGGCGGTGCTGGAAGAGGGGGGCTTCTTTGAGGAAAGGGGCTCTGTCTACTGTACAAAGTGCCACGATAACCGCTATGCTCCCAACTGTGCCAAGTGCAAGAAGATGATAACAGGGGTAAGGCTGACTTCTCGCGCCAAGAAAAATCAAATATTAATCTGTTGATACACTGGAGACATACCAAATATGAAAAATGATTTATTTGTTGCTCTGTGAGGAGGTATCTGCCCCACGGCTGGCTTGACAGAAATCTTTTATCTTTTCGTAGGAAATCATGCATGCCCTGAAGATGACCTACCATGTTCAGTGTTTCAAGTGTGCAGCTTGTAAGAATCCCATCCGGAACCAGGCCTTCTACATGGAGGAGGGCGAGCCTTACTGTGAGAGAGGTGAGACACTGGACAACTCACAATACGCTCTCTGGTTTCAGTCTCCAGCTGTGGCACGCAGGAGACTGCACCACGCAACAGCAGCCCATCTGACACAGACACACAAGCATCTTCACGCTCACATTTCCTGCTTTCATGCCTCATTAGAGTGACTGCTCTGATGCACGTCCTCTCTTAATATACAATGTAAACATCCCCCCGAAATAGGGCGAGAGCATGTTCATTTATGTCCACCTTTGCATAAAATGTTAATGCTTCTATCATTGATAGTAAATGTGAAATTCTTTCAGGAATGTTGCAACAGAAATGCTTGGTTAATGGTATGTTTAAATGTGTTTGTACTTAAGTGTTGGGGTTATTTAGCGGCCCCCCCATTTATCAAAGTTGCACTTTTTTTTCCTTTATAAAAAAATGATCCTATATTGCTTAAAACGGCTCAGATGTTGAATGACTCTCCAGCTTTACCTCATTTAACGTGTGGGTATGTAAATCAGCACAGTCTGGCTGCAGCTGCTCTGCCTCAGCTCTGCTCGATCACTGCTGAAGGGCTCCGAAGAAAGTTTACTTTCCGCTGTGGCTCCATTTATGTGGGACGCGGAGTCTGCTGCTCTGATGTGACGTCAAGTGGCTTTCTGCAGCCACGTTGCTCCTTTAATGTTGGGTAAATGTTGCTTCCAACAGCTAGCTTAAGCTACACACGAAACTCTAGATGTCGGGTTTCCTCTGTTATGAGGCGTTGATTATTTTCTCCAGAAAAGGCTTCGCAGCTTTTTCTAGCATCCAAAGCTACCGTAGGGATGTGAAATGGAATAGTTTAGATCAGAGCGTCTTTGTGTGGTAAAAAGGCCCAGTCAAAGTTCAGACCTAAATCCATTTGAGGATTTATGGCAGGACTTGAATGCAGTGTGACTAAATTTGGAGTGTTTTGCTAAGTAGAACGAACAAATGTACCGCTAAAGATTTTCAGCTGTAGCTGCGTGAAAAGTGTTGACTGAGGGGAATACAAATGTTTTCTCATCTTTCTAGCGTGACAAAATGTGGAATAGTATAAAGGGTATAGATGCTCTTTCAAATCACCGTATGTGGTTTTTGGTGGATCAGTCGGAGGGGAAAAATAAGCTGAACAGACTTGCATTACAAAAAAAGTTGTAACAGGAAGCTTAATTTCAAATCAGAGATAAAGTCAGATCTCATTTAACAGTGACACTTTAGCAGAAAATACAAAGCTTTGGCAAAAATAAAATCTGCGTGCACAGATTGATTAGTTCCGCTGCCAACTGGGAAAGAGCTCAACCCGTGTAAGAGGCCGTGTAACTTTGCGCCCGGATCCAGTCCGACATAGTTCTTATAAGTGTTTACTGGCGAGGAACCCACGGGTGGAGTGAGGACGACTGACATGCCATCACACGGCGTTGACTTTGTGATGGATGTTTGATCTTTTCGCTTCAGATGGAGGCAGCAGTTCAGGCCACAGAGCTAAAGAAATGCTGCCACTGGGTGGAACGGTGATGCTTTTCTTAAACACGACCTCCTTTAGAACAGAAACTCACCACAGCGCATCCCTTCCTCAGTCTCTCCTTGAAGCGTTTTATTCCTTCTTTTATCAGCCTATTTGTCAGAGAGTTTTGTAAAACGCGGGTGCAGCATCGCTCTGGGCCTTTGTGTCGTGAATTAGGCGGCGCATACAGGCAGTCATAAAGTGTGATGTTTTCACCCGCTGTAATCTGTTTAACTCCAGTTTACCATACATTTCTCTGTTGGCTTTTATGAATGGTGTGTACTCTTCCATTATGCCATAAATGATTTAGCGGGGCGGTGTGCTTCTTGCTCACCGCTGATGCTCCCAATGTTGCACAACTGCTTTATCAGAGCAGAAGCCAGAAAGCCAAGTGCTCATATTCTGAATAACGCCTTTAGCTCTGATAAACATTCTGCTGCCTCAGCATCGTGCAGGGATTGAGCAGCTCTCAGCCACTCACTCCCTAGAAACAGCATTACAACCTGACACTCCCCCCCCCACCCCCACCCCCTCCGAGTCCTTGTGATGAAAGACACTGGCAGAGACCAGTCAAGTATCGGGAGCAATATCCCCCCTCATCCTAATCCTTCCTTAAACTGTGGAGAAACCGGGCCGCTGCACAAAACGCCACAAACATCCACGTCGTCAAGCAGCCAATGAGAAGAGGAGCCGGCGCCTGGCATCAGCACATTGTTCCTGCCTCAGTTCAATCCCTTAAAGTGGCGGTTTGATGGGCGATATCATCGTAAACAGCAGAGATCTCCAGTTTTATTAAACATAAAGACGTTTACAGTCTGTGTTTCTGAACTCCCTTAAAGGTGAAGTGATGTGAACATATGGTAAGAGAGGTCACAGAGCTTTCCTGATCTGATTTCTTTTGAATCTGGATGCTCTTTTCATTTTTTTTCTCTCTCTTTCATGGGTTTTCCCTCTCCAGACTATGAAAAGATGTTTGGTACCAAATGCCACGGATGTGACTTCAAGATTGATGCCGGCGATCGCTTTCTGGAGGCTTTGGGCTACAGCTGGCATGACACGTGCTTCGTCTGTGCTGTAAGTCATTTTGATTGATTCGGTTTCTTGCTGGGCTCTCTTCGGCCCACATCTCCCGTCTGTCCCTGTACAATAGCACCTGAACAATCTGCCTCTCCCCTCAGTTTCTGTCCCTTAACCCGTCACCTGCTGTCGATCTTTCTGTCTCCCTCTCCCGCTCGTTTCTGTGTGGAAAACTGAAAGTGAATCCAAGCCAAGTAAATAATATCTACATGCTCTGCCGTGTTGAAAACTGTGCAAATTCACATTGGCACTGGTGAAGTCTGTCTCCTCTGCCCCGGTTTCTCAATCTGTCTCTCTTTCTGTCTTCTTTCATCTTTAAAGCTCTGCCAAATCAACCTGGAGGGGAAGACGTTCTACTCGAAAAAGGATAAACCCCTGTGCAAAGGCCACGCTTTTGCTCCCGTGTAAGAGAGCCAGCTACATCTTCAGAGGATGCAACACATCTCCCACCACCTCCTCTCTATCCCGTTCTGCCCTCTGACAGACTCTACATCCTGCCTTAGCCAGCCACACACATGGAGTTCAACGCAAGCTTCTTTTCTATCCTGCAGACTTTGTTTTTATACACCAAGCTTAATGCTAGCTTCACATACAGTCCACCTCACTGCGCTCTCACTGCCTGCAAAGACAAAAGCTGTGCTGCAAAACTGGAAGTAAGCAAGGAATTATTTCACATCGTCACTACTTGATTTTTTACCTAAAAGAAAAATGAAAAGTCACTCCTGTGTTTATCTAGATTTAACTGCGATCATCCTCAATCTTTCTGAAGTAATATCGTCGGTCTATAGGAGTCAGTGAGCCTGCAGTAATCAAACATCTGCTCGGTCCCCCTGTAATAGCCATGGAGGAGCACGAGCCCCATGAAGGACCCTGGCCACTCATCGCCTCTTACTGCAGTGCCCTTTAATGTAATGGAAACCAGTCAAGCAGCAAAGGGGAGCTGTTGCTTTCTGCTTGATTGGACCGAACCCTCCCCCCCCCTCCTCAAAAAGCATGGAGTGCTGCAGGTTCCACCTCAGTGCTGTGGTGAAGTCAGAGCTGAAGTCAGAGCCTGTACAGAAGATAAGAACGTCTGACTGATGGTGAAATCCTTAATTGGTCATATTTTAAATGTACAGATGTGTTTAATGGAGAAACTGCAGTATGTAAAAAAAAAATTCCCCTTTTAACATTTCCAAGCCAAAAAGGGAATCAAACTCTAATTTTCCGTTGTGATATAATATCATGACTCCTCATTGCTGTACTTTCTTGCCATGTATTGGAACTGCTTCAGAACTGGGATGTATGTGTGTTTATGGCTTAAATTTTCAAATAAAACTATTTACTTAACCCACAGAAAAGAATAAAGTGTTTTTTTTTTTATTTTTTTTATTAACCTTAAACCTAGGGCTGTTACTGAGTCTGGAAAGTAACGAATTTGATTGGAGATTTTATTTTATTTATTTTTTAGGTCTTGATAAGTTTAAAAAAAACAAACAAAACAAACAAAAAAAAAAACCTTTATTTTCCACACTTCTGATTTTTTTTTTTTTTTGTCGTCACATGGTGTTGATGAAAAATATCAGAATTTCTAAGAATGAGTTGCTCTCGGCTTTTATCATGCAGTAGGGAAAATCTGTATTTATTGTTTAGTAAAAAATATTTTCCAAATATCATGTAACCCTAATTTTAGTTTTGAAGGGACTTTGGGTTAATTTATTAATCAGCTCATCCCTGCCTACTCCCATTTTATATAAACTATTTTGAATAATTTTTTTCCCCTTGTGCATCAGTTTATTTCTTTGTCTTGTCAAGTATTTTGATGAATGGAAGAGATAACATAAAAATGCATCACTTTCTGAAAATTTTGTACTGTACCAGATCTACCTCTGATCCCTGTTTGGGCCTGTTGACTTTCAGATGATGAATGTGAGCAGCATCCTGCTGTATTATATTTATTTCACAAATAACCACACGTCCTTACAATAGCCTCTGTGGATTATCTGAAAATTTTTGAAGTCGTCTTTGTCAAAATAGGTGCCAAGTGTCTGCATGGTGGGGACGAACTGACATATGGTTTATATCAAATGTTCTCTGCCACATGGATCTTTCTCATAGGTGACTTTTAGTGTACAAAATTACCAAAACTATGAAATATGGAAGCCACAAAATGATAAGAACCCATTGAGACTGATTAGCTAAATGTAAAAGATTTTCTAAATAATAAATAACCAAAAATATTGTAGTCAAAAAACAAATATGACTAAATCATAGATTTGTGCAGCATCTCTGCAATGTAAACTGAGTTTAAACTCTCCATGAACTGCTGCAGTGGAGACAGTCTGATGTAGAAAGTTGTATTGCATTATGCTGATCTTGCACGTTTTATGTTTTTATCCGAAAGTAAAATTTTTTCCTCTGAAATGGTTTGCATTGGAGATTTGTAGTCAAGTCAAAGATATCATCATTTGCCTTTCATTTATATGTGACCAAATGAAACCTCCAATTGTCATCTATGTGAGCTTTGCATCATTTGTGTTCGCTCTGCTCTGACTTCTCAGTTTCATTTTTTATGCATCAAGCTAAGATATTTTGTCTCAGATATGACAACAAACCAGCACAACAGCAAAAGACGCTGGATGCTTTGATGTCTTGGGATTGAGACAGATTATCTGAATGAATTAATTATCCCTTAAAAATATTGGATGAACATGTTGACTGCTTATAAATAGCATTATAACTTAAATTTTTTAGCAAGTAAACTAAAATAGTCCATTTTACTGCAACTGCTGCTGTCTTTGCAGAAACTGCAAATATAATCAATCCAACAGGATGAAGGTGTTTTGGTTCCGCTCTGAACACTGAATATTTTGCTGGTATTGGATCACAAAGAAAAATGAAGCAGAAGATAACACATTGAAAAGTCTGAATGTGGTTATTTTAGAGGACCCGAACACATCATCTTCTTTCTTTTTTTTATCCATTGCATTTTATTGTAAAGAATCCAGTCCTTGATGTAACAATATATAATTTATTTACAACAATTTCCGATTGAATTACTATACATAGGTTTTTGAAATGTCATAGATAGATATATATACATAAGGCCAAGTAAATACTTGAAAGCACTTAGAAACGAATTTCCAAAATTCTACCCACAAATCCATAACATTGTCCAAAAAGTACAGAAAATCTCCCTTAGCAGAAGTTTTTCCACTGCCACAAAAGTTTTGACAACAGTTTACATTGACGATAAAGAACACAAAAGGTTTAAAAAAGAAAAAAAAAAAAACTCCAAACAAAAAAAAAAAAAAAAAAAAAAAAAAACAATAGAAGGATTATACAATTGCATAAGCGCTGTGGCATGTAATAAATACAGCATTTTTGACTTGCAGAAAGGCAAGGAACATTGAACCAAGAAACTAAATAGAAAACCATTCACAAGTACAGGAGTCTATTGTTCTTAGTTCAAAAAGAAAACAGTTCAGTCAGTGACAGGGAGGTCTGCACACACACACACACACTTAAATATGCGCACGTCCTCCACACCGAATAGTAATGAGTGACAAAGAATACAGTGCTGAGATGTATCACAGGGGTGAACCGACAGCATAAACTCTTGAACAAAGCATTTGTGTTACAGACACGAGTCTTACACGGAGCTATCAGTAGGAGATTTTATCATGAAGTAACCAGTGTTCAACACAGTAACTGCAGATGTGCTGTATGACTCAGATGTGAAGGTAGATGCTCAACATCCTGGTGGCTGGTGAACAACATTACTGAAAAAGTGCTTAGGCAACACATCCAAGACAATGACAAGGGTGCTAAAATTTCCCAAGCTACAGTCTGACTGTACAACTGCCATGGCTCATCCTCGAACAACAGTGCCGCGTCAGTGTCCGAGGACTGATGTCCTCCCGCGATTAGCCTCGGTGACTCACAGAGCGTTGGCGACTGCTTTCACCTTTGTGTTTAAATGCTTCCAAGATGTGGAAATAAATGATCCAGGATGAGAGCAAACAGAGAAACTTCCTGTGAAACGGCCTCTAAACCCTTAACACTGCAAATCACTGCTAGATCGCCAAAGAACAGGATATAGGCAAACACGTCACGGTTTAGACTTGACAAATGCTGCGCCAGTTAAGTGTTGCTTTTTTTTTTTTTTGGCTTCATATTAAAATATAATTTACATTTGTTTACAAATTGATCAAATAATGCATCAACTTTCAGAAAGAAAAAGCTAAATGAGGAAAAAAAAAAAAAAAAAAAAAAAAAAAAAAGGTAACTGACTGATTCTGCAAGTACAAACGATGCCGAAACGATGTCGATGGATACAATACGAGGATGTGGACTCAAATGATATTCCTAAAACTTTGGTTACCAACTCTGCTGATATACAATATGCAAAGTGACAGCACGTGGCTGGTATAGAAAAACTATTTACATATTACAATGTGGCGATGACTGGGGGTAATCATCTTTTTTTCTTTGAGGGAATAATCCAAGGGTTTTAAAAAGGTAACATTGGATTTTTATGGCATCTTCATATAAAAAGGGGTTGAAAGTGTTCATAAAGGGGAGGAAATATCTGAGTTGCCATGGGAAAAAGAAGGATTTAAAAACTGTGAAAGAAAAACAGGTGCTTTTCCTCACTGAAAAAAACCCCTTAAAGGTACATTCCAAATATCTGACAATCGTAAATGAATCCACTGATGTTTAAAGGTCGAAACATAGATGGTAGGATGGAGTAAGGGCCTTTCCTTCGAGCTTTACACAGACAGCTTCACATGCAACCCTGAGGCAGACAGAACTATGGCTAGTTTGGGATTGCTCACACTGTGAAGTGCACTGCTGAACCTGTGGGGTTTTCATCAAGCTCTGTTTATGTTGCCTGATTTGACACATCCATTACTAAGACATTACAGTGGAAATTAACGCAAAATAAAAAGAGAAAACAAGTACTTTCCAGCTATGCTTTGAAAAAAAAAAAAAAAAAAAAAAAAGTGTGTGAATGAGCCATTTTCGACTTTATCTGAGAGACGGTTCCTCTCTGATGTGGAAATACTGCTTGCCACACAGCAAATATTGAATTCCCACCAAAATTGCTTTATAAATAACATAAACAAAGCTGCACAATTACCCCTTCAACGTGACTAATCTTGTGATGATTTGAAGAATTTGTTTTCGGATTTTCTGTGGCAAAGTGCGCTACATTATTCATGTACTTTAATAACCCTTTTTGGCCATGTTCACATGCTGGAGAATGAATGTAATCAAGGGGGTGAAAAATGTCACTTTTGACGACATTCGCTGTTCATAAATGCAGCGAGAACGCCTTTTAGCGCTATGGCTCCTTCATTAGCTGAGAAATGTAAAAAGCACTAAAAAAAAACTTCACTATGATGAATGATCAGAGTAATATACTGCACGACATGAAACAAAATCAAAGGATTTCATTCTCAGAGTGAAGATACACTATAACTGACTCCTCTCGTAAAGAAGAAAGGTTCTAACCACACACACTTATTGATTTTGAAGCAGAAAAAGCTGCGAAGCGTCTCGCTGAATCAAGATGTCAAGATGTTACATTCACAGTACTGATACCGGCTGGACTAAAAAAAAAAAAACAAAAAGATGAGACAAGATTTCTGGGGAATACAATCTGCCTTTAAACCTGCATCGTGCAGGCGGTGCTACGCGCCATCGTGATCATTTACACGTAGGACAATGTGTCTGAGATAATGTCATGTTCACCTGCCAATTGCATATTTCACCTGAACTGACTGACGGCCTCCTTGCTATTCCTGGTGTAACGCAGGTTTTTGTTCATAAAAGATTAAGAGAAATTTGCAACGTCAGCTGTAAGTTAGAACATTGCATTTGCATATTGCTCCTTCTTAGCCTGCTGAACCAAAAGTGAGAGTGACATTATGTTTAAAAGATCTTGAAACTTTCCGATGGAAATGTACAACTCATCCTAATGAAATGCATCGTTGAAAGATTTTTACTGTTTGGGAGTAGGTAAAAGGACGCGATCCTAGATAGACTTTCCCCCATCTCCTAAAATAAAGAAGAGACACATTGGGACAGCGCTGCTCTTTGTTTCCTGCTGCTGTTGGTGTTATGTCTGCATGTTGCTGTGTTCTGCACCAGTCTCTCTCTCTCTCTCTCTCTCTCTTTCTCTCTCTCTTCTCTCTCCATTTCTGGGTTAGCACTCGCCATCAGAGACCAGGAAAATCATGGCCTCCTGTTTGCCGATGTCAGCCATGACCGTAGCCAGCTGGTTGATGTTGCCGCTGTGGAAGTGCTGCGCCTCCCACAGGTCCAGGATCACAGAGGTCGGGCTCGCTTTGGATGCAAAGAAACTCATGTGTCTGCGGAGCAAAGGAGACGAGAGTGAGAGGATAATGAGAGATCAGAAAAGGCAGCTTTGCATTTTCCCTCTTGTAGAGGAGTCACAGAAAAACCTTTTCAGCTGATATTTTTTGTGCTGCTGCTGTTTTTGTGGCTCTGTCAATGTCAGCTTTTGTTCTGCACCACAGCCCTACATCCTAACCAGTTCTACCTCTTGACGCTGCAATCAAATCCAAAATAGCGAATGTGGACCAATGTGTTGGCCTTAAAAGAAATTATTCTTTTACTGCTGCATCATATTCTCAAACATCATATTTGAAAATTCCAACTTTTTCTTTGAGTAGATTTATTCAGTCAGCAAAAAAAGTTTGTTTTTTTTTTTTTTTTTCAAAATCCCTATTGGCACAATTATTGGTACCCCTAAGGATCCCTTTGAAATAAATGTAATTAAAGCAGAGTTTCTAGGAACCTCTAATTAGTAATCCAAATACATTTTAGTCATATCGCACCTTTCACAGGTAAAAGCTACAAAGTGCTTCACAAACACACAGCATGTTAATTAAACTGATTAAAAAGACAAAAACAAAGGAAATGTTGCAGATTTTCTGTCCTACCATTACAAACACCAACCCCTGGAGTTTCCTAATCACTACTGGGACTTTAAGTGCTTTGATCAAATTAGATTAAACCAGGATTTCAACTACAGAAACCTTTTTCAGGACACATGGTAGTTTTCTGGGACCATTATTACCTCTCTGCATTTACAAGGAAAAAATAAATGATCAGGGTTGAAACAGGGTAGACGGGAAATTTTAGATGGAGTTTTGGAGAGAGAGAGTGCTAAACATGTAGAATTTTACATAAATAAACATTCTGCAGTTCATATTTTGTGTTACCTTTACATATCGATTTTTCAATCAACGTATGGTCACAGCTTTCAGTTGAAAAACAAGAAGTACATCCTTCATCTGTTTTAGGGTACAGTCGAAGGAAACCTTGGTGGAAACCGCTGCGATGGGAGGAGTTAACACTTGGTGACTTCTGACGTAATGACCGCGTTCCACATTGGAACACTAAAAAATAGCCAGGGTAAATGAAAGTTCTGGGTCTAATAGTCAAAACTTGCCTTAAGATTGACCAACAAACACTCCAGGTGGGTTTAGCTTGAAACAAAGAATACATGTGAAACAGCTGTTCATGTCCACTGTTAAGTACGTAGGAGGATCTGTGATGCTCTGGGCCTGTTTCTCCTCCACAGGCTCTGGGTACCTTGTCAGAGCGCATGGTATTGTGAAATCTTTGAAATGGAAACTTTGAATAAAATTCTGGTGGGCCGTCATCAGGTCTTTTAGCAGTGCATTGATCCAAAGCATATGACCCAAACACACCAGACATCAGACATAAAGTCAATCTTCTTCCATGGCCGTCTCAGTTCGCAGATCTAATAAATCCTGTGATGTGATTTGAAGAGCGCATAAGAGAGGACCAATGACTCTGGATGATCTAGAGCAGGGCTTTTAAAGTGTAGGGCGTGCCCCCGTGGGGGGCGCCAGAGCTCTTCAGTGGAACATGACATGAGGAATAAATAAACCAGAAAAATTAACTGCAAACATTTAGCCAACTTCAAGTCTATGCCTGAGACATAATGGATAGATTTTTAGTACATAAAGCTACAGTGAGTAAGGAGACAGAATCTGGGCCAAGCAAAATTTTTAAAAAAGAAAAGAAATAAGTATCACCATGATTATTTAAAGCTGGGATTTTCAGAGGTTGGATCTGAGAATGCTCCATGACAACAGTGTTGTCTGCAAAGCCCTGGGAGGTTTTTTTGTTGTTGTTTTTTTTTACAGGAGGCTAAATGAATTGCAGCCACAGCAGAAAGTAGTTCATACTTTTAGCTTTTAGCACTGTACTTTTAGCACAAGGCAACTGAAGCATCATATCATGTGGCCCTACACATAGCTAAAGCAGGTAAACCCCACAGTACCAGTAAAACATGTACGAAAGGACATCGAGTTTAGCAACAGCAAAAAGTTTACAAAAATAATAGTAATAATGCAGTTGGACGGGGTGTGAGGGAGGAGTTGTCTTTTTGCTCTCTGGGGGGGGGGCTAGCTTTCCCACACTTCAAAAACCCCTGATCAAAGAGGAATGGTTAAGGATCCTTTGCTTGCTCCAGTCTGCTGAGATGTTGGCAGAAGAGGGTTGTGCAGCAAGAGTACCAACCATTGTCACCTAAGTTAGGATTTTACTTCTTGCTGAATAAATGTTCACAAATTACAGATCGTTTGCTCCTTTTTGTTCTCAGTTTTAGATTATTATCCTGCAGTAAAAGACAATTAATTTTAAGTCTTTTTACACAACTTTGCCAGAGTTGAATTTGAACATGTGTAACTGTGCAGCCTTCATTGCTCTTTATTTGATAGTTGAATTGGCGTCAAATCTCAAACAGTAAATCCTATATGGACTTTTGACAGTTAAGTCGGAAGTGACCTTTTCCATCTAAGGTGCAGGACCTTCCTCGATCAAACCCAATCAATGACAACAAAGCGGTGGCCCCAGCCGGCTATAGTTTTGATGTTGTGTGGGACTTGATCCCTGCAATAGCAGAAGATGCTTGTTTGATTTAATAGCTTTTTTCTGTTTTCCAAATGTCCAGGGTCTGAATGTATGACATTAAAAGAACAGCGCACACTATGGAGTGTTTTTGTAAGGGAAGAGACGGAAAATAAGATGTGTTTTCTGTTTCTGAAAAGCCAGAGAGTCTGTTATTTCCTTGTGTCTGCTGTCTGCCTACTGGAGCATTTGTTGATGGCTATAAACATGTGACTGCGTTGGCTGTAGATGCTGTGTCTTTTGGAGCCAGCTGGATTTTATAGCACAAGCAGCTCTTTCTGAAAACAACAAAGACAAGTATTGGTCAAAAAACATCTGGAGATGAGCTTCTGTGTCATTAACCAGAATTTTTTTTTTTAAAGCCAGAGCCTGCTGTCCAACACGTCATTCCTGCTTATTCACCTCGCTGTGTGAAACCCCAGCTTATCTTGTGCGGTTCAGACACAGACGTTAGCTCAGTCTTGGGAGAGAAAGATCAAATAAAAGGTTCTTGGCATTTTAAGTTTTATTGATCGGTCCCGTTCCGCTTGGTCTGAACGCTTTACGCAGTCAGAGACAAACACAGAAATACAGCATGACAAAATGCCAAGCAGCTGCTGCCTTTTCAGGAAAACATGTTGTTAAGGACAGATCAAACAACAAAGAAGTTGTTCCTTCCTTAGACCTAAATGAGAATTGATTATGTTGAGCTGAACGTCGCTAATTAAACCTGTAGTGCATCAATTCCAGGCTGGAATTAATTGGGGTAAATAAAGTTGATTGGACAAATTAGGTGCTCCTATTTGATTTCATTACGAGGTAGAAATTAAATTGGTGGATAGGGGATCAATGTCTGGCCTCACTCTGTTACAGATGCTTGGGTGATAAAGTATAGTAACTAAGAGAACAAATTGGACTGAGGTCGGCACAGATCCAAAACTATTCCTTCTCTTTTTTTCTTTTTTTTTTTTTTGGTCGCTGATGGGCAGCTAGCTTGCAGCCTTTCCAATTACAGCTGTTAAGCAGGATGTTGCAGCCAGAAGTTTAGCGGCAGACTTTAAGCTGCTTACCTGTTTCTGAGGGAAAAGGGAAGACAGGGGTCATGTTTTCTTGGAGGAATGATAGCTGTATCCATCAAGTCCACATTAATCCTATAATGTTAGCTGAGTCGAAAGAGGATTAGTTTGCTAAGGCATTACCTTGTTTACCTGAACTTTAGAGCGAACATGGATGCACTTCACATTCATTGATGGTGAAGAGTCTTACAAATATAGAACAAACATGAAAGTATGAAACTCCAGTTGTTTTTTAAATGCAGTGCATTGCTGAGGATTTCCTACCTCTTGAACTTTTCCTCTTGAACTTTTATGTCACATGAAAAAACTGAAAACATCTGTGTATTTTCCTGGATTTTATGTTTAACTGAGTGTGTAATTGTGACCTGGAAGAAAAAGGATAGATGATTCACAGCTTTTTACAAATATAAATCTGAAAAGTATGATAGGCATTTGTTTTTGCAGCCTTTCTGATTTCCAAATTGAAAAACACCTTTCACTGCAACTACATACAGCTGTGAATAACTGCAGCTGGATTTTCAAGTCTTGGCATAAATACTCTGCAAAAGAAGCATCCCAAAACCATGAAGCTGCCCCAGCCATGTTTCATCGTGAGAATAGTGTGTTCATGGTGCTGTGCAGTGTTCGCTTCCCTGCATGCATTGCATTCTGCATGTAGGCAAAACAAGTTTCATCTGATCATCTGGTCTCATCTGACCAGAGCACCTTCTTCCACATGTTCACTGTGTCCTCTCTATGGCTTTTGGGAAAATTTTAACTTTTAATGTTAAATAACTTTTTTCTCACTACTTTTCTATAAAACCAGGTGAACACAACTAATGAAACTTGTCCTGTCAACAGATTTTACTACCTGAGCTGTGGAGCTCGGCAGCTCCTCCAAAGTTATCTTTCTCTTGGTATCTCTGCAGTATTGCTGTACTTGTTCCATTTCCAGATTATGGTTTGAACAGAACTCTGTATGATGTTCAAAGCTTGTTTTATAATGTGCAGCTGGGTAAACAGAGGTTTATAATTAGGGAACTGCCCTGTTTTACAATAACAGTGAATAGTATTATACTGTAAGTAAATCTGAATCTCTCTATATGATTGGATAGCAACAAATTATGATATGAAGTGGATTGAGTTGATTGTTGATTTCTGTAAAACTGGATATTTGACATGTTTTTTCTTGCGAATTAAAGCAATATAAGTAAAATGATTTTCATCTAATTCTGAAAGCAATTAGTAGCACTAGATTTTTTTGGGGGGGTATTAGAGTAAAAAGATCAGAATACAAATGCAATTCACACTTTTAATTCGCAAAAAGGTCAAGTATAAAAAAAACATTTTCTCCTCTCACTTCACAACTATGCACTAGTTTTTTGGTTTACGACATAAAATCCCAATGAAATACATTAGAATTTGAATTTGAAGTTTTAATGTAAAAACTGTGAAAAAGTTCAAAAGATATGAAAACTTTTAAAGGTTACATTATATAGTGATGTTAAACATTTACACAGAAGAAGTCTGGATATCTGGGGATGTGGTTTGTAGTCTAAGCTGACTGTTTCCACTCTTTCCAACATTCAGCTCGGTGATCAGATCACGTTTCAGGTTGTAAAGTCTATAATTACCTCTCAAGTTTAAGTCTTTGTGCTAGCATTCTCCAATCTGCTCCGTTAGGACAGGGCGCATCCAGGCTGCTGCAGATCTTTTGTCTGATGAGGTACGGGATCTGAAAAGCGCTGGGCCCAGCCAGAGCCGTCGCATTACTGTCCATTAACAGAAACTCAGAGTCCAGACCTCGAGTGTCCTGGTAAGAGCAGCCATAAAGCACAAGATACACACCTTTCTATTTTTTACCACTGCTCAACAATAGAAACAACTTGTGTGTGAGTAATCAAAATACTAGGTTACAGTGGTTGCATGCTCCGACTGTTACCTTGGCGATGTTAAAGTCGAGGGCAAAGCTCTGTCCCTCCCCCTCCACCTGCCACACGCACAGCTGGCAGGTGAGCTCGCAGGTGCTGAGGCTGAGCCGCTCCAGAGTGAACGTGCAGTGCAGGTACCGCTGGGAACCGTTCCAGATGTGGTAGAATGGGATCTCCTGCGGAAAAAACATTGCAGCGGCACAGTCAGGGCTGCATGTCTGAAACACGCCACAACGGGGCCGCCCACCTGTAATGCGCTGAGATTATCATTAATTACGTTGACATAAACTGCGATCATTAGGTAAAAATGGCTATGAGAGTGAAAAGGAATATATTTGCTGTTGCTGATAAATAGGATCTTGAACAGCAGTTAAAAGATGACTGAGGATTACAGAAAGTATCAAATGTAGAGCTTTTAGAGACTAAATGCTATGTGTGCTTTACATTTTCCTTTTTATCCATTTTTATGCTTTTTTTTCTGCAACTACAGAGCTGTAAATGATGCTAAACATGAAATATGCCAAGGGGCAAAGATACATACACATGTATGCATAACAGCTTGGAGTGGTTCTGCTCAGATAGAGCTACAGTGCAGTGTTTCACTGAATTCATCAAGCCTGACAATTTCAACATTTTTATTTCTGTTGCTCCATATTCATACCTCATTTGCATAACCCAGGAGAAGCAGGGTAGTAATGCTGGAAAAAGAAGGCTTAAAAAACCCTTCCCACTTTCCTCTGAGTTCAACTGCTAACAAGACCTCACTTGGAGAGTCAAGTGGGCCTGCAGTGCATAGCACTGACCAGATGGGGGCACTGTTACCCAGTCAGACCATCAGATGGCGGTGGGTGAAACACGCAAACGTCTTCAAGCGGCTCTGAAGAGAGCAAAGGTCTTTCTGACTGTGCTGCTGAGAGGGAACAACACTTCCAAATGAACAGGCACAGTCCAGAGAAATAAGCCTCTGCTCTGGGTGAATTGTTGCAGCCCCTGCTTGCTTGGCACAGCCTGCATGCTCTTTGGGGACTCAGTGCTTAGTGCTTTCATAGTTACAGCCAGAACATTTTCTAGCCCCCTTTGAATAGCCCTTGTGTTGCCGTCACAGGACTGCAAGGTTGCTGGCTGTGCAGGTACAGAGAGCAGTGGAGGGCTTCCAAAAATTCAGCCTGCAACTATGTACATTCTGCTCCATATTTCATCCGAGCTCCCTTTGAGAGCAGCAGCTAGTTTAATCAATAAGATTGCACCTTTGGGTTAGAGCACACAACCCACATATACACACTATTAAAACATGCACACACTATATTGCAATAAATTACTGAACTACTTGGAAAGAGTTTTGTAGAAATAGATGAAAAAAAAAACTCCTTTGTGTGAATATTGAATACAAGTTGGTCTAGAACATGCTTAATTAAAAATATGAAATAAAATAGAAACACATTTCCACAGAGAATAACCGACCATCAACCCTAATTAATAAGAAGTTGCTTCTGAATAACATGTTATAATCAAATTTAAAAAACAAAAGTAAAGAAATCCTCTAAAAGCTGATTCACTAATTTGACAAATTCACCAGTATTACATTTTCTGTTCCCCCTCGCACTGATCCAGAGTGACCCTCTGCCCCCCTCAGGGCCACCCAACACACCTGGTAGCCGGCTAGCAGCTTGCTCCTCCAGTGCGCCTGGGGCATATCGTGGATGGAGAGGCGCAGGTTGTGGTAGCTGTCTTTGAAAAGCAGGATGTGGGGCTCATCAATCAGCCGACCCCCGAGCTGCCTCTCCATCTGCATCACCTCCTGACGGGAGAGAAAGTGGCAGCAAGAGGCGTTAGGGATCAGAGGAAGTGCATTCGCCGTCAACATCATGCAGGTACAGTGGAAATGTGCAAAACAATCTATAACTCAGCTGTTTAAAATGTCTGTCTCTCTCACATGCAGAACTGTTCCATTGGGAAGAAGAATTTGTTTACTCACACGCTGGCAGAGATAAAAAGGACATCACATCAACTCCATTGAAAACTTGGACTCATACAGATACACATAAAGCCATTCTTGTTCACACATCCACACGAACACTGACACAAACACAGCATGAGCTTGAGGCAGGGGTGTGGAGCATCTTAGGATCAGGATATTGTGTCCCGGTATGCAGCCCCAAAACTGGACCGACTTGTCTCCACTGAGCTTTTGTATCCCCCCACAAGGCTTATACCCTGCCTCAGAGTGTGTACGCCCCGCTTTCGGCTACAGCATTTGCATGCAAATACTGCAGCCACCCCAGCTGACTGGCTACCTGGGCTGTGATTAAGTAAGTGAACGAGCCATTAGTCAACTGCTCATTGTTCTCGCATGGTGAATCTCCTTAATTTCATTTTTGTTTTTGTGCCAGGAGAGATTTGTAAATGCATGCTTAATATTTTAATCTCAGTGGGACTTGCTCAGTGGACCATTTGTTGCCATCCAAATGACCATCTGGAATGACATGATAATATCCGCAACATTTTCCTCAGATTTTATTTTATTCACTTTTAGCTGGATGTTTTCTGCTGTATGAATCCCTAAAAAAATTACCCCGTGGTACTACCTCACACTCTGAAAGCACGAGCCTATTAAATTAGGATTTTAAAAATGTTTTTCCAGACTCAAATTTTCAGTTCCTAGTACATTTAGTTATTTTCCATAAATTCAAGGAATCACTTTTATTTATTACAGACATTTATAGATTGATCACACTGTAAGGATGTATGTATGTATGTATGGATCCTTTAGACAATGGTAAAGGGAATGAAGTCTGAAAGTACAAGTATTTTCTCCATATCATTTTTTCTTTTTCCCTTCTTTTATCAAACTTGAATCAAACTCCATGAACCCCCTTACCATTTCCAGGCAGTGAAGGAACTGTGATTAAAACAGAAATAAAACAACAGTCCCCTGAAATTAGTGAGAAGAGTTTCCAAAGAAGATGTGTTATTTGAATCTGTCTAATTGGAGAACAAGATGGCTGCAGGAGGGGAACCAGCCAGAATGAGCCTCAGAGTCATAGAGATGACATATCTAAAAGACGACAGCACCAAACTGGAGATGCGTGTATAGATGGTGGCCATATGTTGAGTGCGACATGCCAGCGTGGTTGCCCATGGTTGTGATTTCAGCAAAGACATCTAATTACTGAGGAGAATGGCTGTAATTTTTGTGCTCACAACACTGATTCAATTTTCTGCCCCTTTCCTCAGGAATAAGCTAGACTGATTCCAATTATAATGGGAAGGAATCTGTTAATTATCCAGTTGGAATCTCTACCTGCATGACTCAATGTCCTTCACTAAATGAGCAGCTCTGGGTTCAGCAGGGGAACAGAGCATCCATGTTTACTCAATAGATTGTTGGTTCTGGATTTCCTTCTGTTTTATCTTTCTGTATACACATATGTTACACATTTTGTATTGGGTTATCTCAATTATTTGCTTTATTTTCAATGTACAATTATATGGCTTAAGAGGAACTGGAATATACTGCCTTTGCAGGCCTTTGTGACGTTACCCAGCTCATTTTCACAGGAAGGGAAGGTCAGACAGTGGCTGTGAATGAAAGCATTGAGGTCTAATGAGTTAATAACAGAGGGCAGTACTTTCTCTACTGAAAAGCCCCCATGCTATTATGTCTCTTAAACATACAAAAGGCACATTATGCAGGCTTCCAAATAGATTCATTTAAACAGTTCTTAAGCATGATTTGTTGGTGGGGGAGGATTAGGATTGTAAATTAGCTGGTGGACTTTGATCAGGTTTTGACCTATAGACACAGATCTATAGGTCTGCTTGCAGGACAAAGAGTGCAGAATGCCAGTTATCTTATTATCAACATCTTACTGCAGTGACGAATACTAAATCGAAATTGGAGCAGTTTGTCAGGTTAAATGCTGACATGCAGGAATTAAAATCAAAAAGGGACTGGGACTTATTCCTCTTGCACGAAAGACAACTCTGCAATAACAGAGGGAAGATACACAGCACGACATGATGCACCTCTGCTTTTTAGGTGTGCCCTCTCACTTAGCTGTGGGTCAATTCATACCTCCATTCTGAACCCACATGTTGCCATTTTTTCCTTCCTACTGGGGTCAGCCATTCACTTCCCAAAGGTCCACACGAGTAACCATGATGGCTCTTGAGGGCCAAATTATTGGCTGCACTCAATTATTCCAAAAAATTAGGTGATAATAAACTAATATGTGTTGTATCTTATGTTGGCAACAGGAGTCACTGCAACTGAAAACTAGAATGTGACAGATCACACGGAGAACTCAAGCTTTATGTAATCTGGCTGCAAGTAATTTTAGGGAAAAAATGTCAAAAAAGTTTTTGCATTTTACTGAATGTTTAAACAAATGGAGCCACTTTACCTTTGAGTTTGGTAAATAAATAATTAAGAGCAGGCCTGCAGGATACTTGGTAACTGAATTGATTGTGTTAGGTGTTTGTAAGTGAGACTCCATCCAACAGGCTGAATATATTATTGGCATTGCAATATTCATAATGTGGAAATAACATCAAACAGATATTACATCCCAAACAGTCCTTAGTAATAGCATTAATGTGCAAACTCATATTAGGATGATGATATATTATGCAACCCTTCCCTTGAGATCTCTGTTTTGGTAAAAAGTCTGTCTAAATGAAATTTGGATTCATGTGCAGGTTTACAACATTATGCAAGTTTAATTTTAGATTTTCTAATGGCCACTGGGGTTATTCCCTGACAGCCAAAGGACCTAAAGCGCTCATTAGGTCTGTTGGCATCGTCTGTCAGTTTATTTCTGTTGGTAGTTTAAGTATTCTGACGAATTATTGAGCTTAGCAGTGAAAACCATGCTCAAATATCACACACATTTTAATCATCTTATTTTTTATCTGTATTGTTTTAGGAAAGTAGGACCTCTGATCAAACCAAAATAACTCTGAGTGACCTCCTGCCGACAGATAAGATTTAACGCAACAAAATACCCCAATTTTCCAACGGAGGACTATAAGCATATTATAGAAAATTGCCTTAAATCATGACTCAAGTATGAATTGACACATAATTGCACCAAACGTTCTGGAGAAGGTGGCTTCCTTTTCATACCAGCATTTTTAAAGCATGGACAAAATGATCAGCACCAGTTTCAGTTTCATGTTGCTTATGTGTAAAAGGGGCCTGTCAGTGTGTGTATCTGTACAGGATTTCAGCATATGTTGTGGACTGAGAGAATAATAGCCCTCTTTACGCCCCATTATTCTGATAACAAATGGCAGTATGAACGGGCTAATAGATGTGAAGCTAAATTTGACCATGCTATTTACTCCTTCAGAGCAAAAAGAATGCAAGCTTTCGAATATGCTTATCAAATCACACATTAATCACCTCAGGGCTGATTTTGAGTTCATTCACATTCTCTTTAACTATAACTACGTGTAGCAGACGCATTAAGATGCATGAGACGAGCGAGAAATTCAAGAGAGAAGCTCCCTTTTGTTCTGAGGGAATTCAAAAAAAGCTCTTGGTGTGTGTGAAGACTGCGAATTCAGAGTCCAACAGAGCCAAGACCACCCCGGCATTCAACGAGCCTGGCTAAAGAGAGCAGGATGGAGCAAAGATGGAGTGAAAAAAGCAGGAGAGACAGAGGGAGCTTAACATTTGTGTCTCCAGGTCACTAAAGTGGCCAGCTTTAGCAGGAGAGATAACAGGATTACTGCAATCATGGCCAAAGTTTTCTATGACTTCAACCCTTTTCATTTTCACCCCTCCACTCCTTGTTCCATTCCCCCATCCTACTGGCATAGACCGGAGCTGGAACTGTGATGGACTGGGGCTGGGCTCCACTGGGAAACAAGAGACATTCGTACAGCTAATCTCCTCAGCCTAGTGCTGACAGAAAGAGGTTAGTGGCTGCACCAAACTCTCTCTTGCGATGAAAAAAAAAAAAAACACCCAGCTGTCAGGAAAAAAAAAAAAAAAAAAAAAAAACTTGAGCTAAACAAATCAAAAGTATTAGCAAAGCCCTATAATTTAACAGCTGTACTTGTGCAAAGCTGCAGATTTTTCTCATAGCAAGGTCAAGCTCTTGGTTGTGGTCTCCTCTTGTTCTGGCTTTGTGTATAATAAACTGATTAACTTAACCAGCTCTGATGGGGATTACGAGCTGTGTTTGATCAGTTAATTAGTCAAGCTACATGCTGTCTGAAACATAGAAGCTGTAATACCCACATAAACCCACACCCAACCCTCTACTAATAGCAACACTGTGCCCTCGTGTCTAAAAATGTGCCTTCACAGGGCCTATCCATTTCCAGAGCAGCTCTTTTCAGGCAAATGTATTTGTTTATAGAGAGTAGGCTGGCTATGTGGGCTCCATAAATCTGTGTATTTGTCAGCAGGATGTGACAGGCTTTTCCTCTCTGACTGAGAGTCTATCAGTCTGAGCTCCAGTGGCCGTGCCCGCTACAGTCAACTCTGATTAATAACTACAAATAGAAGGGACTTGTCTGCTCAGAAATAAATGGGGACTGTATTTGCTTGGGAAAAGATGCACATTTCTGCCTGATAAATCACAGAGGAGGATGAAAGAGAACAGCAACACGGGAGCACAGAAATATAATGTAGAAACAATTTCTCAGCTTGGCTCGGTGATAAAGCTGACTGCCTTGTTTAACTTAATGCTACCAATTACTCGCATGTGCTCCTCTGTCTCAAATATCTATCTATCTATCTATCTATCTATCTATCTATCTATCTATCTATCTATCTATCTATCTATCTATCTATCTATCTATCTATCTATCTATCTGTCCATCCATCCATCTATTGATCTATCGATCGATAGATATATATAAAAACTGTTTGGATTACACTCTGTACATGCTTCCTTTCCCGTCTCTGACACATGAAAGCAAAAGGCTCAGCCTCAGATTTAGTTGGCTGCTCTAGAGGAAGCAAAAAAAGCCATAGAGGGAGCACATAAACAGTTTACAAGCCTGTTAAAATGAAAATGAGAATAATCTCTCGAGGTCAAACGGTGCACAGAAGAATCTGTGAGGTACTATTTAACCAGTATGATATGCAATTAAACACCCATTTATATACATTTTACAATCACTGCATGGATAATTATGAAAAAAATTCTTAAGGTCAAACATTTTAGATGTCTGGGGTCAGTACAGAGTTAAATGTTAATAAAGGTTTCTACAAGTTAAATTTTGGAAGCTTTTTATTGTCCAATGAAGAATTATAAAAAAAAAAAAAAGTATTTAAAAGAAAAAAAATTAAAATTTCCTAGAAGTCAGGAGATGTGAGGTACCTGTAGTGGTAGCAGTCTTAGTTTTCATAAACAGGTTGATTTTGAGTATTTAACTGAGCATTTAATTCAAAAAAAGAGAAAATGTACAGTAACAATACTGAATACTGAGTCCTACTCTGCAGCAGCCTTTGCAGTCCAGACTGAACTTGAGAGTAAAACAGAAAATGAGACAGTTAGTTATCAGACAATTCTGAGACCATAATACATAGATCCTGTCATTCCTAAGTTTCTCTTATAGACTGTATCAGAAAACATCATAGCATATCATCTTGATCTGAATTTGTTTAAGACACTAGCCAGAGCAGATTCAGTTTGAAAGCAGATTTCTGTCATCCTAGAACTACTGAGCCATGCACAAGCTATTTGATACATTTCTGCAGTGCTGCCACATTTGCATAAGACACTTACTGACAAAAAGTCGGTGGTTATTAGATTGAAAAGTGAGTGGATCCACAGGGTGTCTCTAATTATCTTCCATGTGAGACAGGTGTTGCATAACAGAACATGTTCAACCCATAAAGTGAATAAAGGACATTCTCTTGAACTGCTATAAAGTTCTTTTTGTTTCTTCACATTACATTTGGTTTAGATACTAACTCTGGCTGAACTTTCTTAACATACAAAAATAATGTGGTTACAGGTTCCCACAACAGCATTCAAGTAAAGAAAGTAGCAATCAAAATAAAGTTGTTATATTCTGCTCTGGAACTGTCTCAATCAAGACTTTCTGTTAGATCAACTCTATTGAGAACAATGTCTCCTTCTGCAAACTGAGGTTATTTAAACTCCTATCTGTAGCAGGTAAGACACTTACCAGTGGTAATTCCAGAACACACTTAAAAAATTAAATACTTTATAAGTCAAAAACCAACAGTCATATATTAGCTGTCTGTAAGGTCCTACTTTTATAAAAAAAAGCAGGCACCTTGAAATAAAACCAAGATCTGTCTGACAATCCACATATTAACAGTAATATGTTAAAAGGATAGTTCAGCATCTTGAAAGTAAGGTTCTGTTAAAATGTCAGAAGCAGGTAATGTCTCATCAACTTCATTCAGTGTAAATTCAGATTAGCTGAGGACCAAAGACTGAAGAGGATTTTTATTGTCTTTTAACAACTCCAGTCTCAAAAATGTCACAGTGGTTTATGCAAATGCTATTTTAGGAAAACCAAAAGTGTTGTCACGCTTTCATTGGGTAGTTTTTTGTTTTCAATTTATTTACAATGGAAACTGAGGTAAAAGGCAGCACACCACCAATTTTCTTCCTGTGTGAAACATGTTATTAAAATGGAATATGTAAAAAGCCTTCTGGGAGCCACATGAATGTCCAAAGTCTAATATAGCATATATATATATATATATATATATATATATATATATATATATATATATATATATATATATATATATATATATATATATATATATATGCGTATATTTAATGCTCAGAGACATGCACATCTTGTACACTTTTAACTAACCAACTCTTTTGCACATTCCCTTGGGGTGGAGAATTTTTTTTTATAACTACACTGTATTTATGTTGATATTTTGCCTTACTGTACAGTATTTATTATTCTTTATTATGTTTTTATATATATATCTTATATTCTTTGTGTAAGTCTGTGTTTCTGTTATTGCCTGTCACTGTCACTTTGCTGCAGCTGCACAAAAACTTCCCCATCACAGGACAATAAAGGATAACAAAGGATTTTATATAATAATAATAATAATAATAATAATAATAATAATAATAATAATAATAATAATAATAATAAATAAAGAATCATTATTGTTAGGCAACAGACTGTCACAATTTCCTCTGGATCAATAAATTATCACCTCACCTAACCTAACCTAATTAGCAAACTCAGGTGGGAAAATGAGATTTATAGAAACTAACTGTACACAAAGTTCTGAAAAAAACTATATTGCATGAACTAAAAGGCACGTCTACATCATGTAAGACAGAAAATATTTCAGCAATTCATACAAAAGCAGACAAATATCACACAAGCATGAAGAAACAAAAAAAATGTTGTACTGGAAGCTCATGATGATCCCTCAAAAGTCCAAACAGACTTCCCCTCGTAAAAAAAAAAAAAAAAAACAAAACAAAAAAAAAAAACAAACTGATTTGTGCTTCAACCTCTGAAAAATAAATCCAACAGAACGTGGGTGGATTTTAAATCATTGAACGTGTTTTGGGTTTTTGTTTTAAAGTACAACACTTGACTCCCAAAACACAGACATGTGGGTGTATGGGAATAACGCTTAGTGATCGAAAAACCCAAAGATAATTTTGTTATTGTTCTGCTGTTTTGTGAAAAACATCCTCAGTTTTTTATCCTTTATACACAAGTCTGTGCGAAATTCAGAGTATCTCAGGTAAATTTTCCCTTCCTGAAGAGACACCTTTGTTTGCACCTTTCCAGTTAATTAGACGTTGCTGATAGCTGTCTGTGTGCTGGGCTGAAGGCTCGGTTCACTGCAGGTGCTTTCTGTCAGTTGCGACATGGCAAAACATCAGTGATGCTCTCCCACCGGTCTAGCTGGGAACAACCCCAGTGCACAGTGAGGGCGCAACCAAACGGCGGTCATGTCGCCTCTGCTGCTGTGCCAGCCTTGGCTGGGTCCATCAAGTGTGGGACACACATTAAATATTAACTTAATTGGTCCCCGCAGAGCCCTGCTAACATATGGCAAGCATCAGACGGAAATGTCACCATTTCCCCAGAGCTCCCGTACACTTAGGATCAAAGACAATACCATTGGTTCTAATCTGCTGTAATAGCGAGATAAGAGTAAAGCAGGCTTAAGTGTGGTATGCATATGTGTGTGTGTGTGTGTGTGTGTCTGTCATCCTCCCTGATGGAGGCTTGTCAGAGCACACTGACAGCCAACGATGGAAGGAACAGCTCAGCCTCCTTTTTACTCTCTGCAGTTTTCTCGCCTCAGAACAGGTCCCCCCGCCCCCCTGAACTCCCTTTAGAAGTACAGCTTGCTTAATTCTTGGAAACTTGCCTGAAAAACAAGGTGCAGTAGTGCTGTCAGAACATTCACATGTAGTGAAGGTGTACTACAGACTAGTTCATACACAGCTATTCCACTGTGCCACCTACTGTGGCAAGCTACACTTAACTCTAATGGCAGCGCGAGTGAGGGACTAATCATAAAAGGTGCATTTTAAAGATAGTGATTAGTGATTAGGCCCGGCCTCTCCAGGGAAGTTTAATCTCCACTCAAAGTAGTGAATGTACTTGCCAAATGAGCTGCTCCCTTTGTAATAGCACCAAGAGCAGCGTGGAGTCGAGATTACTAAACAGTGAGGCCCGCGTTTTAAATCACTCACTAAAAACTACAAAGCCCCGGAGACGCCGTGGCTTACCACAGAACCAGGTTGTGTGAGAGACGGGGAGTTAATGCACTCAAGGGCGTCGGGGGAGACGCAGAATATGGCGAACCCGAGTGCTGGAGTCAACACGCTCAGATGTCCTTTTCCTGGCTGAGAGAGGCAGAATGAGAGCTAACTAGAGGAAAGGGCGGTGAGAAAGAGGGTTTTTTTGGCCTCTGAAAGCCTTCCTGCATCCAGTGCTGAACACACAAGGTCATTTCAGCTGTAATGCTGGAGCAAAATGCCACCAGGTTAACTGATGATCTGACTGCCAGTGAGAATACAGCTTGACATCCATCAAAAAAGGATTTTTTTTTTTTTTTTAACTCAAATGTGCCACATTTCTCACATGTTGCATTAATAGAACTTGAAAGGCTTTAAATTCATTTGAAGCTATGTGAAAACAAGCAAAGAAACCATCACGATCAGAACTGAGATATGATGCCTTGCAAAATTACACCTTTTTACATTTTGTTACATTACAATCACACTCTTTAGTGTATTTTATTGGGATTTTAGGTGGTAGAGCAACACAATTTAGTACAGAATGGTGAAGTGAAGTTTAAAGGATACATGGTTTTCAAAAGTTTGTACATATTAGTAGGTAAAACTTTATTTATATAGTACATTTTAAGACATAAATCACAAAGGGCTTCACAAGAGCCAAAATTGCATAAAAGCCAAGAGAAATAAGATTTTTTTAAAAAAAATATATGTTTTAACTGGCTTTTAAAAGGAAAACAAAGTCTGTGGCCACTGAATAGAACACCTTGTCTGCTTTTGTTTTCAGCTTAGTATAGGGGAACCATCAGCAGGATCTGGTCCCTGGACCTTAGGGACTTTCCAGGGAAATACGGATATATTTAACCAGGTGCCTGTCTGTGAAGAGCCCTCCAAGTCAGCAAAAGAATCCTAAATTGCACTATAATAAACCTGAAGCCAGTGGAGTTGCATCAAGACAAGAGTCAAATGTGAAAATTAAATCTCAAAAGCATGGTGTCCATTAGTGTTCAGCTCCCTTTACTCTGATACCCTCAAATACTGCCTTCTTAGTCATCTAAGAGTCGGTCTGCATAGAATTTATTCTGAGTATGAATCCAGTGGTTCTGTGAAGGCTTTAGAGGTTAAACACAACAAGCCCACTGTGAAACATGGTGGTGCATGCTGTAGCTGATGGAACATGTGTGGAGCTAAATACTGGGCATTCCTAGAAGAAAACCTGACAAAACCTGCAGAACAATGTCAGAACAATGACCCTAAACATACAGTCTCAGCTGCTATGGCATGCTTTAGAATAAAGCATATTCACATGTTAGAATGGCCCAGTCAAAGTCTATATCTAAATCTAAATCTAAATCCAATTATGGACGTGCATTTTACCTGCTAATGTTACACTTAATCAGTTGAAGTGATTCTCATGGCAGCAGATGGTCCCACCAGACACAAATGACATTGTCCAAAATACTAGAGGTCACAGATTGTAGGAAGGACCGATTACAAAGAGACGAAGAAAATGGGCATATATTGCATCTGATATTGTAATCACAATATTTACTATCAATATCACGATGGCAAGATTTTCTAATATCATGCAGCCCTAATAAGCCTGACTGTTTTGTGAAGAAAGGGCTAACATCTCTGTGTCCAGATGTACACAACCACCAGAGCCAAAACCTGAAAGATTGAAGCTGTAATTGCTGCAAAGGTGGTTCCACAAAGTATTAAGACAGAGGGGCTGAATATTAATACATGCCACACTTTTTACTTTTTTATTTGGTAAAAAGCCTAAAATTCCAGCATTCTTTTCCATCTAACTCAGAGTTATTCTTTAGTTTGTGTTGGTTTATTTAATAAAATCCCACTAAAATACATTGAAGTTTGTGGTTATAAGGTGACGAAATGAGTATGGATACTTTTACTGCTGTACATCAGCAGAGGCATTTGCAGCTTTCACCTTATCATCATCTTCTGGCTTGTGTGTGCTAATTTCAGCATGAACTCTGAGTGACTTCCACTGTTTATGTCCTGCAGCCATCCACAGATCGTGATGTCGCTGCACCTTTACATGAGCGGGTCAGCCATTACAGCCAGCCGAAGTGGATTCTAGTGGAAGAGCCACTTGTGGCTGTGGGTGGTGACAGTGGAGGAGAGGAAAAACCTTTGAGAGTGACTGAGAGGTATGGAGAGAGACTAAAGGGAGCACTGGGGGTTGGTGGGAAAAGATTGGGACAGACTCTCCTTTTAATTTACTAATTAACCATGCAAATGAAATCTTAACAGGCTACTCAGAGGCAGTCCTCGAGGGAGGGAGCAAGGCATTAGCGCTTGATTATACTCTGTCCATGTGGAGAAGGAATATGTGAAGTAAAATATGTCAGTGCACAAAGTGTTGGAAAACTTATTGGCTTGCAGCTAATGGACAGAGTTGAGGACATTCTTGAAAGAAACCAAAAACAAACAATCAAACAAAATCATGAACCAACCTCAGTAATCACACCACATGAACAGCATTTCTAATTTAATTTCAGATCACAGAAATTTGTTGCCATCTCTGGCAAATTGTGCAAAAAAAGTAAAAAAAAATAACTCTTTTATTGCAGTAGCATAATCTCACGCTGAAAGATTCTAAATAAATCAAAGTTTAATTTTAGCAAATTTATTCAGATGGGAAAAATAATAGCTTTTTAATTCAATCACCTCAATTGTTTGTAGTCTAAACTGTTTCTTTAATTTAAATTTAACTGAAGCTGGTTTTTAAATTTCACTTTATGTTGATCAGGGAATCTATGAATTATTATTATTATTATTATTATTATTATTATTATTATCCATCCATCTATCCATTATCCATCACGCTTATCATTGCAGGGTCACAAGGGGGGCTGGTGCCTATCTCCAGCAGTCATCGGGCAAGAGGTGGAGTACACCCTGGACAGGTTGCCTGTCCATCACAGTATTATTATTATTATTATTATTATTATTATTATTATTATTAAAATAAAGGTTGGATCTTTCTAAAAATGTGAGATTTTGCTGCTGGAATTAAAGATTAATTTAGTTTAAGGCTTTTGGCACATTTTTACCAAAGTGTCAACAAATGAATAAATACTTGCTGAAAGCAAGCAGTAGCTTACCTTAAAGACGTCCTGGGTGTCATCCATACAGTACACCCTGATGTTGTACTCCAGTGTGGAGCAGTAGGCATCGGAGAAGAGGACCAGTCGCAGGCGCTTGGCTGCACCCATGTGCAGTGACTCTCCAACCAAGGCAAAGGTGCCCAGCTGCTCTGTGAACAGGCGGCATGTCTCGGCTTCAAGCTGGCAGTAATAAGGCTCCGACACCAGCTCCTCCCCCATCAGCAGGACGTCCTGGAGGACATAAGAAAAGAAAACAAGATGTGGATGGAAGGTCAAGCACCCAATTTATGTAGGAGGGAAGGGTAATGTGTTCGACTCGTTGCCTGATGTATGTGTAGGAGTGTGTTTGCAAAGGGCTTGTTAGTAAAGTGGCGCAGTAGAAAGGACCCAAACTACATTGTTCCTGCGGTGTGACATCTAAGCAGAAGGTCTTCAGGGTAATGTTACATAAAGTTCCAGGCAACAGTTTGGATCAGAGGAAAAGCAAATACTTTCTTCTTGCTTCAGATTTCCTTTTCACCACAGGGCTGCTTACAACATGCCGACAAAAAGCCACATGCTCCTCATACATAAGCACACGTCCTATAGAATACCATCAGTTTACTTAATAATGCATGAATGAGGTCTTCCATTGACATGAAAGGAGACCAAATGGATTCTTGGCAAGAACAGATGTTTCTGGAGGAATATTTCTTCTGTTTGTTTTGAGGGTCGATGAGAAAGCTGAAAACAACTTGTCAATTTATCTGTAAAACAAACAATACTAATGCTTCATAGGCAAAAACTAGCATGCATCACAAGAATTAATTGGTTCTTTAATATATCACATGGAGAATAAAATAACATGGTGACAAGGCGTCACCTTGAATTACCTGGCTTTGCTACAAAGCTGAAGTTCTGAATCCTAGTGAGGATGAGAGACTTGTGAAAATATCCTGTTTCAACTGCAGCACAGAATAGCTTTTATGAGATAATTCCAATGCTCTCTCACGTCAAGCCTGTTGACCGACTCTTCCTATTAGCCAACTACGCTAAAGAGAGAATTGTGCTTGCCAAATGCGCAGTGAGGCCCTCTAGGATCGATTCACACAGACACCATCTACATCAATAGAATTAGTATCGAGACAATTCATTTTCTATGCAACCACTATGGAGTCTTATTTCTTTATCATCTTAATATTTCTTCAGTGAAACAGAAGCTCACTTATGCAGCAGAAAGGTTAATTTCTTCATCTGTATGCTTTCTATTTTCCACATCACTCCTATTGCGCTCCATTTTTGTGATTTTTCCAATAGATCTACATTACCTGCTCATTTGCATCCATCTGTTTCCTCTTTCTTTCTGCTCTCAGTTTTTGTCACACTCTGTGCCTCCTTCCACTTTCATTCTCTCATCCACCTGGCGCTTCTTTACCATAGTGGCCATGCAGTTGAGCTATATTTGGACCATCCGATGATTAAAAGTGCTGGTCTAACCTCAGCCTCAGACAGGCCAATCCATCCCACAGACACCCCACCGCAGCCACACAGAGGGTGGGGAGAGGCTGAATAATTTATGCACAATATCGAACATGAAAGAAGACCTAGTAACACTCCAAAGCCCACCAGCACCCTTTCCAATCTCTCTGGATTGTTGAAATGGGTATACTGCCTTGAACAGCATTTGTTTGTGGGAGGCTGTGTGCACACCAAGGGTTGTTCTCAACTATATTCATTTGCAGCCCAGAACATGGTTATGTTCAAATTTCATGGGTAGAAAAATAGGGAGAAAACTCTGTAAATTGGAAGCAGCAGTCAAAAACGGTCAAGGAGCACTCTGAAGAGCACTTTGAGGATGAGTAATTTGCTTACAGAATTTCTATTTTCACAATCATGTTGCCAAGCAAACCTTTAGCTAGAATGAACCAGCTGATGTACAGTATACAGTGATTTACAAAAGTATTCCCACTCCCTTGACCTTCTTTGCGTTTTGTTGCTTTAGAATCACAAACTTTTATGTTTTATTGGGATTTTATGTGGCAGACCTACTCAAAGTATCCCACAATCGTGAAGTGTTAGGAAAAATAAGAATGATTATCAAATCTATTTTCAAATTAGTTATGAAAGGTGCATACATTTGGATTCAACCCCCTTTATTAGGATACCCCTAATTAAAATCAAGTGCCTTCACAAGTCTCAGAAGTAGCAAATGGAGTTCACCTTTGTGTCATGTAATCTCAGTGTAAATCCAGGTCTTCTGTCAAAACCTCAGAGGTTTGTTAGAGAACATTAGTGAACAAACAGTTTCATAAAGACTAAGGCACACAGAAGACAGGTCAGGGAGAAAGTGTAAAGCAGGGTTAGGTTATAAAACAATACCCCAAGCTTTCAACATTTCACAGAGCTCTGTTCAATCTATCATCTGAAAATAAAAAAGAGTCTGGCACAGCTGTAAACCTGCTAAGACATGAAAATTCACCTATGCTGACATGCCAGGCAAGCACACAAATAATCAGATAAGCAGCCAAAAGACCATTGGTAACCTGGAGGAGCTGTAGACCCACAGCTCAGGTGGAAAATCTGTCAACACCATAAATGGTAGTCTTGCACTTGCACTTCACAAATATGGCCTATATGGAAGAGTGGTAAGGAAAAAAAATGCTGAAGGAAATCCATACATTGTCCTGTTTGCTGTTTGCCACAAGCATGTAGGGAACATGGCAAACATGTAGAAGAAAGTCCTATGGTCACATGAGACCAAAACTAAACAGTCTGCCCTGCATACAGAATGCTATGTATGGAGCAAAATTATCACTCTGAACACCCAGTTCCCACTGTGAAACATGGAGGTGACTGTATCATGCTGTGGGACACAGAAGCTGGTCAGTGAACAGAGGGAACATTATATGAAGCTAAATGCAGGGCAGTCCTGGAAGGCTGCAAAAGACCTGAAAATGGGACAGTTTCACCTTCTAACTAGACAATAACAATAAACATGCAATCTGAGCAACAGAAGAATGGTTTAGATCACAGCTATTAAAACAGCCAAGAAGAAAGGGTAACAATCTCAGAGTAGATGTCCAGATTAAACAGATATACTCCAAAACACCTGCAACTTTAACTGCAGGTTAAGGTGGTTCTACAAAATATTGACTCTGGGGCTAAATACAAATGTATTTCACACATCTCAGATTTTCATTTGTAAATACTTTGAAAACCATGTATGATTTTCCTTTCACTTTGGAGTTATACAGTACTTTATATTGTTCTGTCAAATAAAATCCCAGAAATTACATTTTGAGGTTTTGGTATAAAGGTGACAAAATGTGAAAAACATGTAGGCTGCAGATATACTCTTGCAAGGCCCTTTAATTTAAACCTTGTGGAGGAGTACTGAGGAGGATCTTCTCACGACAGACAGATCAGTGGATTGTAGTGTGAATTTCAAGTCACGAGCAGGAAAAGTTTGTACTTTTCACACAGAAACAATCAATAAGTTCAGCAATACTTTACAGTTGCACTGACTAGTGGCTTTGTCTTCCTACAAAAGGATTTGTGTTGGAGCTACAGTACAGTCTTACCTCCCAAGCGCCCTCGTAGTTCTGCTTCTTGAGGCGGACGGCCCAGTTATCGAGGCACGCATCAAAGCAGTGGTCCATGCTGAGGATAACTGGTCGGCTCAGGACCACCCCCGGAGGACCGCAGCTCACAATAGGGCTCAAGAGGGTCTGGCAGCCGGCCAGCGGTAACCTATGCCAGGAGTAGAAAGAGGTGAATGCATTAGGTTGAAGTGGTTGCAATTATTTCAATATTAGTGAAAATTTACAGATCTCTTTGAGGCAGGATATGATACTGTCACCTCTGCAAATTATCCAGCAGCTGTAACAAGGAATAATTAAAGCCTGCTGGACTCAGCGACGAGCTGGGCCAAGAAGTGAAGACTGAGTAACATCATAACACTATCTCAGCAGCCTGCAATGGCTGTGCTTCCAGAGGATGAGTGCAGCAAGCCAGATAAACATTGCTTTTCAAACAATTCATTTAACTTAAACAGTGCACATCCTTGTAAAAGGCTATGTTATTTATTTACATCCCTCCTCCACAGTACTGGCAGAGCCTCTTAAGCCGTTCCTAATGGAACGGTAGAGCATCAAAACAAACAGCCTAGTGGCATTCAGGGAAGACTGCCAGTTAGACAGTGCTAAAGAGACCCACCTTAAATCTTCCTTCCGCTGAACAGTGAGATAAATCTCATAGATCTTTCCTCTGGGGATGGCCTCGGGAGGAATGAGCAGGCTGATTCCTAATGCAAATAACAACAAAAGGGAGAGAAGTGTGGGGGGGCGTGTGAGCAAGTGTGGGACAGGCTCATTTGTTCTGACTGAACAGTGCTTTTGTCATCTCACAAAGGAAGTCAGCCCACTCGACAAACTGTACGCATGAAAAAAACCCCCCCAAAACCAAATCTATTCTGAAGGTCAGAGGCAGCCTCCTTCAGGTGCAGCGGATGCAAATCTGTGCGCTGGCAGCCGTGGCGGCGCACGTCCCCGATGTCAACAATTAGCTGAGACAAAAGCGCGCGCTGCAGCACAGTTTAAATGTCCTCCGTCTGCCACAAAGTAGATAATTGAGACCATGGAACAGACTACTTCAGGAAAATTGCACTTCCCCAGGAGAGTGTTAGAAATGCACGTCGGAGAATACAGAGAGATATTGAAGCAGTTTGAGTGCTGCAGCATTCATGTTGTGATTCTTCTGCTAAAATTACCCTCTCAGAATGCCATTTAAAATGTGGGCCAAACTGTGAATGTGACACTATTTTAACAATCTCTTAGTTTTAAACTGGGTCTTTTCGTCATGAAGCATCATCGGTTTGAGTCGCGCAAAGGTGCCTGATTGTTCGCGTCTGTGTCTGCATCTATAAAGCATGTGCTGGCTCTGAAGCTGTGATGAATGACAGTATAACTCCTTTGAGTGAATGCATGCAAGTGTAAGATTTATTTCCTTCCTGCGTCCCTAAGAGAAGATAGGAGGCAATGCGTGGTATAGTCAACATGGCTTTGAGTTAATCCATGCATGAAATATCTGTAAGAGACAGGCAAAGAAAACAACCAAACAGAGGGAGAGCAGTGGTGAAGAGAAACAGGAAAAAAGATCCTTTTCTTCTAGAAGATATTGTCGTGCTGGCATCAGCTAATCTGGACAGCCTACAAAGAGCCAAGTGGAAAAACTGTCTTCCAGTATAATTATATAAGCTCTGTACTTTGCTGCAGTAAGGAGGAGAAGCAAAACAGCAGAATAATAATGGTGGACTTTTTTGTCAGGAATTGTATCTGCATAATCTTCACATTGACTGTCTTTATTCCTCCATCCAGGCTCTTAACACATGGATGACATTTATGGACATGGACTACAATTTCAACCTGCTCTGGCCTTAGTCAGAAGTTTAATTGGAATAATTTGTTCAACATTTTATTCCAGGACTCTTGTCGAGTACAATGTTTTTGGCACAAATTGATTTCATCTCAGCTCAGAACATTCACTTTTAACTATTCATGCTGTGCTGTCGAGATATAGGTTACTGACAAGGCATTTGATCGATCAAATTATTCACCTTAGATGCCGCTAAAGGCAAAATTCTAACTTTCTCTCTTCAATTTTTAAAGCTTCCATAAAGACTTTTCAAGAATATCAATCATAATCACTATTGTTTATCATCTGCACATCATTTCACATTCAGCTTTTCTATTTGTTTTGCTATTTTTCTGTAAACTGCTGTTTAACCAAAAGAAATTCAACCCTCCAAAAAAAAAAAAAAAAATAAAATAATAAAAAAAAATACTTCCATGCAAAAAAGTCTCTGGCGACATCATGCATCACGTAAGACAAATGATCAAAGATTTCTTTAAGTATGTAGGCTTCTTCTTGTTTTTTTTTATTAGAAAGTTTATTTTTTTTTAATCAAATTCTTCTTTCTAAAATGTTTACTTGCATTCTGTACAGCTGCAACCAAGCATTTGAGCTATATGTAAGAACACTGCATGCATTTCAGGAACATTTGGGAAGCATAAAATACATCGAAGGGGTTTATGAATAGGACCAGAGCAGACCGAACTGGCAAGATTTTATTAGCAAAAATCTTCAGTGATTATTTCAAGTCAACTTGCAAAAATACACATATGGCCTGGTCAGGGCACTCAAAAAAGATGATTTTCAAAAGCCTACAATCTCCTGCTACTAAAAATGGTTCTAGTGATACACTTATAATGAACCCAATCCTAGCAGTTAGCCCAACCATTTGCAGTATGTATCTGCAATACAACATTTACCATGGAAAAGTAATAGGCAAAAACAAAGTTGTACTGTTAAACTAAAATGAAAGAGCTCAGACAGCATTTAATACTCTTAAATCATCTAACTATACTATAAGGTGATTCAAGCAGAATTTAGCATTTATTCATAATACAATTGATTAATGTGCATTAGACCAATCAGAAAAATCCAAAGAAGACTCTAAATACATTGATAACAGCTAAAGTTTTGATCATTTTTATTGTCCCTGTTTACTTCAGTTTTGCCATGTATTGTGGTATCTATCATGGTTTGTTGGTCAGCAGGCCCGAACTCTGGCTTAAACATGTATGGTTGAACCTCTTGAAACTTCACAATCTATACTGAAATCTGTCAATGACAGTTTATGAATGTGACAAAAAAGTTTACCTAATCCTTGCTAATCAGCTCAATTCTTTTGCCTCTTTTGATGTCAGCGACCCAAACACACACAAAGGAGAATGTGCAGTTTGTTTTATTCAATGTGCTTTTTACAGCACTGGAGGGTATTTTTAACCCATAAGAACATGATGTAATATATTTGTCCACCAGTTACAGTTTAGCAAGTGCCTTCGGCTCAAATGGGTTGGGTATTTAGGGGAAAATGTTGCACACAATCCACTTTAATCACTTGCTAAAAACAAGCTTTTAATGCACTTTTGGGGCCTCATCTTGTCCCCCTGAACGTAATGACTGCTTGTTTCTACCTTGTATTAAGTCCTCAAACACATTTGTGTGTGTGTTATCCTGGTACAAACCTATTAAGGAGCCCATATGAAGGAAGTTTAAAGCTGCATAAGACATTGAGATGTTTATAGGACTCAGCTGTTCCTAATAAACTCTCCTTGTTAACATCCAGTCGGACACATTAAAGCAGGTGTATAAAGCAACAGAATGGCCTTTCTTTCAGAGCAGTCCTTCATAAACTGTAGCAGCAGATGTTAAATTATTTGGAAGATTTATGCGTTGTTTGCTTAAAGTTTAGCAGCATTAGAGAAGATTACTTAAATCTCCTTGTCAGACTTGAAAAGACAGTGACAGAATAAAACATAGCATAATGGTGAAACTGTTGAATGAACACCCTGCACAGACTCTGCTACATCTACCTGAAGCTTAAAATTTACCTCCCTGGACTAAACAAAACAAGCAAAAATAGAACAGCTTAAAGAGGATGGCCAGCTTCTACATTTATCAGATGTTCTAAAAGACAAAAGTGCTTCCTTAAAGCTGATAATAAAATAATCTAAAAACTACACTTGGATTAGGGGTTTTATCATTAGGAAAATAAAGTCTTGATATGACGCATCAAAATAGTGCAGAACTAGTGGTGAGTTTTAAATTGAAATATGGATCTATTATCAGCTTTAATAGTTGCTGGTTGTATTTCAGTCTTTTGGAAAATAGGGAGCACTGAGATATTATACATGTACTAGCATTGTGCTGCAGGTTGATAGTTGTATGAATTTATAGCTTTTAGTTTGTTTATTAAGACTTAACAGCTCTAAAAAGTAAAGATTAACTATGGACGTAAGAGAAGTAAAATAAAATCTAACACAACATGAATGAAGAACCCACCTGTATTGGGGATTGTCAATCTCCCACCCAGGAAATTGAAGGTCCCATAGGAGGTGTTGGCCACATCACGGGGGAGAGTTTTAAAGTAGGTCTGAGTAGACAGCCTGCTCACAAATTCAGCTGGGTCTGAGTTTAGCTTGCCATTGTGGAGAGTGTGTGATCCATTGGGGAGTGGGTCCAGCAGAGGCCCGTTGGTCATGGAAAACTTCCCAGTGGTATCGTGGCGAGAGCGCAGGGTGCCCTGGTAACTGGTAGTGGTGGTTGTCAGATCAGGCTGGATGGTGAGCAAATGGGAGTTCTCTGTTTGAATAATGACAACGGAGAGAGAAAGGGAGAAAAGGGAAATGTGAGAATCTCAATGAGAGGTGGGGTAGGGAGGTGATTCAACATCACACAGACAGACCTCACACTCTAAAGCTGTCTGCAACATGCACAGAAAACTGAAACGAACACTGAAAGAGACACATGGTTAAGAAAACAGAGCATTTATACACACACACACATACACATGCTCTACAACACATAAACACAAATTCTACCCAAAGCCACTCAGTTCCTACCCCCACCCTCTCCTGCTCTATCAGTCTGTCTTTTTAGCAGCCACACAATCAATTCCAAACAGAACTCAGATGCAGCTTAGCATCCAGAATGCATAAAGGCTTTTTATTTTCACGGTGAATCACAGCCACTGCAACCCAGTTCCCCATCTCCATCCACCTCAGACAGTTGTATTTCTATTACTTGCTGTTAAACCTCAGAGGCTCCACACAAGCAGTAAACAGAGTGGGTACATTTCCTGACAATGAGGTGGTGGCGAAACATAATGTGCCAGGCAGGCAAATAAACAGCTCATGAACCACACACACACACACAAACACACTATAACTCTTCCTTGGACCACAGACCACTGTAAATGCATTCATACCACCTCCACAACCACAGGCCAACAGGTTCAGTGCTACATGTGGACGAATGCTTCATGGTCACAGTGGGAAGATGGACAGACGAGGGTAAAACAAAAAACAGTGTCCTACTGCTGTGGGGAGGCCTTCGTGGCCGTGGCGCCCACACACCTGGCTTGCTGGGCTTAATGCCCATAGGCTGGAAGCCAGTGGTGAGAATGGAGGAGTCCGCCACGTCAGCATCCAGGCCCTCCTTCTTGCGCCGGTAGACCAGGACGACCACGATGAGCAGCAGGGTCAGACAGAGGGCCACAGCCACCATGCCCACGTACAATGCCACATCCTCGGCCCCACTCACGGCTGGAAGCAGAGGATGCAGAAAAACTATTAATCAAGCTACTTGAGCTGTATGAGGTGTCTGCTATTTTTTTCTATTAAAAAAAATAGCAAATTTCAAAAACTTGACAAATTTCAGTTGTCTTGAAATTTTTCAAGACAACTTGAAATTCTGAAATTTCAAGTTGACAACTTGAAATTTTTCAAGTTACTGGAAGAGTCTGTCTTGAGCACTTCTTTAGTTGCATTAGGTCAGTGTCAGATTTTTTTATTTTTATTTTTTGCATTTAATGCGGCTGTACTTTATCTTGCATTGTGGTTTCTTAATCTAGAAAATTATAATCTGATATTAGATAACCCAAGATTTATGAAGTCCTGATTTCCCAAGAGTTTAGATCACTGAGTTTTCTGTTTGAATTTTTGTACAGAACAAATGCAACAGCGTGAAAATGTAAGTACAAAGCTGCAAAAAACGAGAGAACCAATTTTCTCTGTCAAAGAACTGTGGCCTGCTTGTCTTTACAATGTTTCCTTAGATGAGTGAAATCTGCAAGCATTTCTACAACTCTCTTAAGGTCCCACTAAAGCTTATTAATTATGACACGAAAACAGTGACACTCTGTTTCTTTAATTTTAATATCCTTTGTGGATTCCCTGCTGTACTTTGGATCATCGTCCTATTGCATGACTCAGTTAAATCCTAACACCTAATGTCTTCTGACAGATGGCTTCACATCTGACTCCCAAAATGCAGAGGTAAACAGATGTGTTGCCGGTTACCTCATTGCAAAGATTCCTGTATCATGTAAGTGGAAGACAAACCCAGTGTTATAAATGAAAACTTCTCAAATGTGGTTTTGTCTAACCAAAGCATATAATTTTAGAAGTCTCTTGGTTCATATACTGTATTATTCTAAATTTAAAATTATGAATTTAATTATTTAACATGCTACAAGGATCAATATCTGTGGAGTTTGCTGCATAGTAACCAATAAATGCCCCACAGTTATAAAATGTCAATTGAAGCTCATCTTGGTTTTATAAAGCTGTCATTCACAATGCTCTGTATTAGCATAAATGTCTGTTCCCACTTATACACCAATAAGTATATTTGAGAAAACGGTAGGTACAGTGCCGGGATATTGAAATGTTCATTCACATTTATTATGGCCAGTAATCAAACCTGCAATTTTACGACTAGAAACAGCCACTGAACTTTTCCTGCAGTCTGGAAGCAGCTGTACTGTGGGTTTGACCTCAAAATTAAATTTTCTTAGATGTCAAAGCCTATTGAGATTCAGAACTATCTTTAAACTTTGACTACTGGATAGAGTTGCCTGCATATGCAAACAGAACCACTGGGGTTGTGCATCTCTGCTTTGTGGACAATATATTTTGTATCTCAATACTGCGCCAACAATCTGATTCATTTTAGATGCATAGCTGAAAAAAAGATATGATTAATGCCTCCGTATCTGGCATGTCCTAGTTTGTGTATTGATATAAATCAGCTAATCTTAACATCTCAAATAACCATGATTTTTTTGGTCAATACTGAAATCAGGACTTTGAAAAACATTTGGAAAAACTGTATTCATTGGAATTAAAAAAAACAAAGTGTAGGGTAGTGTGGTAGCAATGTTGTAATAATCTGTTAATGGGTGTTTTTATGACAGTTTGAAAATGAAATTAAAGTCTAATTACAATTTTGATTAAGTGGATAGCCATATTACTGAAAAATCTTTTTTTATGGTTATTTGATGGCAACACTTCATTCTTTTCCAGACGTAAATTCCCAGAGTTTTTCAGGCAGAAACAGAAATGTTCCCTGCAAATTTCTGGCAGATATTATGTAGTGTTCTCACCAGATAGTGGCTGAAATTCAAAAATGGAAACACAATAGAACATAGACTAGACTGGATTGGACTGGAGTGGACTGGACAGATGGATGTTTGGATCACAAATAGTGAACCCATACAAGGATGAATGCATACAGCTTTTAATCAATGGGACAGCAAATAACATCTGGAAATACAAACATTTTTCCAGACTTTGAATTCTTTCTTCAAACTTATCCAAACTTGGAAAAATACCTTAATGAAAGTTCATACTTTACTCGACTGCATAGGACCCTCTTTTTTTATTTATAATTTACATTATTTCCTAAGGATTGTTACTGATGTCTTTCCATCTTGACATTACGCTAACACACATCTGACTGCTCCAGGAAAACCTCCTGCTTTTATTAATGTTATAATACTCAGTTCATACATCTGAAGCACAGAACTTAGCTCCTGTTTATGTTCTCAAAGACTACCTACTACTTAGTTTATATTAGTATGACTTGTAAAGTTTAAAAACTAAAAGTAAGTGCATTAACTTTTCTATGTGACTGGATATTTTAGGCCAGCATGTTGCTCATCTTTCCTCTATTTTACTTTTTGTAACACTCACATGTGAGATGGTAGCAGAAAAAAAAAATCCAGGATTTACAGTCTTTATTGACTTTTACTGACAGCATTAGAACATCCTCCCCCCCAAAAGTTCAGGCCAGAAAAAACCTATGTATATGTGCAGTAGTGTGGAGTAGTGTGGACTTTGTGCGAGTGTATGTTTTTCCAGGAGAATGGGATTTGCTACAGCTGTCTCCCTGTGCTGCTGGAATTTGGTGGCGGAGGTGGAGGATTCTCCCAAGGCCTTTGTGGAGCACCATTGTGCCCGGAAGCCACTGGGGCGTAGTGCTGTCAAGCGAACACAGCCAAGGAGGGAACACAACGAGCGGTGCAGCATTGAGGGATGGGGAACAACAGAAAAGGTTAAAGTGCTGCAGGCTGCGCGTGTGCTGAGTTGACAACAAAAGGAGGAGGACAGGGCAGAAGAGAGAAGACAGGAACAAATGTAGCAGAAGGAAAATTACAATTAAAAGGCAAACAGGAGGGCTGAGTAATGTGCCTGTGACTGACAGCTTGTGGGAAATTAGCATTTTTATCAATAATATACCCAGAAATAAGCCCGATTAAGACCTGATTCATCATTTTGTCATTAATATTTGCAAGCATTCATGATGATTTTGAAGCAACGAGCAATAACAAAGGGCTGCATTAACCTTTACAAACAACCGTTTGACATTTTAAAATGGTGTTAGTGAATCCAAGGCATGCAATAGAAAATTAGAATAGCAGTCAAATAGAAAAAGTCTCATATTTATTCATTGTTTTGTATTTCTTAGACCTTCTCTTCTGCTCTAGCTTTGAAATCTCAGTTTCTTTGGACATAGCTAGCCAAGAATTTAAAAGAAATGCCAGAATCTATTTCATGGGCGATTATCTCAGTACAATTTGATACTTTAAGTAGAGGCATTATAAGGAGCTAACCTCTATGGCAGCTCCTTGTTCAGCTAGAGATCTCTTGACACGTAATCAATCGTGAATGACTCGCTAAAGATAAACATGAGATTGTGTTTTTTAGTTCTAAGCACATATGCAAAGAACACACTTCTGGCTTGAAGAATCTTCTGAGATGCACTCACATCCTTTCTGCACTTCTCAAATTGTCCATTTAACTATGTGCTCCTCTCTATCCCTGACTCCACTCAGTGTTTTTCTATCTGTTTCCTCAGGCTAGCACAGAGGTGCTTAACTCTGAGCAGCCTGGCTGAACCCTCCACCTTCCACAATGAGCTCCAGAAACAGGATGGGGAGACTTGCTGTACCTCTCATTAAATTTCCCAAATCCAATTGTTTTTGGTGAGTCAAAGGTCAGATGACGCTGTGATATTTGGACAGGTAGTTTTCCAGGCTGTTGAGGGATATTTGGTCTCACAAAAGACAAAACAACACACATCAGATAGGAGAACAGCCACCTGTTTTCGACTGATTTAGATTAGCCAGTTTACTTTCTAAGGACACACCAAAGACACCTGGCAAAGCCAAAGAGATCCAGTATCTCTGCACTTCCTTTTTCTCTTCAAGCACATTGCTCTTGCATCCAAACAATAAAGTCAGTCAATCAAACTACTCCCCCTCCCTTTTTTCTTCTCTGTCCATCTCTCTCATCCTCTGCCCAGACTGTAATCTCTGGTGGCTTATCAGAGCATCACTGAGTGAAGTTTTATCTGACCCACCAGGTGTCACAGCGAAACGATCCCAATGCTCACTGCAGCTCCCCCTGGCCTGCACTCATTGATTCACATGATGCTGACCAATAATTGAAAGGACATCCATCACACTTTTAATTGACATAGCTAATCAGCTTTTATAATTGGATGGGCTCTACTTTAGTTCCTCTCCAAAGTTAACTCTCTTTCCATGCACTCCATACCAATTTACGCATCCTCCTCCCTCTCCTCTGTCATCTGTCACTGCATCCTCCACTTCTACTTGACTTAATTGCACAACTTTTGATTCTCTTTGTGTGTGACCTCTCATCATGATTGACACCTGCCGGTGGATAATCTGTAGATGTGATGAGCTTTTTTTTTCTTCCAGAGATGACCGCAGGGCAATGTCTGTTTGCTCCCTGAGTTTTCACTTCAGTACGTCAGATTTGCTCCAGGGCTGGCTGGTTAAGGATCAGTTTCAGACTTGAGATGGACTGCTATAATTTATCTCCTCTAAGCCAACAAATCTGGCCTCTGTTAATGTTTAGATTCTTGCTGTACTGACAGTCAGTTCCTACTCTCTTGAAAGAGCACAATTCCAGGAGTTTACTGTGAACTTGCAAAAACCAGATAATGGATGGATGGATGAAAGGAGGAACGCTATGATGGATGGAATATGTACAGACTGATGGATGTATCATAGGATGGATGTATTGTTGGATGGATGGATGGTTGGATAAAAAAAGTCAGAAACGCATTACTCTATTTTCTTTCTCCAGTCTTTTCTAAACCTTGAAAACACTTAAATTCCAAACTTTTCCAGACTGTGTAGGAAGCCTGTCTCTACCTGCTCTTTTCTCTCAGCTGCATTGATAAATAAGAGCTTTAGAGCCTCCCGTGCTTCCTCCCCAGGGCATTTATCAGGAGACGAGAGAATATATTTCATCCCATGGCCAATCCTAGTTGCTCGCCTGAAGATGAATTACCCCCGACTTCTTAAGGTCAGGGAAATATGGCTACTAAAACTCTCAAAGTGAACGTGACCATTACTATCTCCACAATACAGTCGTCCCATCCCTCAGCGGGGTCCTGGTGAAATATAGTCCAAAATAAATGCTCAGCTATTTTTCACACAGGACCATGACCCTGCTCTGGCAAACAAACTCATAAAGAAAAAAAAAAAAAGGCAGCTTGTTTGCCGTCAAATTAGCCTCAAATCCAAAAACAAGCTAAAGATAAATTAATACTTTCCACTGTTATTTGTGGCACCCCAAAATAGGATGCGGCTCAAAATTACGTCTATTATCTTTATTACACATGTTAAGTGAAAAATTGTTGTATTTTGTTCTAATTTCCTGAGCCTGAAAAAAGGAAACCATTGTTTTTCCCCTCTGCCCTTTGTGTGCCCTCCAACACCTGTCTGCCATTTAGGCTGTGGCGCCACGCCAGCACGATCATCATTTCCATGCACTGATTTTGCATAGCTACATCTTAGGCTTGACTTGTTTGCTTTATGAAAATGATCCTGCATGGTTCAAATTTGTTTGTATTCCAGCTGTAACACAAAGCCAGGACTAAGAGTTAGTTTTCATGTGCAATGCCCAAAGCAATAACCTCTTCTTAAGTGTCATTTTTAACATAATGAGGGAGATCAGAAGCCCAGACAACCAACAGCTTTTGTTACATTGTGGCTCTGATTTACTTTGAAGCTGTTATTTTCAATTTACATTGGAGGAGACAGGGTGCCTTTTGTTTCAGGAGCAAGTTCTCCATCATAGCTAATAGCCTGGAGATATGGTTGAAGTTGGCAAGTTGCTGACGAGCCAAAACCATCCTGCCACTTTGCTTATTTTAATACTTCACATAGCAATTGTCTATGGATTCGCATCTGCTAGGAACAGATTGGGATGGGGCATTCTTCAGAGGCCAGCGCTCTGCTCCACACTGTCAGGATAAATACTCTGCGACTCAGTGTGTGACTGTGAGAGAAAGAGAGGAACAATGACGGGCATCTTTGTGTATATTTCCTGCCTCTCTGAGGAGGAGCTGCTGACCTTTGATGATTGGCCGACTATGCTGCCTGGCATCACTGCACCAAGCCAAACTCGCCCATTGCTCGACAAAAGCAAGCACATGCCCACAGAGTGCTATACATAATGCAGCATTTCATATACTATAAATCTCAGCAGATATTCTCCTTCAGTCCATTTGATCACATCAATCAGTGCCTGATACCAGATTTCAGTTTATTAATTCATCGGCTCATGTCAGATGAATTCCCCATTAAGACTTGCAGTGTTTACCATGAGGATCAGCCAAAGAGCACACTATTTATAGCCGTTTTTATTCAAGACGCCGCCCTCATTGTCTCTGGACGGGAAGCTGCAATATGTTTCAGTCTTTGATATCTGTAGGGAATGATGGAGCTCTCTCTTCATGTCCATCTGGTCAGAGTTGGACCCCGTGGTGCCTCTTTCTAGGCGGCTGCTGACTCTGGCCCTTTGCGCTCTCTGGCTTTTAATCCTGACAGAATAAACTTGCCTTCTTATAATACACAGAGGATGTAAAACAAATATATAAAAGTTAAGACATGCTGGCTTTTATGCTAACTAAGTCCAACATGAATGATTTCTCACCCTGAGAAGTGTCATGCCAAACTCATACAAGCCAGCCATGTGCGTTTTCACAGCCCATTTGGCTCGTGGTCATTTATCTGGCAGGTTGTGTTTTAATCAGTGGAGAGATGCTTCAATTCTCACCTCTATTAATAGGTCAGGGAGCAACAGAGAGCCGATCCACGAGGTAATACAGTGCATTATGCTAGCAGCAAGTGTCACTCCAGTGTTAATTAGAAATGATCACCTGAAAAGGTCACTCAGGTGGGGATGAGCCAACGGTGGGCCACAGATGAACCTTATGTGTGAAAATGTACCTCAAGGGAAAAGCAGCTTTTCTTTACTGAAGCCTTAGTGAGATGAACTCATCATTTATCACTTGATGCTGATGTCAAAAGAAGGGGTTAAATGTTTATTTTATGTAGTGAATGGAAGACGGTTACTTCTTCTTCTACAGTAGTAAAGGTTTATAAATAAGGGACAAAAAACCCTTCTTATTCTTTCTGTTACCCTCCTTCAGGGATGCTACATATTTTTCATGTCTAAATTCCAAAGTTTTTCAGAATGAAAAAGCCCGCTTTGGGAAGTTTTTAAGTGCAGATATAAAAGTTCAATATGAATTTGCAGCTTCTGTTGAAGTCAGGCCATTATTACAACTACAGGATGGAAGGAAAGAAAGAAGGAAGGAAGGAAGGAAGGAAGGAAGGAAGGAAGGAAGGCAGGCAAGCAAGCAGTAAGGATAGAAGTGAAACAAGGAAGAAGAAAAAAGGAGAGGTAAGGAATGATAAAACAGAAAGGAAGGAAGAAAAAAGTCTACATGGGAAAGAAAAATAAAAAAAGGAAGAGAGGAAAACAAGAAGGAAAAGAAGGAACAAGGACATTAAGACAACATTAAGACAAGGCAACTGGGATTAACGTGTGAAGAGACAAACATTTTTCCCCCACTTTTCCATGTTCCACAGGGACCCTTATGAGAGCTAACTGACGAACCACCTGTTCCCTTGTTTTCTTGTGTTCGTTATGATCCACTTACTCTTCTTAACTATAGTTATAAAATTCAAATATTCTTCACTTTATTTTAAAATCCATACTTGCTGTTGAAATCACTTGATCCCATTGCCAATGGCTAAAAATATATCTCAAACATCATATCTTCCATTGTTGCAGAGTCGAACAGAGAGAGCAATAGTTTGCAGTGTGTGGGTGGTTTCTGCACTCACTCTGTGGGCACTGCTCGCTGGTACAGTTTATAGACTGGAGGTCGAGCCCCTGGCAGTCCTTGCCCCCAGTGCCGGGTGAAGGCTGGGAGCACTCCCTGCTCCTCCACATCGAGCAATCTGCACCGCATGCCGACCACTTGCTCCATTCACTCCAGCCTCCGTCCACTACAAATATACACACATAAAACAAGGCTGAGGATAAATATGCACACAGGGCAACAAAAAGCTCCAATTTACACTTACACTTCTGTTTACAGGAATAAAACAATTGATTGGAAAGCAAGCTGAAAGGTTTTAATGAAAGAATTCGAACACAGAGTAAAGTTTATTTAGAACACAGTGGTGGATTTGCGTAAGACGAGAACATGAACATCAGAATGCTCTGTTTCCATCATGTCCAAAACCACTTGTGCAAACCTGGTATTGATATTTTACAGAGACATGCAAATACACTTGTGCATACTTTTAGAATCCATCAGAGGTACCGAGGAAACCACTGCATGTAAAACTGCTGAGAAGAGCCATGTTGTTTCTGTTCTCCTTTCTTTGTTTATTTTTAACATGTAAAGCAGGTGCAGCAAAGATAAATCTGAGTGGTGTGAATGTGCGGTGACCTGGTCAGCAAACCAAAGCTGTACAGAAAAACTGCTTTACAAACACAGATAGAGGCACACATACAGTGCCTTGCAAAAGTATTCACACCCCATAACTTTTCAACATTTTTTTTCAGATTACAACCACAAGCTTTAATGTGTTTTATTTGGATTTTATGTCCTAGATGACCACAACATATTACATTGTTGTAAAGTGGAAGGGAAAAAAACATATTACTGTCAAATCTGAAAAGTATAAAGTGCATTATGCCATTCTTCCATAAACATACACTCTCAGGCAAGAGAATCTGTGATCTGTGGATTGCTGAGGCTCTTTCAGAGTTGCCATGGGCTTCTTGGCTGCTTCTCTCAGTTTGAATGGAGGGCAATGATTTGGTGGGATTGTAGTTCTGTCATACTCTTTCCATTTTCAGATGATGGATTGAACAGTGGTCCATGAGACGTTTGAGGCTGGCTTTTTTGTTGTTTTAAACCTCTGCAGCTGTATATATACTCATATAAAATTACATATAGGTGAACTCTATTTGGATGACTTATGAATGCAAACAGTTGCCCTGAAAATGGGTAAGGGGTATCAGAAAATAATCAGCTTACTACAAATGCATTCCACACTTCTATTCTTTTCCTTCAATTCAATAATTATGCACTACTTTGTGTTGGTCTATCACATAAAATCTCAATGAAATATGTGAAATTTTGTGGTTTTAACATGAAAATGTTGAAAGAATACCTTTGCAAGGGACTATTCCTCTATTCCCAGTTTCTTTAGTAAATGAACATTTGTGAGAAGAAACAAACCTGCTTTGGTTTGATTACTTAGTCAAACAAGACGTTACTGTAGCAACTGTGATGCCGCCTGCAGCGTAACTGGATGCAAAACACAATACAGGTGGTGTTATTATGATCTGAGAAGAGAGTACATTACAGCTGCAGGCCAGTCACAACTTCAAACAGCCCATCATCAGCACAAGCAAAATGAGACAAATGAAAATGGGCCGGTAATAGTTGTGTGCACGACCGGCTGTAAGAAATATCAGCCCCCTTTTCTTCACACAGAGAAGGAGGCCATTTCAAAAAGGAGGGGGTAATTTGGCATTGTGGCCAGTGGAGGTGTTGGCTGAGAGTGATATTGAGAGTGACACAGTGCTGGGCCGGGAGAAGGTTACCGTTCGGCTAATGGGAAAAAGAGCAGTAATGAGCTCTCATGGGGGGAAAAAACACCTCTGTCTCGCTCTCTTTCCTAAATGTAAGGGTGAAGGGGACCTGATGACGTTCTGCTGCACACACACACAAAGTAGAAGCACACCTCTGTGACAGCGGTGACCCTACCCCTAACTGACCAGAGGCTTGGAAAACGTTCGTGTTCATTAATCTTGGCAATAAAGAGTACAAGGGGAATTATTTCCAGAAAGCTGATCATACCCTCGGCAGTTCATGAGCCTTTGGTTAATAAAACATAAGTGAGATGCCTTAATTTTTCAAATTTGTATAAAGAATTGACTGCAAATCTTAATTTGGAAAACTAAATCAAAAGCAAATTAGGCTAAATTTGTAAATGAAAACAAAAATAATTTTTTTTAACAAACCTATATGTTTTTCTATCAGTTTTTGTCAAACAACTACAAGAAAATTTGACCACAACCCTGCCTGCGGGGGTGGGGGGGGATGAGATGCTGACACAGCCTGGACCCTTTTGCAGTCAGATCAATTTGGCAGCAAGAGCAGAACCAATCAGATAATTGTCCTTGTTTGGCATTGAGTGGACCCATCCGTGGGCCAGTGGGCTCATTGTCCAGGCTGGGAATGAAAATGATTGAATAGCAAATTACATCCTAATGAATATATTATGTTGCACCTCAGTTTATCCACACGGCTGTGAAATAAAGAGATGAGATCAACATCTGCCCTGATGAGATGATGGAATTCTTCTCCTTTTTCCAACACAAAGCAAAGCTAATGACCACGCAAATGACATTTTCAAACAAGGAGAGTGGCATGGTCCTAAAAGTGATGCTTGATGATGCAGAGATGAGACAAGCACTGTTACTCAAACCGGAAGAGAATCAAAAAGAAAGATAAGGATGCATGAACAAGCCTTGATTGCCTGACTCTGAATGCATGTCGCATAATTCACCATGAAAGAAAGCAGTGTATGGAAAGCATAAAATGATCTTTCTGTTTACCATTCATAAGACAGTAAAATGCAACAATTACTGCCCAGATATAATAAAACCAACAAACAGATCTTATCTTTTTAATTTATCAAGCTTCACAAAAAAAACAAAACAAACAAAAAAAAAACAATCCAAAGATATGGTTTTCCAATTTAAATCCCCAGAAGGAGATTGTTATTTCCACTGCAAAAGGGACCTTAGCTGATTTTCAATCTCACAGCACTACAGGTTTCAGGTCAGGTGGGTCTCTGAGGAGGTACAGTAATACAATAACCCAGTGGCAAGGCCCCCTATTTGGACACGTTGCCAAGTGTAGAAGCAAAAAGAATCCAACCATTCTCTACAGGTCAGTGGGAGGGCCTGACTGAGACTCTGCTGTTCAAAATGACAATAGCTACTGACGGATACAGCCCGAGATCGCTGAACACCTATGGTTTCTGTGTCCTTGAAGGAAACACGGAGAGGTGGACAAGTACCACTGAGACCAGCATGTTGTCCCTCTGCTCCCACTGTCCTGTCAGCACACGTGTGCACATTTCCCGCCCCTGATCCCAGGCTTCAAAGGCTGATTGAAAAAGGAAAAAAAAAAAGGCTTTTTTTCTGCACATCACAGAAGCAACTGATCTGATAGATAACAACTACATAATTTAAATGTGTAATTCAGACTACTTCAATATTGATAAAGTCATCTGGATTTTCTTGCTGATCAAAAACACAAAAAGCTGAGTTCATTCTTTTGTGGTGTTTAAAGCAGCGAAATAGACCAAAATGAGACAGGGTGAGATATGAAGGAGGGTGGGCTAAAACGAAAGACACCAAATGATTAAAAATGATGCAAGTCTGTCACCAGATGGCCACCGTCTTTTTGCAGCAAATTAATGTGCTTTGCTGCCACATTTATTACCCACAGCCTTCATTTATTCTCTGGATAAAATGTGCAATCTGCAGAACAATCTACGATGATTTTTACAAACTCACAAGTACTTACTTCTAAAGTACAATTAGACTTCCGCCTGCAGTGCAGAAACAAGACATATGGGGACATGTGTAGGTCTCATCCATGCACAGACGCAGACATGCAGGATGGCATGCACAAACACACCAGCTTCGAGTCTATTTATTTTCCATCTCGCTGAATTCTCCTGACTCCCCTGGCAAGCCAGAGGGATCGTTACCATTTTTAAATAATTCACTCAAGTTAGAAACCTCTTCAGGTTGTTTGGTGTTTGCGCTCATTTCAGGCAGCAGCTCAGTTCATCGTGTTGCCTTCCAAAAACTGGTGACTAACTGTTAGCTATTGGCTGTGGGGATGTGAGTCTTTGTTGGAAATGTTGGCATGATATGACATTTTGCCACTACTGTTGGCTCTGACCACAAGTCAGTGCAGGGGCACAGTCAATAAGAGGGTGAGCGATGGACTGCTGAATTTTGTGGGATATTTCAGCGGGATATGCTGGGATGGAGACAAGAGAAAAGGAAAAAAGGTGGAAAGGGGAAGGAGGGGTGAAATGAGATGAGCTCTGGCATAGTTTGGATACTCTCTGTCTCAAGTGTTGATCTGCTCTGCTCTCAGCCTCAGGCTTTAGCCTCAGCCTCCTCCACAGCTCCCTGCGTCTCTCTCAGCAAGGAGCCCATCTGATCCGCCACGCAGGCCTCCGCCAACTCTCATTAAACACTTTGGAAACTCAGACAAAAATACAGATGAGCCTCCATGGCTTCGCACGTTTCCAATGAGAGGTGGGAGCTCGCATTTAGACACAAGAGTCATCGCGAACAGACGTGTGGAGAGTTTTGTTACTGATGGTGCCAGGCTGTGGAAGCTGATCTATAATATATGTGTATAAAAATATGCCTCTGTGGCTGACCTGCTCAGAAGGAATCATGCTACTTTTAAAAAGTGAGAGCAATTGGGCCTTAGCATATCAACTAGAAATACACATGAAAACTTGGCTGAATAGGATTGTTACAACAAAACTGTGATGTCCAGTGTGACAAAAAAAATAAATAAATCAAGAAATATGTAAGACAAGCTACTAAAATAAAACCAAACTAAAGTGTCTTGCAAAATTTTTCAGATATATTTAACTTCTTTATATTTTCTCACATTACAGCTACACATTTCTAAGTATTTTTTTGCAATTTTATGTGGCCGGCCAACACCAAGAATCGCAAAATTGAAAAGTAATAGGAAAAGAAAACATCATTTGCAAAAGTTTTCACAAATATAAATCAAATCAAATACTGTTTAATATAAAAATGTATTGCATACATTTATGCCTGGTCAACACATTGATGCAATCACAGCAGCCTATAAATGATTATTCTTTTCCAAAGGATTTAAGCTTGGCCAGACAAGATGCTGGCAACTGATCTGTGAAGAGAAAAGATTTACATACATAAAGATTTACATCTGTAAAGAGAAAAATATGCTGTGATTGAAGCCATTCCATTATAGCTTTTTTTTTTTTGTGTGTTTAGGTTTGTTGTCCCACTGGAAAGTGAACATCTACCACAGTCTCAAGTCTTTTGCAGCTTCTAAACAGGTTTCTTACCCAAACTTTCCTGTTTTTACCTCCATCCATCATGTCTGACAAACTACTTTGTCCAGAGGAAGTTCTTCCACATGTAATATTTTGCAATTGGGCCAATAAGTTAAGATTTGGTCTCATCCGATAAGAGCACCTTCATAAGTCTTCTTCCACATATTTGCTACCTCCACTCCGTAGCTAAATGCAAACAAGGCTTCTGTTAGCTTTCTTTGAGCATTAGCTTTCTTCTTGCTATTCATTCTTAAAGTGGAGATTTGTGGATTGCCCAACTAATTGCGGTCCTGTCAACAGATTCTCCCACATGAGCTGTGGATCATTGCAGCTTGTCTAGATTTAGCATGGGATACTTGGGTTCCTCTCTAATAAATGTTTTTGTTGCCTGGCCTGCCAGTTAAGCTGGGTGGCCTGCTGGTTTGCAGTTTTGCCATACAGCCTTCTCCAACAAGATGATGTCTTCTGCGTTATGATGATAGATTGAACAGTGCTCTTGTAATATATTCAAAACCTGGTATAATGTTTTATAACCCAACCCTATTTTAAACTTCTCCATAACTATATTCCTGAGCCATCCAGTGTGTTCCTTGGTCTTCATGAGTCTGTTTGTTCCATAATGATCTCTAAAGTACCTCTGGAGACTCCACAGAACATCTGGATTTATGAAGAGATTAAATTACACACAGGTGGACTATATTTACTCATAAGATGGCATCTGAAGTCAGTTATTAGCGATGATTTTTGAATAGAAATGCACACCAGACTTTAATAAAAAGAGAAAAACATTATTTCCCTAGTCTTCACAAATGTGCCCTACTTTGTGTTAGTTTATCACAGAAAATCCCAATTAAATACACTAAGGTTTGTGGTTGCAGTGAGAGAATATGTGAGGAAGTTCAAGGGTTATGAGTACTTTTGCTTGGCACTGTACATTGGAAGTTAAACACACTGGTGAGCTAATAATCAACAACAAATTCCAAGTTTAGATAATTAATGTGGTCTTGAAATCAGACCAACCTTAAATCATATAATTTTAACAACGAAACTCAAAAACAAAGCAGCCATAGAGGAAAAACCCCTCTCAAGGCTGGCATAAAAAAAAAAAAAATAAAGAACACTACTTCTGAATCCAAATGTCAGCAGTGTCTGAATAAATAACATGATGTCTATCTGCAGCGTTACAGCTCTCCATGCAATCTGCTCTTCTCAAGCCTCTTTTTGAGATGGACTTAAATCACTATCTAGACCTGTGAAGGCTATACGCACAGCGATAATTGAAGTTGTTTTGCAGTAAGTGGTGATGCTCTCTCTCTCACACACTGCAAGGTTAGACGGCTGCTTCTTGCTGAGTGCGACTCTTATATGTGAGTGTCTGGTCATGCATTCAAGCTCATGATTCATCCATTTGTAAATAATTTGGATGATGAATCAAAAAGTGATTTAATGTGGGAGATCTATATGCTGGATCAGCAGAGAAAAAAAATCCAACAGGACTTCTGTTTATGCCACTGCATACATGAAGGCTTTGGTGCTCCTTGGAAACAACAGCCCAGCATCCACAGCAGACTCTGGCCAGCTGCAGACAGCTGGGCCTGTCGGTGCGACTGGTGTTAGCACCTCAGACGGATAAATGTGAGAAAAGCAGCCAGAGACCGTGCTCTGTTGCCAAATACCAGGACTGACAGGTGTAAGTGGGGTCATGTTGCCCTAGAATCTCTCATCAACAGAAAAAAATGACTTCTTTCTCTCCCAAAAGTCTCTGTAAAAATGTATTTGCTGGTCACAATGCATTTTTTTGCCATAGCTCCCTTATGGTGGGAATTACACTCTTTCTCCTTGAGGAGCAGGAGAAAGATGAAGGAGGAAGCGGTTTGGTCTAACAATAGCAGCTTGGACTGACATTAATCTCTTTAAGCTCATGGAGGTCAGTAGCCTGCTTTGCTGTGGAGGAATGTCAAGCATCCCTGGGCACTGCTCTAATTCTAATTCCATTACTAGTTTCTCCAGCTCCAATAATTTAGACCCTGTTCACATCCTGGTGCTGCATTGTGCATTTGTGTTTCCTCTGTCTTCCTCCTCCTGCTGTATTCCAGTGGGCCATGTTACTTACACTCATCCTTGACATGTAGTGATGTCTTTACATGGGAGATGTGTAACATAACGCCTTGATCGCTGAGGAAGATAGCCTGAGTTTTAGGCAGCAAGAAGAAGTAGCCTCCCCTCTGTCAAAGGTGTTGTATTTCCTTCTCTGATATTTACAGAGCGCGGGAGATTTCTCCTGCGGTCAGCATGGCCCCAACTCTCTGTCAGCCAAACACCCAGCTCTATTCCCAGAGTCTCTTTCCTTTTCTTTCCTACAATATATCTGATTCCACCTGTTTCTGTCCCTGCTTCCATCCTCCTCCTTCATTTTCCTGTCCAGGTCTCTCCCCTGTCATCTCCCCCCTGTCAGGGGTTTCTAATGCGAGCCAGCAAATGAGGCAGCTTGACTTCCATCTCAGGCTTGCAGAGATCAATAAGTGTTGCTCACTATCAGCCACGACGCTCTCTGCCTCTCAGATGCTCTCACTGGGGAGACAGAGCCAGCAAATGAAATTCCCCTTAACTCCTCTCACATAAACATAGCACGCAAGCTCCCATAATTCAGATTTTTACCACACATTTTAGGCAGCAGCTTAAACAGGAAATAATAACAATTGCTCTGGTGAATGTGACACAAAACAAAGGCCATGTCCCTGCATATGAGGTGGGAACTAAAATGAAAATTAAGCCTATGCACAGTGCAGCTGATAATGCAAACAACGTGTGATAGTATTAAAACCCTTGCAGGATTGCTGTGCAAATGCTGTAATTGCAGAAGGCAACAAAAGCTAAGTATCTAAAAAACTACTTGAAGGTACAGTAAAGAAGGGCAGGGAAAATAATGATTTGATGACTTCTAGATGCAAAAAAATGCAAATAAAGGAAGCCACAAGAAGCCAACGCCACAGGACAAACAGGGCTGCCTGGGAGTTACCTGGACAGGTGGCCACGCAGGCACTTTTCTGGACGTTCTGCCCCTCACAGGACGTGCCTCCGTTCAGTGGCGTGGGATTGGTGCAGCTTCGGCTCCTCTTCTGCCAGCCACGCCCGCACACAGCGCTGCAGGATGACCAGGTGGTCCATGTGGACCAGCCACCGTTGACTGTCAGACCGGTGCCGAGAGGAGGAGGAAGGTTTGGGGGGGATGGAGCGGTAAGGAAGAGGGGAAGGTTGAATGGAAGGAGGGAGGAAGGGATGGATGGATGAAGGAACAGAGCAGCCAGGTTTACCCGACATGCAGAAATAAAAAGAGGTGTGCTACACTTGAAAAATCGTGACTACCTTTACACTGCTAGGTTCCACACAGAAAGGTGAACACATGGAGGAGCAGGAGCAGAGTTGGCTGCTTCCTGCATGTGTGCTGGAATTACAGCCAAATGCAGTGAAAACAAAATGACTCAACAGGAAGCAGAGAATAACCAGACAACTTGCCAGACCAGACTAACACAGTTGTTGTAGCTGGCCATTTCAAAAATCATATCTGATGTTAAAACTAATATTACATACAAGGTCATACTTTTTAAAGCTAACGCTTACGGTCAAAGAATTATAAAAAAAAAAAAACAACAACAAAAAAAACCTTTCTGTTTGGAAAAGCCAAAAGATTAGTAAAATCTAACTTTAAATTACAGCATCCCCTCCAAAAGTATTGGAACAGCAAGGCAAATTCCCTTGTTTTTGTCGTACACTGAAGACAGTTAGGTCTTCAGTGTCTCATCAAAAGATGAGCACGAGACAAGAGTTCAGAATGTCAGCTTTTATTTCCCGGTATTTACATGAAGGTGTGTTAAACAACTCAGGACATACCACCCTTTGTTTGAACCTACCCATTTTTTAAGTGAGCAAAACAACTGGAACATGTGACTGACAGGTGTTCTGTTGTTGACCGAGGGTTGCCTATAAGGCTGATTGTTTAAATATTAAATAGCTCTGCATGACTTGTCTACTTTTTGGGCTGTGTTTAAACCTATAAAATAGGTATTTCTTGTTAAAGAGGATAAACCAACATGAAGACCAGAGAGCTATCTATGGGAGAAAAGACCGCCATTTTGAAGCTGAGAAAAGAAGGAAAATCAATCAGAGGCATTGGACAAACATTGGGCATAGCAAGCACAACAATTTGGAATGTCCTGAATGAGAAAGAAACTACTGGTGTCCTGAGCAATAGACGTAGAACAGGTCAGCCAAGGAAAACAACAGCAGTTGATGACAGAAATGTTGTGTGAGCTGTGAAGAAACCCCCCAAAATATCAGTAAAATGATATCAGTAAAATGACATCACCAATGATCTCCACAGTGCAGGCGTGAAGGTATCACAATCCGCTGTTCAAAGAAGATTCCGAGAGCAGAAAGATAGAGGCCACACCCAAAGATGAAAACCACTCATCAGTAGCTAGAATCTGAAGCCCTGATTGAAATGAGCAAAGAAGTATAGAGATGAACTGCAAAAGTTCTGGAACACAATCCTATGGATTGATGAGACCAAGATTAATCTCTACCAAAGTGATGGAAAGGCCAAACTGTGGAGAAAGAAAGGAACTGCTTATAATCCAAAGCACACAAGCTCATCTGCGAAGCATGGTGGAGGTAATGCCATGGCTTGGGTGTGCATGGCTGCTTCTGGAACAGGTTCACTCATATTTTTAGATGATATAACTGATGATGGAAGCAGCAGAATGAATTTCGAAGTGTACAGAAACATTTTGTTTGCCAGTTCACAGAGAAATGCATCCAAACTAATCGGGAGGACTTTTTATCATGCAGCAGGACAATTACTCAAAGCACACAGACAACAAAACAATGGACTTCATTGTCTAAAAGTGGAAGGTTTTAGACTGACCAAGTCAAAAACCTGACCTTAACCCAACAGAGCCTGCATTTCACCTCCTGAATAGGAGACTGAAGGGAGAAACCCCCCAAAACAAACAAGAACTGAAAGAAGCTGCAGAATGCCATCTGGAATAGCAACACAAATAAAGATTGCAAGAGTTTGGTGATGTTGATGGGTCACAGCCTTGAGACAGTCATTGCAAGCAAGGGTTATGCCACCAAATATCCATGTTATTTACTTTAAGATGATTTGTTCCTTTACTTTTGCTCACTCAAAAATGCTGTGGTGTAACACAAACAGTGATATATCCTAAATCAGTGGTGTCCAAAGTTGGTCCTTGAGGGCTGGAATCCTGCATGTTTTAGTTCTCTCGCTGGTGGTA